>CAJGYO010000004.1:33894661-34494661 GCA_904845875.1 Miscanthus lutarioriparius | reverse complement strand
TCCTGACGGAAGCTCACGGCAACCACTACGGTCCAGGAGAAAACTCGCATCACCTATAGTAATGAACGTGCGGTCACTGCACCGTCTTCTCCCTGTATGGCCACGGATCAGCACCCTGGTCTGCCGTGTCGCCTGCCGAGATGGGATGGGACGCGACAACATACTGACAATGTTAGGTCATGGCATCATCAGTGAACAGACACCCAGCGCGGCCCTATTAGGATCAGCGGACATGCACCCAGCGTGGAGCTATCCCTGGCACCATCTGCCATGTCAGCGGGGCCCTCATAGAGGAAAAGGAAGACCCGGCGTCCTTGAAGGACCTCCTTTGCCTCTAGTTTTTCTTCTCTTTTCTCCCATCTGTAATCCATACTCTCCCTTGGCCTATAAAAGGGAGAGCGTAGCACCCCACTAAGGGGATAGATTCAACACATCACGCATCACCTTACACTTAGCTAAAGCGGCAACCAAGCTCTCGGCACCTATTCGACCTTTCCATTAGAGACTTGGGACCTATCCCTCTCTTACCCGTTTGTAACCCCTACTACAGACTTTTTAGTGCTAATAACACGAGCAGCAGCCATGAACTAGACGTAGGGACATTCTATCCGAACCAGTATAAACCTTGTGTCTTTTTAGCATACCATCCGGGCCAGACGCGCAATAACACAAATTTACTCATTGGTGTTTACTCGAAACACCGATAGTTGGCACTCTAGGTAGGGGCCTTTGCATGTCCCGACATTAGCATCAGGCCACGGATGGCTAGTCATGGCATCAGCTGGGCCCCGGGCGCACACGTGCGCTTCGGAAACCTGGACTTCATCATCATGGTGGGAGGAGAGTTGGCATTGCCTCATGCCGCCATCCAACCTCTCCCTCCATCGGCCTCGACACAGTCGGTGAGGTGGTTGATATGGGAGTCTTGAGTGCCAGCTCGGCATCTTCTTAGGACCCCAACCATCCCAGGAGGACCTGCGCCACCTCACCTTCTCTTACACCAACAACATGGCGTGGGTCACCGGAGGGGAACCCCTCTCTTTGGAACACCTCATCTGGAGCGCCCCAATAGTGCTTCCATTCGGTCTCTGCAATGTTGCGGAGACCGTTAGCAACCTTGTGGCGCAACGCATGATTCCACCTCCCAACAATGACGAATTCGTGGGGGTGATCGAACATGTCATGGAATCTTTCCATGACCTCCTCGTAGAGGAGCCAGAGTCGCCCTCTGGCTCTGACTCTAGTAGGGGGAGTCATCACCCCTCTCATGAATGCTTCATGACAGGTACCCCTGAGGGATATGTTGAAAGCCTCCATGAGGAGGAGGCTACCCCAACAAACAACCTCGACGATGAGGCCGAGGGGGAGACAGTAGCCCCACCACGCATGCGGGTGGAGCAGCTGAAAGCCCGACACCAAGAGCTCGAGGAAGCATGACTCCAGCTCAAGCAGGAGCGTGCAGAGCTCGATCGGGAGATCGAGCGCCATGGAGACGGCGAGCACGCATGCGCCATGGCCCATGGCATGAACCGAAGGATCATCATGGACAATGAAACCCTCCCTCGCTTTGTCTGGGCAAGCCAGAACATCACCACCGCGACGGCCTTGCTCCATGGTCTTCTAGAGGTCGCGACGCCCGAGGATGGTCGGGCCCACTACGAGATTCGCACGCTGCTCGAGCATGTAGCGGCGCAGCAGGCCGAGTGCTCATTGTCTCGGTGACACGAGCTTGATGCCAGCCAACGCACGCTCTCCGAGCACCACGACAGGGACACGTTGGTCCACTAGGCGCCGCAAGGCAGCAGGCAGCGCGCCGTGGTCCCGGTGCAACAGCTTCTCGGCCGCATCCATGACGCATGCGACACCCTTGACGCTCGTAGGCATACCCACGATGACCTGGGAGAGGGAGCTAGCAGCGGCTATCACCCTCACCGTGGCGGACGCTACGACAGCGGCGAGGACCGAAGCCCGAGCCCCGGCCTACCAGGGCCTCAGGCCTTCGATCGACACATCCTCAATGATGCCTTCCCACCAAGGTACCAACCACCAACCAACACCCCGAAGTACTCTGGGGAGATGAACCCTGGACTATGGCTCGAGTATTATCGGCTTGCTTGCCAAGCCGGTGGTGCGGATAATGATAATTTCATTATCCGCAACCTTCCACTATTCTTGGCCGATTCGGCATGAACATGGTTGGAACACCTACCGTCTAATAGAATCTAGAGTTGGGCGGACCTAAAGGAGATCTTCGTGGGGGTACTTCTAGGGCACATATAAGCGCCCTGGGAACTCATGGGACCTCAAGAACTGCCAATAGAAGGCTGGTGAAACCCTTTGGGGGTACATCCGATGTTTCTCCCGGCAGTGCAACAAGCTACCTAACGTCGCCAACATTGACATTATAGGAGCTTTCCTATCCGGGACCACATGTGAGTCCCTGGTTCACAAACTAGGATGCCAGGGCCCACGAACCACCAAGGAACTCCTCGACATCGCCTCCAGCCACGCCTTGGGCAAAGAAGCGGTTGGAGCGATCTTCAACCGCCTCAAAGGCAAGGCGGGGCAGGACAAGGACGCCGGTGAAGGCACCTCCAATCGTCCCGCAAAGAAAAAGAAAAAGCAACGGTGTGAGGGCTCGCTCGTGGCCACCACAGACCACAGGGGTGGTTGGAAGCCCACGGAGGGCACTCCGAACCACTTCGAGAAACTGCTTGAGGGACCCTGCCCGAACTATGCCTTTCCCGTTAAGCATCTGTACAAGGACTACAGCCTCATGAAGCAGTTCTTATTCGGAGGCTCGAACAAAGGGGGCACGGGACGGACCCTTACCCAACCACGGATGACGCCATGGGGAAAGATGACGGCTTCCGATGTTGGATGGCTGCTTCATGATCTTCGGAGGGTCAGTGGCCTATGACTCCAAGCGCCACCAGAAGGTCGGACACCGTGAGCTCTATATGACCAAACTGGCCACGCCTACCTTCCTCTGGTGGTTAGAGTTTGCCATAACCTTCGACCAGACTGACCATCTAGAGAGCGTCTCACAATCGGGGAGATATCCGCTCATGGTCGACCCGATCGTCGGTACGAAGCAGCTCACCAAGGTACTGATGGATGGGGGCAGCGGCCTCAACATCATGTATGCCGAGACGCTCGATGCCATGGGCACCTTTCCATGGCATTGTGCCAGGAAAGCAGGCCTTGCCACTTGGGCAGGTCGATCTGCCCGTCACATTCGGGGGTCCGTCCAACTATAGGATGGAGACCATCACCTTCGAAGTGGTTGGGTTCCATGGAACCTACCACGCCCTCCTGGGAGACCATGCTACACGAAGTTCAAGCCGTCCCCAATACACCTACCTCAAGCTGAACATGCCGGGCCTAGACAGGGTCATCACCGTTGGCACCTCCTTTCAGCGTGCCTACGAGTGCGAAGTCGAGTGCTACGATCATGCCATAGCAATTGTCGCCTATGCAGAGCTCGTGGCCCTTAGGAAGGAGGTCACCAAAGAAGCACCCGACCCTAAGCGGTTGATCGGGTCCTTCGAGCTAGTGGAGGGCTCCAAGGAGGTCCTCATAGACCCCAGGAGCACCGAGGGCAAAACGGTGCGCATTGGTGCCACGCTTTCCTCCGAATAGGAAAGCGCGCTCGTCGGCTTCCTCTGCGCCAACAGAGACATCTTTACGTGGAAACCCTCGGGCATGCCAGGCATTCTGAGGGAAGTCACCGAGCATGCCTTGAAAATCCGCCTAGGCTCCAAGCCAGTGAAACAACACCTGCGTCGCTTCGACAAGGGGAAACGCATGACCATCGGCGAGGAGATCGCAAAACTTTTGGTGGTGGATTCATCAAGGAAGTGTACCACCCAAAGTGGTTAGCCAATCCCGTTCTTGTACGAAAGAAGAGTGGGAAATGGAGGATGTGTGTTGACTACACGGGTCTCAACAAAGCTTGCCCAAAGGATCTGTTTCCTTTGCCGCGATAGACCAAATAGTTGACTCTACCTCAGGGTGCAAAACCCTCTGCTTCCTTGATGCGTCAAAGAAATCCTCGACTAGGTGCTCATGATCCCCAGGGTGTTTGGTGGCTGGAAAACCATGGGGAAGAATTTGAAGCTCATGGCCAGAACGAGATTGCGCAGCAGCCAATGCCATGGAAGCACCATGGCGAACGCCATGAAGAGCGACCTCTATGACACGGTTCGAGATATCGTACAAGCGAACCACTGGCACGGTGCCCCTGGCGTTAACGAATCTTGTTGCGTGCTCTGCAGCTAATTGGAGGCTTTCTAGCTAGGCCGATAGATCTAAAAAGATTCGAGGAAGGGATGATCAAGATCTTGAAGACAAAAACTAAGGAGAGACATAAAATTATGGTAGGCATCTCACCCATGATTCTGGCCTCGGTCTTGGCCAACCTCTCCTTCACCTAGTTGGCCTCGGAGGGTGATCAGCGCTGAACCATGGCCAGAGCCGATTTTACGATGTTGAGACAGTCGGCGAGCTTCTGGCCAGCCCGATCAATGGAAGCAATCCGATCATCGTTGTCGATCCGCCTCCTCAGGTAGCAGGGGAGGTGGCAGCAAATTGCTGATGAGGATGACCACAGAAGTTGAGCGGAGTCGACCCCATGCTCTAGGACGAAGGGGGCATCCTAGGTTGCACCCTCCTGATGACGAATACGCCGGCGTGGTGACATAGACCCGTTGAAGGCCTCCTTAGTAGACCTCTTGCCGTTCTCCATGCCTTCAAAACTATGAGAAAGCAGAATCACACCAAAGATATGGAAGGTTTGGGACAAAGCATGTTGTTTTTCGATCCACAGCCGTGGCCCATATATATAGCCCAGGAGATGAGAAGATAGGCTTCGCCGAGGTTGTGGAATTAAAGTCAGATATGGAACGGATCGACACTCCGGAAATTCAGGGGACGAATCACGAAGAGACAATAGATTCGGACTTATTGCTTCCCATAATTATAGAATATCATGGGATTGATACGAAAGATTTACATTAACTGGCGAGCAACCCACCAAGACATCTTTGGCTTGAAGGGAGTCCGGATCCCCACAAGGCCAAAGGTCATCATGTACCAAGTCATATCGGCCTGTTGATAAAATTGCATCAGGGGAAGAGGAAAGGCCGCCTGCTTAAAAGATGCCCGTATACCCAACCGATTTCTCGGTGACTGGGAAACAATGGGAAAGAAAGCCGCCTATTAAGAGATGCCCATTTATCGGTGGCTAGGAAACCGTGGGAAAGAAGTCTATGGTTTTCCTGATGGGCATTTGATGAAGTGAACAAGGGGAAGGTGTCCACACATTTTAGCCCTTGCAAACACTAGAACAGCTCTGCGATCATGGAGAGAAAACTCAGGTGATGTCACAAGAATTCTTCTAACTGCAGTAGCTGATCCTCTTGCTCGACAAGGCGCTAAAATGAGCGACACAATCACCCTATGCACAAGAATTCTTCTAACCACTCAAGATCCTCATACCAAGGAATTAGACCATAGAGGGTCTGGCGGAGCCAAGGGCACTCGAGGAAGCAAACGGAGGAGAAACATAACTAAAGTTGTTGAGTTACTCTCACCAGAGTCGGATAGACATTTATAGTCGGCCTATAAAGATGGATCCAAGCACTCGTAAAGCAATGATACTCTCGTAAAGCTTTGAAGCATGGGCTCATAAGCTGGCAAAGATGGCGACAGATAGTAGACCCCAGATCAAAATTTTCTACCCATGACTACGGACCTATCGGAGGTACAGGCATGATAATTTTAGAATAAAATTACTTTTATCCTAAAATTGGGGGGCATGTGCTTACAACAAAATTTGGGAAGAAATTGGGCTGCATAGGTCTAGCCAACCTCCGGCTTGTATGTAAGTACCGTCATAGCTTATACTTTGGCTTGTATGGCTGCATCGATCCGGTCGACCTCCACTACGAACTGTAGTATAAGCTAGTTATCGACTCTTGTCTAGTTTCAAGTATGGCTGTATCGAACCGGTCGACCTCCACTGCTCGAACTAGATTAAGGTCAAGTTATCGGCTCTACCTAAGGGTGGCGTCCTTTGGGTAGATTCATTAAGTTACCAATCTTGCTGATGTTCTTACTATCATTAGTTTGCAGCAACATCAATCTGCCCGGTCAAGATCGATTTAGATCGGCCTCATATCCTTTTAGTCCGTCATTCGCTTTGTCACAACACGATGTTTCTTACTTTGAGCGATGGGTTATGTTTCATCGGTTGTTTTAACTTCAATCTTGATCGTGCATAGTACGCGGTTAAGTCATGTATGATCTTGAAGAGGTTTGCTGGTTAGTTAAATCTGGTCTATAGTTCGCTATTATGGCTGTAACGATCCGGTCGATCCCCACTGATGGCACTGTAGATTGGAGGATGCTGGTTAGTAGATTTCTTCTTGATTAGGCATGACCTTAATTGTTTGCTATGCCTGCATCGGCTAAATAGCCGATCGCCTATGCTTTAACACCTACAATGTGTTCTCATGATTTTGTTAAATGTGAATAGATCTGTGTATTTTAAGGGTTTAGTTTATTGTCTTTATCATGGCTGCCATCAATCCAGTCAAACCCCATTGTTAGAGATAGCAGGTTAAGTCTGATGAGTCCATAGGTTTGTCTGCGTGAAATAGTCGATTATTCACACGCTGTAGTCCATTTTCACTCGAATCGGCTATTTTAGCCGATTCGTCCGAGCCTTCACGTATAGCATGTCTTTCGGAAAGCCTATCGAAGTATAGATGGTTTTACAGATTCTAAGATTTTAGTTTGTTGTTATCATCATAGCTGCCATCGATCCGGTCAAACCTCACTATTGATGGTAACACATTAGATTCAGAGCATTTGTAGGTCCATTTGTATTACACAGTCGATTTGTTTGCATGCTGTATCCTTTCTCGATTAGATTCATCGGCTCAATGATTCACACTGGTAATATCCACCTAGCTGATGATTTCACTTATATCTACGGGCATTGTATTAATCAACATAAAATCAATCGTGGTCCATAAGCTTTACTGTCCGTATCAGCCGATTTCTGTGTGTATCGGTTATTTAGTCGATTTTCTCATCTGGCTGCTCCTGAAGCGGCATACTTGGAACTATATGGGCAAAGACCGGCATGTTCCACCTTAAATTACTAATAAACTTTCTCTCCTTATCAATTGCAGGTCAAATTGACTGGCACGCCTCGGGAGGAATTCGTAGGATCAGTTAACCCTACGTTGAAGCCAAGTGGATCTCCAGGCTCATCCTAAGCAGATCCTTCCGGCTTGCCGTGTGTCGTCACATTTTTGTGCCGACACATGTTTTGGCATGCCCGGTGGGACCCCATAATCGGCATGGCGGCTTATTACAACGTTCCACATTCATCGACTCAGGGGACTAATCAAACCGGTACTAGCCATCAAGAAGCAGCATCAGCTGGTAATGATGATGTCCAGGTAGTTCAGAGCTTATCTGAGCAAGTTCAAGGTGCTACTACTAATCAGATACAGTATAATCCTAGATCATTAGTGTAGCATGTACAACAGCCGACGGGGCAAGTTTAGAATCAAATGGTCAATTTTAGCACATCAGGCCAGATACCGTCGTCGGCTCAAAGAATAGCGCCATCAGTTCAAAGGATTCATAGAGATATAGATCCTACTATCTATAACCAGAGACTTCAAGCAGTAAACCAGCAAAGGACCTAGTAGATAGAGATTCCACAAGGGTATCATTATGGCATAGATTACAATACCCTTCACATGATTCCAAATTCGGGGTATCAAGGTACTCAAAATTTTAATCCACAGATGGATCAGCAATTACAGAGAAATTCAAATTCAAATGCTGATGAATTGTTGCTTAGAGTGATCGAGATGATGAAGAATCAGTTTGGTTTGAAGCCAAAAGGGGAGACCTTCTCATACAAACGCTCATATCCAGAATGGTATAATTTGGTCGCTCTTTCTATAAATTATAGGCTCCCAAAGTTTGCCAAGTTCACTGGCCAAGATAGCACAAGCACAGTAGAACATGTCAGTCGGTATCTTACACAGTTTGATGAAGCATCCATTGAAGAGGCCCATCGAGTTCGTTTCTTCTCCTTGTCCCTGTCGGGGCTAGCCTTCACTTGGTTTTCATCACTGCCAGTTAACTCCATTGCCAATTGGGCTGACCTAGAGAAAAAGTTTCACACATATTTTTACACTGGGACAGGTGAAAAGAAAATTACCGATCTAACGACCATAAGGCAGAGAACTAATGAATCGGGCACCGAGTTTGTTCAAAGGTTCCGAGAGACCAGGAATATGTGCTTCTCGTTGAACTTGACTGATGATTAGCTAGCTAATTTAGCCATTCAAGGAATGTTACCAACATAGAGAGGGAAGCTGTTAGGACAAGAATTTGACAACTTGGGTCAGTTGGCTCAACGAGGGGCAGCGCTCAATAGCCAATTCTAGAATATGCGCAGAGATGCCTGATTCTAGAAAAGTACCACAATGACCGAAGCCTATAATCCATATTCAATCGATGATGACTATGAGGATGACGAAGAAGAAGATGTTGCTGTGGCCGAATAGAATTGGTGTAAGAAGACAGTAATGGTGCTAAATCCTTGGGGAAGAGGAATCGAAGAGAGCTATGATTTCGACGTCACAAAATCAGACAAGCTCTTCGATTTCTTGCTTGAAAAAGGATAAATTAAGTTGCCCGATAATCATGTTATGTTGCCTCCCGATCAGTTAAAGAATAAGAAGTTCTGCAAATTTCACAACGCCACTTCTCATTTTACTAATGAGTGCAGAGTTTTCTGGCAGCATATATAGAGGGCTATTCAGCAAGGAAGACTCAAATTTGATACACCTCGGAAGATAAAAGTTGATGATAATCATTTCCCAAGAGATCAGAACATGGTTGATGCTAGGCTGCTCAAAGAGAAGACTAAAGTCCTAACATTAGTTAAATCAAAAGAAACTGGAACAGTCGATCCTGAGACGTAAATATAGGCTGATGAATATAAAGAAATTAGAAGGTATCGTAAACAACAAAAGAGTCGATATGAGCAGGGAGAGACGTCAAAGGATGGGGCAACAAGGCCGCGTGTTACATCTCGAATTTTGTTAAATAAATGGCAGCGGCAGAAGGAAAAGGATTATCAACGTTGATTAGAAGAGCAAGAATACCAGCGTCAACGGAAAAAAGAGAGGTATGAAAGAAAGCAAGCTGAATCACATTGGAATTGTCCTTTCTTCAGACATTGTTGGAACGAAGGTTTGAAATTGCCTACCAGAAATAACTGTCTGAAGTGCAGCGAGAAATATTGGGAGTTTAGGCAATCTCAAGCCAACCACCGGTCTATCCATGCTCGAGATGAGAATCATCTTAGTAATATGGATTGGCGCATTAAAATAGAGTTGTTTATGATCGGCTTGATAAACGAGTTGTTGATCAAAATTAGGCTGATTATGAAGAAGAGAATAATGAAGAAAAATATATTTGGTAGGAAGGCCAATGGTGTCCAGGAGGTCTGACAAGAAGCCAGAAAAGAAGGGTGCAACGCCTAAGGAATAGAGAGCTAGAATAGACTCAGGCATCTGGTAGGCCTCAGGTGTGGCGTGCTAAACAAACAGCCGATAGAAGACAACCATCGGCTAATATTCAAATGGCTTTTCTGTTGCCATCAGAATTCAAAGCTCCAGTAGATCAAGAAGTTTACTCAAATTTCGATGAATCAGAGTATGAGGAAATAGTTGCCAAGTTGACAGTTATACAACAGGCTATATTCAATAAACCAGTCAAGCATCAATACTTAAAGGCTTTATATGTAAAAGGTTTTGTTGATGAAAAGCCGATGAGCAAGATGTTGGTGGATGGAGGTGCTTCTGTCAATCTTATGCCTTACACCACTTTTCATAAACTTGGTAAGGGAGTGGGAGATTTGATTGAGACCGAAATGATGCTTAAGGATTTTGGGGGTAATGCGTCTAAGACCCGGGGGGCAATAAACGTCGAATTGACAATCGGAAGTAAGACTTTGCTCACCACATTCTTCATTATTTATGGAAAAGGGTCATACGGTTTACTCCTTGGTCATGATTGGATTCATGCAAACTGCAGTGTGCCGTCAACCATGCATCAGTGTTTGATTCAATGGCATGGAGATGATGTCGAGTTGGTTCATGCTGATGGATATGTGAGTATCGCAACAGCCGATCCCATATTTTGGGAGCTAGAAGACTTCGAGTGTTTTTCTGGCAAGCTATGGGAAGGAGGTTTCATTAAGATCAGTAATGAAAGCCAACAGCCGATCCAAGCAATCGGCTCCGAGAGTTTGTTTTAATGGATAATCCAATAGATGGTACAGATGGTAAACTAGGACATGGCTTTATGTCGGTTGATGAATTCGAAGAAATAGATATTGGTTCTAGAGATAGGCCTAGGCCGACGTATATAAGTGCCAAGTTAGATCCTAAGTATAAGCAAGAGTTAGTAGATTTATTGAAGCAGTTTAAATATTGTTTTACTTGGGAATACTATAAGATGCCTGGTCTGGACCGATCGATTGTCGAACATCGGTTGCCAATCAAATCTGGATATCGGTCATTTAAACAAGCTCTAAGGAGATTCAACCCAAACGTTCTTGATGATATCAAAAAGGAGATTGAAAGGTTGCTAGAAGCAAAATTTATCCGACCATGCTGATATGCAAAATGGATATTGAATGTTGTTCCTGTGTATAAGAAAAATGGGAAGTTAAGAGTTTGTATCGATTTCAGAGATCTGAACAAAGCCACACACATGGATGGTTATCCGATGCCGGTAGATGCAATAGCTGGGTACAAGGCTATTAGTTTCATGAACGGCAATGTAGGATATAGCCATTTTTATGGCTGAGGAAGACAAAGCAAAAACCTCTTTCAGATGCCCTGGCGCAATCGGTTTGTTAAACTAGGTTGTGATGACCTTTGGTTTGAAGAATGCCGGTGCAACTTATCAGAGAGCAATGAATTATATTTTTCATAAGTTGATCGACAAGATTGTTGAAATCTACATTGATGATGTGATGGTAAAATCCAAGGGGTAAAAGGAACATCTAGCTATTTGCGGGAGACTTTGGAGTGCACAAGAAAATATGGTCTAAAGATGAATCCTAATAAGTGTGCTTTTGGAGTATCAGCTGGACAATTTTTGGGTTTCATGGTCCACGAGAGAGGAATCAAAATTAGTCAAAAAAGTATGAGAGCAATTGATGAGGCAGTGCCCCTGACTACGAAAAAAGAGTTACAATCTTTGCTTGGTAAGATTAATTTCATCGGGAGATTTATTTCAAATTTGTCGAAAAAAGTTCTACCATTTTCTCCCTTGTTGAAGTTGAAAAATGATCAAGAATTTAAGTGGGGTGACGTACAACAAAAGGCGTTCGAGGAAATAAAAGAATATATGAAATGTCCTCCTGTGCTGGCCCCTCCTCAGCAAGGTAAGCCTTTTAAGTTGTACATGTCGGCCGATAACCAAACAATTGGATCGGCCTTGATGCAAGAGTTTGAAGGAAAAGAACAAGTTGTTTTCTATCTAAGTAGAAGACTTTTGGATCCAGAAATAAGATACTCTCCCATCGAAAAGTTATGCTTGTGCTTATATTTGTCTTGCACTAAGTTATGACATTACTTGTTATCGGCTGAGTGTACAGTTATTTCTAAGGCCAATGTGATCAAACACATACTATCAATGCCAATATTAAATGGAAGAATGGGGAAGTGGGTTCTTGCGTTGTCAGAATTTGACTTGAGATACGAATCAGCTAAAGCAGTCAAAGGGCAAGTAGTATCCGATTTTGTCACCCAGCATCATAAGCCAAGTATTGACTACATAGGGCCGGTACCTTGGGCGTTGTTCTTTGATGGGTCATCATGCAAGCAAGGTGGTGGCATTGGTATTGTTATTATTTCACCTCGGGGGGCAAGTTTTGAGTTTGCTTTTCCAACTGAGCCAATGATTACCAACAACCAAGCAGAATATGAAGCTATTCTTAAGGGGCTTCAACTTCTTCATGAAGTAAAGGCCGAGACAATTGAAGTATTTGGAGATTCACAGTTAATTATTAATCAGTTGATCAGCCTATATGAGTGTAAAGATGATACTCCGAGGGGATATTATGATGAGTGCCAAGGGTTGCTCAAGGAATTTCCTCATGTCTCTCTTCAACATGTTCCAAGAGCATAGAATCAAGAGGCTAATCATTTAGCTCAAAGTGCGTCAGGTTATCGAGTGTTTTAAGAGGTCTTAAGTGGTGAAACCTTGAATAATGATTGAAGAGTTGAAATAGCCGATTACCTTAGGAATCCATCACAGAAGGTTACTAGGAAGCTAAGGTATAAATCAACTAAGTATGTTTTACTAGATGATCAGCTGTATTACAAAACAGTCGATGGGGTGTTGCTTAAATGCTTAAATCAAGAAGAAGCTAAGGTGTTGATGGATGAAGTGCGTGAAGGTTTATGTGGAGCTCATCAATCGGCTTATAAGATAAAATGTATTATTCGCAGGACTGGATATTTCTAGCCAACAATACTGGAAGATTGTTTTGAATATTATAAGGGGTGCCAGGACTATCAACGCTTTGGTAATGTTTAGAAATCACCCGCATCGGCTATGAATCTAATAATCAAACCATGGCCGTTTCGAGGTTGGGGATTGGCCAGATTTTTCCTCCTTCAAGTAAAGGACATAAGTTCATATTAGTAGCAACATATTACTTCACTAAGTGGGTTGAGGCAATTTCTTTGAAGACGGTAACCTCGAAGAACATGGTTGACTTTGTCAAGGAGCATATTGTGTACCATTTTAGGATTCCTTAAACTATCACAACTGATTAATGGACAATGTTCACATCAGAAGAGTTTGGAGATTTTGCTGCCAGTATGGGAATAAAGTTGCTACATTTTTCTCCTTACTATGCTTAGGCTAATGGCTTTGCAGAGGCGTCCAATCAGATTATGATTAAGCTGATCAAGAAAAAGATTGAGGAGCAGCCAAGGAAGTGGCATTCAACGCTTAATGAGGCACTATGGGCATATAGGATGGCCTATCATGGATCGATTAAAACATCACTTTATGAACTTGTGTATGGTCATAATGCAGTCCTTCCTTGGGAAATTCAAACTGGATCGAGGCGTGTCAAATTGGGCTGCATAGGTCTAGCCAACCTCCGGCTTGTATGTAAGTACCGTCATAGCTTATACTTTGGTTTGTACGGCTGCATCGATCCGGTCGACCTCCACTATGAACTGTAGTATAAGCTAGTTATCGACTCTTGTCTAGTTTCAAGTATGGCTGCATCGATCCGGTCGACCTCCACTGCTCGAACTAGATTAAGGTCAAGTTATCGGCTCTACCTAAGGGTGGCGTCCTTCGGGTAGATTCATTAAGTTACCGATCTTGCTGATGTTCTTACTATCATTAGTTTGCAGCAACATTAATCTGCCCGGTCAAGATCGATTTAGATCGGCCTCATATCCTTTTAGTTCATCGTTCGCTTTGTCACAACATGATGTTTCTTACTTTGAGCGATGGGTTATGTTTCATCGGCTGTTTTAACTTCGATCTTGATCGTGCATAGTATGCGGTTAAGGCATGTATGATCTTGAAGAGGTTTGCTGGTTAATTAAATCTGGTCTATAGTTCGCTATTATGGCTGTAACGATCCGGTCGATCCCCACTAATGGCACTATAGATTGGAGGATGCTAGTTAGTAGATTTGTTCTCGATTAGATGTGACCTTAATTGTTTGCTACGCCTGCATCGGCTAAATAGCCGATCGCCTATGCTTTAACACCTATAATGTGTTCTCATGATTTTGTTAAATGTGAATAGATCTGTGTGCTTTAAGGGTTTGGTTTATTGTCTTTATCATGGCTGCCATCAATCCAGTTGAACCCCACTGTTAGAGATAGCAGGTCAAGTCTGATGAGTCCATAGGTTTGTCCGCGTGAAATAGTCAATTGTTCACACGATGTAGTCTATTTTCACCCGAATCGGCTATTTTAGCCGATTCGTCCTAGCCTTCACGTATAGCATGTCTTTCGAAAAGCATGTCGAAGTATAGATGGTTTTACGGATTCTAAGGTTTTAGTTTGTTATTATCATCATAGCTGTCATCGATACGGTCGAACTTCACTGTTGATGGTAACAGATTAGATTCAAAGCATTTGTAGGTCCGTTTGTATTAGACAGTCGATTTGTTTGCATGCTATATCCTTTCTCGATTAGATTCATCAGCTCAATGATTCACACTGGTAATATCCACCTAGCTGATGATTTCACTTACATCTGCGGGCATTGTATTAATCAACATAAAATCAATCGTGGTCCATAAGCTTTACTATCCGTAACAGCCGATTTCTGTGCGTATCGGTTATTTAGTCGATTTTCTCATCTGGCTGCTCTCGAAGCGACATACTTGGAACTGTCTAGGCAAAGACCAGCATGTTCCACCTTAAATTACAGATAAACTTTCTCTCCTTGTCAATTGCAGGTCAAATTGACTGGCACGCCTCGGGAGGAATTCGCAGGATCAGTTAATCCTGCGTTGAAGCTAAGCGGATCTCCGGGCTCATCCTAAGCAGATCCTTCTAGTTTGCCATGTGTCGACACATTTCGTGCTGACAGAAATCAGGCCAGGCTTCAAGCCGGTGAAGCAACGCCTGTGTCGCTTCGACGAGGAGAAATGCAGGGCCATCGGCAAGGAGATTGCGAAGCTTCTGGCGGTCGGGTTCATCAAGGAAGTATACCACTCTGAGTGGTTAGCCAATCCCATTCTTGTACGAAAGAAGAGTGGGAAATGGAGAATGGGGGTCGACTACATGGGTCTCAACAAAGCGTGTCCAAAGGATCCATTTTCTTTGCCACGCATAGACTAAGTAGTCGACTCCACTTCAGGGTGTGAAACCCTTTGCTTCCTTGATGCGCACTCTGGGTACCATCAAATCACGATGAAAGAGTTCGATCAGCTCGCGACATCTTTAATCACCCCATTTGGATCATACTGCTACGTCACAATGCCCTTTGTCCTAAAGAACGTGCGAGCTACAAATCAACACTGCATGCTCAAGTGTTTCAAGGATCTCATCGGGCAGACCATTGAGGCCTATGTGGATAATATCATGGTCAAATCCAAATGGGCGGACTAGGTCGTAGCCGACCTAGAGAAGACCTTCTCAAAACTCCAAGCAAACGACATTAAGCTCAACCTCGAGAAGTGTGTTTTAGGGGTCCCAAGGGGTATGCTGTTGGGTTTCATCATCTCTGAGCGTGGCATCGAGGGCAACTGGAGAAGATCTCAGCCATCACGAAGATGGGCCCGATTCAGAACATAAAGAGGGTACAACGAGTTACAGGGTGCCTCACCGCGCTCAGCCGCTTTATCTCACGCCTCGGCGAACGAGGTCTCCCCCTTTATCAGCTTCTGAAGAAGGCCGACCATTTTGAATGGACGCCCGAGGCCCAGGAGGCACTTCACAAGGTCAAACAACTCTTGATGAAGGCCCCGATCCTGGTCCCTTCGACCGATGGGGAACCACTTCTGCTCTATATCACAGCCACCACACAAGTCGTCAGTGCCACCCTGGTGGTAGAGCGAGAAGAACAGGGACACGCCCTCAAAGTGCAGTGTCTCGTATACTTCATTAGCGAGGTCTTGTCCGATTCTAAGACTCGCTACCCCCAAATCCAGAAACTTCTGTATGCCGTCCTTATCGCCAAGAGGAAGTTGCGTCACTACTTTGAGTTGCATCTAGTGACAGTCGTGATGTCCTTCCCTCTCGGCGAGGTCATCTAAAACTAGGATGCCACAGGAAGAATCGTGAAGTGGGCACTCGAGCTGATGGGTCAAGGAATTTCATATGCCCCTCGGACAGCCATCAAGTCCCAAGTACTAGCTGATTTCATTGCAGAATGGACCGAGGTCCAAATGCCTCCAGTAGTCATTGACCAAGAGTACTGGACGATGTACTTCGATGGATCATTGATGAAGAAAGGCGCCAGCGTCGGGCTGGTCTTTGTTTTGGCCCTCGAGGTACACATGAGGTACATGGTTCACATCCATTTCCCTTCCTCCAACAATGTGGCATAGTATGAGGCACTCATCAACGGCCTATGATTCGCCATCGAGTTGGGTATCCGATGGCTCGACGTCCGAGGCGACTCCCAACTGGTTATTGACCAAGTCATGAAGGAATCAAGCTACCACAATGCCAAGATGGCTGCATATTGCTAAGAAGTCCGCTAGCTGAAGGACAAGTTCGACGGTCTCGAGCTCAATCACATCCTGAGGTGTCTCAATGAGGCAGCCGATGCGCTGGCGAAAACAGCGTTCGGCCGAGAGCCGGTGTCGATGGGCGTCTTTGCCAGCAATTAGTACAAGCCCTCGGTCCGCTATGAGGAGGTAGAATAGATCAGTGATGTGCCGCCTACCCTAGGCTCGGGGGCTAACTAGATGGTGCCTCCATCCGACCTCAAAGTCATGGAGCTTGATGAGGATCCAGCGATTGAGCCGGACCCTCTGGCCGACTAGAGGACGCCTTACCTCGACTACCTCCTCCGTGAGGCACTACCGATGGACAAAATGGAGGCTCGGTGGCTCGCGCATCGCACCAAGTCCTTTGTCCTTATTGAGGGCGAGCTCTACAGGTGAAGCCACAGCTGGGATCCTACAGCAATCGCATCCCCATTGAGTGGGGAAGTAGTTGCTGAGTGATATCAATAGTGGGGTCTGTGGACACCATGCCGCTCCTAGGACCCTGGTTGGAAAGGCGTGATCAGAGTTTTTTCCGCACCCGAGCTTTTTAGTATTAACTATGAAAAGAGTTTGTACGCATTTAAGAGTATATCCACACACGAAACATTCTATGTGCCCGACCCTCTCTCATGTTGAGACCTCGAAGCAAGGGTTGCGGAAATGAACGCTGAGTAAAACTAGTCGGACTGCACAAAACCTACGCCCCAGCAGCTACGGCATTTTTACTCACTAGCGTGATCAGAGTTTGTTCACCTGCACCCCAAGCTTTATAGCCTTAACAACGAAAAGTGTCGGAACGCATTAACCTTTTTATACAAAAAGGGGAGAAGGGCTAAAAGTCTGTTTGACCATAACAAAATTTAAGAGCTCGTCACCTTATTATGACTTCGCCACTGGATTATCTGCCTAACTAATTTTTTTGGGGATGATCTCATCCTCTATCTCCATAGGTAAGTCCTATGCCAGCAGGTCACCCAAGTCAATCGGATGGCTCGGGCCGCTGCCGAGAGACGGGTAAGGAGCAGTAGGATGCCCCATGTGGGTTATGTCGGCTCCGTCATGAATGAACAATGGACCTAGATTCCACTCGGACATATCCGATAAGAGCTCCTCGAACCCATCACTTGAGCCATCGAGGTAAGTCATGTACCAGCGGGTCACCTAGGTCGATTGGATGGCTCGATCCACTACCAAGAGATGGGTAAGAAGCAATAGGATGCCCCATGTGGGTTATGCCAACTCCATCATGAACAATGGACCTAGATTCCACTCTGACATATCTAGTATGAGCTCCCGAAACCAGTCACTTGAGCCATCAAGGTAACTTTATCGACCCCCACTTTACTTTTCTAGTGCATGAGCATTCATTCATCCATTCTCATACATCCAGCATTGCATATGCAATTATTGCATCGCAACGCTTCACGTCGCGTCACATCACGAAGTGGTCATCATCTCATTCAACATGAGTGGCGACCGATCGGGGTTCAAAGGCCAACCCACAAAGGGCTCGAGGCTACCTCACGTCGAATAGAGCTAGGGGAGAAAATGTAGATGAGTCCCAGCGGCCTTTGCCTAACCCGCTTAGAAGTGAACATGGTCATCTCAACCTTCTCATTCAATCCTAACCTCAAGCCATGCCCACAGAATCTCCATCGAGGGGAGGCCAGTGGGCCACCTGAGTCGGTCTCGGAATGACTCAGGCATCTGCCGGAAGGCGGGTTAAGGAGTAGTGGAATGCCACATGAGGGCTATGCCGACCCCATTATGAATGATGAACCTAGATTCCACTCGGACATACCCATTAGCGAGCTCACCGAGCGCGACACTCGAGCCATCAAGGCAAGTGACATTAGCTCAACCCTCCGGTTGCGGAAACCACGGATGGGGTGATGATCACAAAGATGAGCTGACCCTTTGACCGCACCCTACAACACATGGGGGCTCGAGGGAAGTTGGACTCATAAGGAGACCGAATGCGCGGTCATAGAACAATGGCTTAGACCCTAGAGAGGGGGTACGTACGAAAACTAAGAATAACATTTCTAAAACCAAGAAACGCTTTCACATACTAGTTTCACTATCGTCTCCTCGATCTTTAGTAAAACTCGACCCCGGCAACGGCAAGGGGTTGGGTCTCACTCGGGGGCTGATAATGGTATATATATACCCTTTCTTAAAACAGTCACCGTTCCCGACCCTTTCTCACGTTAAAAACATAGAGGCAAGGTTTGCAGAAACAAATGCCAAATAAAACTGGTTGGACTGCAAGAAACCTACACCCCAGCGGCTATGGCACTCTTGCTTACTCAGCGTGATCAGAGATTTTTCTCGCCACACCTCGAGCTCTACAGTCCTAACAAAAGGAAGGGTCAGAACACTTTAACCCCTTTTTTACACATAAAAAGAGAGAAAGAACATACTTGTTCAAACAAAACAAAAGAATAGACTTGTTCAAACAAAACAAAAGGGATGGAACTTGTTTGCTCATTATAGATACGTCGCCTAACCTATCTAACTAAAACTAACCCCTAGGGGGATGATTTCATCTTCTATCTTGGTAGAAAGGTCATGCGCCGGGGGGCCACCTCCTTCTCGATGTCATCCAGCTCGGTGTCGGTGTAGATAGGCGTGAAGCCTTGGCTCATTGTTGTCAGATCGATGTTCTCATAATGAGAATGGGCGATCGTGAGCGATCGGCGAATGCCAAAGCGAAGCGCACCCCTTGCCATATCATGTGCCTAGTCTATGATCCGGGTGGCGCGTGAACCACGAGCGAGCTTGTCTCATGCTCTAAGGCTAGCTCGAGCTCATCGCAGACTCAGCTGGACGATGACACGTGCAGGTTGTCATGTTCGTCGCGCTCCTTTAGGAGGGTGTCCTTCACCTCACTGAGCTCCTTCTCCAGGTCGTGGCTCTGCATCACCTCTGCCCCAAGCTTGTCGTCGAGACCTACCCAAGTCACGTACCGACCGTGTCAGAAGGCTCACCATGGTTTCCAGGGAGAAAAACAACAAGGAAAACTGGAGACTTACCATTCACATTTGCCCAAAGCTTGCGCGTATCATCGCGCTACTGGGTCACCTCGGCCTCCAGGCGCCGGACCTCTTCTTGGCGCTGCCCGACCTCCGTGGCAAGCCCGGCGGACATGCCCTTGGTTGCAACCTTTAGGTCCCTCTCCCTCCAGAGATCATTCTCGAGGTGGCCGACCCACCGCTGCTAAGCGGTGGCGTGCTCCTAGCAAGCTAGCTCAGTCATTGTGTGGAGCTCCTCTATGGCCCAAACAAATCGTCCGCTCCTTCCATAGCTGTTTGGCCTCCACAGTGTCCATGCACACCCTCTCGATCAGGGCCATGAGCTTCTCCTTGGCCTCATGGGCATCATCACGAGCATCCTTCTCCCTGACTCGAAGGTCGGCCACCTCCCGGGTGGTAGGGGCAAGCTCAGCTACCTCCTAATGGGTGACAGCAAGCTATGCGGCAGTCCCTCACTCTACCATGTCTCCTTAGCAAGAAGCTAGGACTTCTCCCGGCTATGGGCCATAATAACCAACGAAGAAGACAAGACTTAAAGGCGTGGAAAGAGAACATGGGGTTGGAAGCATGGTCATATCATACTTAGCCAACTAGGCGACAAGAACATGCATCGAGCTCAGCATGGTGGTCAGGGCATGAACCGTGTCCCCAACCTCTGCGTGGATGCTCCCCCATTCCCTCTCCTCTGTCGCTTCATCAAGGGCAGCCACCTGAACCAAAGATCGAAACGTCCCCGCACCGACCTCAAGCGGCGCCGACCTCTCTAGCGGTGGTAGCTCCTCTAGAGCGGCTTCTCTAGCGACAAAGGGGGTGGGTGATGTGGACACAAAGACCTACCCTATCACCACATCCATGAAGGATGCCTCAAGTATGCCCCCTTCCGTCCACTTGGCCACAGACATGGCCACCTACATGAACGGCATCTCCGACCGTGCCTCCTCCACCTATGACATTGAGGACACGACTTGCGCCCACCGTGGGCGACCACCCCCTCCGCCGTGCGTGCGTTGTACCTCCTCAGTCGACACCGTGGTCGCCCCGACGCCACACCCGCCCTCCACCGGTGTGCCAACAGCTGGCTCCTGGTGTGTTTGCTAGAGGAGGATCTTTTTTGGAGCAAGCCACAGGAGAGTCCCATGTCCTCTGACGCTGCAAGGGACATGGCGGTTAGTTCACGGCAAAATTCCATTAAGACAAAAGGAGGAAAAAGCTCTTGACTCACCTTGATGCCATCATACAAGGATGTTTTGGGGTCAGCTTGCCCGACTCCGACTGCTCCTCGTCGGCACATTGCTGCTTCGAGCCCTCCCTCGGCTCAAAGGATGGGATCAAAATTTTGGAGCAAGCCGCGAGGAGAGTCTGTGACCTCCGGGACGCTGCAAGGAACGAGGCAAGCTAGCCCCATCGGATTAGAAAAATCCATTAAGACAAAAGGATGAAAAAGCTTTTGAGTCACCTTGACACCACCATAGGAAGGGCCCCACCACGGCAAAGGATGTTTCGGGTGGCAGATCATCCCATGGGATGGGTGACATGGAGCCATCATCTTCCTCCTCCTCTTCTTCTTCTTCCTCCTCTTCTTCCAATGAGCCTTGACGTCGCTTCCCTTGCTACAGCTTCGCTCGCTGCTTCAATCGCTGTTTCTTCTCCTTGTCATCCTACTTCTTCTTCCGTTGTTCATTCGTGGCATGATTCGTCGCCCTCATTCGCGTGCTCGGCAAATGCACGACACGGGCCACCGTCTAAGACTAAACCTGGACGGTAGCTCGATGAAGCCCGCGTTCGACCACATCACAGGATGCCCCGGGATCAGGACCACGGTGTCGGCCTCCCCCGTGGCATCCTTGATGCGCTGCGCAACCTCGCTGTCATAGAGTAACCCCTGGGCGAGCGTCATCTCGATGAGGCGGCAAAGCGTCATCATCTTTCGGCTGGGGGGGGAGGCGCGCCATCTGGGAACCACCATCTCGCATGATACCCTCCGATGATGACATGCCCCATGGAGGCTAGGGTCTTTAGGAGGAGGTTGTGCATCCTCTTCTTCTCCTTGATGGGTGGCCCCCACGGCCATGACGGTAGAACCTCTTTGATCAAATGCCCAAAGAAGACAGGCAAGGGTGCGGTAGGGTCATCCTTCAGGTAGAACCAATCCGAGTGTCACCCCTTGTTGGATCTAGAGAGCTGGTAGGGCATGTACTCGGCTGCCCGCTGCCCCCAGAGGTGGATGCCCGTGCATCCCATCGGCACTGGGGTCTCTCGGCCTCTCTCCTTCTTCTTCATCAAGGAGATGGAGAAGAAATATCTCTAGAGCTCGAAGTGGGGCTCGATCCCTAGGTACCCCTCACACATCGCAATGAAAGCCGTGATGTGCTGGATCTAGTTAGAATTCAAGTGTTGCAGCTCGATCTGATAATGATGCAGCAGACCCGGAAGAACGGGTGAGGAGGAACCACGAGTCCACGCTTGTGGAAGAGCGGGAAGGAGACAACGTAGCCGTCGAGCGGTGCCAGCACCTCCTCATGGCCAAGCACAAGCCACTCCACCACATCGGTCCTCCCGTGAGAAGACCACACTTGACAAGGCCCTCCATGGGCACATAGGTAACATTGGAGTGATGCCACAAATCCATGGAGGATGGAGGTGGCTACGGAGAAGCAAAGGCGGCAGTGGAGGAATAGAGGCTATAGATCTAGGGCTCTGGCGGTGGACTAGCAGGCATGGTAGATCCAAACGACGGCGGCGGAAAAACAGAGAAGGTAAGGCTGCGGTTTTGGTGTGCAGAAACATGAAGGGGGAGGTCGCTATTTATAAGGCGGACTAGGCGAGATGGTGAACCGTCCGCCTTGATTCGCGTGCCCACTACGCCATGTCACATCACCTCCCTCCAAAGATCGTGCACGTAATCTCTGGCCACGCCCTCAAAGGATACGATGGATGATGGTTCACCCGTTCAATGGGCCAAGAACCGTCGCAGGTAAGAAGGGATCTAGAGTTGAAAATGCTCCTACGGCCCATTTAGGACCAGGAGTTCGAAGGCTAGTCCACCGACGGATTCACAGCTGCTCTAGGGCACCCTTAGAGCGAGAGGTGGAAAGGGATGGGCCCGCTAGCGGCCAATACCTAGGTGCACGAGCACCACGGGCATCCCGGCCCACGTTCGAGTCTTGGTTGGTTCCTAGTACATGGTTTTTTCTCAAACAAAGGCAACGAGCCCTTGGGACCGGCCAAACGAACCCAAGAACTATATGGACTGACCGCCAAGATTCTAGAGTCGGTCACCAGATGAACCATGTCGGACCCCCATGAACGAGAAGTCGGGCCCCTCGGACTAGCCCGTTAGCAGCTCACCAAGCACCATGTTTCGTCCATCACAAAGATGAGCCGACCCTAGACCGGACCCCTACTACTTATGGGGGCTCAAGGAAATTTGGACTCGCAAGGAGACTAAACGCATGGTCGTAGTACGACGGCGGACCGATCGGATCCTAGGGGACCAGAATCAAGAAAAATCTTTTCGACCTCCCGAATCCTATGGTTACATGCCCCCAAGAAGACCGATCGCGACAAAAGGGAACCGCCGCCCTACCAGGATGCGCTGTGAGCTACAAAAAGAAGGACAATGCCCCGAGAGTCCTCCCATCTGGAAAAGCCTCCAAAGGAGTATTCTACTTCTCCGTAGGCTCGGGGGCTACTGTTGGGTATCGATAGTAGGGATACCCAAAAGCAAGGAAGTTAGCGCCCACGCTGACTTCCCCGGATGGAGCAAGACGTATTAAAAAGTCTCGCCTGACCCCAAGGCCGTGGAAATCTCGCCCAAGGCCGTGGGCTCTGTCTCTCCCGATCCCAAGGCCCAAGGCCATGGGCCTGACCTCGAGGATGCTGGCTCCATTCGGTGCGTGCTCCAGGGTAACCATGTACCCCTTTGGTGTGTGTGTCTCTCGTCTCACCTGACCCCTTGAGTGCGTGCTCTGTCTTGCCCGACCCCAAGGACGTGAGCTCCATCTCGCCCGACCCTTGGGTGCGGGCTCCGTCTCGCCCAACCCCTGGGTGTAGGCTCTGTCTCACCCGACCCTAAGGACGCGGATTCCATCTCATCCAACGGGGACCCATACCACCGCCAACCACTCTAGGTCCAAGTGTATGGGTCTAGGTCAATACTCTGATACCAGGGAAGAGACTGGCATGACTCGATGTAACCCGTGGTGGTGATGGGCCATACATGAGGATTCACATCAAGAATAGTGTCGGGCGTGCTGATGTTGTTCTGCCTAACCCTTGTACGAGCACTGACAGGCGCGTCAGTTCACCACGACGTCCGCCGGGACAGAATGGGGCGCCATGATCGGCAGATGACGCCTGCGCATGGCGCCATTAACGAATCAGGTCCATGACGTGGAACCATCCCTATTGACATTTATAGGATCGGCGGGACCCGTATGGAGGAAGAAGAAGGACACGGCGATCCTTGAAGCCTTCTTCCCTCTCTCGTTTTTCTCTTTTTCCTCCGCTGTAACCTGCGCTTTCCCTTCGCCTATAAAAGGGGAAGCACGGTGCCTCATGAAGGGGATCCAGATCTACACAGGACCGAACCATGAGATAAAAACACAAGAGCACGACACGAGCACACGGCTGAGCAGCGATCGAGCTCTCATCACCCATTCACTCATTTCATCAGAGACTTGGGATCCTCTCGCCTCTCTCGCCCATTTGTAACCCATACTGCTAAACCAAGTGCCGATAACATGAGCAGCAGCAAAATAGACGTAGGGACATTTCGTCCGAACCAGTATAAACCCTTGTGTTCTCCGAGCACACCATCCGAGCCAGACGCGCAAATACAAATTTACTCGTCGGAGGTCCGAAAACACCGACAGCTAGCTAATACTTTCGTGTCGCTAAAATTTGACTTATGCTGATGTTTATGCTGATTTGTTATGAGAGGAAAATATTGTTTGTTCGCTGAAAGATACTGCTGAAGTAGTGCAGCAGAACAGGGCCATTTATTATCTGATTTGGTCTAGATAGTGGCACAATTGCTATCTAAAGGTCTAGCTAACAACTATCTAGTCTATTATCTATATTTGTTTAGATTCAAAAGAGATAATTGTTAGTAGATAGTTACTATTTATAGAAACCAAACATGACCCTCTAACTATTACCTCGGAAGGGAAGGATAAAGGTTGCCAGGTTGGGGAGGGTGAGTCCCACTGTTAGCTGTCATTAGCTGTTTTTATTCAGCTAGTGAGATAGCTATTATTTATAAGCATTTAGCTAACAATTATCTAACCTATTATCTGTACATGTTTGAATCCAAAACAGATAATTGTTAACAATAGTTACTATCTATAGGAAACTAAACATGGCCATAGTTGTATCCCAATTACATATATGCATGTGCTGCAGGCACGTTGCAAACTAATGTGTAAAGGTCAGCACTGCTAGCTGGCTGGCTAGCAGCTCGATCCATTCGATCGGTCGCCACTTGTGAAGAATGGAGAGTCAGAGCACCGTCCCTCTCATTGCGGAGCTTTCGGAGAAGTGAGGAGGCAAAACCCTGGTGGAGGAGGTATGGGAGGAGTCCAAGAAGCTGTGGGAAGTCCCCGGCCCGGCCGTCTTTACGAGGATGGTACTCTACAGCATGGCCATCGTCAGCCAGGCCTTCGCCGACCACCTTGGTGACCGTGATCTCGCCACTTTCTCCATCACCAACACTGTCATATCTGGCCTTAACTTTGGCATTTTGGTGCGTGAGCTTCTCTTTCTGCTTCTCCGTGATGTCGCAACCTCGCCTCTTCATCAGTATACAGATATAGCACGATCAGAGTTTATTTTGTTCTGCACATAACGTAAGCAAGTATTTCGTGGAAAATATGTTATATTTGTATGTTGCATGCGTCGCAAACATGGGATGGAGTAGGCTACAATTATTTTATTTAATTATGTCCACTAGGATTTTAACTCGAGACATCAGGCCGCATGCACCCATGACCCATTAGTTTAACCAAAAACTTAAATTGATACAAAAATATAGATAATAATTCATTTATTTAAGAACAGTTTTATATCTATACGACTATACATGGACACGAAAGATGCAAACGCAATCACAAATAGAGTCTGAGTTGCATTTGACTTTCTAGGAGCTAGCAGAGATGGTAGAAATAGAAGCCTATGGCAGATGCAGTGGCCAATAATCCAGCCTGATAAATGACCTAGGGCTGACTTCCATTATAAAATTTTGGCTAACCAACCACAACATAAGCCAACAAATTCGGACTCTATTGAATGGATATTATATTTTGGAATATGCAGAAAATTACAGAAGTCTCGCTAGCTCCACTTCTGAATGGATGTTATATTTTGGAACACGTGGAAAATATGTTCTATTGGTATTATTATTAACGATGATTAGAGTCTACTGGGTTGATGGTCAGGTGTTTTAGAATTTCTGTGAGGATTTTTAGGATTTATCTTTTTTTAGCAGGTTTCATGAGGACTAACGTGGATACTTTATTGGGAACCTTTAGTTAGTTTTTTTTTTGATAAAACAGGAGGGCCAAGGAGGCCCTACTGGAATGCATTAGATAAAAAGCAGAATTCAGTTTAAAAAAAGGTCCAGAGCGTTGAGAATAATAGAATGAGAAGGAGGTGAAGCTAGGGAACCAGGAAATGAAAGACAAAGAAGAGTAAAGCGAGTACAAGAGGCATCCAACTTAATTTAAGCAGTTTATCCATTACTTAATTTTGGGGAAGTACTTCTTATTTGCTCTAAATAGCATCAGCTCTAGCTCCATCCTGAAGATGCTCTTGCAATTCTGAGTGCCGGTAGGATCTGTTTGAAGATCAGATTGTTCCTGCTCATCCAAATAGCCCAACAGTGAAGGATAATGATCTCCATAAAGAACTTCTGGTTTATTTGAATTTTGAGCCATTCCATGTTTTGGAAGGGGTTCAGGCTATGGTTGACTTGAAGATTAAGTAGGCTCTAGCTTTCAGTAGCAAAAGGGCAGGTAATGAATTGGTGCTCAATTGTTTCCTCCATCTGTCCATTGCATAGGACACAATTGAAGTCATCAAGGGCCATATTTCTTTTTAACATGCTTCTAGTGTTTAGTCTGTCCTAAAGAATGAGCCAGAAGAAAACTCTGTGTTTATTTTGACAGGAACTTCTCCAAAGCCACTTGAATGCTGCGTGGATGCTGTTGTGGCCACTGAGCTGTTTGTAAACTTTTGATGATGCAAAGAAATTTGATCCCCAAATGTAACCCCAAATGTCCTTGTCATCAGATAGCTATAAAGTGTTTATACTTTGTTGGAGCTACAGGAACTGGGAGTAAGCTTCTTCAGAGAGTGGCAGGTGGAAAATGTCCTGTAAACTTTCAATGCTTTTGGCTTCTGCCACTGTTACAACTTTGTTCTTGGCAAAAGAGAACAGCTCTGGGTAGTTCGACTAGGGGATACAATCATCCCAAATGTCTTGCCAGAGAAGACAAGCTTTCCCATCATTAAGCTCAGCCCTTGCTAAATCTTTGAATTTGTCCAGCTGCTTAATAACATCCTTCCACCAAAATGTTGTTGGTACCTGGGAGTCTTCCATCTTTGTAATATGATTCCCAGACCAGGCTAACCCAGGGAAGATCTTCTCTATCGAAAAATTTATGGAGGAATTTCATTAGAAGTGCTTCATTTTGTGTCCTCAGGTTTAGAGCATCAAGACCACCTTCTTCTTTGGATCTACAGACTAAGGGGCATGCTGCAACTGCTGGCTTTTTAGAGTTCATATCTGAACCTCTCCAAAGGCAATGTCTCCTATATTTATCAATTTGCTCTACAACTGTATCTTGAAGCTTGAAGGTGCACATTGCAAAGGTCGGCATTGTTGTAATCATAGAATTAGTCAACTGGAGTCTGCCTGCTTGGTTGAGATAGGAAGATGCAGCTATGAGCCTTCTTTCACACATGCTGACCAAAGGAGAGAAATCGATGATTCTAGGTTTCTACAGACCAAGAGGTACGCCTAGATAGGTAAATGGGAGGCTCCCTTTTTGACAGTTAAATGTTCTTGCTAGATGATCAAGTCTTTCCTTTGAGATGTTGATAGGTAACATCATAGACTTGTTGTAGTTCACCTTCAACCCAGTTGATGAGCCAAATGACTACAGTAGGCCCTTCAGGGTTAAGAGTTGCATAGCTAAAGCCTGCATAATGATGAGGGTATCGTCTGCATATTGGAGGATAGGGAAATCTGAGGAATAGTTTAATGCAATTGGCAGATTGATTAGCCCTCTATCTTTGGCTTTATTGAGAATTGACTGTAGGAGGTCTACTGCCAGTACAAACAACAGTGGAGAAAGGGGTCCCCTTGCTTGACTCCCCTTCTGCAATGTACTATTTTCCTGGTATAGCATTAAGCAGGACAGATGAAGTCCCTGAGCAAAAGATTGCTCTAATCCAACCTTGCCACTTGTGACCAAAACCTTTTTTTTCCATGATCTGCATGATTGCTTCATGCTCCACTTTATCGGAAGCCTTCTCAAAGTCTAGTTTTAAGATGATCAGCTCTTTTTTGGACTTGTGGCAGATATGAAGATATTCAAGAGCCCAGGCTATGCAATCCTGTATGGTCCTTTTTTGATAAAACCATATTGGTTCTTGTTATAAGTTGTGGAATGATAGACTGGAGCTTATTAGCTAGGAGCTTGGTTATGATCTTCATTGAGGAGTTGAGGGAGAGATGGGCCTAAAGTCATGCACTCTAGAGGCCCTTCAATTTTGGGTATGAGGGTGATATAGGAGGAATTGATGCTTCTTATGCATAGAAATCCCTGGTGGAAGGCTTCACATATGTCATAAAAGTCCTGAGCAATGAAGGACCAGCATTTCTTGATGAATTCATTGTTGTTAAAGCCATAGGCCCGGAGATTTGTCAGTTGGCAATTCTAGGACAATGTTGTTAATCTCTTCAGCACTGAAATCATCCTCCAAGGTACTCAGATCAGGGTGAAAGGTGAGTAGGTCCTCTAGGTTAAAATCCATACCCATGAATTTAGAAATTCCCAGCCTCTGCTTAAAGGAATCCCAAATGAGTTCTGCCTTCTGATTATGTTCAGTGATAGGGATGTTATTGTCATCCAGCAGAGATGCAATTGTATTCCTTCTGTGTCTTATAGTGGCATGTGCATGGAACAGTTTGGTTCCTGCATCACCCTCTCTGACCCAAGCAACTTTGCTTCTTTGTTTCCAGTAAGCCTTCTGCATCTTGAGAAGAGAGACCAGCCTATCATACAAAATATTTCTGAAATTCCATTCTTGAATACTTAAATCCCTAAGTAGTTCCATAGTTGCAAAGAGATAAATGAGGGATTTGACATGCTTGATGAGTAGGCTGAGGGACGAAATATTGGCACTCCAGGTTCTTAACATACTCCTCAATTTTTTAAACTTAGTTGTCAATCGTCTTGCTGGTTCTTGTGGTTGGATGGGTGTTGTCCAAGCTTGCTGCACAATGTTGTTGAAGTAGTCATGCTGAAGCCAGAAGTTTTCACATATGAAAATCTTTGTTGCAGGAACTTCAATACTGATCTCAATGGAACAGGGACAATGGTCTAAAGTTTCTATAGTTAGAGACTTGGCAACTGTGTTGGGGTAGTTCAGAGTCCATCCTGGGGAGGAGAAGAACCAGTCCAATCTTTGTAATAAAGGTTCAGTTTGTTTGTTGGACCAAGTGAATTGCCTTCCTAGCAAAGGGATTTCAACTAGCCCCAGTGTACTAATGGCGTCATTGAAAAGGAACATTTCCTAAACATCATCTCCCTCCTTATTTCTATCTTTAGGTCTTCTAATGAGATTGAAGTCCCCAATTACCAACCAGTTTAGGTCCTCAGGCACCTGAACATTTTTAAACCAATTGAGGAACTCCCTTTTTCCTTGATAGGTGCATGGGGCATAAACTGTTGTAAGCATCCAAGTGGCCTCATTCATCTTGGAAGAAAAATTGATGGATATCACAAACTCATTCTGGAAAGCCAAGTCTTCTGAATAAGTTGCCCTGCCAAACAACTAGTATACCTCTTGATGCTCCATTAGAAGGAAGGTAAAGTTAGCTATCAAACTTGTGAGGACAAAAATTCCTGATGAACTAGATGTCAAAGGATTGCCTTTTAGTTTCTTGAAGACACAGAATGTTGCAACAATGACTTTCTTGGATTTTATCCCTTATGGAGTTCCATTTTTTATCAGAGTTTAAACCTCTGATATTCCAACACAAAATTTTCTAGAAACGCTTACTATTTATTAAACCAAATGGGGGAGTTGAAACAAGGGGCAATTAGGGTAAAGTAGATTGTTGAAGATAAGTCAACTCAAATGCCAATAGAGACATAAATATATTGAAGCTCAAAGTCTTAAGAACGAAATGATTTAAGAGTTATACTGGACTCCAAAGACTCTTCAGGAGCCCGAGATAAACTCAACTCGACTCTAACCCCCAAGTCTCAACTAAACTAGTCTAACTACTACTAAGTAAAGTGGAGATCTTATAGCTTGATACTTCTTGTTGTGTGTTGAGAAATGGCACCACACACGCTCAGATTGTTTTTTGATAGCGGTTTGTTGAGAAGGTCGGTGACGGTTGATTGGGAGTCAGGAGGGGTCAGACGACCCTATGCATGGTCGACCGACCTCCCTTGTGCTACCCAGTCACCAATCTTCCTATGTGGAGTTGGACATCTGGGATGATCTATTGGAGGTTAGTTGGAGAGGTATGTGTTTCTTTGCATGCAATTTTTGGTCCATGAATCTAAGTGATGATCATCTCAGCCTTTGAAAATGAATGTGTTTTCTCACGCTGGACCAGGATTGACCTTGGTTGGGCTCATGGCATAGCCACTCGTACCATAGGGTGGGTTGGCTAACCTCCTCCCTCATGTGGCCATTTCTGCTCATTTTCGTCATGTAGGTTACTACATAGGAATACTCTCCATATACATGTACAACCTTGCTAGTTGAAATAAAATTTATAATAAATATTTTTTAACAAACTGTGGAGCAAAGCTTTCCAGACCTTTATTAAAAAGAGGAGAGCACTGTATAAGAGGTGTTAGTGGAAGGCTAACCAATTCTTTCGATTGACATTTGCAGTAACAGAATCTAGCTAACTCTCTCTCGGGCGCGCTCTGTGCACGCCAAAGTCATGTATTTGATCTTATTAATGTGATGATTTTTTTTCTAGAACGTGCTTAGGAACGTATTTCATTAAGCAGAGAAATAGAGTTTTGTTACAGGCGACGCACCAATACAGTAATCCAAAGATTACCGTTAGCCATTCCTCACCAGACTCGCACATGGTTGTAATTACACATAGGTTTAGGCGCCCTTCTGTGTACCTGACAGAAAACATAGGTTTAGGCGCAACCGCAGCTCATTCAGCGTAACGGAACACGCCCGTTGTTGTATGTGGCAACTGGCAAGTGATGGTCCAGGCGTTTCATCTCCTGTCTAAAGGAAAAAAGAACTACAAAGATCTGTCAACCAAAACAGGGCGAACGTGCCAGCTTCCTGTTCACAAGGAAACAGCACGTCAACCAGGGACAGAACGAATCGAACATTCGAACAGCATGACCACCACTAATCGTGTCTGAAGTCTGATGGGTAATGATGCACGGCCTGACGCATCGATGGATGCGTTTTCTACTTTCTAGAGTGCATACATTTTCTCCTCAACATTCAATAACAGGGTTCCGCTAAGCGCTGACATTAGGCGGGTAGGCAAGGCACCCATCATCGACCAATGCTTCAATGGTCTTAATCGCAAAGAAAAATGTTTTAAGGATCTTCTAGAGAAGCATGAGTGGGTGGTGGTTTGCAACCATGCACGTGCTTATAGGGAGAAACATTTGGCGCCTCGTTGTCTATCACATGATTCCTACTTGACTCTGTCTATTACGTAACCATGTGTTTTATATAGTTTTAATACATGATTTTTTTTACATCATAGGATTAAGATCCAACAGCCTCCACCCTTCTTCTATCTCCAGCCTCCACAGATCACATATCACATTTTTTTTCTATGAAGGATAAATCACAGATCTACCGCCGCCGCCGCTGCCGGGGCGAAGCTCGCCGGTCGCCGGCGCCGGTGGTCACCGGTGAGAAAGAAAGAAGGAGAGAGATAAAAAATCTAATTTTTTTTTTTTTGCTAAAACACATGTGTGTTGTATAACATTTCTGTTCCTATTACTTCCATCAAAAGAATCATGTTTTTCAAATGTAAGAGATAAGGTACGTGTGTGTACTTGTACATACAGGTAATATATATGTATCTTGATTTTCAAGAAAGACTTACTAATTTTATGTACACATGTTTTTCTATAAGAAAAAAAATGAATACAACACGCGTCCAGAAGGACTGAAGGAGGAGCGCGACCAAGCACGTTCTCTCCTAAATTCAACTGCCAAAAAAAAATTCCACAGCGACGGCGACGAAAGCACCAAGAGTTTCCTAGCAGCCACCGTTTGACCACGACAGGGAGAAACCGCTCAAACACGTTGTCCAGGCGCGCACGCCTGGTCGTCCTGTTCCACTGACTTGGCGCCTGCTGCGCCGGCGACGACGCCGGCCGCCCTCCCGCCCTTGCTCGACCCGTCCGTCTCGACGCCCCTCCGCGTCGACCGCGACCCCCACGCGGGAAGCCTCGCGGAGAACGTCCGCGTCAGGAACGACGGCCACCGCCCTGATTGGCCCAGCCGGATGCTCCTCCCGGCGCGGCTGCTGCCTTCGCCGCCGCCGGCTCCGGTCCTGACGCTAACGCCGCGGCGCGTGCTGCCCCCGCGGCTGGAGCGGAATGCGACTAGGCTTCTGGTGCGCTGGAGCTTCCCCGCCGCGGCGAGGTCCCGGAGCACGTGGTCGGGCAGACGCAGCGTGAACCTCTCGGTGCCGGTGCCAGTGGTGGCAGACGCTGCGACTGCGAGCGAGTGCCCTGTGGAGTGCGAGCGCGGGAAATGTGCGGGCGCGCGGCCGGACTTGGAGCGCAGCGCGCGCTTCACGCTGCCGATGCGCATCAGCTCGTCGGCCTCCTCTCTGATGATCCTCTCCTCCTCTGTCTCCTCCACGTCAATGACCACCGCAGCAGCAGCAGCAGGCGCCGGCGGCGCGGACGTGGGCGACGGCAGCTCCTGCGCGGGAGCCGGCGGCAGCTGCAGCTCAGGCGCGCCTTCGTCGGCCGGCGGGGCGTTGTCGTCGGCGCCGGGGACGAGGTTGGCGCGGCAGACGGGGCAGGTGACGTGGGAGGCGAGCCACGTGTCGATGCAGTCCGGGTGGAAGACGTGGGAGCACTTGGGCAGCAGGCGCAGCGTCTCGTCGTCGTCGAACTCGCTGAGGCAGACGGCGCACTCGAGCGCGCCCTTGCCGGCCTTGTGCGCCTTCACGTCGGCGTACGCCATGGTCGGGAAGGACTCCAGCACCGCAGCGTCGAGGCCGCGCTGCTGGCGCCGCGAGCGCGCGGCGCCGCCGTTGGGGGCCGGGTTATTCGCGGAGTAGCCGTTGCCGTAGCAGTGGCGGACGTAGATGGAGAAGAAGCCGAGGAAGAAGAAGGCGGCGATGAGCACGACGATGACGATGGCCATGGACGGGCTGAAGCTCTGCGACTGCGAGTAGTATTGCCCTTTGCTGCTGCTGCCCCTGCTGGCCCTGCACCGCCGTGAAATCGGCGGCGGCAAGCAAGAGAAGGAAGAAGGGCAGGAGGCGGCCATTGCCCCGGACCCGGAGGAGTGTGGTTTCCATTAGCACTAGTGTTGAGTGGTAAAGGATGAAGCAACGGCGGTGGCCGGTGGGGTTGTGCCACGAACGAATTTTTGGGAGAGACGAGCTCACGGGCAGACGGCAACTAGGGGGGAGGGGAACTTGAGCGTTTATATGCGAGAGCGGGAGACGTTGCCGGACGGGCACGGCCTGCGTCGTAGTATAGTATATTGTAGCAGGGCCGGTAGCTTGCTTGTCCCTTGTGGGAATGCGGATGCAAATGATATAAAGATCCACTTCGAATTGATTACGCAAACAAATAAGTCGCGGAAAGGATTGGGCAATTCTCCACCACCGACCCGGAGTGGCGTGTTCGGTGTTCCTCTTTCCTCAGCGAGCTATTTCAACTCCACAGTCTAAGGGCCTGTTTAGATTTCAAAAAATTTTGCGTAGTATCCGTCACATCGAATCTTACGGCACATGTATAGAGTACTAAATATAGAAAAAAAAACTAATTGCATAATTGGGTGAGAAATCGCGAGACGAAACTTTTGAACCTAATTAGTCCATAATTAGACACTAATTACAAAATACAAACAAAATCTTAAGAAACCAAAATCCAAAAAATTTTGGATCTAAACGGGGCTTAATTGGTACTGCTTCATTCAGCTCCGAAGTCCATACAGGATTTAAGAAAATAAAAATGATTTAAACATGCGTATAAAAAGTTGCTTAGTTAAAGGTTACAGAGCTAAAGACGACCCAATCGAAAATTCTTAGAACTAGAGCACACGTGAACCTTTAATATACTACTAGGCCAAGCTGAAGGAAGTATATAGTTCACAGAGCATAATTTGGATAAGGTGCCCCGGCATGATTACCCACTCCACACTCGTGCTTTTGTGTGTGCGCGCGCGCGCCACGTGCATCTAAGTATTCAGTTTCGGCATGTGCTAACAATTAGCACGCTATCTGAAAATGACCAAAGCTAAGCGAAAATTTTGCAACATATATTTCTTTTCTAATATAAAAAATGGGATAAGAGAATCAATATATTCTTTTTAAACTAAATCCACCCAAATCTTTAAGACAACGATATTAAAAGGTGGAGTGCTAGGCTGTTGTAAATGAGACAATGTGTTATCGAGATATCCCACATATTTTGGGTGGGCATTTACAAGCGAGAATGGGTCAGTTTAGTAGAACTCCAATTTCACTTAATAAGTAGTAAAATAGCTCTAATAACAAACCATTTTTTTAATAAGTAGTAAAAATAGCTCTAATAATAAACTTATAATAATCTATATTACGTTTACGAGGAGAATAGGGAGAAACAACCATTTTTTTAACGGCAGTTCTTATTGCCCCTTTGGCCTTTTTGGCCCATTGTTGTATCCGATTCAACAAGATAAGAATTATTGGACGATTGGAGATGGGTTTACTTTACTCCTTTGTATAACTATTCCTTTTATACATGATATGAGCGTGAAAGAGGTTCAAGAATCTGTTTTCTTTTTATAAGGGCTAAAAATGAATCAGATCGAAAATTTTTATGTTGAAAAGCAAAATATAGGGGTTTCGTTCTAGCACCCGAAAATAATATTCCAAAGCCTTTGTATGCTCTCCATTGCTTGTGTGTCTAAGACCTATGTTATATAGTATCACGGTGCCGCACGGTCTACGGGTGGCTGGCTGTCTCGGGCTGGGAAAATTTGCCAAGGCCATCGCAAAGGAGCACGACGTGCGCCACCCCGCCGCCATGTGCTCCACGACGGCCATGCTCGGGGCTAGGCACGAGTAGAGGATGATGAACGACAGGGATGAAGCATATCTGGGCCTTGTTTAGATTTGGATGGCACTTTGCTTAGGTAAATATTGCAATTGGACCAACTAAGCTCAAAAGATTTTCCGTGATTTCCAACTAAACTGCTCTCTATATTTAATCTCTGCAGTGGAATTTGCACACGATTAGGTGCTTCCCTTCCGGAACAGCTCTCTCATTCTCTGCAGTGGTGCACACGATTAATGTGGACCATTCATTCGATCGGACTTCAACATTTAAGATTGATCGATCCCTAGAACAAAATGTAAATGTATGTAAGATTTTTAAACATAGTACTCCAAGCAAAGCGGCACTATTAATTTAGTGTCCTGCCAACACATTTCTCTACAAAAAGCAGACGTGGAATGAATTAAGGGCCTGTTTGGTTCATCTACTAGCTACTAAATTTAGTAGCTTTTAGTCACTTTAGTAACTTTTTTACCAAACACTATGACTAAATATATGATTAAAAGGAATTTAGTCCTCTCTAGTAACTCTGAAGTTACTAAAAGTAACTAAACCATTTAGTAGCTACTAAAGTTTAGTAGCTCGAACCAAACACCCCCTAACTAGCTGAGTCCCAAACAGGCAGGAGTAGACCACTCCTCCTCGGCCATATGTTTCCTCACGAAAAGCAACAACCACGCACTTCATCATGTAACACGTGAGAAATTCGATGTTTATATCACCATTAACAAGTACTGTACTTTATGTCTTCTTCGTCTAGTAACGAAATGAATAAACGATGATGATATCCAGTCGCTTTAAAGCAAAGTAGAGTAGCTATGCTCTTGCTCAGCCGAATGCGATTAGCGAAGGATCGGCGGAGATGCGCGGCAGCACATGAGGATATTTTTTATTAGCTTGTGTGTGTTCTGCTTTTGTTTGGCCTCTTCCAGGTCCAGGTCTGCCTTTCCGTTCCGTTTCCTGGAGCTACCTACTCAGCTGGATTGACTAGAGCGGGTGGCCATCACTGACCGCTGACCGGCTGCGAGCGATGCACCCGCATGATCTGTTTAATACGTACGACTACTTTAATTTATCCTAATGAATGGATGTGCTCCTAGAAGGCTTGCTTCTTGAATCTTGATAGTCAATGGTTATAAGCAGGAGAAGGTTCTTTGAGTGTTTGACAAGGAAATTCTAGAAGACCAAGACATACATCATGCATGACCGGGGAGATTTCTAGAATAAGGAGAGCTATTATTGTAGTAAACCCGTAGTGAACAGTACTGGTTGGGATAAAAGAAGTTTCTTCGTTGATTTCTTGTTTACTGGGAAAAAAAACCCCGGAGTACTACGCAGCAGTTCTGAATTCTGATGTGGATCATGTACTGTTTCCGTTGGAGCATATCTACTGCACAACCATGTGTTTTATGTAGTTTCAACACATAAATTTTTCTGCACCATAGAATTAAGATTCAACAGCCTCCAGCCTTCTTCTACCTCCAGAAGATCACAAATAACAAGATTACAGATCCACAGATCCTAAAAATAATTTTTCGTATACGTGTATAGGACGGCGGTCCTTCAGCTGGCTCTTCGTACATATCACCTTTCCTCCCCCACGCTCACTCACACACATGCACGCATGCAGCAGCAAGCAGTGCAGACAATGGCAGACGGTGCTAGAAGCTGAGAAGACATTGAAAAGAGAGAGGAAGAGAGGGAGAAAAAATTTATGTTTTTTTACGCTAAAACACATGTATGTTGTATAGCATTTCTGTTCCGTTTTGCTGGATGGAGTACGACAATACGTACACGGGCTTATTCGGTCCGAATTCAACCGCGGAGTACCGTAAGAGCCAAGCACGTCCGTCCGTGACTCCGTGTATTCAGTAACTGATATCACTATGTAATGTAATTTTCTTTCTTAAGACAACCCACGAAGGGAATTAGTCCACCGCTAGCTACAGACAAGTGTTTTGAGGTACACAAGTTACTATCTGACTCCGCAGAGGATGTTTGAACTCGTCAAGCTCGGCTCACGCCCTCACCGGATCGGACCTCTCGAAGCGATAATATTGGCTCCGTTCAGTTTCGCTGAAAAACAAGTCGAAATATGATTCCAACCGATTTATTATGAGAGAGAAATACTGTACTAACTAAAAAACAAGCTGAAAAGTACAGATATAATCGAACAGGACAAGACATTCGACGGGGCAAGCTATGGAATCGAAGATGGTCCGTTCTGGAAGACTGGGACGGTAGCCGGCGGTTGCTGTGGACGCCAGAATCTTCCGTCGTCCTCGGTCCTGCACTCCAGCGGTCCAGCCGCCACGGGGGTACGGGGTACCGCAAGGAAGTCGCCAGTCGTCACGGGATTGCTCCGTCCGCGCCGCCCTCACCCGGCCGCGCTGCCACACGCTGGTAAGTGCTGATGTGCGTCGGTACGCTGCGCACGCATCGTTGAACTGGTTACTCGCACAATAGAGATGGCAAGGTTACCTAAAAGCTAAAATCCGATCGATTTTATCCTATTAGCACTCGCACTTTGATCAATTTCTCTACTCATAAATTTGTTAATGGACAAAAAAAATCAACCCAGCAGGTTTGCAAGCGTGGGTCTAAGGGTAAGTACGTTACTACACATCAGTAGTCTCATACTCCGTCTCATGTAATGCCACACGTGATTTTTACTGACGCGGAGGAAAGAGAGAGAGGAGATAGAAGGAGATCGTTGTTTCACGAAACAACCATCTTATAAGCTAAAACTTAAGAGTAGAGGACAACTATTACACCATTGTATGAGTTGTTGTTATGATGCAACTCATAGGTTTACTTTTATTCTATGCATAAATAATTAAGGAATTTATGAGTTACTATCAGACAACTTAAAAGATAATCATTGTACATGTTGTCTATTAAGTCATTTTGAAATTACGTGGCACCACATGAGACCACCTACAAAACAATATCAATGTATGTATACCTAAACCCAAAAATTACGGGGGTTTAAGCCCGTTTCATCCTAGTAGAACAGACCATATCGGGCCATAATAGCTTAGATTTCTCAACTAGGCCAGTCCATTTAGTAGCTTATATAAAACGGCAATACCCATCCCAAACTATAAAACGCTAACGGTCAGACAAGGCCTCCATGACAGAATATGGGTGCGCTGCATAAGTGGAGGTCTCTTAGTGCTCGAGCTCACGGATTATCTACATCTCTGGGCAGTCGTTGTGGGCATCCATCTTGGCAATGAGCCTGACAAGACCATTTGGCGCTGGACGCCAGACGGATGCTACACCACCAAATCGGCATACGACATGATGCACAGCGGATCCATCAGAATGTCAGGCCATAGATTGATCTGGAAAACGTGGGCTCCGCTTCGTATCAAGATCTTTATTTGGCTTGCCATGAAAAGAAGGCACTGGACCGGCGACAGAAGGGCGAGACACGGTCTCGAGGCACGTGAGTTATGCTACCTCTGCGACCAAGGACAGGAAACAATCGACCACATCATTGCAGTATGCCCGTTCACCCGTGAGGTATGGTACTATGTCCTGCAAGCGCTTGGGCAGCAAGTTCCACTAGTCTCCCAAACGACGCTCTCCTGGTGGCGCCGATTGCGGTCAGTGTGCAATGGCGATCGGCGAAACGGCATGGACTCACTCTTCGCCCTCGTCTCCTGAGAACTATGGAAGGAACGGAACGCAAAATGTTTCCGGGAATCGACATCGTCCGTCGGCGACCTACTGCACATCATCAAGACCGAAGCCGACCGATGGATTCAGGCCGGAGCATGCGGGCTACGTGTGCTGGCACGCAGGGCTAGGACGTCGTCAAGGTAGACATGGATTACGAACGTTGTTTTTCCATAATGTAGCGTCCTTAAAAAACTAACGGGCGGGAGTGCAACTCTTGTATTATAAACTCTTTCTTCTAATACAATGATATGCACACTCGTGCGTATTCGAGAAAAGAAAAAAAAAACTTTAATATAGTTCACTAGTTTCCCTCCTCCCCATCCTACTACACTGTGGCGGCAGCGACGCGCATATGGATCGCGCATTCACTCTCCAGCTTGCGTGTCACACCGCGTCCGAGAGGTTGAGACCATGACTGTTGATACATGCTATATAAACTATGGTGGCTGGTTGATTGATGTATGGTTGATACATGGTAGATAGACTATGGTGGCTAGTTGATTGATGTATGGTTGATACATGATAGATATATAGACTGTGGTGGCTAACTAAGACCTGGCTGGTTGATACAAGATATATGTATGGCATTGATATATGAACTATGGTGGCTCGCGAGGTGTTGTATGTTTGGTGAAATGTTGTTATTTTTTCATTGAACTATACAATATACATACATGAGTATATAACAACTATGAATGTGTACTATATTGCTATTTGCTAAATGGTGGTGACGCGGTGTACCTGTTGTTGTAGGCATGGAAGACCTGTTGGGTACCCATTACTCGAGCAGTCATGGCCTGGGTATAAAATTGTACCCCTGACATGTCATGGGTTTTTTTAACAAACATATTTTATATTCACGGACATAGGTTTAGGTTGACAAAACTCAGCGGGTGTGACAAAAAAACCTTGAAATGGTATTACCTCTCCGTTAGAAGTGTGGAGGTGAGTTATGAAGCGTTAGGAGAAAAATTATGTCTAACCTTCTTTTCAATCCCCAAAGTCACCGGTCTCTGATGTCAAATCCTTTCTTTTTAGCAAAGAAAAGGGGAATCACTATGAGCCGCATGGGCCTGTTTCACTAAACTTTTGGCTCCCAAGCCAGATCTTGGGATCTCAGAACCTATCCTTGTTTCCTATCTCTCAAAATTCTTGCCGGTTTATCTGGTAGGCCAAGGAGTGCCAACATTGCTACGATTTCTAAAAATCATGCTTAATTTTGTTTTCTTAAAGATGGAAGCATAGTTGAATTTGAGGTGGTACTCAAATTCAAATCATGCTTATTATATAAATTTATTCCTCTCACTCCTCCACTCTTTAAGTTTAACATGTGCATTTAATATAATCGAGCTACATGAGTGCCTTGGAATTGCCTTGTTCTAATTGGATTTTTTTGGAGTATTTTGGATTTCCATTTTGAGATAACCTTTTGAAAAACCTAGTGTTTTTAAAAAGGGGAGAAATCCATTCTAAACTTTGCTAGTCAGCAAGCCAACTTCTCCTCTCCCAGCTAGTAGGCCGAGTCTAGCCCTCAACTCTATCCATCACCTGTCCCAAGCTTGGTCCAGCCCATGCATGCGCCCGCTAGGGCCTTAGTGGCCCAATCGAGACCAGAAGTAGCGCCCGCCCTGCCAACGCGGGCCTGGTCCATTATATTTTTGGATTGTGTTCCATGGATCGTGGTCGGATCAGTGGCTATCAGTTTATTTTAGTTTGATTTCTAATCTAAGGGCATGTTCGTTTGAAATTATCAACTGACTTATCAGATAAAGTCTACAGTAAAATATGGGGAATCGCTGACGGTTCAATACAAATCCCATTACACCCATTTTCTTGTGGGATCGAATCCCGTGCTCCCTTGACTATAGCGTTTTCTGATTACGATTAGGATTCCATTTACATTTCCGAACCAAACACCGTGTCATCATAAGCAAACTATCGTGCAAGCTTTGTAGCAACATGGTAAAAAAAGAAGAAGTTGCATTTAAAAGGCCTCGAGTGGTATAGGCACGTTTTACACACTGGTGCCGTTCGTTTCTTTTTATAATCCTCTTTTTTGACTTTTTTTTAGTTGCAACCGCGTTTTCCTTCCACAGCAAATCAGTCGACGGGGCCATTTTTGCTACGGAGAGTTGCCGCGGTGTTCCGGGAAAAGAAAGATTCCGACGCACATACTCCGTACTCCATATGCACTGTCCCTCGACACGACAGTGCATGGCCGCGACTGTCCCTCGATTTAACAGTGCATGGCCGCGAGAGGTTCAGGTCTTTAGCGTTATTTTCTTCCATTGCCGTCGGTTTTTGCTCGGGTAAACCATTAAGTCTAAATATGTCATGAATTTTTTGATCTTAACGACTTCAAATGAAAAACTCAAAACTAGAAAGTTGTAGATCTCGCCGAGATCTATAATTTTTTATATAAAATTATCTTCATTTAGTTCGAAAAAAATATATGATTTGATATGATTAATATATCTTAGAAAAATCATATCTTTTTTTTGCGGAATTAAAATAATTTTATATGAAAATTATAGATCTCGACGAGATCTACAACTTTCTAGTTTTGAGTTTTTAATTGAAGTCGTTAAGATGCTCAAAAAATTAATGACATATTTAGACTTAACTTGCCAGATTTTCGACTTTTCACACACGCAATGACTATAAAGTGTTTGGCTATGGAAAGACCAGTCATTGCGATTTTTTAAAAGGCACTGATGAAATTACCCTATGTATTTCCTCTTCCTTTGCTCGGGTAAACGGTAATTCAGCAGACTACGCTCTCAGACTCCTAATCCGGCGCCACTGGACTGGAGGCCTGGACACAACAGAAAAATGAGCGAGACAGCACAGCTGCACAGGCTAAGCGCATCCGGCGTCTCTTCCGCGACCACGGCGTGTTTTGGCTGCTAGCTGAGTACGGGCTGTGCACCTGCGCCGCCGGCCGATTCCACTGAAAAAGCACTAGGAACCGAGAACCAAGGCTGCGTACGCGCGCGGCGCGCCTCTTGACTGGTCGCTCCTCGGTCCGCGCTTGATTGGTGTGGATTGAGCTGAAACTAGTAGCGAAGGGGTAGGATCAAGAGCCGTCCAAGCGTGCGGAGGTTCTCCACGCTCGGCCGGCGAGCCGGGACGGCGCAGACCGCCGCCTCCGTGTATTGCTAACTACGGCGGCGGGGTAATTGGTTGCCCGTATCCAAAAATTATGTATAACTAGATAATGCCACGTGGGTTGCTGCGAAATTTTTTAAAATATATACTATAGTTTATACAACAAATAAGAACTATAGATTTTTAGGCATTCAAAATAATTGGCCAATAATGCTGTACGGAAGCGTGGGATGAGGTTTTGACACCTGAAACCTTCAGTGACGAGCGAATTGAAGACCCAAACTCGTAGGACTTGGATACTCAATGTTGCTGCCATCACCCTTGCTCCTGCCCCCGATCAACTCCCGAGGGCTGGCTCAACATCATCTAAAGTCTTCTCCATATCTTGAGCCCTAGCACTCGGCCATCATAGACCACTCAGTAGTATAAATGCAAGTCTTTGCCTTTGATATAAAAAAAACAGGACCATGGACCAAATCCACGAATAGCCAGCTCCAAAAGGCAAACCCTCACAGAAACAAAGCCAATGACACAAAGCTAAGTTTTTTTTTACCGTAGCAAAGGCGACTGGGGGTGCCTCTAGTTTACCCCCTCCTTATATAGTTGCCCAAGCGATAGTCCACAACTTCCGCCACGTTGTGGTCAAACTTCCACCGGTCGTTTCAACTACAACGTGCTGGGAAGACCAATTATCAGCATTTCACACGTCAAAAGTGAACACGGTGCAGGTCCGACACAAACGAGCCCGAGGGGGGGAGTGGGGAGGAGGGAGGGAGGGAGAACCGTCGGAGCCCAAGCCTAACGCCAAGACTCGAGGGTCAGGCTCGCCTGTGTCAGACCCTACCCTCGAGGGGGAACTGTTGGGGAGGGAAGGCTTGGGCCCGACGATTCTCCAACCATCTTTAAAGCAACTCCTTAAGTTTTTGTGAGCGTAGGATCGACAGAGGCCCAACGAAGGAAGGAGGCACTGTGCAGGGGTGGACCCTTGGTGAAGGCTGACGAGCGAGGATCGGATGACACTGTAAGGAAAATGGACCATACGTCCATTTACTTTGGATTTTGATGTTTGATGACCAACACAACCAAATTGGATTAATGGATTTGCAAGTAATTGTTTTGTAGTTCAATAGGATACAAAACGTGACTTGGACGAAGGCAACGTGATGATCCGATGATCAACACCTCAAGAAAGACATGTGAAGATGCATAGAAGACATACAAGGTCAAGCAAAGTTCAAACACGAAGATTGGAACCAAGCCGGACGCAAGATCACGAAGAAACGAGTTCGGCAGAGGTGACCGGACGCGGCCCTATGATTGACCGGACGCTCCGATCAAGTGCCAGGCAACAGCAGGCGTTGGCAGCTATGACCGGACGCTGAGCAGCAGTGACCGAACGCTGAGCGAAGCAGTGATCGGACGCACCGGTGATACTGTTCATCGTCACAAGCAGTGTTTTCAGCGTGACCGGACGTAGCAGACTGGACTATCGGACGTACGAAGTGTAGCATCCGATCGAGTCTAGAGAGGTTCTAGAGCGGCGCCAGCGCGACCAGACGCGTCCGGTCGATGATGACCGGACTCAGCCCAGATCCCGATAAACGCGCGCGCTCCAACGGTGGGGACGACCGAACGTGTCGGTTAGGGCGTGATCAGCATCCGATCAGTAGCAGAAAAGCGGGTTTCATCCTCAACGACTACTTTCTCAGTGGGACTTATAAATAGACCCCCCAACCGGCCATTTGGTAAGAGTGGAGCTGATGAAACATATCAATTGTGTTGATACACCATTTTAGTGATCTCCACTTGCATAGTGTTTAGTGATTCATTAGGTGATTAACGTAGGTGCTTTTGCGAAGTGCTTAGGTTGATTAGACCACCGCTTATGCGCTTACTCTAGGTTTAGGCCTAGTGTTTAGTGAGGTTTGCATACCTCTTACCACTCGGTGCTTGCGCACACCATTATTGTACATCGGAGGGGCTTGTAGTCTTGCGAGATCACACCAACCGCGTTTGTGGTGTGGCCGCCACCTGTACCGAAGGGAACAAGGCCCGCAATGGTTCGGCCGGAAGCTTGATAGTGAAGACGGCGGGAAGCGATCTAGGAGAGGCTTGCCGGAAGGTATACCGGAGACCCACTTGCGTGTGGAGAATGCCCGGGGCTATCCACGGAATTACCCGACTAGGAGCTTGGCCCTTGCGAGGGATTCCTTGTGAGGGGCTCCAACGAGGACTAGGGGAAGCTTACGCGCTTCTCGATACCTCGATAAAAATATCAGAGTCATCGATGGGAGTTTGTATATCTCTACCTTACTTTTAGCTTCCGCACTTACATTGTTTACATAACTCCTTTTGCGGTAGAGATAGTAACACACTAGCAAAATCGTACTTGCATATTTTGATAGTTTATCTTTTGCATATGTTTTGCTAAGAATAGAAAAAGAGGTCATAATTTATAGTTAGAGTTTTAAGTTGCCTAATTCACCTCTCCTCTAAGGCATCACGGTCCTCCTTTGAAGACACCATCCCGCATTCAAGGATCATTGGCGAAGGGGGCCTTCACGACAATTTGACAATGACGAAGGTCGTCGGCCCCCACTAGATCAAAGTATCACTGTGAGGACTAGATCAAAGTATCGCGCAACTAGAGTCTCCCAAGTAATCTCTAATGGCCCAATGGGCCTCCAACACAACTCGACAAGGGCCCATGCAATAAGGCGATTTAGTGTGAGAAAGTCTCCTATGTCTCTTGGGGTTGGTCTCTGTAAACTAGAAATGCTTTATAATATGCCCTAGCTGTCAAAGGAAAAAATGTACTAGTGAATTTATGTAGCTATATGCTACGTTGAGAACTCAAAGTCCAATAAAGAGAGATCACTCTTTGGTTCAAAACCCTAGGGACTTTAGCTTAGGTAATGGTATCATCCTTAGGGGAAGGTAATCTCGAGACTAAGGCATTCGTGGTCGAAGGCTGAGCCGCCCGTGTTCAGCCTCCTCTGTTCGCTTGAACTTATTAGTCTGGCTTATCAGTCATGGAACAATGTTTTTCTCTCACAACAAATAAGCTTTCAGCCAGCTTATCAGCCGCAAAAAGCCATCAGCCGAACAACTTATTTTGAGTTCCCGATGAGCAGCCAATTAACGTTAGAAAGAGATTTCACATGTTGTCGCACGCAGCCAATTTTTTTGAGTTCCTGTTTAAAAACCGAAGCCTACTGCTCGCACTTTCCGCTCTTTTTCGAGAAGAGACGACACCAAGCGTTCTTTTGATTTGGATTGTTCTGAGGCCGACCGACACGATGGTGCTTATTGACCCACACCCACATCAGAAACCAGTGTTTCAGCATGATCATTGCGCTATGATAGTACAGTCTCCTTAACACATTCACTAATATCGTGGCTGAATTGATGCATCGTACGTGTTGTCCTTGTTTCTATTTGGTCATATACTCATATATCCTTGTTTCTATTTGGTCATATACTCATATATCCAGTTGCTCTTGCCCATTTGAAGTTCCATGTGAAACACGAGAGAACGACCCTCCTTGTTTCCGCGGAAATCAACTATTTCCCATTGAAATTTCCGTGAGAATCGCCTGGATTTTATTGTTTATAAACAGCACACCTGAATCCCACGACCGGCTTGCGAGCGGATAGCTAGACGAGAGAGCAGGAGGAAAGTTAGTGCTCCGTGATTCTCTTCGGGATTCCACGCTCTTTTCGCTATTATGTCTAAACGTTCACCCCCAAGGCTCCAACAACGGCACAACGCCGAGTCGCTGAGCAAATACTATTCAATCAAATAGAAACAACGCCGAGGGGAGGCTGGTACCGTTACGTTACAGCTTATTTTAGCTTATTCTCTCTTATATAATACTATTCAATCATTTAAAAGAATAAAAACCATTGTGCATCGGACCATCTGAACGAGGTGGAAAAGCCAAAATAATGTACAAAAAAGAGCTGCAAATACAAGTACTACTCCGGCACTACAGTACAAGCAAATGCTGGAGTACCCTAGATAGATAAAACATTTGCCGACGGTTCCTCTCGCTCATCAGTGGTCTCTATCCTGCACGCCCTGCGAGCCCTGCTGCCTGCTGCAGCGCTGCTCATGATCAGTAGGTTTCCGGCCGGGGGCAGCTGCGGCCTGCACGGCTGCACAGCACGCATGCATGACATCGAGACCTGGGTCTGGGTGTAGTAGGAGCGCAGCACCTTTTTTGTAGAGAAGGCCCGAGTGAGATACGATGCGCACATAGGAGTGGGCACTGGGCAGTGGGCAGAGCTAGCGCTATGTGTGATAGGGCAAACAGTGATACAGGCTCAGTCTCCAAAGCAGGGGAGCGCACGACGAAGTCTCGTCTCCCGTTCCCGTCCCTGCGCCTGCGGCTAGAGAAGAGAGACGCTTCGCTTCACGATGCCCCCGTGCGCTCAGAGTCTGCCACGAGTGCGCCCTCGTGGCGGTGATCTGTGCGAGATGCCAGGTCTGTAGCGCTCACTTTTTCTCCAAAATTTGCCAGTGCTTTACTGACGGGTCAATACGTCGAGCATTCGTCCCATCAGCTGGAGTTGCTCACGCACTGCATCCCAAACCAGTCCCTGGTACGGTCCACCGCCCGTCACGGCGCCGGTGCTCTTGGACAGTGCTCGCTCGTTAGCTAGGAGCATGTCGAACAGCTGATTTCCGATGTTTCGATCTATTTTTATTAAAAATTTAGAAGCAGTTTACGTTGATTTGTACGGCTAATTTATTGAGAGAGAAAAATATTGTATCATGGCTAATAAACCGGCTCATAAACCGCTTATGAGAGCAGCCGAACAGAGCTATAGTGCAAGACAAAACGACATTTGTTTGGTTCGCTTTATTAACGCTTATAAAGAGTCGGCAGCGTAATCGATTAATGCTCGGAGTTGAGAGTTGAGTGGTATCAGTCTTGTACAACTTGTATCTGGTCCCGTTGCTATAGGTTACGTATTTAGTCCAACCAAACCAAACGCAAAGGAGCGTGATCTATTATCCACGTGAATTAATAACGGGGCAAATACAATCAACCAAACAAGTTCTTAGTTCCATGGCTTTCCAACTTTGCACACTCACACTAAAAATGCACACAAAGATACCTTTATCTCTATGAGCATCTTAGAGATTGAGCCAAGTGTGACAGAATCATCTAATCTAATGTCCTCTCAAAAGTACTTATCTTCTATTAGACACTAAGTACACAAGAGAGTGCACTAAATCGTGTTGTTCCGTCGAGCACACCCCAAAGAAGAACTCGAAAATCCACATTTTTTCCATCAGGATCATAAATAAGAGAACAAAGCTTACAACATTCTTAAGCTATTTCTTACATCACTTTATTACAGTAGCAGAATATTACCTCAATTGATTAGCGGAATATAACGATGTTATCAGAGTTTTCAGTGGAAATGTATATAACGACAAGTTTAAGCGCTAACATTAGGGACATTTATATACATGGAATGATAACATGTTGTAAGTCTTTTTCTTTGCAAAAATATTTTATGAAAATTTTGAATAAACTCTACGTCAGCAACATAAGGAAAACCTTGCTGAGCCCACCAGGAGGTTTCCACACACAAAAGCCGTCTACCATCCTTCGATCACCTGCAACAGGGGAAAATAAAACCCTGAGTACTCGATTGTACTCAGCAAGACTTACCCGACAGGAGAAAAATAAAAGACTCCAAGGATATGCAAAGCTTATTTGGCTTGTGGGTTATTACATCTGTGGAAGTATTACTAAATATGCGTCCTAATATTAAATTTTATTAGCCGTCATCATTAGTTTATTAACTATCCATTCTATGTAAGCACCTATGATACTTTTAAGCAGGTGGTAAGCAATCAGAACTATTTTATCATATTTCAAGTTTCAGTTCTTACTATGGTGCTAAACCATAGCCAAGTCTGTACCGTCTCACAGAAACGGCGACTCGCGAATCAATGTATCCCAAGTAGGTACCTCGAAACACACGTCCCGTTTATACCCTAGTCACAAACAAGACCAACCCATTCCACTCCTGTCAGGGGGTCTAGGTCCCCGTCTAAACTTGGACTCCAAGCCCCCACACTTGAGACCCGATCTCAGTATGGTGCTTAGACCTCTACCTTTCTCCGCCTACAATCAATCGGTCCAGAAAGAGCCGGAACACACGACAAGAGTGCAACGAGCCTTCCCGCTTTCATAAGTAAGTATGTGCTCAGGATAATAAGTCTGTGACCTGACTACCATCCACAGCAACAGACGATCCTCAATCGACACAGGCGGAACAAGTGCAATCCGAGCCTCGTTCGAATGTCTAACCAAGTCCAGATCCAAAGTACCTTTCTGTCCGGTCTCCAATTATCATCCTTATATATTTCATGTGATAGTAATATAATAACAACAATAATATCTTTCCTATTTCTCGCGAGTGACAGGTAATCACTCGACTTCTATTGGATCCTATAGCATAGCAATCTACACGATCCTAATATACTAGTAGGACTCATAGGATGAGAATATATATATATGCAAATGGTTTTCATTCAACTCCTTAAAACTTAATGCACAAGCATAAATTAAAGTGCAGAATAAAAGGGGTTATGCACCGGGGCTTGTCTGGGTAAGATATAACCAAAAGTTAGCATTCTATCATAGTGACACGATCATCAAGACACCATCCTTTCTGCTACTCCGATCATCTCCATGATCCATTGTTGTTCCTATTATGATATACGTGGATGCAACACAGAGACGTAAATAATCAATGGTAACCGAAACTCTTAGAAATACGATTACGCCTCACAAGCTAACGAGATAGCTCTAATAACTAACGTGCTAGGCTACGTATCCATATTGTCGAATAAGGCGTTGTTCTTGAAAAATATTCTAGTTTTAAAATCTCAAGATGTTTTGGCATTTTATTGATTAAATATATATATTCAAACTAGGGCTCATTTAGCTACCTTAGCATACTAATTATTATGGAGCTACAAAAATTACAGTGAGCACCTAATAATGTTAAAAATTTACTGTAAAAGTTTCAAAGCCAACTATCACCAATTTATCACAACAATTCCTACAAGTTTATATCTTACAATATTAAGCATCTCAATTTAATTAGATAACTCCTAAAAATATTGTAAAACTATGTGAATAAAATATACTAGTAGATAGATTATGATTTTAGGAACCTAACAAAATTAGTTTCACAATTTTCGGTTAACTACATAATTTTATATTGAATTTACAAGTTTACCTTAGAAAATAAATTAGAAAATGCTTTAGAAAACAAAAATGGCCGGTGGCAAGCATTTGGCCTAGCAGGCGGCCCAACGTGGAACATGGGTGCGTGCAGCAAGCTGGCCCAGCAAGCGGCCCAACGTGGGATCCCTCGCGCGCGCCGGCTATTTTATAGAAAAGACCTTGATCTATCAATTTATTACGTGGCACTATGCGCACTATTCCTACCGTTAGTAATATTACAACCAAACCCTCGGATGTTTTCACCTTTACCACGGGGAGTTCCCTAGGGATCCCCGCACTCGTCAGCGTGGCGGCCGTCGGCATAGGGCGATTATGACGGGCAACCTAGGCTTGCTATGACGGAAGTAAGGGGCCGACCATCATCTATGGCTAAACGTGAAATGATGGGTGGCGGTTAGGGACTCGGAGGCGCACTGGTGTGAACTGCAGCGGCGAGTGGCTATCCATGGCGGCGGTGCGACTATTCCGACGAGTCTAAGACCAAACAAGATGATAGAGATTGCGAGAGAGCATAAAGGGCTTACCACGAGGCCAGCCGCGCAACCGATTCAAAAGGGGAAGGTCGGGAGAACCCTGGCCACGTGCGCTCGCACTGCGTGGCAGCGCTTTGAGCTGGTCACCGACACGTCACCACATCACCAATGAGTTCTCTGACCAAAATAGTGCAAGCACCTGATAGAGAGAGTTAAGGCGAGTTCGAGGATACGAGCAATTGAACCGCTACCAACCCCTCAGGCCTTACCCCCAAATCTATCGGCTCGGCGACGCACCTGGCCGGCGGTGAGCAAAACACCGATTTGTCGATCGGCAGTGCTCGACCGGGCTTGAGAAGGATGGGGTGCCTAATTAACTTCCTATACTACTCACGGCATGAGGAATTGGACTGGGAGCCTGAGCTAGGGATTTAGAAGGGCATGGTGCGCTACCGCTGCAACATCATGACCCGCGGTCTCGACTTAACGCGGACCGGCCAAGACATGATGAGGGCATAGCCACATGGGGACATGTAGGGTTGAGATGGCGGACTGGAGGGGGGTGAATAGTTTTTTCTAAATTTTATTCGCGCCGGCTAACCGAAACAAATGCGGAATTAAAACAATCGGTCTAGCCAAGACTACACCACTCTATCGAAGTTCACAAGCACCTTATAAAGATCCTAATTAGGCAACAAAGGTGTCGGGCTAGCTAGAGCTCACCTAACCAATTCTAGAAGCAAAGTCACACAAACCTATGCCACTAGTACTTCAGGCAACGAGGGAGCTCCCTACACATGCTAGTAAGCAAAAGCACAAAGCCACCTAAGCTCACTAGCAATGCTCAATAACAAAGGCTACATAAGCCAAATTATAAAGCACAAATTTCTTAGCTACACAAACTAAGCAATGTGACTAACAAGGTTACTCAAACCGAATTAGTCACGCAAGGGAGCTACTTCTATGCTACACAAGCAAGAAGGTAACTAGCAAGCTACACAAGCTAACTAATTACAAGAGCAACTACACAAGCATAATATAAATGAAGTAAATACAAGCTTGTGTAACGAGGATGCAAACCAATGGAAACACAAGGATGACACGATGATTTTTATCCCAAGGTTCACGTACTTGCCAACATGCTAGTCCCCGTTGAGACAAGCTCCAAGGTTGTCGTCGGTCCTCTTGCTAGTGGTGACCCACAAGTCACACTCTCCCACGTGGACTGCTTACCACAAGCTCTAGCACTTGACCCGGCCGAACAACTTGTCGCCCTTCGCGTCTCGCTCTACTAGAGTTGCTCTTCGCGGCTCCCGCGAGGTGAGCACAATCCCCCTCACAATCACTTCTTCGGAGCACCACACAATCTTCTTTGTGTGCTTCAACGGAGACCACCACCAAGCCATCTAGGAGGTGGCAACCTCCAAGAGTAACAAGCACCACTAGCTTGCAACTCGATCACCTAGTGCCACTCAATGCAACCTCATGATGCAATCTCACTAGAATCGCCCACTCACTCGATCGGATGAACACTATCAAGCTCAAGTGAGTTGGAGGGCTCCCAAGCACTACCACATAAGCCACCAAGGCTCTAGTGTGCTTAGCTCTCGGCCAAAGGCCAATCAACACTTCTATTTATAGCCCCACGGGCTAAAATAGCCTTTACCCCTTCACTGGGCAGATTTTAGGACGACCGGACGCGTTGGTCGTGTGCACCGGACGCGTCCGGTCGCTGCGTCCGATCACTGCTTGACCGCCACGTGTCCCATTCAAACGAAGTAGCCGTTACCACCCAACGGCCCTCCCAGACATGCTCTAACATGACGCATCGGACGCACTATAGTGAAGTGATCGGACGCAAGAGGGGCAGCGTCCGGTCGAGTCTAGAGAGCTCCCAGGGCTGCTCAAATACGACCGGACACGTCCTGTGTGGCCAACTGGACATGCCCCTACGTTTGGTCCTCTTTGGACCAACACTCGTGCCCCACGTCACCATGACTTGACGCTAAACAGTGATTGCTCAGCGTCCGGTCACTGCTATGAGCCAGAGTCCGGTCACCTCGACAACTCTGCCCGCGCCTGGCGAGAATACCGGACGCGTCCGGTATCGATATCGGACGCATCCGGACATGTCGGGAACACTGCCACCTGAGTCAGATACCGGACGCGTCCGGTCACCCAATGACCCACACATTCAACTCCTATTCTTCACCAACTTCTTCTCCTTTGCAAATGTGCCAACATCACCAAGTGTACAACACCTTGTGCACGTGTGTTAGCTTTTCACAAATATTTTTCAAGGTGTTAACCACTCGACTTGCCGTGCCACTCAATCCTACCAACAATGCAAAGTTAGATCACTTGAGTGGCACTGGATGATCGATATTGTCGGATACCAGAAAATGGGGTACCCCAAGCAAAGATCGAAAAACTGCTCAGACCCTAAGAACAGAACCAACAGAATAAACAAACGAGGTCTCGGCCGAAATCTCCGATTCGCCCGAGACCCCATCGCCGAGCCCCAGCAGAAGCAAACGATTCTCCGACTCGCCCGAGACCGCCTCGCCGAGGCCCCCTCGTCGAGGCCCCCTCGCCTGGGGCCTCGGAAGAAGTGATGATTCTCCGATTCGCGTGAGGCCGGCTCGGCACCAGCCTCCGTGACCGCCTCTTCGACCAAACTGCTTTGACCGAATGTCGCATCCAAGCGCCCAACCACTCCGATAGATGCACGATGGCACAGTACAGTGAAGTGACCGACTACACGCTAGTCGCGTCAACCTCCTGCCATCTGACGACGACACAGAGCAGGGGTTACCGACCACTGTGCTGTCTAACTCCTGCACCAAGGACATCATAACGGGGAGTCGAGCGGGTTCTATAGCCTCGTAATCGGCGGACCGACCGCTCGGCTCACCCGAGCCCCTCGACGGGCCTCGGATTCACCGATCTTACTCCACCTCGCCCGTCGCCTGCCCGAGAGACCCCTCGGAAGGGCCTCGGATGAATTGGCGCGCTCCGCCTCGCCCGAGGGCGGGCTCAAATCCCACAACCTCGTCGCCTCCACCTCAAAAGTCTCTCTAGCAGTGTCACATCCGACATCGCGCCACCGCACTCCGCCACGTAAGCCACGATCGGCGGTCTTGGCGCGCAATAGGAGCGACAGGACAACGGTCGATCACCTTTTTACCATCCTCATCGATAATCTGTGTAATCAGATCCCGTAGGGCGCACGTCTCAAGACTATTCTCGCTCGACGGCCGGCGAGACCCAGATCGCACACTGGGTCACTTCTTAGGCCTCGACACGGCAGGCCTAAGACATGAGCCTTGGCATGACCGGCCACGATGGCCGCCGAGCCTCTGTAATCCACCAAGTCAACAAATGCACAGCATGTTACTTGCAGTGGAGACCATACCGATTAGACATCTACGGGAACTCCCACGACAACGCCATGCTGCTCCAGGAGTAAATACGTCATCGAATAGTCCGCTCCACGTGTAGCTCTCTTATGTACTGCTGGTTTCCTCCCTGCGGCTATAAAAGGAGGCGGCCAGGACCATTTCTAGGGACGACAGATAGAGTCACGAACAACACGCCGCATTCTGTAATTCATATCACCTCCCCTCATAGAGACTTGGGACGAACTCCCTCTCTCGCCTAGCTTGTAACCCGCTACTACGAGCACCCCAGTGCAAGGAATACAAGAACATCTTCTCAGACTAGACATAGGGCATCCATTGCCCGAACCAGTATAAACCTTGTGTCTCTTTGCATCACCATCCGGAATTGGGAGCACGCAGCACAAATTCACTAGTCGGTTAAGGACCCCCGGTTCTGAAACACCGACAGTTGGCGCGCCCGGTAGGGGCCTCTGCGTTTTAGCTTAGTCATCCCACCAGATTCCGGATGGCAGATCCCGTGCGATCATTGCGTCTTGGGATGATCATCTAGTTCGGGAGCCTAGAATTCATGTCTCTAGGGCACGAGTACGACATGGTACTCCTCTCACCCAGAGCGCCATCAACCGACGACGACATCATGCACCGGTAGCCCGTGCGCAGACGGCGCCCGGGCCGCCGCTCCCGTCAAGCTCGCCAAGCGCCGCGCGGGCGAGTCCACCCTAACACCGCACAAGTACAGAACGCCAATCTATGCTCCACCAGAATCCCATACCCTGCTGCTGGCACAGGGTCCCTGCACGGGGACCTATCCAGCTTAAGCCTCGACAGGGGAAAAGGGCCGGTGGCGCACAGCGACGCCCCATCATCAAGCTTTGTCCCGCCTCCTCCCGAGGAGCCAGCTCTGGCGGAGCCGAGCCTGGCGATGACGCCATCCCCGTACCCTTTCGGGCTGACCAATGTCGCCGCCTCCTACGCCACCGCCCTCGTCTCCATTCATCAACGTCACGCCCATAACCCCATAGTCACAACTCCAATCCACCCCCACTCTGACTCCTCGGAGGAGGACGAGGCGTGGGTTGGAGCAAACTTCTTCGGGATTCACGACCCTGAGGCGATGCGCCGCTTCATGATCGCGAGCGACTCCTGCTTCGGCTACTCCGATTCCGATAGCGAGGACGCTTGCGGCCCGACTCGTGAGTGTTTCCACATCGGACTCGGAATGCTGAGCACGGGCAACGATGGAGGAAGGGCAGCCAATGCCACACCACCACGCACGGGATCCCCGCCAGCGGCGGCAGGTGTCCCCACCCCTGAGCAACTTCGACGCATAGACCTAGAGCAGCTCCGTGAGCTTCAAACCAAGGTCGAGCAAGATCGACTCCTCCTGTAGCAGCTTCGAGCCACCCTCGAGCAAGAGCAGCGGGGGCACGGCGATGGCGGAACGGCCCGGCTGGGGGCTCGCGATGTCAAGTGCCGCATTAACGATGATGAGGGGGGCGAGCAACCCCCTGTCTTCAATCGCGCTAGCCAGAACGTCGCTGCGGCGGTGATACTAGTCCGAGCGATGCCCGAGCCCTCTACCACGGAGGGGCGATGGGTCCACGGCAAACTCCGGGGCCTTCTTGAGATCGCCATGGCAGTGATGCGAAAGGCCAAAAAGCTCCGCGTCTCGATGACGCGGGACGCTCGAAACAACCCTCGGTGCGATCGCCTCGGGGCCCCTCGGCGCATGACCACCCAAGGGCCCCTCGGCACGCACCGCCTCAACGACCAACGCGAGGCGCAAAATGGCCACCACATGGGCAGCGAGATGATGACGGCGCCACGACCACGATGGGGCCGCCGGGGCTACCAATTGCACCGAGGCGGTCGCTATGATAGTGGGGAGGACCGCGATCCTTCTCTCGGCCGCCCGCCCTAGAGTTTTAGTAAGGCCGTCCGGCGCGCCCGCTTCCCGGCCCGGTTTTGTCAGCCAGTGAATCTCTCAAAGTACAGCGGCGAGACCAACCCCGAGCTATGGTTGGCCAATTACCGTCTAGCTTGTCGGCTTAGGCGGTGCGGACGATGACATGCTCATCATCCGCAACCTCCCCTATTCTCGTCGGACTCAACCATGAGCCTGGCTCCAACACCTTCCCCTATGCAAATCCACGATCGGGCGCGACTTGGTAAAGGTCTTCGTCTGGAATTTTTGTGGCACCCACGCGCGCCCAGGAACTCCCTGGGACCTCAAGAGTTGCCGCTGAGGGCCGACGAGTCTCTCCGAGACTTCATCCGATGTTTCTCCAAGCAATGCATCGAGTTGCCCAGCGTCGGTGACTCGAAATCGCCCAGCATTCCTCCGGCACCACTGCCGAGACACTGGTCCGAGAGTTAGGCGGGAGCGCATCGACCATGGCGTCCGCACTCCTCAACATCACCACCAGCTTCGCCTCTGGCGAAGAGGCCGTCAGGGCCATCTTCCCCAACAACGACTCCAAGGGGAAGAGGCGGGATGAGACCCCCGGGGCCTCGACGTCTCGCCCCCCCCAGAAAAAGAAGAAGGGACGCCAAGGGAAACAGGAGGTTCTCGAGGCCGGGCTCGTCGTGGCCGCGGACCGCAAGAATCCCCAAGGCCTAGGGCTCATCGACAACATGCTTAAAAGACCGTGCCCATACCATCAGGGCCCAGTAAAGCACACCCTCGAGGAGTGCACCATGCTCCGGCGATACTACGCCAAGCTCGGGCTCCCCAACGATGATGCCAAGAAGAGGGGCCAGGATGACGGAGACAACGACAAGGACGACGGGTTCCCCGAGGTACACAATGCCTTCATGATCTTTGGTGGGCCCTCGACGTGCCTCACGGCGCGACAACGAAAAAGGGAATGCCGAGAGGTCTTCTCGGTTAAGGTGGCCACTCCCCAGTACCTCGACTGGTCTCGGGAGGCGATCACCTTTGATCGGGATGACCACCCCGATCATGTCCCGAACCCCGGCTAGTACCCGCTCGTCGTTGACCCGATCATCGGGAACACCCGACTCACCAAGGTGTTGATGGACGGAGGCAGCGGCCTCAACATCCTGTACGCCAACACGCTGGGGCTCCTAGGGCTCGACCGGTCACAACTCCAAGGCGACGCCGCGCCCTTCCACGGCATCATGCCAGGGATGCGCGCGCGACCCCTCGGGCGCATAGACTTACCCGTCTGCTTCGGCACCCCCTCCAACTTCCGCAAGGAGACCCTCACCTTCGAGGTGGTGGGCTACCATGTACTTTGATGGGTCTCTGATGAAGACCGGGGTAGGCGCGGGTCTGCTCTTCATCTCACCCCTCGGAGTCCATATGCGCTACATAATCCGACTCTACTTCGCCGCCTCCAACAATGTGGCCGAATATGAGGCCCTCGTCAATGGCCTGCAGATCACCATTGAACTTGGGGTATGACGTCTTGACATTCGAGGCGATTCACAGCTTGTCATCAACCAAGTGATGAAGGAATCAAACTTCCACGACCTCAAGATGGAGGCATACTGCACGATGGTACGCCACCTAGAGGACAAGTTCGATGGCCTCGAACTCAATCACATCGCGTGAAAGTTCAACGAGGCCGCGGACGAACTGGCAAAGATGGCGTCGGCACGGACCCCGGTCCCCCCGAACGTCTTTGACAGAGACCTCCACAAGCCATCCGTCGACTATGACTCGGCGACGGTAGAGGGCCCATCGGTCGAGCCCACCACAGGGCCCGAGGCCCCCTTTGCCACCGAGACCTCGCCGCCCGAGCCGGAGGCCATGGCAATTGACACAGAGCCTCCCGACGCCGACCGAGGAATGGACTGGCGAGTCCCTTTTCTTGATCGCCTCGCGCGAGGAGAGCTTCCCGCGGATAGGACCAAGGCCCGACGGCTTGCGCGATGAGCCAAGACTTACGTCCTCTGCAACGGCGAGTTGTATAGGCATAGCCCGTCTGGTATTCTCGACCGGTGCATCACCACCGAGGCTGGCCAATCACTACTCCGGGACTTGCATGCAGGAGCCTGCGGGCACCACGCAGCGCCTCGGGCGCTAGTGGGAAACGCCTTCCGCGCTAGTGGGAAACGCCTTCCGCCATGGTTTCATCGCCAACAGCGGGTGGGCGATGCCACGAGCTAGTACGCTCCTGCGAAGGATGCCAAGATTACGCCGACAGACGCACCTCCCGCCCAAGCCCTCCAAACCATCCCTATCACATGGCCATTCGCCGTGTGAAATTTGGACATGGTTGAGCCCCTCTGAAGGCACCCGGGGCTATACCCATCCGTCGTAGCCATCGACAAATTCTCCAAATGGATCGAGGCTCATCCAATCATCCAAATCAAATCCGAGCAAGCAGCGGTCTTTGTTTTTACGGATATCATCCACATGTGTTCGGAATCCCAAATACCATCATCACCGACACAGCGGGGACGCAATTCACCGGCCACAAGTTCTCGACGTTTCACGACAACCACCACATCCGTGTGGTCTGGTTGGCACCGTAGGACACCCTAGGACAAATGGCCAAGTAGAACATGCCAACGGCATGATCCTACAAGGCCTCAAGCCAAGAATCTATAACCGGTTGAAAAAGTTTGGCAAGAAGTGGCTTGCCGAACTCCCCTCGGTCATTTGGAGCCTGAGGAATACACCGAGCCGAGCCACGGGATTCACACCATTCTTCCTGGTCTATGGGGCCGAGGCCATCCTCCCCACCGACTTGGAGTACGGCTCCCCGAGACTACAGGCCTACAACGAGCAAAGCAACCGCACTACCCGCGAGGACACCCTCGACCAACTTGAGGAAGCCCGAGACGTTGCCCTGCTACACTCGGCCAAATACCAGCAAGCCCTACGACGCTACCAAGCCCGGCACATTCGGAGCCGAGACCTAAAGGTGGGCGACCTGGTGCTGAGGCTGAGGCAGAGCAGCAAGGGCCGCCACAAGCTGACCCCGCCATGGGAAGGGCCGTACATCGTTGCCCAAGTACTGAAGCCCGGAACCTACAAGCTGGCCAACGAGAAGGGCAAAATCTTCACCAACGCTTGGAACATAGAACAGCTACGTCATTTCTACCCTTAAGTTTCCAAACGTTGTTTACATTGTTTCTCGAAATACAATAAAGAAGCGTTCTTTAAGTTGTTACAATCTTTCGAGGCCCCCCCTTAATAGGCAACTCGATTGTATGGAACCTAAGGACCAAAAGTTCATCTCAAAGGCAAAAGACCGGCTGAGCCGTGAGAACGACCTACGCCTCTAGGCTACGGTAGCTCCCTCGCCACCTTTTCGCCCAAGAGACAGCTTAGGCTCCGAGGAAGTTCTTTACAAAGAGCTTATCTATCGATAGGGGCTCGACATCACAATAACGCTGCGAGAGAGACTCGGCTCTGCCTCTGCAGAGCTGAGCCTCCCTCGGGGGCTAAAAAGGGGGGAACCCCCTAAGTCCCGGACGCCGTTTCTTAACCATCTTTCGAAAATTTCCACGCCAAACTCTCTTGTGCTCCGGTAGGACCGTCGCAAGAAACCTAAGGACCAAAAGTGTGTCCTAAGGCCAAAGGGCCGGTCGAGCCGTGAGAATAGCCTACGCCCCCAGGCTACGGCAACTCCCTCGCCACCCTTCGCCAAGGGACGGCTTAGGCTCTGAGGTAGTTCTCTGTGGGTATCCAAGAACGAGACAGGGGCACAGGCTCGAAAATGGAATAAGAAAGCGGTTAAAAAACGCACATACGCAAGTACTTTAAAAAGGCCTCGACGGCCACAAAACGTCATGGATGCGACAATTAAACTAATCCGTTTACATGGCCCCTGTTGGCCCAAGTCAAAGCTCAGGGATCGGCGGCTGGCGCGGGAGGGACCACCTCTTCTTCAAACAGGCTGGCCAGCGCTGTGCCAGGCACCTCCACCGCCTCCATCAGCTTCGCGACCTCTGCGTCGGCCTCCTCGTCATCTTCCGGCAAGACGTAGCATTCTTGTCGACCTCGAGGTTGACGGCGTGAGCGCGAGGAGCGACGGCTGAGGCGCTTGACACCCGTGTGCAACGCCCCCCGGACCCTCTCGTGGACGTGGCCGCTCAACGCAATTAGGCGGTTCCCAAGGGAGCTGGCTGATTGGACCCCCTCGACCTCCAGAGCCTCGCAGGCGGTACGGGCGGCGCTGCGTAGAGCCTCGTGCTCCTGGACCTCAACGTCCAACGCCGCTTGTGCTACGATGGAGGCCTCAGCCGCCTGGGAGGACTCTTTCTCCAGACCTACACCACGACAAAGAGTTAGGGGTCGAACACAAACCAGAGCAAACGGGACAAGGAGCGCGGTTAAGCGGAACTTACCCTTGGCTTTGTTCTTCTAGGCTAAAGCCTCGACTTGAGAGGCCTCGGCCGCCATGGTAGCCTCTGCCAAAGCGACTTTCGTCAGCTGATGTTCACTCTGCTCTGCGCCCAGCTGCCCGGTAGTGGCCTCGGTAGAGGCCGTTGCTTCTTGGGCCCGGGACTTGAGGGAATCCCGCTCCTCCTCCAGCTCCTTGATCTTCGCCACCAAAGGGGCAGACTGCTCCTTAGCCATGGCCACCTCGGCCTTCAGTCGACACAAAGAAAGGCGGAGGTCCTCCACTTCAAAGACTAAGACCGACAAGAGCTCCAGGCATCGGCAAGCGCAGCCCTTTTCACGCCGGAGCTGCTCCTAGATGCCCCTCTCCCTTTGTAGGAACAACGATTTCCCAAGGGACCGGGTCTCGAGCTCCTGAAACAGGCAAAGGCATATGTCAAACACCACAAGGGGGGCTCGGAGAAAAAACAACGCGACACGACAAAGGGAAATGCGTGCACAGGTAACACTGGGCGTGTCCTTTGCATAATGAGACATCATTGTCATCAGATCGATCGCGCCGCCAGTTCATGGTATTGCTCGAGGGTGTCAGGCGCCCCCCTCGGCGGCGTCCTCAAGGGCAAACAGGCTCCCCCTCGGGGTTGGCCCGGTTTCCCCCATACAACACGCTGGCTATCCCACCGTGGGGCTCGGGTCGGACCCGGACAAGGACCGAACTCCCCTCGGCAGGAGTCGGGACCGGCCGCTCCGCGGTGGTGGCTGCCTCGGTGTCCGCCGCCTCCTTCCCCCGGGAAGAATCCTCAGACGAGATCGTCTGAACCAGGGGTGGTGCTGAAGCCTGCCCCGCCTCTGTCCCGACCACCTTGGACTCAACGGAACCGGGGGCTCTGGCCTCGCCATCTCTACCTCGGTGGCCCGGCGCCCACCGCACGGCCTCGGAAGCCTCGGGGCTCGGCCCCAAGACCCATGACCTCGCTGGGCGTCGACTCTCCCCTCCTCGCTGTTCAGCCACACCTCGGCGCGCTCGTTCAAGCCGGCACCTCGGGGCCCTTTCGCCTGACAGCCGGGCTTTGCCGCAGCCGACGCGCCGCCGCCGACCGGTGAGCGGTGGAGCTGGTGCTCACCTTGAGCGCCTTACGGGGCGCCAAGGCAGGTTCCTCCACCCGGCGCTTCTGGCTAGAAACAAAGATGCTCCTAAGGGTCAGCATACGACCAGGGGGCAAACAGGAAATACTACAAACTCTGCCAAAAAATACACTTACTGTGAACGAGGACACAACCGCTTCTGGATAGCGTCCCTCCTCTGCAACGGTGGTGGTGGCACGGCTTCTATATCCGCCGGTACCGGCTGGTCTCCGCCGGACCCCCGGCACCCCCTCGACCGTCCACGGAGACGGTTGAGCCGTCCCTGGCGTCGCTTGCTCCACCTCCTTCGCCGAGCCCACCGGGCTGACAGCACGCGTCTCGGGCGTGTCGCCCTCGACAACGAGACGGACGTCTACCAGAGACACCCCGGTTGCCACCTCCCTAACATCGGAGAGGTGGTCCAGGGTACCCTTCCCTTCCTCGACCGCGCCAACGTCGCCCGAGGAACCCGACACCGATAATGAGGGAGATGACTCCAACGGGAGACTGTCGAGCCTCTGTTGCCGGCGGCGTGCGTCCAGCTTTTTGCGCTCAAGGATCCTCTTCGTGCGCCTTGCCACCTTGGCGTCTTTCTTCTTCTTCTGCTCCTCAGCGTACGCCCTATTCACGGCTCGCCATTGGGCGTCCTTAGGAACGGGCAGCGGGGAGCTTCGCACGTCGCTTATCCCCTGTAGAAACGACGAAATAAGGCAACGGGCGAAAAAAGCAATAAGCAAGAAGGCCGCGAAGGCCTCGGCAACACCCAACTTACCAGGGAAATGTACCCCCGCGACGGGCGCATCGGGAACGGCATCAAGCCATCAATCTTCGGTTTCCCATCCACCGCCTCCCTTACCCGACGTAGGATCTCCTCATCAGTAAGGGCGAAGGCGGACATCTTGATGCCTTCGATCGGATCACGCGGGGTCATCTCGAACAGGCGCTGCCGCCGAGCCATCAGCGGCAACACCCTCCGGCGGTGAAAAGCCACCACGACCACGGCCGTCGTAAGGCCGCAATCACGTAGCTTCCCTAGGGCCCTCAGGAGCGGTTCCAGCCTGGGCTGATCGGGCTTGATAACGCCGTACCCCCACTTCTTTGGCTGACTCTCCACAACCCGCCCGGTATAAGGGGGAAGCCCGCCATCACCGTTACGAAGGTAGAACCAGCTGTCATACCAATGACGGTTGGATGATGCCAGCTGGGCTAGGATGTAGAGGTGTTGCCGGTCTTGGCGCACCTGAAGGGTGCAGCCGCCGGCCCTCAATGCCTTCCGAGCCCCCTTCGCTCTTGCCGACTTGGTGGTAAAAACCGCCTGAAACAAATGGAGCCACAACTCCCAGTGGGGAGCGATCCCCAGGTACCCCTCGCAAACGGCGGCGAAGATGGCCGCCTGTGCGATGGAGTTGGGGCTGAAGTTGTGGAGCTCCACGCCGTAGTAGTGCGGGAGCGCCTGCATGAACTGGTCCGCCGGCAAGCCGAGGCCTCGCTCGTGGAAGACGACGAAGCTCACCACGTAGCCATCACGTGGCCTCGGTTCCGACTCATTCCCCAGAGCAATCCACTCTGGCTCGTCAGGATCGGTGATCGGGCGGAGGAGACCGGCGTCCACCAGCGACTATAGCTTCTCCACGGTGACGTCAGACCGCTCCCAGGGATCCGCCGGGAGGATGACAGGACCGCCAGCCATTGCGCGGTGGAGGACGCTGCTACGGCGGTAAATCTCTCTCTCTCTCTTTCAATCGATCTCTCTCGCCCTTCTTCTCCCAGCGCTTTATGCTCTCAGCAACGGCTTGGAGGCGGCGAAAGCAAATGCAGGCAAGGTAAGGAGGGAAGGGGTGAGGCTCTTTACGTATTTATGCAGGGGTAAGACGAAACCGCTGGGCGATGAAATCGGGGAAGTTTCCCTTAGATCCGGCGCATATAATCCAGATCCGATATCTCCGCCCATGTGCCCACCTTCTCCACATTTAATCGCGCAGACGGTTATGTCCCATCCACTAACACCACGTCGCGCAGCAACGGCAGCTCCCGAGAAGACCGCCTCAAAAGACGCACCGTTGTTAGCCGATGGAAGGGAAATACCCCCCAGCCGATTCCTTCTGAGCTAAGGAATCGGGCGCCGAGCCCGCTACGGTCCAGAGGTTCGAAGGCTGGGCCGCTTATGGTCTCGACAGCCGCCTCTAGGACGACAGAGTCAGGGACAACTATGGGTGAGCCCATACATGGCCGAGGCCCAGGCAAGCGATTGCTTGGGATGCCCTAAGTCGTGTCCGAGACCAGCAGGAGTTCTCTAAAGGGGATCCCACCATAGGGAGGCACCGAGCCCCTAGGGCCAATCGAACGGCCCTGGCACCCGCTAGAGAAGCCTTCTGGTACTTTTTTGGAGCGCGTCTCTGGACCACTAGCCGACCCCTATCGAATGGGGCATGGGCCTCCACTCGGACTTACCCGATAAAAGCTCACCGAAAATGTCACCGCTCGCGCCCACCGATGGTAGCCTGGCATGTTCCACCCCTCCTTCCGAGCGAAAAGGATGCGTGAGGGTCGTACAAAAAGCCAGGGGAACTCCTGATCGCCCTCTCGCTCCGCGCGGAGGCTCGGGGGCTCTTCCTGCAACCTTGCCGAGACCCAACGACCTAGGCTTGCACGTGAAGGGCTCGGCAAACAACTCCTCCTTCGAGCGAAAAGGATGCGCGAGGGTCATACAAAAAGCCAGGGGAACCCCTGATCGCCCTCTCGCTACGTGCGGAGGCTCGGGGGCTCTTCCTACAACCTTGCCGAGACCTAGCGAACTAGGCTCGCACGTGAAGGGCTCGGCAAACAACCCCTCCTTCCGAGCGAAAAGGATGCGCGAGGGTCGTACAAAAAGCCAGGGGAACTCCTGATCACCCTTTCGCTACGTGCGGAGGCTCGGGGGCTCTTCCTGCAACCTTGTCGAGACCCAGCGAACTAGGCTCGCACGCGAAGGGCTCGGCAAACAACCCCTCCTTCCGAGCGAAAAGGTTGCGCGAGGGTCGTACAAAAAGCCAGGGGAACTCCTGATTGCCCTCTCGCTACGTGCGGAGGCTCGGGGGCTCTTCCTGCAACCTCTCACACCCCGAGGGTCGAAAAAACGCGACGAAAAAGGGCACCAAGCCCATTACGATCCAGGGGTACGAAGGCTGGGCCATCCAGGGCCTCGACAGCCGCCCCAGGACAAATAGAGTCAGGGACAACTATGGGCGAGCCCGTACACAGCCGAGGCCCAGGCAAGCGATTGCTTGGGATGCCCTAAGTCATGTCCAAGACTAGCAGGAGTTCTCTAAAGGGGATCCCACCGTAGGGAGGCACCGAGCCCCTAGGGCCAATCGAACGGCCCTGGCACCCGCTAGAGAAGCCTTCTGGTACTTTTTTGGAGCGCGTGTCTAGACTACTAGCCGACCCCTATCGAATGGGGCACGGGCCTCCACTCGGACTTACCCGATAAAAGCTCACCGGAAATGTCACCGCTCGTGCCCACCGAGGGTAGCCTGGCATGTTCCACCCCTCCTTCTGAACGAAAAGGATGCGCGAGGGTCATACAAAAAGCTAGGGGAACTCCTGATCGCCCTCTCGCCACGCATGCGGAGGCTCGGGGCTCTTCACAACCTTGCCGAGACCCAGTGCCTAGGCTCACACATGAAGGGCTCGGCAAACAACCCCTCCTTCCAAGCGAAAAGGATGCGCGAGGGTCGTACTAAAAGCCAGGGGAACTCCTGATCGCCCTCTCGCTACGTACGGAGGCTCGGGGGCTCTTCCTGCAACCTTGCCGAGACTCAGCGGCCTAGGCTCACACACGAAGGGCTCGGCAAACAACCCCTCCTTCCGAACAAAAAGGATGCGCGAGGGTCGTACAAAAAGCCAGGGGAACTCCTGATCGCCCTCTCGCTACGTGCGGAGGCTCGGGGGCTCTTCCTGCAACCTTGCCGAGACCCAGCGGCCTAGGCTCGCACACGAAGGGCTCGGCAAACAACCCCTCCTTCCGAACGAAAAGGATGAGCGAGGGTCGTACAAGAAGCCAGGAGAACTCCTGACCGCCCTCTCGCTCCGTGCGGAGGCTCGGGGGCTCTTCCTGCAAACCTTGCCGAGACCCAGCGACCTAGGATCGCACGCGAGGGCTCGGTAGGCTCGGGGGCTCCTCCTGCACCCCAAACAAAAACAAGCGACCCGAGCTCGCTCTCATGGGTCTAGCGAATGCGATAGAGCGCCTTACTCAATGAAGAAAAAGCCCCTAAAGGAGTAAACTCACTCCTCTAAGGCCTCGGGGGCTACACTTGGCAAAAGGCCAAGACGCACTGCGCACCAGAATTATGAGTATAAAACAAACCCGACAAGAGCCACTGAGAAACAAAAGTCTCGAAAAAACCTCGGGGAGAGTATCCCACACTCCCGCCCGAGGCTCGGGGGCTACTGTTGGATACCAGAAAATGGGGTACTCCAAGCAAAGATCGAAAAACTGCTCAGACCCTAAGAACAGAACCAATGGAATAAACAAACGAGGTCTCGGCCGAAATCTCTGATTCGCCCGAGACCCCATAGCCGAGCCCCAGCAGAAGCGAACGATTCTCCGACTCGCCCGAGACCGCCTCGCCGAGGCCCCCTCGTCGAGGCCCCCTCGCCTGGGCCTCGGAAGAAGTGCCGATTCTCCGATTCACGCGAGGCCGGCTCGGCACCAGCCCCGTGACCACCTCTTCGACCAAACTGCTTTGACCGAACATCGCATCCAAGCGCCCAACCACTCCGACAGGCGCACGATGGCACAGTACAGTGAAGTGACCGACTACATGCCAGTCGCGTCAACCTCCCCGCCATCTGCGCGCGTGACAGACAGCGAGGCTACCGACCACCAGGTCTTTGCCTAACTCCCGCACCAAGGACATCGCAACATGGGGAGTCGAGCGGGTTCCTCAGTAGCCTCGGAATCGTGGATCGACCGCTCCGGCTCGCGCCGAGCCCCCTCGACAGGCCTCGGATTCACTGATCTTACTCCACCTCGCCCGTCCGCCTCGCCCGAGACCCCCTCGGAAGGGCCTCGGACGAATTGGCCGCGCTCCGCCTCGCCCGAGGCTGGGCTCGTCCCACAACCTCGTCGCCTCCGCCTCAAAAGTCTCTCCGGCAGTCATGTCACATCCGATTAATGCACTCGGCCGACTTTTCGCCACGTAAGCCACGATCGGCGGTCTTGGCCGCAACAGAGTGACGGGACAACGGTCAGATCACCTTTTTACCATCCCCATCGACAATACTGGTACCAGTATCCTATAGGCGCACGTCTCGCGACTATTCCACGACGGCGGCCGAGACCCGTGATCGCACTGGGTCACTTCTCAGGCCTCAAAGATGGCGCAGAGCCTCGGACAATGAGCCTTGGCACGACCGGCCACGATGGCGCCGAGCCTCTGCAATCCACCAAGTCAACAAATGCACATCATGTTACTTGAAGTGGAGACCATACCGATTAGACATCTACGGAACTCCCACGACAACGCCATCTTTGCTCCAGGAGTAAATACGCCATCGAATAGTCCGCTCCACGTAGTAGCTCTCTTATGTACTCTGATTTCCTCCTGCGGCTATAAAAAAGGCGGCGCCAGACCGTTTCTAGGGGACGGCAGATAGAGTCACGAACACTGCGCCACGAACAACACGCCGCATTCTGTAATTCATATCACCTCCCCTCACAGAGACTTGGGACGAACTCCCTCTCTCGCCTAGCTTGTAACCCCCTACTACGAGCACCCCGGTGCAAGGAATACAAGAACATCTTCTCAGACTGGACATTGGGCATCTATTGCCCGAACCAGTATAAACCTTGTGTCTCTTTGCATCACCATCCGGAATTGGGAGCACACAGCACAAATTCACTAGTCGGTTAAGGACCCCCTGTTCCGAAACACCGACAGATATACAAACAAGTTTGCTCCTCTTGATAGTATGGTCATCTATCCTAAACCCGGTCAAGCACTTCTCTACACAACCTATGACCGGTGAAATAAAATGCCCTAGGTTATACCTTTGCCTTGTGCATTCCATTCCAACTCCTCCATTGTTGATGCAACACATGCACCAACCAATCACCAAATGATATGATCCACTTCATATCATCACGTGACCATATTGGTTCATCGATCTTGACCTCACTTGCTTTTCACCGTTGCCTTCGTCCATTGGCGCCAAGTCTTGCTCAAGCTTCACCGCCAAACGGTCCATCGCTCCAAAGCCTCCAACTTGCCCTTCACGCTTGTAACCAGTCCATCAAGCCAAGTCTTGTCTTGATCTTCTTCACCTTAGTCACATGACTCAATGTCATGTCTCATATGCAATGAGCTCCTTCATCAAATGTGTGAGCCTTGCAACATATCCAAGCCATCTTCACAGTCATGGCATATGTTGACCACACACATGTAATTGTGGACTAATCACCTATGTATCTCACATAAACACATATTAGTCCACCTAGGTTGTCACTCAATTACCAAAACCAAACAAGGACCTTTCAATCTTCCCCTTTTTGGTAATTGATGACAACTCTACAAAGATATGGAAATTAAGCTCTTTTGGATTCATATTGCTTGCCCAAGCAATTTTACCATGTGTAAATGATTTTGGACAAGTACCACAAACCCGAATTGGCAGTATTAGCTCCCCCTCCATACGTGCTAGAGTATTTGGTTTGAAGTTCGCACATATGCATAGATTGGAATTGTGGGAGAGTAATTACTACCAAATGATGCTAAGGTGTATTGAGTAAACCTTTGAAGCGTGATATCAATCGGAGTTGCACCTTTAAGTTCATCCTTAGCACCATGGTTAGCTATATATCACTTGAAAATAAAAGCACTAGATACCTCGTGAGATCAACATTAAAAGCAAGGTACTAGCATTACTTAAAAATCATACCAAGTGTCTAGCTATCATCCTATGTATGCTAGTTTTCATTTCATCAATAAAATTCTACAACTAGCATACACTACACAAGCATGCATATTGAATTTAAAAGCTTATGCAATGCAAGCAAGCACATGAATATGCACATATCAAATGCAATCAATCAAAGTTTATGAACTTGCTCCCCCTATTTATGTGCTTCTCTTGTCCAAGAATTTTGATCCTTTCACATCCTTCAATGTTGCTCCCCCTCTTTGTTTATGTCAATGTCCAACATCTACTTCTTTGTCTCAATCTTTCTCAAAGCTTTCATATCTTTGTACAATCTCTCCCCTTTTGGCATCAATTTCCATAAAAGGTGTGCTTCTCATTGATGCAAAGGCTTCCTTTTGGGTAGATGGTTGAGGCTTGTATCTTGCATTTTTTATGGACATCACTTGATTATTGGAATGACACCACTTGTATAGCTTCTTGAAATACCACACATAGAATCTTTGACCTTGATACCAATTGGTGGGACACCTCCCCCTAAGTCATTTCATGGGTCATCCATTTGATAAACTTGAGCTCTTTGTAGTGAGGGATGCATTCTTCATTTGATGATCTCTTAAAGTTGAGGATCACTTGTGGAACCACCTTCTTGTATGGTTCATATCATGTGTAGAGATGTGATACCACACATATGATTGATTTGTCAATAAAAACTATTTCTTGAACATTTGCTATTATTATGACTACCATGTGTAGGATATCACTCGTAAGTTGATCTAGACACCACTTGTGAATTCTTGATGGAATACTTGAGTCTAGATGCCACTTGAAACAATTCAAACTAGATATCCATTTGTATTGTTGTCTTGTGCTTGTACTCTTGTCATTATCATGAGCTTCTAATTTTGACTTGACTAAATTGATTTGCCTAAGCTTTCAAGTCCGGTTTGAACCAATGACAAGCTTCTTCACACCTCTTGCAAGGGTTATCTTGCCAATGTTGCACTTGTCACTTGTTAGCAATCCAAATTAAATCAAGTACTTGGGTTCACTAGCTCATGAACAAATTCATATGCTAACCACTAGATCAATTAATCATTCAAGCAATAGTGGTAGGCGATGAATTTAAAACTTTCATTTGTTATGCATGATCCTATGAAGTATGAACTATATGCACTAACCGCATACTAGTAAGGGATGAAATGATCATGCACATTACAATGATACCTTTACTATCTTGGAGTAGAGGATAGTCACTAGTTTCCAATTAAGCTCTGCAATAGCAATGTGAAGTCTTATAGCTTGGTAAAGACCAATCATCATAGATAGAGTCCATTCTTCACCCACATGAAATGAGAATCACTAATGATCAAGTGCACTTTCTTGTTGTGGTTTCCTTACTTCTTCATTTCATCTTTGCTTGCATGAGAGCATCAATGTGAGAATATCAATTGAAATATCAGGACTAGTTCTCTTTTGAGTGTTGCTTGCTTTTCTTGATCAACCCTTTTGATTGCTTCAACTAAGCATCTCAAATGTCCCTCAGATCACCTCTTCCATGTTAGCCTTCTAAGTACCACACTTGGTTTACCTACACATAGGCGGCAAGCCCCTACACTAGGGAGAAGTGACCTCTCTCCAAGAATTATTCTTGACACTCACTTGAAATGAATTTATTGATTGACCCAAGTGATGGACTTAATTTGATGAGTAACCTTGATTCCTTATTTAATTCCTTTTCTTTCTACTTATTTAAGTCATTTTCTTTCTACCAAATTGTAACACCCAGGTGTTTGTCACTAGTTAAGCAATGGGTTTGAACTCAAACATGGCATGTTAAGTGGTGATGAAGGTGTCAAGATCAAATCTACAAGAGTGAGCTCCAACTTAAACTCGGGCAACACACCTTTGCTTGCATATTGGCCCTTTTCGGATATTTACCTAAGTAATGTTGAAGGTGCTTATTTCATGTGTCTCACATCAATTTCCACCCACATGAATGATTGGAAAAGTTTCATGAAGTTTGGAATCAAGAAGTCACATGAAATAATAAGTTAAAAGTCTTTCTTAGACTACTTTATCAAGTGAATGGAATTATAGATCATCAACCAAACCTTTCTGCCTTACCCAATTGACTCTAATTGAACTCTACAACAAAAGTCATGATGGGTTCGTGTGGAGCAGAAGTCAAGAAAATGCCTCAATCGGTCAAAAACTCTTATTTGAGCTTTACCGTGATGGTAATTTGACAGGTGTTGACCAATCACTTACACTCCTTGCATGGAGTTGCACCTTAAACAAAAGTTGAAGATTGATTAGAGTAGAACAAACTTTGTTTAATGATCAAGAGCTAGATCAGCTTTGAAGCAAGTCTAACCGAGGCCCAAAGATTGAACTCAGTGCTGTTTTGAAACCTCGAAAATCGGCTAAGTCTGGTATGACTGAAATTTGTTTTTCAGTTTTCGTGTACCTACCTTTAGAGAATTAGAGGAGACTCCTTTAAGCAATATTGTAGTACACACGTAGCTCTACGCAACGATGCAATCGGTTGATCAAATAATAGATCTGTTTAGGAGATATGACGGGAGGAAAATGGAGTTTCAGTTGTACGTTTGAGGTGGTATTGGAAATTTGAATCGCAGCTGCAACAGAGCGCTCGCGCCGCATGGCCCTCGGTGTGCCCGCTGCTCGCCACCTCGCTCCACAATGGTAGTGAGCTGCTGCCGCATGCCCTCCGCGTGTCCGCGCCCCTGCCTTCGCCTGCATCGATTTGGAGACCCGAGCACTCGCCCATCTCCCATTCTTCCTCTCGCTCTGTGTCTCCTCTCTCATTCTCCGCCGGCGCCTAAGCACGTTCGCCATGGCAAACGAGCGGAGCTCACCACCGCCGCTCCCTTCTTGTCTTCCTCCACCCTGACTCACCATCCTCTGCTCCTCCCCTAAGTCGCGCCGCTCCTCCCTAGCTACTTTCCCGAGCGCCCCCTCGCCGTCGCGGCCTCGCCGCGGAAGCCACTGCCGCCAGTGCCGCCTGCTCACGTGGCTAGCAAGCCACAAGCCACCGCGGGCCGTGCTGGAGCCATGCACCGGTGTGCACCAACCTCCTGGTGCTCCGCCTCCACTCCCCGCCACCGACGAGTCTCCTCCGACCGACATCGACAAGCTCCAGTGCCTCCTCTGTTCATGTTCGCGTCAAGGACCTCGCACTGAAATTCGTTGAAAGGGAAGGGCCATTCCGCGAATCTGCGACTCATGTGAATAGTGCTCATAAGGACTGGTTCGCTAGGATCTGTATTAGTAAGAAGTATAGGATCCTTGGTGCAAGATCTGTTTTTCTTTTATGGCTGAAACTTTGAAAAAGTGTAGTAATTAGTAGAAAAATCGTAAAATAGTAAATGAGGACTTTTTGGAATCCTTATGAAATTATCTATGCAATATATCTATAATATGGCATGTTTTAGTTTAAAGTTTTAGCTGCAAAAATATATTTGTGCAGTAAGGTTGTAATACTAGTTGAATTTGTTATTTTTCATAACTGTAGATCTAGGGATCCAAATGAAGTGAAATTTTTGTGGCATGCTACTCATGTGATAGTTGATGTGTGGTAAAAATTTCATAAGTAGTGGATGAAGTATGAGTGAGTTATTGGTTTATCTCGCTCTCACATGATTTCTTGCAATAGCAAATTGTCTTTTTCGTAGAGTCAGCTATACTTATGCAAATAGTATAAAATTTGTACAGTAGACTATTGATAGGATATGTGAGCTACTGTAATTTTTATAGAATTTATTGTGCATTTATTGTATATGTTCATAAATACACCTTGATGTCTAAATAAATTAAGAAATGCTTTAAGAAAATTTATTTAGAGGTGAGCACCATGCTTTCTGGTGTTCTTTAGTCATGTGTGAAATGTTGGTAAAGTTGGTTTTGCCCAATTATGTGTTTGCAACATAAGTTAATAATTATTTTCTTGCCGATGTGGTTTATGGACAGATCTGGGAAGTTAGCAAAGTTCTTCCTGATAATGTGCTTTGTTGTGAAACTTGTTTATACAAAAGTTGTAGATAATTCATGTATCTAGCTTCTATTAAAATTTGATGTCATTTGGCCACGTAGTTTAAGAGTTACAGCTATTTAAAGTTGAGTTACAGAATTGATTGCTCTCTGTCTTGTTTACACCAGTTTCTGTAAATATATAATTTCGACCCACTTAACTTGTGAATCATGCTGTGATGGTTATAGATGAAGGGTTACAGAATTGATTGCTCTCTGTCTTGTTTAGATCAGTTTCTGTAAATATATAATTTCGATCCACTTAACTTGTGAATCATGCTGTGATGGTTATAGATGAAATATAGAGAATTTCATAAGCTTTCCTGAATGTCTTGTTGCATGGCTATTGGATTTGTATAACTCTAGTTATGATCCAAACATGAAGCTGTTGTTTCCAGTCTAGAAATAGACATATGCTAGTTGTAGTTGTTTACTCCATGTGTTGCTAAGTGTGGCTTATGCCCTTGTTGATGGTCAAGTTATGATACTTGTGACCTTGTTAAACTTGTGTCATGCTTGGTGTGCTTGCTCTCTATAGTTAGTTGTGTGATGTTAGTTAAATAGCTATTGGTGTCTATGTCTTGCATAATCTTGTGTTTGTCTTGAATGCTTATGTGATGCATCTTGTATTACCATTCTTCATATTCACGCACTTGCATCTTGCATCTCATCTAGGTGCGCTAGATGAACCACGTGAAGGACGTGATGTTGGAGTCGAACCCGAAGACGGTGTATGGTGGACCTATCCCGAAGGTGGAAGGACTGGACAAGTGCTAGGACGGGAGATGCTCACTTAGCGAGTGTCGTCTAACTAACACTAACCTAGTGTTGGATTCCAGGCAAGCCCCGGAGCATTCTAAGTCTCCTACTTTATAAAAGCAATTCTTCCTATATATGAGTTTATATATTGTTGCATTAAGTTGTAGGAGTTGATTAAAACCGTTGATGCATTTATTACTACCCTTGCCTACCTTATTACCTTTTTACCCTATTAGGTCGAGATCGAATAACTGCTTAGCCTTGCTTAGACCGGTAGTGATCGGTGATTTCCAGTCACCGACATTTATAGGTGGTTACTGAGAGAATTTAGCTATGGAAAGAATGATATCCTAGAATTAACCATGTATGATGGATAATTGGAGATCGGACGGAAAAAGTTGAAGGCAACCAGACAGGGTTCTGGGGTGCTGTTAGTTTTCCGTCTGTGTCGATTAAGGACCGATCGTTGCTCGTCCCTCTTGTCATGTTGAACGCATGCCTCACATTTAGCTGGCCGAATAAAGTACCTTTCGACTGCGAAGCTAGTGACACTATTCGAGCCAGGATAAACTCGGATTGGCAGACTGGTGCTGAAGGGGGTATGACGGGGACGCGAAGAGTGAGCCCAAGGTGCGTCCTAGCTGTCGAGCGGTCCCTGGGTAGTGCGGTCCATGACTGTTATCCCGTGGCCACTTGGAAAGTGTCATTGGTGATCTGTAGCTCACTTGATCGGTGAGTGTGGTTTGTGTGAGGAATAAATCACCAGCTGGTTAGGAATCAATTCGAATCGCCATCGCTCCTGGATAGTGAGCACTTGACTTGAGCTACAGCATCGTAGTAATTATGATGGAACATTGATGGTTATCTGGATGGTATGGGATATGCTAAATCTAAGTTGGTAACGGGATGTTATTGGTTAATCAAGTGATTGCTATAGTATAGGTGCTTACCTAGATGGATAGGTCATAATAAAGATGATGCAAAGTACTTAAAATGGTTTCTTCATGATAGCTTATGCTTTTCACAAATGAGTCAACTAGCCCACTAAAGAAAGCCTTGCATAATCCTTGGTGTTATTTGTTTTGGTTTCCGACGGGTAAGTCTAGCTGAGTACATTCGAGTACTCAAGGTTTATCCCACCATGTTGCAGGTGAAGTTCTTGGCCTGCGGAAGATGGTGGCTAACCGCCGGTGGGCTCGATGACTCTATATTTACTTCTCACCTATATGCTTTTATCTAAGGATGTCACTTATGCTAGCAATGTATTTGGAACTTATATTAATGTAATCATTTGAAAGCTATGTTGTTTTCACTAATCGGTTTTGAAACCCAAACTTGTACTATTATTTGTGAACCCAATTGTAATATTATTTCCGCTGTAACTCTGCGTATGTGATGTGTATTTGCTTAATCACGCGATCTTGGTTGTGATGTTGATTTACCGAGGTCCTTCGTGACACTCGGCGGACTACCGGGTTTGTATAAGTGAAAGTATGCGCGTGTCAATGTGTTAGTGGGGACAGCCATACTTGATCTTGTATAAATTGGGCGGTTCTGTCACACAAATGATTTCCAATAGTCACTAGAACTTAAACTTCATCTTCATCTTGAGTTTGATCTTGATCTACTAATTTGAGTACAAAATGTGTGTAAAGTACACTCCACAATCAAATGGTCCTGTACTCTTTGCTTGTTATACTTCTTGATCATATCAAAACCAAATTTATGTACCTCAAACACTTATAAACATATTTCCAACTTGAGGACCATTCAATCAAAGTGACTCCAAATAAATTCAATAATTGTCACTTTTCTGGCAGATTCTATACTCTTCAAAGAAAAATGCATATCTCCCAAAGTATAGATCCAAATACCACGAAATTTTGTGGAGATGTGATTCACTAAGTTATCTAGCAGCTATTAAAATTTGGCTTCATTTGACTTCTAGATTGCTACCAAATTTTAATTCTTCGCCCACTACTACATTGTAAAAACTACTATACTATAGCTAACAAGATCCACTCCAAAATAGAAGCATCTTTTATTCAATTCTCATAAAATTTGTACAACATATTATACCATAAGTATAGAGCATATACACCAATTTTTATGCCAATCCAATAAGTTTGGTCACTCAAACATGGTTAAGATCACAGCTCACTTAGATTTTCAATATAGGACAGATTTCAATCACTTGAGCTATACTTCATCAAATGTGAATCAAACTTGAAATCAACTTGTTTGAATAATTTCACAAGACATAAATCCATTCAATCCACTTACTAAATATCATCTTATGAACTTATCCAACACAAATCAATCTAAACTTGATTACTAAGCTATTTATCCATTCAAACATCTCATAGTAAGCAACATTGCATATTTATCCAATTCAATCAACTCATATGCACCCAAATATAATTATCAACAAGAGATATACCTCGGTTAGCTCATGATCAATCAATTTTCAAGCTCAACTCAAATTCTTGCAAGCCATCAAATATATATATCCAATAAATCATCCACAACTTGAATATGACACTTGTATGTTGTAGCACTTTTGGACTTCACTAATTCTTGGCTTGGCATTGGGATAGGATTGCATTAAGCTTCAATACTTGACTCAACATATGATGATCAATGTGAAATCAATTGAATCAAGCCTCCAATGCCGATGGTACCTACAAACAATCATCCACTTTTTGATGGTACCCAAACAAGTTTGGGTCCTCTCAAGTTAGGATCAACACACTTAGACATAGCCTTAGTATGAGTAGCGGGATGTTTTGCAATTGCAACCAATGAGGTACCATTGCCATTCTTTCTAAGCATATTATTATCAATAATTAAACTAGGCTTAGAAATGTTACCTAGGGGACATGAATTAGCCATGTGTCCCCTTTCCCGATATGAGTAGCACTTTCTCTTTGCTTGAGCCTTTTCTTTCTTGCTCATGTTGTGCTTCTCATTGCCTTGCTTCTCCTTGTTTGCTTGAGCCTTCTTCTCAAGCTTGTTTGGGCAACCCGAAGCTAGGTGACCCAATAAGTCCCAACTATAACACCTCATGTGAGCAATCTTCTTCATTTTCTCTTCTTTGTTCTTGCTCATTTGCTTTGCATCTTGATTCATCCTTGGACGCATTGCTCTTTCTCTTGCTTTTCCACCCCTTCTAGTTTTCTTCTTCTTTATCATCAAATCACCACCATCTTCATGGTTGATCTTGATTTGAGTTTGGGGCTTCTTTTCTTGCTCATCTTGTGGCTCTAGTTGAGGCTTCACTTGTTGCTTCACCAATTGCTTGGTTGGGCACATAGAGGTGAGATGACCCCATGTGCAGCACTTGAAGTATTTTACATGCTTGAGCCTCTCTTATTCTTTCATCTCCTTGAGCTTCTCTTTGTTTGGGCAAGTATTTGCAAGATGTCCCACTTCATGACACCGATAGCACATGAAATGAGAAAGTTTCTCTTTCTCTTGCTTCTTCATCTTCTTTTCTCTCTTTCTTTAGCACTTTGTCATCTTCTTCTTGAAGCCAAGGCCACACTTATCATCATAGTTTCTTTTAGTCTTCAACATGTGCTCAAAGATGACTTTTGATTTGTAGCACATCTCTAACTTGTTGCTCAAATTCTTCACTTCACTTTTGAGCTCATTGTTCTCCTTCAAAAGGTTAGTCTCACAAGACATAGAAGTAAAACAAGCATCTATTTATGAAGAACATGGCATTTCTAATAAATCATCATAAGAGGTGGATACATGCTTCTTGCCTACATTACAAGGGTTACCAACAATATGTGATTGATCAATTGACCCATGTGACGAGCTCTCACTAGTTTTAGTTTTTCCATTGAAAAGCTCCTTAGTGACAAAAGCATGGTCTTGCACTAAGTTATTATGAGCAACACTAAGTTCCTCATGAGCCAATTTTAGCTCCTCATGTGAACAAGTAGTAACATAAAGTAGATGATTTTGTTGTTCACATGTGTTCTTTAGAAAAGAGTTTTTAATTTTCAATTTCTCAGTTTTAGCCATCTCTTTTTCTAAAGCTTTGATCATGCAACCATATCTATCTAGAAGCTCCTCATATGAATCAAGATCAATCACATTTGCATTAGATACCTTAGTGTCACCTTGTGACATGAAGCAATGTGATGTAGTTGGAGAGCCTGAAGAAACATCACTCTCATAGCCCGAGCATGATCCATCATTATCACCATCAAGTGTGCATGGAGTAGCATCATCATTGGCATCACTTGTGACATCATCATCAATCTTGTCAAGTGATCTTGTGGTATGATCATCATCATCATCACTTGACCATGAGGTAGAGCAATCTTCCACAATTACTGAATTGTGGCTATGCTCAACATCCTCATGTGCCTCCTTCTTGGGCTCATCATCATCATCGAAGACCGTCCCATACTTATCATTGAGATAACTCCAAATCTCATGGGTGGTCTTTATGTCAATGATCTCTCCAAATATGCTATCATCCAAAGATCTATACATGATATCAATAGCTTGGGTGTCGAGATCTAGGCATTTCTCTTGTGCTTGAGTTAGATTATTTTCATCCAACACATGAGAAAAGCCTACATCTATCATCCACCACATTTGAGGGCAAATAAACTTAAAATTGTATATCATCCAATTTTTCCACCGTGCAAAGTGTGTGCCATAAAAAATATGTGGACACTCAACATCTAGCCAATAAGTCGCCATCCTCTCGGGTCGGTGAAGACCACAAATGAGAGACCTAGCTCCGATACCACATGTAGGGTCGAGATGGCAGACTAGAGGGGGGGTGAATAGTTCTTTCTAAATTTAATCGCGCCGGCTAACCGAAATAAATGCAAAATTAAAACAATCGGTCTAGCTAAGACTACACCACTCTATCGAAGTTCATAAGCACCTTATAAAGATCCTAATTAGGCAATAAAGGTGTTGGGCTAGCTAGAGCTCACCTAACCATTCTAGAAGCAAGGTCACACAAACCTATGGCACTAGTACTTCAAGCAACGAGGGAGCTCCTACACATGCTAGTAAGCAAAAGCATAAAGCCACCTAAGCTCACTAGCAATGCTCAATAACAAGGCTACACAAGCCAAATTATAGAGTGCAAATTTCTTAGCTACACAAACTAAGCAATGTGACTAACAAGGTTACTCAAACCGAATTAGTCATGCAAGGCTCAAGTGAGTTGGAGGGCTCACAAGCACTACCACATAAGCCACCAAGGCTCTAGTGTGCTCAGCTCTCAGCCAAAGGTCAACCAACACTTCTATTTATAGCCCCACGGGCTAAAATAGCCATTACCCCTTCACTGGGTAGATTTTGGGATGACGGACGTGCATGTCGTGTGCACCAGACGCGTCCGGTGTGGTGACCGGACGCGTCCGGTCGCTGCGTCCATTCACTGCTTGACCGCCACGTGTCCCATTCAAACGAAGTAGCCATTGCCGCCCAACGGCCCTCTCTAACACGCTTTGATGTGACGCATCGGACGCACTACAGTGAAGTGATCGGACGTAGGAGGGGCAACGTCTTGTTGAATCTAGGGAGCTCCCAGAGCCGCTCAACTGTGATCGGACACGTCCGGTGTGGCTAACCAGACGCACCCCTTCGTTCGGTCCTCTCTAGACCAACACCCGCGCCCCACGTCATCATGACCTGACGCTAAACAGTGATTGCTCAGTGTTCGATCACTGCTATGAGCCAGAGTCCGATCACCTCGGCAACTCTGCCCGCACCTGGCCAGAATACCGAACGCGTCCGGTCATGTCGGGAACACTGCCGCCTGAGTCAGATATCGGACGTGTCCAGTATTCATGTCGGACGCGTCAGGTCACCCCGTGACCAGCGTATTCAACTCCTATTCTTCACCAACTTCTTCTCCTTTGCAAATGTGCCAACATCACCAAGTGTACAACACCTTGTGCACGTGTGTTAGCTTTTCACAAACATTTTTCATGGAGTTAACCACTCAACTTGCCGCGCCACTCGATCCTAGCAATGATGCAAAGTTAGATCACTCGAGTGGCACTGGATGACCGATATGCAAACAAGTTTGCCCCTCTTGATAGTACGACCATCTATCATAAACCCAGTCAAGCACTTCTCCACACAACCTATGACCGGTGAAACGAAATGCCCTAGGTTATACCTTTGCCTTGAGCATTCCATTCCAACTCCTCCATTGTTGATGCAACACATGCACCAACCAATCACCAAATGATATGATCCACTTCATATCATCACGTGACCGTATTGGTTCATCGATCTTGACCTCACTTGCTTTTCACCGTTGCATTCGTCCATCGGTGCCAAGTCTTGCTCAAGCTTCACCGCCAAACGGTCCATCACTCCAAAGCCTCCAACTTGCCCTTCACGCTTGCAACCGGTCCATCAAGCCAAGTCTTGTCTTGATCTTCTCCACCTTAGTCATATGACTCAATGTCATGTCTCATATGCAATGAGCTCCTTCATCACATGTGTGAGCCTTGCAACATATCCAAGCCATCTTCACCATCATGGCATATGTTGCTCACACACATGTACTTATGGACTAATCACCTGTGTATCTCACATAAACACATATTAGTCCACCTAGGTTGTCCCTCAATTACCAAAACCAAACAAGGACCTTTCAAGACATGACCGTGGAGGCTATAACAAAGACACATCAGCAAGTGAGGGGATAACGACGGAAACGGGACAAGCAAGAGCGCCAGGCATAGCACGCCAAGGCGACAACGGCGTGTGGGTAGCAGGGCATGGGGCGAGATCGTAGTGCTACGAGATAGCCGAGGCAAGTAGTGACTCGGTGGGTAGGTGAATTGAGTGGCAAGACGAGCGCCACGATAGCCAGATGGCGACTGCCGCAGCGTCGGCTTGTCCCCATGCATGGCCAGGTCAACAGCGTGCACGTGGCAGAGACAGTGCCATCGGATAGGGCCAGGCAATGGTGTAGGATCGCAGAGAGCGCAGACGTGATGATGACATGACGGCGCCGGGAGCAGGGACACGCCCACGCGTATGATGGTGAGAAGGACAACAGCAGCACCACAGTGTGAGGCGAGAAGGGCGGCAGCGGGGGCAGCAGCGCGACAGCGAGGTGGGGCAGCAGCGCGATGGCCAGCAGCTACAGGGCGATGACAGCAGCCCACTAGGGCCGACCATGGCCAACCCATGGCCAGACAGGCCGACCGGGCTCAGCACCGTGGTGCGCGGAACGCGGCCAACCGCACGACGCCGAGCGGCCACGCGAGGTGACCATGTGCACGGGCCAGGCATATGACGCGCACGACATTTAAAGCACGTCTAAAAACTAACCTAACATAGTTGAAGCTAAACTACCTCGACCATGCTAAAGAGGGTACATCGGTCTACAATAAGGATAAAAAACACAGCATTGACCTTTAGCTATATTTTCCAGAATTAATTCACCAACATGGCATGGTCACACTGTTTTTAAACTCAAAATTTCTTCTAAGTCTTGAGCTGAATTTGACTTCAAGTTCTATTTCCAAGCCATTAGAAATACTAGCTAGTTATATTATTTTTCTACAGCAAGAGTTGCATTGTTATCTACAAAGTTTGTACTTCAAACCTTATTTAGGTGTCACACACATGTTCTATATTACTTTTGCACAATAAAAATTGGTTTTCCACCCTACTTGACATAACATGAGTTATTGAATAAATTTATATTTAACATTTTTATTGGTCATTTGAGGCTACAAGAAATTTATCAACACCTTCTATCACATGCATTATTACATAAATATGATGCTCATGACATGATTTAGTAGTTTGTTTAGGGCATAACACCGAGGGTGTTACACCAAGTCATCATAGACATCTTGATGTCGATGGGCACGTCACCAGTCACTAAAAGAATAATGTCATTAAATTCTAGAGTACGAGTGTGTTTGGCAACAAGGAGCATTTCAAATTCTTAATAGTCACTAGAATCGGTACCAAACACCATAAAAAGACAGAAATACTAAACACCACACAAGTGTTTTAGCAACCATAGACACACGAATTTGAGTGTGCGTCTGACGTGTAGGGCCACACCCAACTTTGATTCTAAAAGGGAAGCGAACGGATCCGCCTCTCGCCCACTCGGCCTCCCCGACGCACCCTCCCTGATGCAGTGCCTGCCCGACGAGCTCTTACCGGTGGCCGAGCCCAACTCTCTCTCTCTCTCCCCTCGACGCCCGACAAGCTCCTCCTCGGTGACCTCCACCGCTAGCCCCACCGGCGCCCGTGCCCCCACCTGCGCGCAAGCTCGCTGGCCATGGCCATAGTGGATCCGTCTAGGTAGGTCTTCTTCTCATCCTCCTCGTCTTCCTCCTCTTCCTTTTCCTAGATCTGTGTTGACCGGAGACGGATCTGTCCTGGCCGGAGACAAAGACGACGGCGGCGGTGGCTATGGTTCCGGCGAGCCACTCCCCAAATTTTGTCCTTGTTCTTTCATAGAAAAAATTGTTTCTTATGATTTGTGATTTGTGCCGACATAGCCGTAGATTTTGTTACTTGTGATTTGTGCTGACATAGCCATGGCCAGGGGCGAGGCGGTGGATGGCGGTAGGGGCGAGTTCTGCAGTGCGTCTAGAGGTAGAAGAAGGCTGGAGACCAGAGGTAGAAGAAGGCTGGAGGCTGTTGGATCTTTATCCTATGCTTCAAAAAAATCATGTGTTGAAACTATATAAAACACACGGTTGTGTAATAGGCAGACTCTAAAAAGAGGAAAACATTTCAGAGAGAATCACTTTGTAACCGATTATCGTTTTGTACTAGTCTGGAGAAACACTCAAAACCTAGTTTATCCTTATTCTAGTTCTAGTGCCAAAAATCCAGAGAGCTAGCCAAACGGTCTCATGAAATGACTCTAATTCATCAGAGAAACATTTATACGAGAATCTGAAACCCTGCCAATCGCGCCCTAAATCTGAATATAGCGAGCCCCTGTATCAAATCAATGACTTGAACCCATGCAGGTAGGTTCCATTACAAGGACTCCAACCAACTAAGCTAATCTCAGTTCGCCACTTCCTTAGACTTTAGCCACCATTCATAATCATAGTCAGTAGATATATATCTTCTAAAAAAAGACTACCATCAGCTCAACTTACAAAAGATAACATAATGTACAAACCCCTCTAAATTTATACAAAAATTACCCCCATGTGCCATTATGAAAACAACAATCTAAAGTAACTATTTGAATTTGCATCTACATTACCCACCCTGCCATTAAGATACATAATCTAAGTAAACTCTAGATTTTTCTCTAAGTTACCTACTTTGCCAATTAAAATTATAAATTCATGCATGATAGCACAACCCATAAATATGTAATTCTATATAAACATGTAATTCTATGTTGCAGCAATCGTGAAAATGTTCCTTTAACAACTCATATACCAACAATTCAAAGTTATATTAATACAATGATATCTTTGAAAATAATTTTGTAGTTTTTTACTATAGATAATCTTATAAATGTTTTTAATTATTATGACATATCTATATTGTAATGCAATTGTAATCACTTCATTTCTTATTAAAAATACTATTACACAAACAATTCTTTGAGGAAGAAATTAACATCTTGAGTAGTGTGGACCAAATGTGGTCATGGCATATGGGTTATGAACTTCCTTTTGTTTGAGAAGTTTCCCTTTTGTTAAGGGTTAGCGCTTCCATTAGTAATTGTTACTATCTCCGTGAAATTTTTCGATGTTTTAGTTTTGTCCTAACAGAACGACAAAGTTTATAAAGAAAGAATACTAATATTCATATTACCAAATAAGTATTATAAATTAATCATGAAACATCTTTTCATAGTATATCTATTTGATATAGTAAACGCCGATAACATTCTCTATAAATTTGACCAAACCTAAGATAGTTTAAGTTTGACAAAACTAAAACATCAAGTTTTTTGTGATGGATCGGAGGTAGTAGATTGCAAGAGAAATTAATAGTCAAAGCATATCTATATAGATTTATTTTAATTTTGTATGAGATATTGAAAGAGAAATTTATGGTCAAAACGTATATCTAATGTTTTTTTTATCTTAGTAGAATGTTAATAAAAGTTAAAACAAGGGAAGGGAATGTAATGGGTGCATGGACTTGTCGACGTAGCTGATGGACAAGAGTGGAACGACGTTTCTACACTTGAAGGACACGCTTTTGATCCCACGTATGCATAACTGATAGACCTCTACTATCCTCATCCTAAAAAATGTAATTCTAGTTCAGTTCTTAATCATCTAAAATGTGAACATGTGTATAGAGAAGAGTATCAATATATTTATGAAACAACATGGATATACTATAATAATAATTTTAATCATAAATATTGATATTTTTCTATAAATTTAGTTAAAATCAAAATTGTTTTGTCAGAATCGCATGGAGGTAGTAGTTTATTCCTCCCACTCCGAGCCTCTCCATCCATTTCACAATATTTTGGCACAACTCGCTGTGTTCCCAGCTGAAGCTGAATAGTCCCATGTCTCCATCAATCTGTTCCTCCTTTGGCCATGCCGGACGCCCCATTTTTGGCGCCGTTGCCAAGCGACCGAATCATAGCCTAATCACACCAACCCCCCCCCCCCCCTTTCTTACTCTCTCGTTGCCATTCCCGATTCCCGAACGCGCAGCGGCGCGGGCAGCTGTGTTCACGTGCCCCCTCCAGTCCGGCCCCGTAGTGCCACAACCTGTTGCTACAAGAAGCCGCCACAACCACCGCTCCGAACGGCTCACCGGCCGGGCGGCGATCCCATAACTTTTCTCGGATTCTAGCTCGAGTGAGAGTGCACACGCTGCTGCTGCTGGTTTCTTGAGAGGCGAGACCCTGAAGGGATGGCACTGGAGGCCGTGGTGCTTTCCCAGCAGCAGTCGCAGCAAGGCAGTCGCTTTGGGTGCGGTGCCATGGCAGCAGGAGGGCCTTGGAGTGGCCTGTTGTTTAGCGGAATGGAGGAGGCGGTCGAGATGGGTGGCGCCGGCGCCGGCGGCTGGAACGCGGCCGCGTGCTCGCCGCCGCAGCTCCTGCAGGAGATGGGTGACAACCCGGCTGCCCGCGCCATGCCCGGTGCTGGTCAGGATGCCCCGGCACTGGCTGTGACGGCGACAGCGGCGGCCGGAAGAAGGAAGCGGCGAAGGACGAGGCCAGTGAAGAACGAGGAAGAGGTGGAGAGCCAGCGGATGATCCACATTGCCGTGGAGCGCAACCGCCGCAAGCAGATGAACGAGTACCTCGCCGCGCTCCGCTCCCTCATGCCGCCCGCCTACACGCAACGGGTAACCGCCGAGCTTCGATTTCCATCCCATGCACGCCCTCCTAGTCCTAGCAATAAATCAATCTAGCATTATGCGATGCACCAAATAAACTGAGCGTGTGTGCAGGGCGATCAGGCGTCCATCGTCGGCGGCGCGATCAGCTTCGTCAAGGAGCTGGAGCAGCTGCTCCAGTCGCTGGAGGCGCAGAGGCGTTCCCGGCGGCGCCCTGCCGACGACGTCGATCCCGACGACGCAGGGCCGTTCGCGGACTTCTTCACCTTCCCGCAGTACTCGATGTGCGCTGCCGTCGCGGCCCCAGAGAACACCGACCACCGTGAGGGCGCCGGCTTAGAGGAGGAGTCGTCCGGGTCGAAGCCGTCGGCCGTGGCCGACGTGGAGGCGACCATGGTGGAGAGCCACGCGAACCTTCGGGTGCTGTCCCGGCGCCGGCCGAGGCAGCTGCTGCGGCTGGTGCTGGGGCTCCAGGGCCACCGCGTCACCGTGCTCCACCTCAACATGAGCAGCGCCGGCCACATGGTGCTCTACTCGTTTAGCCTCAAGGTACGCCATCCACAGCCTTCTTGCTACATTTCCTCGTAAACAACTACAGGCTACATGGCTCTCAGTCCAAGGAGTATAGTACTCGTACCTGGTTCGCAATACCACGCTTGGATGCGGGAGGCAAAGTGGGTGCCTAGGTTTCCGTGCCTGTTTTGGACCTTGCATTGTCTCCAACAGCTGCTCCAAATTCCCCCGTCAGTTTACTTTATCGTTATGGTTTAATAATATCATGGAGCAGATCAAGGTTGCATTTCTTTGACTTTCTGCTGAGGGATCATCATATGGTGAATACAGGTGGAGGATGATTGCCAGCTTACCTCCGTGGATGAGATTGCAGCTGCGGCTCATCAGATTGTCGAGAAGATCAATGAAGAACAAGGCTGCAGCTTAGAATAGGATCAAGCCCGTGCTTTCTTGCATGTAACTTTTCTTTAGCTCCTGTAGCAAGTGAAGTGATTCCCTTTGTGCAAACGAATAATAATGTACTAATCAGCCTAGCTGGTCTTTGGAACAGTAGTATGCATAACCCCTGTCTTTGTCCATAGATAATGCCCATGGCCGCCAGGCATGCAAGGTCCCTCCTCCGTCTCTGAACGAGAGCTCTGGCTACAGAACAGCTCCAATTCCATGGCGCTGTGGAGACGTGGAGTGGAATGGAGAACAGCTCCAATTCCCTTGTGTCCTTGTGGGTGCTACCGTGCTACCACACGATCTGACATTACTGGCACTAGCAGGTGCTGTTTCAGACCTGGAAGAATTCTGTATTTCTGTTCCCCTTGTGAAGCACCACCGCCCCATGCCAAAACGCCAAAAGATTCTCAACTCATGTCATCCTGTGCACATGGTTTGCAAATTCCTTTCTTGAATTTCCGTTCTGCTCCATTCTTTAAATTTTAGTGCCGAGGGGGGAATGTTAAGCTGGTGCAAAGTATATTCATGCTGCGGTCATAGAATAAAAGAGCCGTGAAAACAACAAACGATAATACACATAGATCCTTATTGGGCTCAAATTAAAGAGCCTATACCAACTACCATAGATAAAAAAAAGTTTCAGCAAATAACATACTAGTATTGCTTTTCAGAGAACAGGTATGGAGTACCGTGGAGTGTGGACATCAAAGCGTGACTTTGGCATCGTTTAGATGCTGAAAAAATTTCAAACTGATGAATAGTAACACTTTCGTCTTATTTGACAAATATTGTCCAATCGTGGACCAACTAGGCTCAAAAGATTCATCTCGTGATTTCCAACTAAACTGTGTAATTAGTTTTTTTTTTACCTACATTTAATACTCCATGCAAGCGGCTAAAAATTGATGTGATGGAGAGAGAGTGAAAAAACTTGGAATTTTGGTGGCATCTAAACAAGGCCTTTGAGAAAAAAATACAAGAAAGGAATACGTCCCCCTCAACCCTCATTGACCCAAGAAAAGGTTCTAGAACAGGGCACCTTTGCCTGATCGGCCTTTTACCATTTCTGTCAAAGCATGGCTCATCAAACAGTAAAAAGAACTGCACGGACAATTCACCCATGCGATGCTTTCATCTGATTGATTCTACCAACAGGACAAACTACATGTGCATCTCGCTCGCATGCAGAATGTCGTTGTCGCTCTTAAAATGTTATACTACTCTGAAGGAATGTAATTTGGTAAAAGAAAAGAAAAGAAAAGAAAAGGGAAGCCACCGCACCAGCGTAAAAATAAACAGAAGAAGTTAGCGGAGTCCCATACATGATGCATCGACCAATTCACTCAAAACTTTGGGTTGCCACATAAAGATGAATGAACAGTTGTACTTCAAATATTTGGCGTGAATACTACATGGATGTGCAGGCATGTGAGTATACATGGAAATCACAGATCTATGTAGCAAGAATGATAAGTGTACTGATAAGATCACAGAAATAGATCATGATATGGATACACTTAAGGGCGTATTGTATATTGATACAGCAGAATGCAGGACAAAGGGGGAAAAAAGTGGAACAGCATGGTTTTAAGTAAACAAACATATGTTGGACGCCAAGACAAGACTGTTCTTAGTTAAGTGGACTGACCACAGCTTAGCATACTAGTCAATGTGAAAACCAATCTCAACGACTTAACAGCTTGTTTCAGGATTCCATAGGGATAGCAACAGAAAACCTGCATGCCATAAGTTGAGCACTCGAACCAAAGCAAAAGCATGGTACCAGGAATATTATAGTTAGTTGTAATTGGAAAAAAAAATACTTAAATGATGTATGATGGGAGACAAAAGTCAGTAGACTAATGTAATTAGTCACAACGAACCAAGACTCCCAAGAATGACACCGGCAGAAGGCATCAAACATGTCATTCCAAAATATATGGTATTACACTACAATTTCAGTATTGTTGTCTTGTTCTCACCAACCAAACTAGCCCGTGAACAACTGGAGATCAGCATCAGTTACCCTTAACCCCATCAAACAGCAAATAGACAACAAATGGACAGTTCAACAGATGCATAAATAACTCCACTTGGAGAAAAAGACTGGGAAAGGGAAAAAAAAAAGGAAGACAACAATGGAGGAAGAGATGAAATGAGGCAGAGAGTCAAGCATAAGTGGATTTTCAGTGGTTGTCAAAGGAAGCAAAAGATACAGCAGTTACTTTAAAAAAAAAGGAAGACAACAATGGAGGAAGAGATGAAATGAGGCAGAGAGTCAAGCATAAGTGGATTTTCAGTGGTTGTCAAAGGAAGCAAAAGATACAGCAGTTACTTTAAAAAAAAAAGATACAGCAGCATCATAGCAAAAGACCAGTGAAAATAGATTGCCGGTGGTTGGTGTACTATCTAATCATGCAGTACAACTTCCTCTAAGCTTTAGCTCCAGAACAAAAATGGCGTACTTTACACGTCTGTCAGGAAAGGAATTCAGAAGTTGATGGTGGGAGGAAAGCTTTGAAGTTTATTACTCAAACTTCTACATACTGAGACCTTGTCAAAGGTTTATGCACAGGAACCTCATACCATCTCAAGTAGATGAAAAAGAAAATGTTAAAGCACCAAAAGAGTTGATGCAAAATTATTTTTCCTTCATCATTCAGTAAAAGTGGTAACAACTAGAATCAATTACTCTTTAGATTTTGATAGAGTTCAACATGTTTCCTCAACTAGCATTTACAAACGTTACAGTGTGAAAGTGATCTTTAAGTTGTCATTTTAGTATACTTTGTGTTCTTAAGTGAATTCCTTGACAGGTGAGCATGTTTGTTGATATATCGATTAAAGACTGAGGCATAGAACAGAATGTTGATGTAGTGACCCCATACTTTTTCATACTTGGAGAGCTGAGAGACATGCTTTACCTACCGATTCCCACAAAAAAAATGATTTAGCTTACCAAACTCAATTACTTTAAGAACGAATTTGTGAGTTGTTTTTCTCACCATGCAGCTCCTAAGTTTCCTAAAGATGCATTTTTGTGATCATGTTCCTTGCCATTAACCTCCTAAGCACTATGACAGTTTACAGTTAGCATTAAAACGACACCAGAAAAGAGTAGAACATGGAGACGAAATCTGCACTCACAGTAGCAAAAAACAATGTGATGCAGAGCAAATGGAAATGAAATATTGTGTTATTTCTTATTTCAATTTGTTATTAGAAAACTCAATTAAAACATGCAAACAGGATAAGGCTTGTACCAAGTATCTCAAACTATTAGAGAGGGTTAAAATTAGAAATGATAGTTATTCATGTTAGTAATTTTAATTTTTAAGTACTAAGAGTTGTGAGAAAATCTGGCACCACTGGAGAAATAAAAAAAAAGTTTTCTCAACAAAGACATACATCAAGTTCATAATAGCTGGATTCCATTGCATTCAGGCTTCTTAATTCATCATTTCATCATGAAATAACTTTATGTAGTACTATCTTAGAAGCAATCAAATCAATGTTGTAATCAAATATCTCACATAAACCAAAGCTACATGGCCATGGCCAAGAACAACTTTAGATCTAAAACATGAATACTATCTAAGTCCACGAGTCTTGCAATACTATCACTTATGTTTAATAAAATGTACAAAAACTTGGTAAACATTACCGAGGGCTCAGCCATCAGGTACCTCAATTTGGTGAACTTCCCACCTTGACATACAGGAGAACCCCATAGTATTGTATCAGCAGTTCATTTCCTACCCCTGTCAATAGGAAAAGCCCACATGCAAAATCTGAAATAAGTTAGCACACTAAATATTCTGTTACTAGTTGTGCTAACTGGATCTTAACATTCACATGATAAATAAGGCAACCACATGCTAAATTACTAATTTAAGTTTGCATTCAATACATGCTCAATGCTATCCAAACAAAGAAGACATCTAATAATACCATACACCACCAACAGGAAGTACTGGTCTCCCCAGCTAGGCAGGTACAGATTCTTAATTTAGTATGTTTGCTTCATTCCTTTTTTGAGGCAAATAGAGTTGATATAGGTGAAAGTCCATTCCTTCTTGCATGATTACTAGTACATAACAAGTATATATGGAGAAGCCAAACATCAGCTTCCCCAAATTCACTCAAGCCAAGCTTGAAGTTATCATACAGGAAACTTGGGACTTCGAAGCTAACATAACCGTATCACTCTCGTTATCGGCAACAGTTGATCTCATCAATAATTCACACCTCAAAGGAGATTTTCTCCGAGAGCAACTTCAGCTCTCTGCACTTTCTATCAACAGACACTGACACACTACCAGCTCCCGGCTTTGCTGAGGCTGCAACCCATTGAAAAACATACCGACTCACAGTGGCAGCACAGCACCACTGGAGCGGCCATTCCGTGAGAAGAAGAACCCCTGGCCACTGCTTGACATGGACCTGCCAATCTTGAACCGGCCTGACTGACAAGAGGACGAAGAAGTGCCTGCTGCCTCCTTCTCCTTCGCCCTGAAGACCTTCATCTCTCGGGCATTTGGCAACTTGCAACTATAGCGCACGACATCATCCTGAGCTTCAGGAACAGCCACGAGAAACAATGGAGAATCCATGGACGCCGAGCGCCTAATTGGCTTGGGCGTGGCCCTTCCATCCTCCTCCGCTGTAGGCGTTGTGCCTTCACTTTGAGTGCCTGACGAGGCCTCAGAGTCCTCCGAGCCCTCAGTCTCCGATTCAGATTGGGACAGCGACATTTCCTCATGAGCATGGTGTTCTCCCGATGGGGCACCACCTGGCTCAGCCTCCGCGGCAGCGACGGGGAGCTCGGAGGGAATGGCGACGACGGGGGAACGGCAGATCGGGCAGTTGACGTGGGCGCGGAGCCAGGTGTCGATGCAGGGCGCGTGGAACGGGTGCGCGCAGCGCGGGAGGAGGCGCACCAGCTCCCCGTCGCTGAACTCGCCGAGGCACACGGCGCAGTCCCCGCCCCGGCCCACCCCGCGGCGGTACTCCACAGCGGCTATGGACGCGATGGTGGCCTCGTCGAGCCCCACCGTCCGGATGTACCACACGTGGTGCACCACCCCTCCACCGCCCCCGCCCCCGCCCTCCTCCTCGTCGCCGAACCCTCCGTCGTCGTCGGCACCTTCAGCGGCGGCCGCCGCGGCGAGGCGGCGGCGGCGTCGCAGGATGAGGCGGCGGCGGCGGTAGAGGAGGAGCGTGGAGAGCGCGAGCGAGAGGAAGAGGAAGGCGGAGAGCAGGGAGATGACGAGGAGGAGGCGGACGGGCGAGTGGCGGTCCGCGACCGGCGCGAGCGGGATCACCGGGAGCGGGGGCGGCGGGGGCAGGGCGTACTCGGAGCAGGCCTCGCCGCCGCCGGGGCAGAGCGGGAGGCAGTCGAGCGGTGCTTCCGTGCAGTTGAGGGTGACCGTCGCCGCCGCCGCATGTGGGCGCACCGTGTACATGGCTACCTTGGCTGGGACAGCGGCAGCGGCGGAGTTGGCTAGGGCTCGGCGGCGCGCATCGGAGAGGCGGCGGCGTGCGCGGGCGCGAGGGGGGGCGGTGGTGGTGGGCTGGTCTGGGTGGGGAGGGGATACGTGGAGTGGATTTGGCGATGTTGGGTTTGGTAAGGTTTGGCGAGCTGCAGGAGCAGCAGCAACTTGGGGTGGTGGAGGCGTGTAGCTGGAGCGCATGGACGGCCGATGGCGACTGCGACTGCGACTGCGACTGCGACTGCGAGCACCCAACACCTACGACTTTGCAAACACTTTCTCTGACACTGTGGGCTCAATAAGTCCTGCTACTATTCTGAGCCCACCAGTCGGTGAAGAAACGCTGTTCCGTGATGGCGTTTCCTCGTGCGCTGAGCAGCAAGCCTGTATTGGGTTATGGAAAGTCAAACGCTAGTTGGGCCCAGATTAGCCTCCACTGTCCACACATGGAGGACTGGAATGCCGTGTCTACGTAAATCAAAGCCGTTGATTCCAGTTCAGACGGCTGAGATGTAATCATGTGAGAGGTAAAGAGACTCATTAACGGCTCCGCTCAGCAGGCAGTGACCGATGATTAGCGTGCCCTGAGCTGGAGTGCCAACAAAGGGTAATTTTGACCTATGGAGTCGGGTGATTTGTTAGGCAAGTGCTGGTAATTAATCAATGTTTCAACGCAATCAGTGGGTAAATCATGTGTCACATCGGACACGAACACGGCAGATAGTCAATCCGCTGTTGAATATTTCCGGTTGCTCTGAATACGTCGCCGTTTGATTTGAACACACTGTATTTGAGTAAAATTGATTTACTACGTCTAGAAGATTTGAGCACCCAATTTGACTGACACGAGAGAAGACGGACTCCATTTTAGAGGGCGCCCTCTGCCCCCGAACCCGTGACACACACATGCCACCCCAGTCGCCACATGTTGAGCTCGAGTTTATCGTTCTCTTCGCTCTAGCTCCATCCAACCGATCCCAAAAAGATCCCAAATTGATGATAAAAAACAATACGACTTGCCGTTTGATTGCTGCACTCGGTATTAGACGTGCTTGGCGACCAGCGTTGTTTGTGCTGCAGCTGTGCCGCAACAGCCCATCGGCTGTTGTCAGCTATCGAAAATGTGAGACCAAAAACAGCAGCTTGCTATGGCTGCTGATATCTGGCTGTGGGCTGTGGCTGATGTACACTCACTTAAAGACGTCGTCCTCATATTTTTGACGCGAGAGGGTCATAGGAATTGGCTCGTGGGGCATCTTGAGGTTCTAGGGTTGGATGGCGATTTTAAGAATTCTATATCCGCTATTACACAGGTTCTTTTGGAGATTTTCAAAATTTGTGTCTTCAATTTTTAAATCGGTTTTAGAATCCAACTAGTTTAGATGGGATAGATCTTTTAACGGAATTTATAATTCCAAACGAGGCTATGTTGATGAGGGCTAGTTAGGCCTAGCAGGCGATGACGACGATGTAGATGCAGGAGGAGCGCTAATGAGGCTGATGAGGCTGATAAGGCTGATGAAGGTGGTGAGCATGAGCGCCACCACCTTGGCCTCCATGCGGTAGAACCGCTCGCTCGTCAACGACACCATGATCACCAGTGACGTCACGAACGTCGTGGCATTGAAGTAGTAGAAGTTCATGTACCACGCCCAGTGCCTATCTCGGAGCACTAGGTTGCCGTCGTGGTGGCCGTCCTGCTAGAGCTCGTCGGGCGGGCTCAGGCCAGCTTGGTAGGTCACTGACGCCGTGACGGTGGCCAACACCATTAGCCACTCGCGCATCTCTTTGAACCACTTCTTGCGCTGCGCCACCGGATCTTCGTCGTCCCTCGCCTCGAGGAGGAGGACACCCTAGAAACCCATGCCCATCATCTCCTCCGCAGTGGTATGGCGGCCTCGGCCATCACATTTGCAATCAAAAACCCGAAATATGTAATGTTGGGCTTTCTACCATTCAAGAGCTCATATGATGTCTTCTCCTGCAATGTGTGACAATAGAGGCAGTTGCTGCAATAGCAAGACGTGTTGATTGCTTCGGCCCAAAAGGATTGACTCATATTGTACTCACTAAGCATAGACCTTGCCATATCAATAAGTGTTCTATTCTTTCTCTCAATAAAACCATTTGATTATGGAGTGCACTTAGCCGAGAATTGATGTCTAATTCTAAATTCATCACACAACTCATCAATTCTTGTGTTCTTGAGCTCACTACCATTGTCATTTCTAACCCTCTTGATGGTTGTTTCAAATTCATTGTGTATGCCCTTGATAAATGATTTGAATGTTGTAAACACATCACTTTTGTCCACTAGAAAGAATGTCCAAGTGTATCTTGTATAGTCATCCACTATCACAAAGCCATATTTGTTTCCACCAATGCTAGTGTATTGTGTTGGCCCAAACAAATCCATGTGCAATAACTCAAATGCCTTGCTAATGCTCATTATGCTCTTCTTAGATGGGTGTTACCAACTTGTTTGCCGGCTTGACAAGAGCTACAAAGTTTATCCTTCTTAAATACCACATCTTTCAAGCCTCTAACTAGATTATACTTAACCAATCCATTCAATTGTTTTATTCCAACATGACCAAGTTTTATATGTCATAACCAATCTATACTAGACTTAGTGAACAAGCATGTTGACAATTGAGCTTCACTAGCATTGAAATCAACCAAGTATAGATTCTCATATCTAAAGCCTTTGAAGATCAAATTAGAGCTATCTACACTTATGATCTCTACATCATCTACTCCAAATATGCATTTGAATCCGAGATCACACAATTAAGCCACGGATAGCAAATTGAAGTTCAAGCTCTCAACTAGCAACACATTGGATATGCTTAAGTCATTAAATATTACAATCTTACCAAGTCCTTTGACCTTGCCTTTGCCATTGTCACCAAATGTGATACTATCATAACCATTGCTATCATTGATGTTGATTGAGTTGAACATTCTTGCATCATCGATCATGTGTTGAGTGCACCCACTATCAAGAATCCAATGCCTTCCTCTGGCTTTATAATTGACCTACAAAAGAAGATCAATTCTTTTTAGATACCCAAACTTGCTTGGGTCCTTGAAGGCTAGTGACCAAACTCTTTGGCACCCAAAATGGCTTTCTTCTTTGAGCCCGCAATTGGTTTACCAACAAACTTAGCCTTCACTCCATTCACACCCTTGGTAAGAATGTAACAAGAATCAAACTTAATTAAGGATACATTAGTGTTCTTGTTCTTGTTCTTGCAATATTGCTCTACATACCCAACTTGCTTGTATCTATTGCAAAACTGACCATTATTCTTCATAAAACTAGTATTCTGAGGAGCAAAGGCTGCCTTGCCTTTCTTGGGGGTATAGCCCAATCCCTCTTTGTTGAGAGAAAATCTTTGGCTACCCAAGCACTTTAGTAAGCAGGCCTCACCACCATAGGCATTGCCTTAGACGCGAGTGAGCTCATTTACCTCCTTCTTGAGGGTCTTATTTTCAACTATTAGTGAGGTATCACAAGTGAAACCATCACTACTAGATGAGCTAGAAGTGGAAGTGCTACAAAAAGAGTTAGTGCGAGCAACAATGATAGGCTTATAGAAAGACTCATCAATTATTTCACAAGTTAAGCCCACGTCGCTTTTTCAAGCTTCTTGTGAGCCTTGCCAAGCTCCTCATGGTCTTCCTTTAGACTCTCATGAGATGCATTGAGCTCATCAAAGGCTTGCTTATGGGCTTTTAGTTCCTTACGTAAGCTTTTGCATTCTCTTCTCTTAATGTTAAAATGTTTCTTAGCATCATCTAACATGTCAACTAGTTCATCTTTAGTTGGTTCATCATCATCATCACTATCATTTTCATTTTTATCATGTTCCTCTTTATCACACTCATTATAGAATGTTACCTTAGTGGCCTTAGTCATGAAGCATGTCGATGGAGTGTCAAAGAGAGAAGGCTTCTCATGTATGGCAATGCTTGCAAGAGCCTTCTTTTTGGTGGTCTTGTCATTATTACTATCATCATCATCACTTGAGGAAGCGTCACTATCCCACGTGACCACATATGAACCACCCTTCTTCTTGAAGGTTATCTTGTCCTTCTTCTCTTTCTTTTACTTTTTGTCCTTCTTCTTGCTCTTCTTGTCATTATCATCATTGTCGCTATTGTATGGGCATTGAGCAACAAGATGATCCTTGCTTCCACACTTGAAGCACCTTGATTCTTCCTTGTTCTTGATGAAGACTTCTTCCTTCTAGCACGATAGCCCTTCTTCACCATGAACTTACAAAATCTCTTCACAAAGAGAGCCATCTTCTCATCATCATCAAAACTAAAGCACTAATCTTCATTTGAGGTGTCTTGCTTTGCCTTGTCCTTCGATGAAGTGGCCTTGAATGCCACTCTTGTTCTTCTTCTCATCCTTCTTGTCTTCTTTCTTCTCCTTCTTCTCTTCCTTCTCATCATCATCTCTATATGTGTCACGGTCATCACATTTCCTAATACTTAGTTTGGTATCATGGTGTCCAAACCACTCCTCACTAGAATAGTGACCAATATGTCAAATCTTGATGGCAAGCATCTCAAGAACTTGTGGGAGTAGTCTTTGTCCTTCACCTCTTCTCCAAGTGCTTTGAGATCATTAACAAGCACTTAAAGCCTATGAAGCATCTTCGATACACTCTCATCTTCCATCATCTTGAAGCTAGCAAACTTCTCCTTGAGGATGTATGCCTTGGCACCCTTCACCACTTGTGTGCCCTCAAATGATTCCTTCAACTTCTTTCATGCCTAATGAGTCATCTCAATGTTCTTGATTTACTCAAATGTCCTCTCATCCACAGCATCATGAATGACACTAAGAGCACTGTCATTATTTTGGAGCAATACTTCTTCGGCGACGGTGGGAGTTTCGACATTGGCAACCTCAATCTTGCTCTCCACCACCTTACAGATCTTTCTATTGATTGACTTGATGTATGTTGTCATCTTAGCCTTCCAATAAAGATAATTAGAGCCATAAAATTAGGGTGGCTTCTTGGTGTTGTTGATTTGAGTCATTTTGACACTGAAGGTTGTTAAGCCTCAAATCACGATGGCCACGACTCTGATACCACTTGAAATGTCCTAATGGCTAGAGGGAGGGTGAATAGCCTATAAAAATTCTACAACAACACTACGTAAAGTGGTTAGACAAATATGAGGTGAAGCAATTCTTGCGCTAGCCTACTAAAAATGTAAGCCACCAACTACAATTCTAGTTACTATAGTCTCTAAGCACACAATGCTAGGTTATTACCACTAAGTTAGTGAGCTCTCAAAGACTAACTAAAGAGCCTCACTAACCACTAGACCCGACACAAGCTAGCTCTCAAAACTAATTACACTAAAGAGCTTAGCATCACTAGGAAAGTAAATACAAGGGTGAGGTAATGAGGTTATACCGACATGGCAAGCGATGATCAATCAATCAATCATAAAAGAACCAATGAAATCCTCAGGATAAGATGACACAATGATTTGTCCCTGAGGTTCACTTGCTTGCCGGCAAACTACGTCCTCGTTGTAGCAATTCACCCACTTGGAGGTTCTCGTGCTAATAGGCATCATAGGCCAAACCCGCAATCGGGTGCCGCACAACCAACACAAGATAGGGATCCATAAGCTACGAGCAATCCGCTAGAGTACATTTTGGTTCTCTACCGGGGAAAGGTCAAGAACCCCTCATAATCACCATGATCGGAGCCAGAGACAATCACCTTCCTCCGCTCGACAATCCTCACTGCACCAAGCCATCTAGGTGGCAGCAACCACCAAGAGAAACAAGTGAAATCCACAGCAAAACACAATCACCAAGTGCCTCTAGATGCAATCACTCAAGCAATACACTTGGATTCACTCCCAATCTCATAAAGTTGATGAATCTATGATGGAGATGAGTGGGAAGGCTTTGGCTAAGCTAACAAGGATGCTATGTCAATACAAATGGCCAAGAAAGTGAGCTTGAACCAGCCAAACATCTTAAATAGGGAGCCCCTTCGAAAAGAGTCATTGGCCTCCTCACTGCACATAAATCATGGCGACCGGACGCGCCGGTTAGGTTTACCATATGCACGTTCACCAGCGTCCGGTCGCTTGGATCTGTGCCATGTGTCCTCCTTGTTCAATGTGAGCCGCTGATCACCAACGACTACTTCCACCCACGCTCGTGCTTAAGTAATGACCGTATGCGCCAGTCATAAGACCAGACACGTCGATCAGCATCAGGTCACACTCGCGCGCTTCAAAGCCATGCCATGACCGGGCACACCGCTCCCTATGGCTTTCCGGTGTTAGATCACATCTAAAGAGGTTCTAGAGCCGCCCAAACGCGATCGAACGTGTCCATTCGGCATCGACCGGATGCTCTCCTGCGTTAGTTCCTCTCTGGCTCAGCAATGAAGCACACATCAGCGTATGTCACCTGTGACCAGATGCAGGCCCTACGCATCTAGTCACAATCACTGTGCAGAGTCTAGTCATGAAGACCAAGCCGTGCCCCTCTACGCCACTGACCAGACTTACCACCACCGAGTCCGGTCACTTCATGACCAGTGTCCAGTCGGTGCAAAACAACACCAACTCTTCTTCAACTTCGCCACCCTTGATCAAATGTGCTAACTACAAAGTGTTTCATCTTGTGCAGTGTGTTAGCATATTTTCACAAATATTTTCATGTGTGTTAGCTCTCCACTAGATCTAAATGCATATGCAATGAGTTAGAATATCTAGAGGCACTTTGATAACTGTATTTCGATACGAGTTTTAGGCCTCTTAATAGTACGTCTATCTATCCTAAATATGATCACACCCACTAGGTGTCTTGATCACCAAAACAAAATGGCCCTATAGATTTCACGTTTGCCTTGAGCCCATTTTGTTTTTCTTATTCTTCTTTTCCAAGCCCGAGCACTTGATCACCATGGCCTCTCCACCATCACCATGATCTTCTCCATTTGCTCCATCACTTGGAATGTGCTACTTATCTCATAATCACTAGAGCAAGTAGGTTAGCACCTAGGGTTTCATCAATTCACCAAAACCAAACTAGAGCTTTCAACGTCGCCTGGAGCAGAGTTGGCCACACTGGTGGCTTGACTTCCCTGTGCTTCCTCAACATTGATAGGACAAGACATTTTTAATTTGGGGGGTGTTTAGTTTGGTCGAGCACACATGCATGGAAGGCGGGTTTTTCCCTTAGAGGCATGTGCTCCAACCTCATACACTATTGGATGTGCATGGCGATATGTGCATTGTAGGAGAGAGACAATAGCCTGCACTACAAAAATCCCTATGCACATCCAAAGGCATGGCTGGCCCTGAGGGTAGGCAAGCAGGGCGATCGCCCTGGGCCCCCAGTCCCACAGGGCCCCACCCTAGGTATACACTCAGTATGTAGCTGTATCAGTATATGGCTTGGTTGGCTCATTAAGGCCTACGACAGCCTAGCAGATTGGCGTTCGTGATTTGTTTATCGACTCTACGACTACGACTTCTCATCTTGGAACCGAATCGCAAATCCCAAACACAACGCAACAACTGCGACGCGATCACCCAACTCAACGACGGCGCCGCGACGGGCGGCCAACTCTGAGTGAGAATCCAATGAGGAGTCCGTAGCTTCGTATGAACAAGGTATGCACTAATATCTGACGTCCCCCGAACCACCCCTAACGGGTTATGCTAGCGCCTGGATGTCTAGATAGGATGCCCGCGTAGCTAGCCCCCGTGTGTTAATGCTGATTTTTATTCTCGCCCCACACGCGCACCCGCCCTGTCGCTGCGCCCACATGTCCAGGCGACTCGCCTTGCCCCCATAGCATGCCCTCTCTGCCTAGATTTGAAGCTGCACGCCTCGTCCCGCACGCCCACCCTGCCCCCGTTGCGCCCCAACCGCTGGCCTCTAGCTCGCCATGCCACCATGAAGGCTCTAGTTTAGTTTTGGTTAATTGATGAAACCCTAAGTGCTAACCTAGTTTATCAAAGTGATTATGAGATAGGTAGCACTACTCCAAGTGATGAAGCAATGGCGAAGATCATGACGATGGTGATGGCATGGTGATGATCAAATGCTTGAACTTAGAAAAGAAGAAAGAGAAAAACAAAAGGCTCAAGGCAAAGGTATAAATAATAGGAGCCATTTTGTTTTGGTTATCAAGACACTTAGCGAGTGTGATCACACTTAGGATTGATAGCCGTACTATTAAGAGGGGTGAAACTCATATCATAATGCGGTTATCAAAGTGCCACTAGATGCTCTAACTTATTGCATATGCATTTAGGATCTAGTGGAATGCTAACACCCTTGAAAATGATTTGTGAAAATATGCTAACACATGTGCACAAGGTGATACACTTGGTGGTTGGCACATTTGATCAAGGGTGGTGAAGTTTGGGTGCAAGGGTAAGAAACTCCACCGGAGGAGTGTCCACCCGTAGAGTGCGGACAGTCCGACGGTGCCACCGGTGCCACCGACGCCCTAGACAGAAAAGACGGAGGTCACTAGAAGTGACCGGATGCTGGTCTCGGTTGGACCGGAGCGTTCGGTCAGGTGTAACAGTGAAGACGCTGGCGTCGGTCAAACGACTGGACGCTAGGTCGCTCTACGACTGGACGCTGGCAGGGTGCGTCTGGTCAGTGCTGACGTATGCTGACGTGAGGCGCACAAAGGAGACGTTGAGTGACCGGACGCTGGGTGTGTCCGGTCGAGCATGACCGGACGCATCCGGTCGTGAAAATTCGCGTTTGGAAGCTTACTAGAAACGATCGGACGCTGAGGTCCAGCGTCCGGTCACTTTCTAGCTGACGCATCCGGTCTTCACTTGACCGTTGAGATCGGACGATCATCGTTTGAAGCCGATGACACGTGGCATGCATCGGGCGACCGAACGCTAGGGTCCTACGTCCGGTCAATATGACCGGAGTGTCCGGTCACCCCGTGTTGTGCCTAGTGAAGCGGTACAACGACTCTATTTCATGGGGGCTTCTATTTAAGCCCCATGGCCGGCTCAAGCTCACTCTCTTGGCCATTTTTCATTGACATAGCAACCTTGTGAGCTTAGCCAAAGCCCTCCCACTCATCTCCATCATTGATTCATCATCTTTATGAGATTGGGAGAGAATCCAAGTGCATTGCTTGAGTGATTGCATCTAGAGGCACTTGGTATTCGTGTTTTGCTGCGGATTTTGCTTGTTGCTCTTGGTGGTTGCCACCACCTAGACGGCTTGGTGCAGCGATGGAGGATCAGCACGAGTTGGTGATTGTTCATGGCCGTCTCCGGTGATTGTGAGGGGAGTTGTACCTTCCCCGGTGGAGTGTCGAAAGGTAACTCTAGTAAATTGCTCGTGTCATTGAGTTACCTCACTTGTGGGTAGGTTCTTACGGTGTCCAATCATGTGGACGAGGTTTGTGCAACACCTCTTAGCCGCCGAACTACCAAGTGTTGGTCGACACAACGGGGACTAGCGTGTTGGCAAGCACGTGAACCTCGGGAGAAAATCGGTTGTCTCTTGCCCTTTGGTATTCTCCTGGTGATTGGTTTTATATTCATCTTGTGATTGGTTCATTCCTCTTCACGACGGTATAATCATCCTACTCACTCATTTATATTCTTGCAAACTAGTTGTAGCAAGCTCTTTAGTATAATTAGTATTGAGAGCTTGCTTTGCTATTCAAGTTTATTTAGTGGAGCTCTTTAGAGTAGCAAGTTTGAGGGCTCTTAGTGAGTAGTATCATAGCAAGTTATGTGTCTAGCTATCATTGCAACTAGAATTGTTGGATAGGTGGCTTGCAACCCTTGTAGAGCTAGAGCAAGTTTGCATTTAGCTATTTATCATACTAATCAAATTGCTCTAGTTGATTTATAGAATTTTAAATAGGCTATTCACCCCCTCTAACCATATTAGGACCTTTCAAGTGGTATCAGAGCCGTGGTCACCGTTTGATTGAAGGCTTAACAACCTTGGTATCAAATTATGGCTCAAGTTGTGTTTAACCATGTGGGGGGCAAACCACCGTTCTTTGATGACACAAGCTATGATTATTGGAAGAGAAAAATGAGAATGTATCTTGGTTCAATCAATGATCAAGTATGGGAAGTGACCGAGAATGATTATGCTATCATTGATCCCGACAATCCCACCAACCAAGATAAGACCAACAAGCAATGCAACACAATGGCTCTCAACACCATATACAATGCCATTGATTCCAAGGTGTTTGAGCAAATCAAAGATTGTGAAAGAGCAAATGAGGTGTGGAGGAGATTGGAGGAAACATATGAGGGCACACCGGCGGTGAAGAGTGACAAGTTGTACATCCTCAAGGACAAGTTGACAAGCTTCAAGATGAAGGATGATGAGAGCATTCCAGAGATGTTCCATCGGTTACAAGTAATTGTCAATGACTTGAAAGCTTTGGGAGAAAAGATCAAGGATGATGATGTCTCTCATCGGTTCTTGATGTGCCTACCTCCAAGATTTGAGATGTTGAGATTGCTTATCATAAGAGGAGAATTGAAGGAAATTACCCCCAACCAAGTACTAGGTGATGTCATGACCCAAGAGACATATCATGTGGAAAGGGAGGGGGATGACAAGAAGGAAGAAGAAGACAACAAGAAGAAAAGTATAGCATTCAAGGCTAGTTCATCATCATCCAAGAACAAGGGCAAATCCAAGAAAGAATCAAGTGACGATGATGAGTTTAGTGATATTGATGATGAAGCTATGGCCCTCTTTGTACGCAAGATGGGAAAATTCATGAAGAAGAAGAGCCATGGTGCAAGAAAAAGAAGAGATCACACCAAGAGGAAAGAGTATGTGAGAAGATGCTACAATTACAAGAGCACCGATCATGTAGTAGCAAATTGTCCCTATAATAGTGACAATGATGAGGATGAGAAGAAGAAGCACAAGGAGGATAAGAAAGAAAAGAAGGAAAAGAAGGAGAAGAGAATGACCTTCCAAAAGAAGAAGAAAGGTGGAGGCTATGTGGTCACATAGGATAGTGATGGCTCCTCGGATAGTGATAGCTCTAGTGATGATGACAAGAAATCTATCAAGAGAGCACTAGCAAGCATCGCCATCAACAACAACAAGCCCTCCATCTTCGACACTACATCGACATGCCTCATGGCAAAGCCTACCAAGGTAAAATATGATGAGAGTGATGATGATGAATGTGAAAGTGATTCTTGTAGGAATGATAATAATAATGATGATGAGGATGAGGAGTACTCCAAGGAGGAACTCTTGGACATGTGTGAGCAAGTGCACGCTTGCAATGAGATGAAGAGAAAGGAGTGCAAAGAATTACGTAAGAAAGTAAAAATTTTTGAGCAATCCTTTGATGAGCTCAATGCCACTCATGAGAGGCTAATGGAAGCCCATGAGAAGCTTGGCAAAGCTCACTCTAAGCTTGAAAAGGCTCACACATCTCTCATTAAGCAAGTCAAAGGGGAGGAAGCCAAGAAGGAGAAAGTGATCATATCATGTGATGTGGGACTAACATGTGATCTTATTGATGAATCTTTTCATGAGCCCATTTAGTTGCTCCCACTAACACTTCTTGTAGCACAACCACTTCTACTTCACCTTTGAGTGATGGTCTCACTTGTGATACCTCACTAATGGTGGAAAATGAGACCCTCAAGAAGGAGGTGAATGAGCTCACTCGTGCCTTAGGCAATGCCTATGGTGGAGATGCCCGCTTGCTAAAGTGCTTGGGTAGCCAAAGATTTTCTCTCAACAAAGAGGGATTAGGCTATATCCCTAAAAAGGCAAGGCGGCCTTTGTCACTCCTAAAGCTAGCTTTGTGAAGGGCAATGGTCGGTTTTGCAATAGATGCAAGCAAGTTGAGCATATAGAGCAATATTGCAAGATTAACAAGAACAAGCTACCTAATGTATCCTTAATTAAATTTGATTCTTGTTACATGCTTGTTAAGGGTGCCAATGGTGTGAAGGCTAAGTTCATTGGTACACCAATTGTGAGTCCAAAGAAGAAGACCATTTGGGTACCAAAGACCTTGGTAACTAACCTTCAAGGACCCAAGTAAGTTTGGGTACCTAAAAAGGATTGATCTTCTTTTGTAGGTCAATTATAAAACCGGAGGAAGGCATTAGGTGCTTGATAGTGGGTGCACTCAACACATGACCGGTGATCCAAGAATGTTCAATTCAATCAATGAAAACAAGAGTAATGGGATTGATAGTATCACATTTGGTGAGAATGGCAAAGGCAAGGTCAAAGTGCTTGGTAAGATTGTAATATCCAATGACTTGAGCATTTCCAATGTGCTACTAGTAGAGAGCTTGAACTTCAACCTATTATCGGTAGCTCAATTATGTGATCTTGGTTTCAAGTGCATATTTGGTGTGGATGATGTAGAGATCATAAGTGTAGATGACTCTAACTTGATATTCAAAGGATTTAGATATGAGAATCTATACTTGGTTGATTTCAATGCTAGAGAAGCTCAATTATCAACATATTTGATCACTAAGTCTAGCATGGGTTGGTTATGGCATAGAAGGCTTGGTCATGTTGAAATGAAACAATTAAACAAGTTGATCAAGCATGACTTAGTTAAAGGCTTGAAAGATGTCATATTTGAGAAGGATAAGCTATGTAGTGCATGTCAAGCCGGAAATCAAGTTGGTAACACACATCCTAAGAAGAGCATGATGAGCACATCAAAGGCATTTGAGTTGGTGCACATGGACTTATTTGGACCAACCACATACACTAGCATTGGTGGAAACAAATACGGATTTGTCATTGTGGATGATTTCACTAGATACACATGGGTATTCTTTCTAGTGGACAAGAGTGATGTGTTTGTAATATTCAAATAATTTGTCAAGGGCATTCACAATGAATTTGAAACAACCATCAAGAAAGTGAGAAGTGACAATGGAAGTGAATTCAAAAACACTAAGATTGATGAGTTGTGTGATGAATTTAGAATTAGACATCAATTCTCAGCCAAGTGCACTCCTCAATCAAATGGCTTAGTTGAAAGAAAGAATAGAACTTTGACTGACATGGCAAGATCAATGTTGAGTGAGTCAATATGAGTCATTCATTTTGGGCCGAAGCAATCAACACGGCTTGCTATTACAGCAACCAACTCTATTGTCACCCCATGATGGAGAAGACACCTTACGAGCTTTTGAATGGAAGAAAGCCCAACATAGCATATTTTCAGGTTTTTGGTTGTAAATGCTACATATTGAAGAAAGGTACTAGATTGAGCAAGTTTAAAAAGAAATGTGATGAATGTTTCTTACTTGGTTACTCCACTACTAGCAAGGCTTATAGAGTTTGGAATTTGGCTAGTGGTACTCTTGAGGAGGTTCATGATGTGGAGTTTGAAGAAACAAATGGTTCCCAAGAGGAAGATGAGGATCTAGATGATGTAAAAGGCACTCAATTGGTTAATGCAATGAAGAACATGGACATTGGTGATATAAGGCCTAGAGAGGTGATTGATGTTGAAGATGACAAGAATCAAGTGCTCTCTAACTCAAAAGTGCAAGCTAGTGGCTCTCATAATCAAATTCAAGCAAGTACTAGTCATGACAAAGTGCAAGATCAATAACAAGTGGTTAGTTCATCATCTCAATCAAGTGATCAATCAAATGCAAGCAATCAAGTGCAAGTGCTTCAACCAACCAATGTTGCAAGAGATCATCCCTTGGACACTATCATTGATGATATTTCAAGAGGTGTGCAAACTAGATAAGATTGGCTTCATTTTGTGAGCATTTCTCTTTTGTGTCATCCATTGAAACTAAGAAGATAGATAAAGCCTTGAGGGATATTGATTGGGTCAATGCTATGCATGAAGAGCTAAATAACTTCACAAGAAACCAAGTATGGGAGTTAGTTGAGAGGCCTAAGGATCATAATGTGATTGGAACCAAGTGGGTCTTTCGGAACAAGCAAGATCAAGATGGGATAGTAATAAGGAATAAAGCAAGATTAGTGGCTCAAGGTTACACTCAAGTTGAAGGTCTTGACTTTAGAGAAACTTATGCCCCAGTTGCACGATTGGAAGCAATTAGGATCTTATTAGCCTATGCTTGTGCCCACAACATCAAGTTGTACCAAATGGATGTGAAGAGTGCATTTCTCAATGGGTACATCAATGAGCTTGTGTATGTTGAGCAACCTCCCGGTTTTGAAGATGAAAAGAAACCCAACCATGTTTACAAGTTGAGAAAGGCTTTGTATGGATTGAAACAAGCACCTAGAGCATGGTATGAGAGATTGAGGGATTTCCTACTCTCTAAGGGATTTTAAGATGGGAAAGGTTGACACCACTCTCTTCACCAAGAAGTTTGGAAATGACTTGTTTGTAATGCAAATCTATGTTGATGATATCATTTTTGAGTCAACAAATCAAGATTTTTGTGAGAAGTTTGGCAAGATGATGGCAAATGAGTTTGAGATGTCCATGATTGGAGAGCTTAGCTACTTCCTTGATCTTCAAATCAAACAAATGAAAAATAACACATTTATGAGTCAAGGCAAGTATATCAAGAACATGCTCAAGAAGTTTAGAATGGATGATAGTAAAGCTATTAGTACACTAATGGGGACAAGTGGAAGCTTGGATAGTGATGCTAGTGGCAACATGGTGGATCAAAAGATGTATTGGTCTATGATTGGAAGCCTACTCTATGTGACCGCATCAAGGCCGGATATGATGTTTAGTGTATGCATGTGTGCTAGATTTCAAGCCTCACCAAGAGAAAGTAATTTGAAGGCAACAAAGAGAGTATTGAGGTACTTGAAGCATACACAAAATGTTGGATTGTGGTATCCCAAAGGAGCAAGATTTGAGTTGATTGGATATTCGGACTCCGATTATGCGGGATGCAAAGTTGAGAGAAAGAGTGCATCGGGCACATGTCAACTATTGGGAAGGTCACTTGTGTCTTGGTCATCAAAGAAGCAAAATAGTGTAGCACTTTCACTTACCATCATCTTGCCAAACTCTTCATAAAATCTTCATTTGTTGACCCAAATATGATATCATTAACATAGATTTGCATTCCAAACAAGTCATTTCCAAGCTTCTTGGTGAAGAGAGTGGTGTCAACCTATCCCATCTTGAATCCCTTAGAGAGTAGAAAATACCTCAATCTCTCATACCATGCTCTAGGTGCTTGTTTCAATCCATGTAAAGCCTTTCTCAACTTATAAACACGATTGGGTTTCTTTTTATCTTCAAAACTGGGAGATTGCTCAATATACACAAGCTCATTGATATACCCATTGAGAAATGCACTCTTCACATCCATTTGGTACAACTTGATATTGTGGGCACAAGCATAGGCTAACAAGATCCTAATTGCTTCCAATCTTGTAACCGGGGCATATGTTTCTCCAAAGTCAAGACCTTCAACTTGAGTGTAACTTTGAGCCACTAATCTTGCTTAGTTCCTTATTACTATCCCATCTTGATCTTGCTTGTTCCAAAAGACCCACTTGGTTCCAATCACATTATGATCTATAGGAATCTCAACTAATTCCCATACTTGATTTCTTGTGAAGTTGTTTAGCTCTTTATGCATAGCATTGATCCAATCAACATCCTTCAAAGTTTCATCTATCTTTTTAGGTTCAATGGATGACACAAAAGAGAAATACTCACAAAATGAAGCCAATCTTGATCTAGTTTGCACACCTCTTGAAATATCACCAATGATAGTGTCCAATGGATGATCTCTTGCAACATTTGTTGGTTGAAGCACTTGCACTTGATTGCTTGCATTTGATCGATCACTTGGTTGAGATAATGAACTAGCCACTTGTTGTTGATCTTGTACTTTGTCATCACTAGTACTTGCTTGAACTTGATCATGAGAACCACTAGCTTGCACATTTGAGTTAGAGAGCACTTGATTCTTGTCATCTTCAATATCAATCACCTCTCTAGGCCTTATATCACCAATGTCCATGTTCTTCATTGCATTGACCAATTGAGTGCCTCTTACATCATCTAGATTCTCATCTTTCTCTTAGGAACCATTTATTTCATCAAACTCCACATCATGAACCCCCTCAAGAGTACCACTAGCCAAATTCTAAACTCTATAAGCCTTGCTAGTAGTGGAGTAACCAAGCAAGAAACCTTTATCACATTTCTTTTCAAACATACTCAATCTAGTGCCTTTCTTCAATATATAGCATTTGCAACAAAAAACCCAAAAGTACGCTATGTTGGGCTTTCTTCCATTCAATAGCTCATAAGCTGTCTTCTCCATCATGGGGTGACAATAGAGTCGGTTGCTATAATAGCAAGACATGTTGATTGCTTCGGCCCAAAATGAATGACTTATATTGTACTCACTCAACATTGATCTTGTCATGTCAATCAAAGTTCTATTCTTTCTTTCAACTAGACCATTTGATTATGGAGTGTACTTGACCGAGAATTGATGTCTAATTTCAAATTCATCACAGAACTCATCAACTCTTGTGTTCTTGAACTCACTTCTATTGTCACTTCTCACTTTCTTGATGGTTGTTTCAAACTCATTGTGAATGCCCTTGACAAATGATTTGAATGTTGCAAACACATCACTCTTGTCAACAAGAAAAAACAGCCATGTGTATCTAGTGAAATCATCCACAATTACAAATCCGTATTTGTTTCCACCAATGCTAGTGTATGTGGTTGGTCCAAATAAGTCCATGTGCACCAACTCAAATGCCTTTGATGTGCTCATCATGCTCTTCTTAGGATGTGTGTTACCAACTTGATTTCCGGCTTGACATGCACTACATAGCTTATCCTTCTCAAATATGACATCTTTCAAGCCTCTAACTAAGTCATGCTTGATCAACTTGTTTAATTGTTTCATTTCAACATGACCAAGCCTTCTATGCCATAACCAACCCATGCTAGACTTAGTGATCAAATATGTTGATAATTGAGCTTCTCTATCATTGAAATCAACCAAGTATAGATTCTCATATCTAAATCCTTTGAATATCAAGTTAGAGTCATCTACACTTATGATCTCTACATCATCCACACCAAATATGCACTTGAAACCAAGATCACACAATTGAGCTACCGATAATAGATTGAAGTTCAAGCTCTCTACTAGTAGCACATTGGAAATGCTCAAATCATTAGATATTGCAATCTTACCAAGACTTTTGACTTTGCCTTTGCCATTCTCACCAAATGTGATACTATCAATCCCATTACTCTTGTTTTCATTGATCGAATTGAATATTCTTGAATCACTGGTCATGTGTTGTGTGCACCCACTATCAAGCACCCAATGTCTTCCTCTGGCTTTATAATTGACCTATAAAAGAAGATAAATTTCTTTTAGGTACCCAAACTTGCTTGGGTTCTTGAAGGTTAGTTACCAAGGTCTTTGGTACCAAAATGGCCTTTTTCTTTGGGCCCACAATTGGTGTACCAATGAACTTAGCCTTCACACCATTGGCACCCTTAAAAAGCATGTAACAAGAATCAAATTTAATTGAGGATACATAAGATTGCTTGTTTTTGTTAGTCTTGCAATATTGCTCTATATGCCCAACTTGCTTGCATCTATTGCAAAACCGACCATTGCCCTTCACAAAGCTAACTTTAGGAGTGACAAAGGACGCCTTGTCTTTCTTGGAGATATAGCCTAATCCCTCTTTATTGAGAGAAAACCTTTGGCTACCCAAACACTTTAGCAAGCGGGCATCTCCACCATCAGCATTGCCTAAGGCACGAGTGAGCTCATCCACCTCCTTCTTGAGGTTCTCATTTTCCACCATTAGTGAGGTATCACAAGTGAAACCATCACTCAAGGGTGAAGTGGAAGTAGAAGTGCTACAAGAAGTGTTAGTGGGAGCAACTACAATGGGCTTATGAAAAGATTCATCAATAAGATCACATGTTACTCCCATATCACAAGACACAATCACTTGCTCCTTCTTGTCTTCCTCTATTTTGACTTGCTCAATGAGAGAGGAGTGAGCCTTTTCAAGCTTAGAGTGAGCTTTGACAAGCTTCTCATGGGCTTCCATTAGCCTCTCATGAGTGGCATTTAGCTCATCAAGGGATTGCTCAAGAAATTTTACTTTCTTGCTCAATTCCTTGCACTCCTTTCTCTTCATCTCAAAGCAAGTATGCACTTACTCACACATGTCCATGAGCTCCTCCTTGGAATATTCCTCATCATCATCACTCCTACAAGCATCACTTTCACATTCATCATCATCACTCACATCATATTTTATCTTGGTAGGCTTTGCCATCAGGCATGTCGATGGAGTATTGAAGATGGAGGGCTTGTTGTTGATGGCGATGCTTGCTAGTGCTCTCTTAATAGATTTCTTGCCATCATCACTAGAGTCATCACTATCCAAAGATCCATCACTATCCCAAGTGACCACATAGCCTCTACCCTTCTTTTTCTTTTGGAAGGTCATCTTTTTCTCCTTCTTCTCATTGTTGTGCTTCTTCTTCTTATCCTCATCATTGTCACTGTTGTAGGGACAATCCGCTACAACGTGATCGGGGCTCTTGCAATTGTAGCATCTTCTCACATATTCTTTGCTTTTGTTGTGATCTCTTCTCTTTCATGCACCATAGCCCTTTCTTCTTCATGAATTATTAAGGGTGCAAATGGTGTGAAGGCTAAGTTCATTGGTACACCAATTGTGGGCCCAAAGAAGAAGGCCATTTGGGTACCAAAGACCTTGGTAACTAACCTTCAAGGACCCAAGCAAGTTTGGGTACCTAAAAAGAATTGATCTTCTTTTGTAGGTCAATTATAAAACCAGAGGAAGACATTGGGTGCTTGATAGTGGGTGCACACAACACATAACCGGTGATCCAAGAATGTTCAATTCAATCAATGAAAATAAGAGCAATGGAATTGATAGTATCACATTTGGTGACAATAGCAAAGGTAAGGTCAAAGGGCTTGGTAAGATTGCAATATTTAATGACTTGAGCATTTCCAATGTGCTACTAGTAGAGAGCTTGAACTTTAACCTATTGTCGGTAGCTCAATTATGTGATCTTAGTTTCAAGTGCATATTTGGTGTGGATGATGTAGAGATCATAAGTGTAGATGACTCTAACTTGATATTCAAAGGATTTAGATATGAGAATCTATACTTAGTTGATTTCAATGCTATAGAACCTCAATTGTCAACATGTTTGATCACTAAATCTAGCATGAATTGGTTATGGCATAGATGGCTTGGTCATGTTGGAATGAAACAATTGAACAAGTTGATCAAGCATAACTTAGTTAGAGGCTTGAAAGATGTCACATTTGAGAAGGATAAGCTATGTAGTGCATGCCAAGCTGAAAAGTTAGTTGGTAACATATATCCTAAGAAGAGCATGATGAGTACATCAAAGGCATTTGAGTTGGTGCACATGGACTTGTTTGGACCAACCACATACACTAGCATTAGTGCAAACAAATACAGATTTGTGATTGTGGATGATTTTACTAGATACACATGGGTTTTTGGTTGCAAATGCTACATATTGAAGAAGGGCACTAGATTAAGCAAGTTTGAAAAGAAATGTGATGAAGGTTTCTTGCTTGGTTACTCTACTACTAGCAAGGCATATAGAGTTTGGAATTTGGCTAGTGGTACTCTTGAGGAGGTTAATGATGTGGGAATTTGATGAAACAAATGGTTCTCAAGAGGAAGATGAGAATCTAGATGATGTAAGAGGCACTCAATTGGTCAATGGAATGAAGAACATGGACATTGATGATATAAGGCCTAGAGAGGTGATTGATGTTGAAGATGACAAGAATCAAGTGCTCTCTAACTCAAATGTACAAGCTAGTGGTTCTCATGATCAAGTTCAAGCAAAAACTAATGATGACAAAGTGCAAGATCAACAACAAGTGGCTAGTTCATCATCTCAACCAAGTGATCGATCAAATGCAAGCAATCAAGTGCAAGCGCTTCAACCAACCAATGTTGCAAGAGATCATCTATTGGACACTATCATTGGTGATATTTCAAGAGGTTTGCAAACTAGATCAAGATTGTCTTCATTTTGTGAGCATTTCTTATTTGTGTCATCCATTGAACCTAAGAAGATAGATTAAGCTTTGAAAGATGTTGATTGGATCAATGCTATGCATGAAGAGCTAAACAACTTTACAAGAAACCAAGTATGGGAGTTAGTAGAGAGGCCTAAGCATCATAATGTGATTGGAACCAAGTGAGTCTTTTGGAACAAGCAAGATCAAGATGGGATAGTAATAAGGAACAAAGCAAGATTAGTGGCTCAAGGTTACACTCAAGTTGAAGGACTTGATTTTAGAGAAACATATGCCCCGGTTGCAATTAGGATCTTGTTAGCCTATGCTTGTGCCCACAACATCAAGTTGTACCAAATGGATGTGAAGAGTGCATTTCTAAATGGGTACTTCAATGAACTTGTATATGTTGAGTAATCTCCCGGTTTTGAAGATGAAAAGAAAGTCAACCATGTTTACAAGTTAAAAAAGGCCTTGTATGGATTGAAACATGCACCAAAAGCATGGTACGAGAGATTGAGAGATTTCCTACTCTCTAAGGGATTCAAGATGAGAAAGGTTGACACCACTCTCTTCACCAAGAAGCTTGGAAATTACTTGTTTGTAATGCAAATCTATGTTGATGATATTATATTTGGGTCAACAAATCAAGATTTTTGTGAGGAGTTTGGCAAGATGATGGCAAGTGAGTTTGAGATGTCCATGATTGGAGAGCTTAGTTACTTCCTTGGTCTTCAAATTAAGCAAATGAAGAATGACACATTTGTGAGTCAAGGCAAGTATATAAAGGACATGCTCAAGAAGTTTAGAATGGATGATTCTAAATCTATTAGTACACCAATGGGGACAAATGGAAGCTTTGATAGTGATGCTAGTGGCAACATGGTGGATCAAAAGATGTATCGGTCTATGATTGGAAACCTACTCTATGTGACCGCATCAAGGCCGGATATGATGTTTAGTGTATGTATGTGTGCTAGATTTCAAGCCTCACCAAGAGAAAGTAATTTAAAGGCAACAAAGAGAATATTGAGGTACCTGAAGCATACACAAAATGTTGGATTGTGGTATCCCAAAGGAGCAAGATTTGAGTTGATTGGATATTCGGACTCCGATTATGCGGGATGCAAAGTTGAGAGAAAGAGTACATCAGGCACATGTCAACTATTGGGAAGGTCACTTGTGTCTTGGTCATCAAAGAAGCAAAATAGTGTAGCACTTTCAACCGCCGAAGCAGAATATATTTCGGCCGGTAGTTGTTGTGCTCAATTACTTTGGATAAGGCTACTTTGAGTGACTTTGGAATCAAATTCAAGCAAGTGCCATTGCTATGTGACAATGAGAGTGCTGTAAAGCTCACCAACAACCCAGTGCAACATTCAAGAACAAAGCATATTGATGTCCGCCATCATTTCATAAGAGATCACCAACAAAAAGGGGACATATGCATTGAGAGTGTAGGCACCTAAGATCAACTTGCCGATATCTTCACCAAGCCACTTGATGAAAAGAGGTTTTGCAAGCTAAGAAATAAATTGAACATACTTGACTTCTCCAATATGTGTTGATGCACCCCCAATTATATGACATGCCTCTCCTTCGAGCAATCCAAGGTAAAAGTTGATTGGCATGGCATACATCCTTGCTAAGGACATGATTAGTGCATCTAGACATATTTCACATTTGAATAGGCTCATTCATGAAAATCAAATGAATTTGATGCTTGTATGGTACCACTATTGCTTGTATGTTTGAAATGATCTAGTGGTAGCATATGACATGTTTGTGGGCTTGTAAATCTAGTGTTTGATCTAGAAAATGAGCTCTAAGTGTTTAACTCAACATGATACAGGATAACCCTTATTTGGAGGTGTGAAGAAGCTTGTCCTTAGATCAAACCGAGTTAAATATCTTTTGCAAGTAATCTAGATGGAACCAAATTGGGAAAATGATCCTCATCTCACATGGTTTCACCCCAACCTATCTATAATTTGAGCTCACCTTTTGTGCTAATTGTTGACAAAGGGGGAGAGAAACAAAGATATGCGTGATAGGGGAATATTTGACATAGGGGGAGAGATATGAGATATATGATAAAGGAAAGAGATCAATTAAAATTTTGAGCACACAAGTAGGGGGAGCAAGCTCATAAACTTGTATGTTGTATTTGAATGTGCATTTCATATATTTGCTTGCATGGCACAAGTTTTAAGATTTCAATATCCATGCTTGTGTGGTGTATGCTAGTTATATGCTTAAATGATGAAATGAAAAACTAGCATGCATAGGTAATCTAGTGACTTTATTTCCAAGTGGTATCAAACTAAACTAACTAGACTTATGTTCATCATATGAAAACTAGACCCTTGCTTGTAATATTGATCTCATGAGGTATTCTAGTTTTTGTGAATGTCTAGTTACAAATGGTGCTAAGGATGGTATATTGGTGCACTCCGATTGGTATCACGCTTCAAAGGTCCATCTCTTATACCTTAGCATCATTTGGTAGAAATTATCTCCTATATTTCCTATCTAAGCATATGTGCAAGCTACAATCCAAACTCTTAGCACATATATAGGGGGAGCAATTGCTACCATATGGGATTCATGAAACTTGTCCATATTCTTTTACATATGGTAAATATGCTTGGGCAAGCAACATGGATTCATCTAAAATTCAATTCATATCTTTGTGAAAGGGTTGTCATCAATTACCAAAAAGGAAGAGATTGAAAGCTCTAGTTTGGTTTTGGTTAATTGATGAAACCCTAAGTGCTAACCTAGTTTATCAAAGTGATTATGAGATAGGTAGCACTACTCCAAGTGATGAAGCAATGGCGAAGATCATGACGATGGTGATGGCATGGTGATGATCAAATGCTTGAACTTGGAAAAGAAGAAAGAGAAAAACAAAAGGCTCAAGGCAAAGGTATAAATAATAGGAGCCATTTTGTTTTAGTGATCAAGACACTTAGCGAGTGTGATCACACTTAGGATTGATAGCCGTACTATTAAGAGGGGTGAAACTCGTATCGTAATGCGGTTATCAAAGTGCCACTAGATGCTCTAACTCATTGCATATGCATTTAGGATCTAGTGGAATGCTAACACCCTTGAAAATGATTTGTAAAAATATGCTAACACATGTGCACAAGGTGATACACTTGGTGGTTGGCATATATTGATCAAGGGTGGTGAAGTTTGGGTGCAAGGGTAAGAAAGTCCACCAGAGGAGTGTCCACCCGTAGAGTGTGGACAGTCCAACGGTGCCACCGGTGCCCTAGACAGAAAAGACGGAGGTCACTGGAAGTGACCGGATGCTGGTCTCGGTTGGACCGGAGCATCTGGTCAGGTGTAACAGCGAAGACGCTGGCGTCGGTCAAACGACCGGACGCTGGGTCGCTCTGCGACCGGACGCTGGCAGGGTGCGTCCGGTCAGTGCTGACGTATGCTGACGTGAGGCGCACAGAGGAGACGTTGAGTGACCGGACGCTGGGTGTGTCCGGTCGAGCATGACCGGACGCGTCCGGTCGTGAAAATTCACGTTTGGAAGCTTACTAGAAACGACCGGACGCTGAGGTCCAGCGTCCGGTCACTTTCTAACTGACGCATCCGGTCTTCACTTGACTGTTGAGATCGGGTGATCATCGTTTGAAGCCGATGACACGTGGCATGCATCGGGCGACCGGACGCTGGGGTCCTACGTCCGGTCAATATGACCAGAGCGTCCGGTCACCCCGTGTTGTGCCCAGTGAAGCGGTACAACGGCTCTATTTCATGGGGGCTTCTATTTAAGCCCCATGGCCGGCTCAAGCTCACTCTCTTGGCCATTTTTCATTGATATAGCAACCTTGTGAGCTTAGCCAAAGCCCTCCCACTCATCTCCATCATTGATTCATCATCTTTGTGAGATTGGGAGAGAATTCAAGTGCATTGCATGAGTGATTGCATCTAGAGGCACTTGGTATTCGTGTTTTGCTGTGGATTTCGCTTGTTGCTTTTGGTGGTTGCCACCACCTAGACGGCTTGGTGCAGCGGTGGAGGATCGGCACGAGTTGGTGATTGTTTGTGGCCGTCTCCGATGATTGTGAGGGGAGTTGTACCTTCCCCGGCGGAGTGCCAAAAGGTAACTCTAGTAAATTGCTCGTGTCATTGAGTTACCTCACTTGTGGGTAGGTTCTTACGGTGTCCAATCATGTGGACGAGGTTTGTGCAACACCTCTTAGCCGCCGAACTACCAAGTGTTGGTCGACACAACGGGGACTAGCGTGTTGGCAAGCACGTGAACCTCAGGAGAAAATCGGTTGTCTCTTGCCCTTTGGTATTCTCCCGGTGATTGGTTTTATATTCATCTTGTGATTGGTTCATTCCTCTTCACGACGGTATAATCATCCTACTCACTTATTTATATTCTTGCAAACTAGTTGTAGCAAGCTCTTTAGTATAATTAGTATTGAGAGCTTGCTTTGCTATTCAAGTTTATTTAGTGGAGCTCTTTAGAGTAGCAAGTTTGAGGGCTCTTAGTGAGTAGTATCATAGCAAGTTGTGTGTCTAGCTATCTTGCAACTAGAATTGTTGGATAGGTGGCTTGCAACCCTTGTAGAGCTAGAGCAAGTTTGCATTTAGTTATTTGTCATACTAATCAAATTGCTCTAGTTGATTTGTAGAATTTTAAATAGGCTATTCACCCCCCTCTAGCCATATTAGGACCTTTCACACCATCACTCCCTGCGCCCATTGACTCTCTGAACAGTATGAAACACGTGAAACATAAAACATTTGAATGCAACATCCGTATGAAACGGATGAAACATTTAGAACATACACTTGCAAGATATGTGTGAAACATATGCAACATCAGATAAAATACTTGCAACTTACGACCATGAAAACATGTACTGCAACATAAGACTGAAACAACTGAAACATTTGGAATATATTCTTGCAACATATGTGTGAAACATGTGCAACATCCAGATCAGAACGCTTGCAACATACGTCTGGAACAAATAAAATATTTTGCACAACACCTCTAAAACTCTTGCAATATACCTCTAAAACACTTGCAATATGTGCAACATCATTGATCTGCTTTTTCAACATTCATATGTAACAATTGCAACATACCTTTGAAACACTTGCAATATGTGTAACATCCCAGATCTACTTTTGCAACATTCATATAAAACAATTGCAACATACCTTTGAAACACTTGAAACATACGCTTGCAACATGCGCTTCCATCGCAACATCTCCTTGCTGAAGTCGTGCGTCATAGTGGCTACGACGTCGTTCATGTGTTTTTTTTCTCGAATACTCAAAAGAGTTCCGTGGTTCATGTGTACATAAGGGCCCCAGAATTTTGATTCGCCCTAGGCCCCTAAAAATTCAGGACCAACCCTGTCCAAAGGTGCATGGGGTGGGAGCATATGCCCCCCTACATCAACACCTCTGCTTCATGTGGTGGGCAAGGGGAATGGAGGGGATCCTCTCCTCTACTTCGTGTGGTGGCGGGGAAGAGTGCGAGGTAACAACCAAGGTAAGCAGATCAGCCCATACATCAAGAATCTAACAGAAATATGGAGGCTAGGTGAGAGCAGGAAGCAAGAACATACCAAGAAGATCCTTGTCGAGTGCCTTGCCAAGCGCCCCCAATGAGCAGCGATCCGACGACGGTGGCTGCTCCTCCTCTGGTCTCCGCTTCTTAGCGAGCCAGCGATGGTGGCCGTGCCAACCCTACGAGGTCGCCAACCCGCGCTGCTGCAACAGATGGAGAGGGTCGGACTAGGGCTAGTCTAGTGCATGCTGTCTTGTTGGACTGAAGCCACTAGTGGACCGAAGTTTTAGCCCGTTAGCAAACTAGACCGTTCAAACTAAAACCAAACAAAATCGATCCAGTTTAACAGTTAGCCCAAACCCAACCAGTCCACCAGGCTTCCGAGATTATTTCCACCCAAACCAAAATGAGCCCAAAAGGAAAACTAGACCATAAAAACTGGGCTTGGCCCAAACCATTGTCAGGTTTAGATAGGGTTAATACATTTACTGCATATCATACCATGCTATTGTGGACACTACAAAGAATTGCGGACCGCTATAGCAATCCGCTACCTTAAATAGCGGCCATTGAATTCCAGTCGGCTAAATCTAATTCGTTATTACGTCATAACGGTAACGCACGCTATAGTGACAACTACGAGTACTATATAGTACCATGGAGGGTCACATGAATTGGTTTGTTGGTCAGCTTGAGGTGCTCTATGGATTGGATGGAGATTTAAAGAATTTTATCCGCTATTATACAATTTTTTTGGACTATGAGATTTTCAAAATTTGTGTCTTCAACTTTTGGACTCGGTTCTAGAATCCAACTAGTTTAGATGGGATAGATTTATTTTATGGGATTCTTAAAATCTGCAGAATTCTAAACGAGGCCTTAAGTTGATGAGGGCTAGTTAGGCCCATTTACGACCTGCCTAGCTACGGCCTTTAACCGCTAGAAGGTTTGCGAGGGCTTGGGCTGTGCAAATGTTATAATGGACCGAGCAGCAGTGCTAAATTCAAGTTGCTCAAAAAAAAAAAAAAACAGAGCTAAATTCAAATTCTCTGGCATGGGGCAAGCCACGTCATCACGCACTAATTAAAAATCAGCAGCATAAGAGCGACGTATAATCATCCTGATTGCTAGTCATAGGTTTGTTTATTTAATCCCTTGTGCATAATTTTCTACTCTACTCTACGGCGTGTCAATTACGGCTACAACTCGAATTATTTTTCTAACACTATCACAAATTTAATGCTAGCGTAGCCTAGGCAATGAAGCACGGAACCTATAGCTGATCCGGCGAGCTGATCGACTCTACCCACTACCCGCTTGTTCTTTTCTTCTCCACTTTGGGCTCACCTACCGGATCCTCCATGGCCACCCTCACCTTGCCGCCGACCAACAACGCTGCCGGCCAGGCCGCCACCCAGCAAAGCTTAGCAGAGTATAGGCCCGCCACCTTTATTTCCTTTCTTCTTTTGTTTTGCGGTTTCTTCGTACAAAGAAATTGATATCGAATCATGATTTCTTGGATTTTTTCTCCTCCTGATGCAACGGGATCAGGAAGCCTGCCAAGGATGCAGCAGATACGGGCGGGATGGAGTCCGAGTACGTGTTCCCCGGATTGGGAATCCGTGGTTTGTTTTTCTGCTGTTTGGGACAACGACTCGTGGATTTTGTCTGACGCGGTTTATTCCGATTGAGCAGGTGGGTTGTTCTCGGGAAATCGGACATCGTCCCGGCGGATGTGGCCGCCGCCGCCGCCGCGGGGCACCGCCGCCTCAACTTCTCGCCGCTGCCGATGATACCTATCTGGTGGGAAGTGGTGGATGGGGACAGCAATTCCGCAATTGGCCGTGTATCTCTTTTCAGGTTCGAAACCAAAGCGTACAAACTAACATTCTTCCTCGCTCAGGGTGCAGATGGTTCTTGGGGGCGTGGTTTACACGGCCTTGCCGTTCTACAAGAGGGCGAGGAAGGTCGAAGGTATGTTCACATCCCTACCACTGTTTATTGCAAGGAGCAGATGGTGACTGGGGCCATCGGAGCATAGTTCACAGGATTCTTATCAGATTATTAGTTATATAGTCTATCCATAGATGACAAGATGAGCTAGACAAATTGCTGCTACTGTTCGCGGCTTATTGCAATGACTGAATTACTATGTCAGGAGAAACGTTAGCCAATGTAGAAACTGCAGTGGAGGTCGTGGAGCATGTTGCTGAGGTGACAGAGAAGTTGGCTGCAAATGCGGCCAATTCCCTGCCGGAGAACGGGTCCCTGCACAAGGCTGCCGTGGAGATCGAGTATATTGCTGAAGTGGTGAATAAGGATGCACATAAGGTTGAAGCAGTCATCAATAAGGTCTGCTATGCCTTATCCACGCTCTTATGTGAAACTGACTATTTCAATATGTCAAGGATATGCCAGTTGCAAATTAGACAATGAGAATCTTATGTGTGCGTTATTGAGTACTCCGTCTGTTCCAAATTATAAGACATTTTGGCTTTTCTAGATTCATAGCTTTTGCTACGCACCTAGATATATGTTATGTCTAGATACTTTCTAGCAGCCAGTTCGCTTGGTCGTATTTGGCTTATAAGCCATGGCTTATTAGCTAACGAACAATATTTTTCTCTCACACCAAATCAGCCAACCGTACTTTCAGTCATGGCTTATAAGACAAACCAACCCAAACGAACAGAGCGCTAGAAATGCCAAAATGTCTTATAATTTGGGATGAAGGAAGTAGTTAGCAGTTGTCGTTTGTCATCAGTAAAACTTAACATGGAAAGAACATATGCAAACAAACAAACTGACCATTTTTAGCTTTTAAGATAGGGAAATGCTGACCGCTTTAAGTTCAGTCAAGGATTTGCTAGCTGTTTGTTCTAAGAAACCAAGGGGAGACTCAAACTTTTCTGGCAGTCCCACATACTAAGATTTCAATAACTTGGGGCTGGGGATAAAGCATGTGCATATTTCTTGGTAAAAAAGGAATGTTTCTAGTTTCTTGCAAAACATGTTTTCTCTTCCCGACCAAGTGAGAAACTGTCCTGTGCCTGCTTTTTTCCACAAACATTGTAGCTGAACATTTAGTATGCTTCGGTAGCTCCAAGCCTCCAACTTCAAAACAAAGTTTATAGAGGCATTTGCATTGCAGCTAGCAAAGTAGAGAAGCAGTTTTCTTCGATATGCTAAAGATGGTATCATGTCTACAAATCCTAGTTCCATAGGTTATGAAAGAAAGTAAATCCCTTCTAATGCGCCCCTCCTCACCGATGCAGATTGAAGAGGTGAGTGAGGAGATCGATGCCGCAGTAGAACCTGTCATTGAAGAGCTTGAGAAGGACTTCAAACCGAATACCAAATCCTCTACTGGATCAGATGCCCAGAAATGACAGTTCGTGTAATTTCGGAGTGAAAACTGAAGTGTCCCTGGCTGTAAATAGTGTACGTTTTTTCTCTCTTATTTTTTTTAGCGAATGCCCGTGTGCGTGTAAATGTAATTAAGATGCCTTATGAACTACAACCACGCCATGGAATAATAAGACACGGTGATGGTGTGTGCACAGTGTGCTCGAATGTCGAATCTGTAGCGCCTGATGGTAAAAAATATTGGCAACAATTACAATTTGAACGTGGAATCTGGCATCTCCTTTTCATGGCAATGATTTCCCATTAACACATACTAATAATCATCAGCTACGAAAAGAAGAAGAAAAAAGAGAATCAAATGCGCCACTTATTAGTTCTCCGTGAGGTGATGCATGCAGGTGGGATGGGATCTACAAATTCCCTAGAAACTTCTTCAGTTCATTGTTGGTCTCAGACATGCCCTTTGAACGCTCGGTCAGCGCAATGTCTTGATCCATGCCTCTGCACTTTGGCATCGGTTCCTTGATCACGAAGCTGATCAAAAGCCTAATTGCCTTTGGCATCAGTTCCCTTAACCCACTGGCCACTTCATTGTTTAGCTCGAGATAACTCGAGCGGCGTGTACCATTTCTGCTTTGGTCTTTGGATGTCCTCGCGGTCTCCATGCATGAATTGTCTATGGAAAGCAGCTGCCAATGTGGCTGCAGTGATCGTACGAAAGTATTCGCTTTGCCAGCAAGCCGTACGCTCACAAAATTTGAAGGAAAAAGAAGAAGAAACAAGCAATAGGCTTTAGTACGAACCAATTTTCAATTCCCTATTCAAAATTAAAGTTTGGAAGCTGCTACGTGGTGTATAAGTAGACAAGCCCCGACTCGAGTCAGGCATGCAACACAGCAAGAGAGCACTCCTCGTGTTGCTGTCTCGTTGGGGTTCGAGTTCAACACGTCATATATAAGACCAGGATGATCATGGCCAACAAATTGTCTCTGGTGGCCGAGCACCGTCGGTGACGACCAGGGCTGGATGAGCGGCATCGACTACACCGACTGGACCAGCGGCAAGACGTTCGCGGTCGGAGACAAACTACGTGAGTAGGCTCTCCTCCACAGGCCACAGCGGCATACGTAAACCTTTTTTTTTCCTTGCCGGTAGGCGTCATGCCAATTGCCAAAGTCCATGGGGACACTGTGCAGTTTTCAGCTATGGGAGCCAGTATCACACGGTGACGGAGGTGAGCAAGAGCGGCTACTACACCTGCTCCGGGAGCGACGCGCTCAGCGACGACACCAGCGGCTGGACCATCGTCACGCTCACGGCGCCCGGCACGCGCTACTTCATCTGCAACATTCCCGGCCTCTGCAGCAGCGGCATGAAGCTGTCCGTCACCGTTGCCGAGAGCGGCCCCGTGCCGTCGGACGCTACCAGGGGCACCCTGGCTCCGGCAATGGGCTCTGTGGTCGTCGTTGTGGCCACGGGGGCTCTGGTCACGCTCGCACTGTTCTGATGGATGTACTAAACCCGCCGCCGTGACTTCATCGCCTCAGGCCTCAGGGAAGAGCGGCAGAGAGGATACAGTGTTATATGCAGAGTGCAGACGTTTTAGTGGATTGTGTGTTAATCACCGATTGACCAAATTTGCACTAACTTTTGCGGTAACGCTGGGAAGCATATGTCTATCCTATCCATTCCTAGCCGCTCCCCACTGGTCACCGCAGTTTATATTAAATTAAAAAAAGTCACGCATCGCCGTGACCGCGCTCCGTCGCGCCTCCCGCGCACGCCTTCATCTCCACGGCGCCTCCAGCCGGCCTTCCTCTCCACTGCCGCCTCGCCCGCATCGCCGTGACGTGCTCCCCCACGACTGCACAGCTGCTGCCGCCTCGCCACGTGAGGCCGCACCCACCTGACTGCGGTTGTCATCTCCACCGCGGGCACCGCACGCGCCCCATCGCCGGGGCAGTGCAGCCGCTCAACGGGGCCACGCAGCCACCTGCCCGCTGTCATCCTCCTCCTCCATCGCGACCGCACAACCGGATCCCGCTATGCAGTGCTCCACCCGCCCGCTTGCTAGGTTTTGCTAAAGGCGCATGTTGCAAACGTATGTTTCAGATGTTTCAGAGGTATGTTGCAAATGTTTCAGATGTATGTTGCAAAATTAGATCAAGGTGTTGCATATGTTGCAATGATTGTACACGTATGTTGCAAAGGCCTGTTACCAATGTTTTATCTATGTTTTCGGACATATGTTGCAAGTGTGTTTATCTGGATGTTGCATATGTTTTACACATATGTTGCAATTGTTTTATCTGGATGTTGCATATGTTTGCAATATTTTTTCAAGTGTTTCAGAAGCATGTTTTAAGTGTTTCATCTGTCTTCTTTTGTATGTAGCAGTGTTGTATCTGAATGTTTCAAAAGTAGATCGAGTGAGTACAACGAATCTCTATCTGGTTGGTGTGGATTAGATTTCCGGTGGTGTTTCTCGACTCCACGGTGGTTAGTGGCGGCGGGCAGACCGCGCCCCTACAACAGTGGTCAGCGGCGGCTTGAGGCAGCTCTCGGACGGGTGCCTCCGGACGGTGCGGGCCCCGCATGGGCACGTGAAATGGCGCGGGAAGCGAACTGCAAGCGTGGGCGTCCAGACGCCCCGTCCCGTCGGGCGCTAGCAGTGCCGTAACTTTTGCCACCATCGTTCTTGTTGAAGCATATGTGAAATATAAGAGGATTGGGTTGGGCCAGGAGCTATAGTGCGCTCTTTAGAAGTTACAACAATATTATTACTAATTATAATTAGTACAATTATCTATTTAGAACATCTCGAGTAGTTCATAAAAAACCAATTGGTAAATCTATGAGTTTTCCAAGTGGCTAAAAAAAGTTGGGAGCATATTTATTGGATTTCTCCAATAAATTTTAAAATCTCGCTCCTAAAATATAAAAGGCAATTTTTGCATCAGGAATCCATACTATTTCAAAATCACCTCAACTTCTGTTATACTTTCTTTCTCTATTATACATTTGCATTGAAAACCCTATTCTACTCTTTATTCTTGCCACATCCTTCCACCTCTAGATTGGCCCATGGATACGCGTGCTTATATTTGCGCGCAATATAATTGGACCGGTTTTCCCAAGTGTGGATAGATTAAGAGTTGAGATTGGGAGTTATTGGAGAGTAGTTTTTTTTTCAATATTGCTGAAAAAATCAAGATTGGAAGTGGGTTTTGTAAACTATTGGAGATGCTCTTAGGTATTTGTTGACAACTAAAAAATTCTTCGGAGAGTCGTAGATGGATTGGAAAATCTAATGCATTTGAAAAGGTTAAATTTGGCTAAATTTGCATGGAAACATAAAAAACGGTCCACACTAGTTGTGGGCTGCCCCAGTAGAGCAGCGGTCATAACCGGCCTAGGTCGGGTTTTCCAAGGAGGCCCGCAGGCCACTGTTGAAACCGGTCTAGACTGGTTTTGGAGCTGGCCTGAGCCCATTTTGGTTGTCCTTTTGAAACTATCATGATCTTGTGGAAAATTTGTAAATTGTGTGTGGAATAGGTTTTATAATACCATCCCTCTATTTACACGAGAGGATCACTACCAGAGTACCAGTTGAGAGATCCATCTATCCAATAAAAAAAACTAATCTATTACAGTTCTTACCTTTTTTTCTACCTCAAGCTATTCCAACTCTATACTGTCCGGCACTTCTCTCGACGAGATTTTTCAGTGCTGTAGGTGACCTTATCGATCCTAGGGCACTCCTACTGTGCTCATCCCAAATGGGTATTCTCGGGAGGCGTTCATGGGTTTTTCGGGCTAAGAATGAGCATCAAATCGGCCTCGACGATCTGCTAGTTGGCCTTGCCATTTCGACCTCACTCTGCTGCATATCTTGTTGTGATCAAAATTCATATCAATTTATTTTTTGGCGACTCCGCTAGGGAAGAAAGCAAATGGATCTATTATGATGGTCGAGCAAACAGATCTGAATAATCCCAAGCACATCACCAAGCCTTCTGCCGATCAACTTCCTGAGGTGATTCACAAGATGATGGAGGAGAGGGAGAAGGCTCGAGCTGCTACTGATCTAGAGTATGCCCTAGCATGCTTGATGCTGAATTGAAGAGGAGCTATCAAGAAAATCAAAGACATCAAGTTGGATCTTCTTTCTACTACATGTTCATCCGACGCAAAACTGGTGAAACTCCTCCTAAGTTCGGTATTACACAAGATGAATGCGCTAATATGATTTACGATCAAGTCAATTTTTTTGAGATCAGTATGCATGACAATCTTAGCAAGTTTATGGGTAGTTTTGGTAAAAAGGAGAAAAAGAAACCCAAAATTCTTGGTTTTCCTCATAATGTGTCCACTAGTGGAGCAGCTCCGGTTGTTAGCCAACCTTAATATGTGTTGTCATTTAACTGTTTTGAAGGACAAGCGAGCGTATGGTCTAGCCAATCCATACTAGCCAATTCAGCAACTAAAATGTTAAGGCCAATTTATAAGGGCTACTACTACTTTGCCTGTGGTTACCTTCACACGTCATCGGTTCCCACCACGAAAACTAATGGCAATACAACTGCACCGCATGCCTCTTTTGCTTTACTACAGTGTTGCCACAACCTCCTAAGACTCCAATAACGAGTCAACAAGCTAATATGTATGCAAGTACTTCACAAATCGATAATCCGATCCCATGGGACAAAGCTTTAAGCTGATTTAAGGAAGATTTGCATAAATCTTTGGAAGAAAGCCTGGGTGTACATCTTAAATCAACTGAGGGTACTTATTCTAAACCATATCCTTTGTATTTTGATTATATGAAAGCACCCGATGGTTGTAAAGTACCCGACTTTATAAGTTTAGCGGTGAAGATAATAAAACTAAAATGGATCACATTAGCTTATTTCTTGCAAAATTGGGTGAAGCTAGTACCATAGAACATATGAGAATTCACAATTTTTCATTATCTTTTATTGGTATTGCTTTTTCATTGTTTTTTTCTTTATAACCTCGCTCTATTGGTCTTGGACAAATCTAGAAGAAAAGTTTCATGAACATTTTTACAATAGAACCAATGAGAGAACTTGTGTAGTTTAACATCGGTTATGAAAGGACGTGACAAGTCTATCCTTGATTATGCTAATTGGTAAAAGATTTATAGATATTAAAAACTGATGCTTTAGTTTGACAATTTCTAAGAAATATCTTGCTGATTTGACTTTTGTTGGCTTGCACTTTCGTACTGAATAAAATCTTGAGCACTTTGAGTTTCTCACTATTAATCAATTATTGCAAAAAGCTTCGGCCATCGAAAGCCAAAGTAATTTTGGAGAATCTCATAAGTCATATCGTCCTAACATGCAGGCCATTGAGTACTATTCAGATAGCTCTAACGATTTGTATAACCTACATAAGCCAAATCAGTTTCTTGCTCTTTCCTCAAGCCCATTCACTGGAATCGGTGAGAGGAAATGAAACTTAAATTGATGTATCCAAGTGTGATTGTATTTATTATGAGATGTTGAAAATAGATACATTAAATTATTGCATCCTTTGTTGTCAATTGATGAGTTGAAGCGTCATGCATATTGTAAATAAAATAATTTTGCTTCTCTTGCTACTAACAACTGTAATGTCTTTCGTCGGCAAGTTTAATCGGCCATTAATAAAGGACGATTGAGTCTATCAGGGATGCAGATTGACACAATGCACTTCCCAATCAATACTCTAGAATTGAAGAATCCTGGTATCTTGGTGATCCTAGTGAAGATGGCAAAAATTCGAAGACCTTAAGCCACAAAGTTGTGCTCAAGAGGTCCATTGTTGGTTGGGAGAGCGCCAAAAATTACCATCAAGTCTTCTGGGCTCAGTGGACAACTGAAAACTCCCGTTGGAAAGCAAACAAAGATGTTATTGTTGTCGTCAAGGTGATGGATAACAAAAGTAGTAAGGCCAACTCTCAAATTATCCTAGTTAAGGTGCATCAAAGACCCGTTGAAAATTGGAGATCCAATAAGATTAAGGTTTCTAGCAAGGAGGTGAAGTCGCAATCAACTTTTGATTGACTTATGAACAAGTACACCAAGCAAAGAACCAATTCGATGAGTGGGCCTATAAACAAAGAAGTCTCGTCACCTCTAAAGCTAGTTTATGTGCCTAAGGAGGTGTCTGCTGCTCCTATGAAGGCTATCAAGCAAAGTTCTCTTGCTATCAGCTCCATGGAGGTGCTGGTCAATGGAATTGATGAGCTGCTTGTTATTGAAAATACGATTCAATACTCTATGGAAAAAGTGGAGATAGGAGTTGCTGCAAATGATGATGAAGCCGAGAGTACCAAGCCAAACTCCAAATACTTCCAACAAAAGTAGCGCCCTTTGGGTTTGACCAAGATGCAACAACTCAAGCTCCAACACACTCGTTGTAAGAAAATCAAGCAAGAATGTTAGAGCTGCTTGAATGACGGTTGATATGCATGTATCTTCCTTAGAATAGAACGACCGATGCATACATCGCCCTTAAACTAAAAAGACCGATGAACTTGACGTCATTGCTATGGTTGTCATGTGCTTTTAAACTCACATATGCTTCTCTTAAAAACATGGGACATATGTTGATAGTCAAAATATGATCGGGAGAGTAAAAAATGTATTGGAAATCAAATGTATTTGAAAAGGGTTAAATTTGGCCAAATTTGTAAGGAAACAAGAAAACCCAGCCCATGCCTGTTTGGAGCTTCCTCGGTTGAGCAGTAGTTAGAACTGGCCAATGCCGGTTTTTCTAGGGAGGCCCGCAGGTCACTATTGAAAATGGCATGAGCCGGTTTTGTATGTCCGAGATCCTTTTGGAGATTTTCTTTCAGAAACTCTTTCAATCTTGTGGGAAACTTGTAAATTACTTGTGGAATAGATTTTCTACTAGGATTAGACCACCCCCTCTATTTATACGAGAGGTTCACAACCGATTGAAAGATCCATCTATCCATCCAAAAAAATCAATCTATTACATTATTTACCTGTTCTTCTATCTCAAGCTCTTCCACTCCCTACTATCCAGCACTCCTCTCGATGAAATTTGTCAGCACTCTATGTGGCCTTGCCGATCCTTGGGCATTCCAATTGTGCTCCTCCCTGATAGGTCTTTCCAGAAGGCATTCATGAGTTTGTCAGTGAAGAACGAGCAGCAAATCGGTCTCTTTGACTTTCTAGCCAGCCTTGTTGTTTGAACCTAACTCTGCTGCGTATCTTGGTTATATGATCAACCTCTTTGCTAGTGTGTGACTGGAATTCGTATCAATGGTACTTCTTCTCCAATTCATTTGGAGATGAAACTCTGTTTTACTTTAGGTATCACTCTGCTGCATATCTTGGTTGTATGCGGTTTAGTTCAAAATTCATTAATTGTGCTTTACATGGACTTTTTCTTTAGGTATTTTTTCTTTTTGAATTCATACGCTAACATAATCTCTATTTTTTCTTATTTTATCATTCCCAATTATTTTATTTATTATACTAGATATGGACTTTTTGTTTAATGTAAGTCATTAGATCATTATAAAATCTAGTTGAGTACTCCCTCCGTCCCATATTAGATGACGTTTTAGAATCTCTCACGAAAACCAACGATGAAGCCAAAAGACCAAAATGCCTCTCAAGGATTGGAGTAGAGATGGAGATATATTGAGAAAAGAGAACGATGATGTTAGGAAAAGAGAAATATGTATTGAGAAGTGAGAATATCAAGTATTTTGGGATAAAATTTAAATTCTATAAGGTCATCATTTTTTGGACAGAGAGAGTATGTTTATTGTTCTTTTTTCGATTAATGTGAAAAACTTTAGACCCTCCTCGACGAATGTGGTGCCTCTTTTTAATAATCTTCTAATAAGATAATATATAGATAGATGACGTAATTCTTGAGCACGAGGAGAGACTTGGTCTTGGCCGTGTCTTTAGGACACTCGGTCAAAGCATTAGGTCTTGATGTTGCTATACGCTATGGTATCAGTTCCCTGACAAGGATGCTAATGTTGCTCAAACTTTGCATCAGTTCCCTGATCAGCCATTTGCCTATATATCACTGTCTTCGATTATTCAGATATAAGATAGCTCGAGATAGATGTTCATTTCTCCTATATTCAACGCTCCGTGGCCGTGGGGTCGATCCATGAAAGCATCTAGGAAGTATTACTGGTCACACGAAATGATGCACTTGATTACACAAAGATGACAGCCGGTATCTGGCTGCTGGCCTAGTGCAGCTTTCGCGTCAAGCTTTTTAGTAGCACCAACAAGGGCATGCCAATTGCAATTGCGACATTGCACTCACCATCCACTTCTGAAGATAGTCAAAAAAGTTGTCGAGCAATTGACACGAGGCCAAAATTATAGAAATAAAATGCTAGTAACAAAATGGTCTATAAATAGGTCATCCAGCACGGTCAGGTGTGCAAACAGCAACGACAGGGGCGATTGGTCTGTTCGTATCCAGGTATCGTCATCTCCCGCCGAGACTCGACACGTCGCCAGACTAAGACGCACCATGGCCAAGCACAGCTATTTGGTTAGTGTCCTAGCACTGCTCGTCGCGGGCTACACGGCGGCGCTATCATCGGCCACGACGACGACGTTCATCGTCGGTGACGACCAGGGCTGGACGATGACCGGCGTGGACTACGTCGCTTGGGTCCAAGGAAAGACATTCGCGATCGGAGACAAACTAGGTGAGTCGTCTGCTCTCTTCATGCATGGTTCATCGCATCGCCTGCACTGCAGCTGCACGTACACGGATTATTGGCACGCCGTGGCAAATAATCGCAGTGTTTAACTACCCGAGCGAGGAGCACACGGTGACGGAGGTGGGCAGGACCGACTACTTCGCCTGCGCCGGAGGCAACGCGCTGAGCAACGACCGCAGCGGATCGACCAACATCACGCTCACGGCGCCCGGCACGCGCTACTTCATCTGCAACATCCCAGGCCACTGCACCGCTGGCATGAGGCTCGCCGTCACGGTCGCCGCCGGGGGTGGCTTGCCTCCGGGAGCCACGACGCCGACCGGCGACGCTGCGGGCGCTTCGGTTCGGCCGGTGACGGGCTCCTTCATCGTCAAGGCGATCGCGGGGGCTATGATCAAGCTCGTGCTGTCCTGATGACCGGAACGATGACCGCGCGATTGCCAGTGACTGACTCACTGTACGTCGTCTCACGCTTCATGGCTATTGTACTCCGTGATTGGCCAGATTTTGATACGTTTTCCGGCGATTGTTCGTCGAGCACCTCAAGTATGTCCGTGCCCTTGCAGAGTTTCCGACTTTCCGTTTACTCGTGCCTGCTCTTTACGTCTCTTTGGTTCGTCTGTGATTTGAGAATATATATATCTCACGGTACTAGTTGACGCTAAATCCCTCAATACACGATTAAGGGCTAGATTGCCCGACCGGCACATGGCTAATATACACAGCGGAGGTAGATCTAGACGGTGACACCAGCCACCTGGTGTTAGTTCTTCGCCAGAAAGACCCACAAACGCCTCCTAGAAAGACACATCGCGGAGACGCACAAGAGTCAGCAGGGGTGCCCTACAATAAGTAAGACCACTTAGAACGTTGGCAAATCTCATAGACATGAAGAGGGTTGGAAGATCTTGATGTAGAAGATAAATGCCCTGTTTGGGAGAGCTTCGCTCCCTGATTCTTCAGCCGACGGAGTGATTTCATTAGATTCCTAGGAGGGAAGAGGTTGATTCTTCGACGGAGTGATTCTATTAGATTCCTAAGGAGGGAGGAGGTGGAGAGCTGATGAAAGAATTGATTCTCTGCTAACCCACACCAGAATATAACATGGAGTAGGGTAAAGCAAGTTTTTTTAGCTCCCAACTGCTAGTGTGAATAGAGAAATGATTCTCCCTTGCCCCCCCTAAATCAGTTAGCATTTTGAGCGTTTTGCTGGTTAGGAGTGATTCTCTTCAGAGAATCTGGAGCTGGAGCTCTTCCAAACGGCCCAAAAAACTAAGGTGTGATTCTCTCATATAAATAGAGAGGGTGAATTTTAACCTAGTAGGAAACTTATTTCACACGCGATCTACAAGTTTCTCATGAGGCCGAAGGAATTTCCGACAAGAAAATCACGATTTAGCCTCGAACTTTTAAAACCGGCTCAGAACGGTTCCAAAACTGGCTTGAACTAGATTGTACATGCTTCACACGGCTTCTCTGCCGAAACCGGTCTGGGCTTTGTCCAGCCTTCAGTCTTCCTCAATTGAAACCTTGGTGTACTGATTTTTACTATTTTTTACAAATTTACTCTAAATCAATCCAAATTTGACCTTTTTATTGCACATTATTTTTCAGTCTATTTTTAACCCTCTCAATCGTATTTTAGATGTCAACATTACTATTACTAGTTGGAGACACAAAAGGAAGAGTACATGCTAATTCTCATGAGACTAGCTAAGAAAAAAGGGATAATTCTAAAAATCCTCATAATAATTAGAAACATCTAACCTTTAATTTGTTATACTCTAATCACTATCATCAATAATAACCATTTGATTTATTCTATTTTCTAAAAATACACATCTCTGCTAATAAAAAAATACATAGAGTAATTATCTAAATTTGCATCTAAATTACCCGCAATTGTTATTATAAAAGATAAATTAAAATAACTCTCTAAAATTACATATAAATTACCCACTTCAACCATTAAAAATGATTTAAAACAACAACTTAACCTTGTATCAAAATTATCCACCATACATTTGCCAGCACCTATCCCGCTGGCCTCCATGCGCCTTCATTGACTTTTTGACCTATTCTGGAGCTGTAGTGACAAACACAGTAAGGCGAAGCATATAAGAGCAAGATCAATAATAAAGCTACGTAATTGCGTATAAATGAAGTCGTAAGATTTAGGTTATACAATAGTTGTCTTCTATTTGGCTATAATTTTTTATTATAATATGCTACTACTTTTTCTCATGACTCACATTCACCTTCCTATTCCTCCTCATCCACCTGCTATCTGGGCCTACCAGTACATAGGCTACCGTGTTCAGCTTGTTGTTTGCATGTGAGAGTCAAACTCTCCTTCGTCTCCTCCCTCTCGTCCACATCAGCAATGCTGACTAGCTTGGCTATAAGAGCTACAGATGTTTGTGGAGCAATGAGTTAGGGAGAACAACAATGATAGGGAATGACAATGCGACATCATTTTATTGTAGGGAGGTGTGTCCATAACTATTTCTTCTTGTCGGTATATTTGTCTCTAGCAAAAATTATGGGGTATTAATGCGGATGAAACTAGATAGTAGCACAAGGGACAATGTTGTATATAGGTTCAAACCCTCGTGATAAGGTATCACCCTACGCCCTATGTCTGTGGTTGTATTCCTTATGCCCGGTATATGAGATGTACTAATTAGAGGGCTCCTTACCCACCTTGTACAATCGGGGTTAGGGGTCTAAGGTTTGTTCTACCTCTAAATGCATTTACAGATTTGTTTCCTAGTCGGCTACAATAGAATCTCGAGCCATAAGGGATAAGGTTTATCTATGCCTTACATATCAAGTAGATGACACATTTCTTGTAGTGTGAAGATACACCGAGTAAACTACAGACTCCAAGTAGACGACCCAACCCACCCTATGCCTATATGCTAGTTCTGTCCTCTGTGATGATACTCGTGGATCAGGTCATTCACACTTTATCCACAACGACATGCCCCTCATCTGGGCCGAATCGATAGCCTAGTCATAGGTATAGGTGACCCAGTCCACACGCCCCTCAGATACCTGGAGCCAAAACCGTGGTTATCTTATCTTGACATGTTCCCTACTATATAGCCTTAACCGATAGCAATACACGAGTATATTTTCTAGTATATACTAATGACACCAATACCCATGACAATAATTTATGTAAGATGTTAGTTTAGATAAATTTATTTATAATTATGACATATCTATATTCATAATATAATTATAAACACACTATTTTTTCTAGGAAAAAAATAATGTGACACATATATTTGTTACATAGAGGAAATCTACCATCCGGAGACAAAGGAGGTTAATGCATAGTGTAGACCAAAGGTAGCCATGGTCTCTCAGTTTTTGAAATTCCTTTAGGCCCCATTTAGATCCTTGGAATTGAATTCATTTTAATTATCATAATTTATACACGAGAACTGCTTCAATACTCCTCTTTCAAAAAAAAAAATAGCACCAATCTCATAGCAGTCCACACAACTATTTTTTTTCTTAATTATTTTTCTCTTAGGTCCCTATGGGCCTGTTCGTCCAACCCAGCCCATGTCCGGCCCCGACCACGTTGTCGCTGTGTGCTTGCCGACTTGCCGATTGCCATCGTAGCGTCGCCGCATGTTGCCGGGAGGAAAACAACACGGGTGGGCTGTCTTCCAACGGGCAACTCCGTTTACTCGTTAATAAAGGTAAAGGACACAACGCCGACCATTCCCCGGCGATTACCGGAACCAGCGGACGACATCAGAACCTTTATCCCCTCCTCCGATCCTTCCATCCTGTTCGTTCGGATTCTGCTTGTTTCTTTTCCTCGTGCGGCGTCAAGCAGCGGACCTATGCCCGACGAAGGAGATGGAGCGGACGAGAGACGGCAAAGCCGTGGTGGTGCCAGCACTGCCCAACTAATCTACATGCTCAGGAATCAACTGCACCCATTCCATGGACTCGAGGATATATGGTCTGCTCCATGGACCGGCCTGTGCAGTGCAGCTCCATACCTCCATGGACTCCACGAACCGCCATGAGGTGGTCCGGCCGCCCCGGGACCCCGGCCCGTGGCCGTACATAGACCAGCTCAACGACTCCTCCAGGAAGAAGTCCACCTTGGCACACCATCAGCATCCGCGGCTAGAAGACGGCATGGGAAGAAATCTGGCTTGGTGTGCACGAGCACCCGAGTTGTTTTCTCCCGGCGACGCGTCTCCGTCTCCGTCGACGAGGAAACAAAATGCACACCGAAGAAAGGGGGATCTAGAAGATGTGTTCGGCTTTGGGTCAGGGATGGACACGAGTTGAACGGGCCAGGCTCAGGCCCATGCGGGATTGCGGGTCCTAGGAAAAACAATTAAGAAAAAACCTATTTAGATAGGCTGCTTTAAGATCCGTGCTATTTTTTAGAAAGAGGATATTGGAGCAGTTCCGGAAAGACATGTATTAATTAAGCTAATATGATTGTATATGTATTATATTTGTATATTATTGTTGGCTATATGAGAGAGATACTTATTTGTTGCATTTCTACGGTAGAGGAGCGAGTTGAAGAGCGTGTTATAAGTTGTAAAGTAGAAACATAGCATGATGATCTATGGAATCAATTTCCATCTCTCACCCTATTAATTTGAGATAGTCTTATTTATGAACTTTGAAAAGTGGTGGAATGTCAAATTTCAAGGCAAATAGCCTAGTTTATTAAGTAGATCTTAATTCCTCCAAATGAAAGGATCCAAACGGCCCCATAGGGTAAATGATGATTGTTATACTTATGTATTAATATCTTCTCAAGGTTAGCATTGTTTGTCCCATAGAACTCACTCCAAGCTCCATCACGATGTTGAGTAGTGTGGGGCAGGCTTAAACAACCATTCATAACATTATAGTAATTAAGAGAGTGCAGTCTAGGACCTAATAATATCCTTGTTTTTTTATAAAAAATACATAGGGTAATTTTGAATATAATAGAATGTATAATAAAGCACAACAGTTTCAACTTACCATGTGAATAAAAAAATTGAAATTCAAAATCTAAGTTTATGACGTCATGAGACGTAGGTTGCAACAACCACCACCGTAATTAGGCTAAGGTTTTAACAAAATGCATGTTGAAACACGGAGGAACCATGCAAAGAGACAAAATGCAATAAATATGGATGAAAAAAATATATCCCTCTTTGGCAAGACTTCTGTTGGGGCTTATCCATGGCTTAATTAAAAGCCCTACCAAACGAGCACACACGAGAATGATTTATGAAGCAAAAACCAAGCAAAAAATTGTGAAACCAAAGCTGTCTTAGCCTCTTAGGGCCAGAAGCCGAAGCCACCAAAACATGGTTTTTCTTGGCTTCTCTATTTTTGAGTAGCCCAAACCCTACTAAAAAGGGCTTATAGATTAATTGGTAGGTTCATCACAATCAGAGATTACGAAGCATTTAGTATAAGTATTGTGTTAGAAAATGAACAAAGGGATATAGCACAAATATAAGCAATTTTGATCATTATGTGTACTAAACTCTAACTTCTATGTGTATCTATGTGGATATGCTTAGCGAAAAAGGTGGTTACCTAAAACAATCAGTTTTTCCACCATACCATTAGCACCTAAAGCTTAAAAGGTAGATAAGATGTTTAAGTTTGCCATGTATTTAATGTGTGCTAACAAGGTAGTTGAACATATCAAGCACAATTTTGGAATGCAGAGATCAGCTTCTATACCAACGCTTAATGATATGATAATATTATCTCTCCTTAAGTAATTGTGTTTAAGCATCTTGCATAGTATATGACTTAATAATTATGTCTTATACATACTCCGTGCATCCCAAATTATAAGTCACATTTGTTCTAAGTCTAGCTTAGCTAACGTTGGCCTAATTTATAAATATATATATATTTTTTTCTATTGACATCTACAATGCTAAATAAATAAGTGTACTCTTAATACATAGGAGTATTGCATGATGGATTGAATGGAACTAAATTTGGTGTCGTAATTGTTAGTACATTTTTCTATAGGCTTGATTAATAAAATTAGAAAAGTTTGGTTTAACATAAAGGCAAAATAACTTATATAATATAAAACGGGGGGGGGATAATATCGTAGCTCGTTTAGGGTTGATGGACTATATTTAAAAACTTTTCCACCGAACCGTGGTTATCTTTAGACCCGCTGACCCGGTCAACGCAATAGGTGAAAGCGATCGAAACAGCCCTGTCCGTTGGTGGTTCCACTTCCTCACTGCATTTTGGCATCGGTTGACTGCCCAAGTGGCCATCATTCGACGATCCGGCTTTCAGAGCAAGGCACATCCCCTTTTTCTGTTTTCATCAGTGCAGTGCCCTCGAGGTCTTGACAGAATGACAGCTGTTTTTTTTAGAGGGAGCATCTTGACAGTGTGTTTGCTCGCATCATCTATATAAATGGAAGCGAGGTTGCAGTTTGATGGAGTATAAGACATACAAAACCTCCGGTCAGGCGGTTATTAGGTGGGCGACACATCATAGCTAGTAGGCTAAGGCTAAAGATCATCGGCGGCGATGGCAGCCAACGCTTCGTCTCGCGCCACGGTACTGCTCTTTGCGGTGTACGCGTCGCTGGCATCGGCCACGACGTACACCGTCGGCGGCGTGCACAGCTGGATGACCGGCGTCGACTATGCTGACTGGGCCAGCGGCAAGACGTTCGTCGTCGGAGACAAACTATGTGAGTAAAGCTCTAGGTGCCTCCTGCCTATATATATAGGCTATAGGTTATATATCAGTCATATGCATGTATCGTTCAATCGTTGCACTGCAGCTTACACACCATTGATTAGCAAAGCAAGGTTGACTGTGCGGGGGAAACCGTGCCGTGCGCAGTGTTCAGCTACGTGAGGACGGATCACACCGTAACCAAGGTGAGCAAGAGCGAGTACGACGCCTGCTCCGGCAGCGACGCGAAGAGCGAGGACAACACCAGCGGCCTAACCACCGTGACGCTCGCGACCCCCGGCATGCACTACTTCATCTGCATCATGCCCGACCACTGCGCCGGCGGCATGAAGCTCGTCGTCAACGTGTCGGTGACGGCCTCAGCTGGCAGCGGCGGCCTTGAAGTGACAGGCACCAACGCTGGTGGCGGCTTGCTGGTTCCAGTGAAGGCTCCCGTCGTCGCCGCCGCAACGGTGGCTCTAATCGAGCTTGGGCTGCTCTGACGGAGCGCAGCCGCGGCCACAGACAGTTCATGAGTCGTACGTGTATGATACTCTAATACTCTATGTAATTTTCCACATCTCTGCTATAGGTTTTCTCGCGATTGTCCACTCCTGCATAAGCTAGTTCATCGGCACCAGTAGTTGATCATGCGTGCGCTCCTTACTGTCCATGGTGCTTTGGTGTCGATCGTGTCCGATCTTCCATCGTTCGCTTGTGAAAAAATGGAAGGAACCCGAGGAAAAGGTCCGCCAACAGGAGGGCTCTTATGCTCCACCTCCACCTATAGGAAATTTACATGTTTATTAAGGGCCGTTTGGATCAAGGATCATAGGAAATTTAAAGGACTCTTTTCAAGATCAGTTATTTGGAACGGAGGATAAACGACTCTCTCTCGTGGGGAAAGGTGAACTTTCCTGTACAAAACGTAGGAAAGAAAACATGAGCTCATAGCTAAAGGAAATTCCTGTGGCTTGTTCAGCATGCTGATCATGGAGGGCCCGCATATAAGCACCTAGCTGATGCCAGCTAATAGACCCCATATTTAGTTTTAAGTGCAGTGATTATTAGTGATAATATGGTTATTAATGATTTCATCTTATTATTATTATTCTCCTACTTCGAGTATTGTCTATTCTTGAGTTCCAAATAGGCGTAAGTTTTCCATTCACGTGTTTTGGAATCCTGTAGTTTTTTCATTCATGTATTTTGCATTCTCGTATTTCAAACAGGCCCAAGTATGTAAGAAATAAAAATGCCACCACACCAGAGCAGAAGATCACAATCGACAAACAGGAAATTCCATGCATTGCAACATTTAGCGCAACGGCACACAATGACACAACTAAGCGTTTGTTTGGTTTGTAAACCATGTGGGTTGGGTTGGCTCTGTCTCGATTGTTTGGGTTAGGTTGAACCCATCTCACGATTGGTTAGAGAGATGGGGTTATTCTACATTTTTTATATGGTTGGAGATATATTAGACATGGTTTCAGGTGCCAAACACATAGGCCCCTCCCGTCAGCCTTTCATCCCTTCATCCTCTGCTTGTCCTCACACAGTCGCTGCCGCTACTTTGCCTCGCGCATGCTGCTCGCGCGTTGCATTCGTCACCTACCGATGATCTACTCCCATGCCCGCACTTGACCGTCACCACCACTCGTCGTCTACTTGACCGCCGCCACCGCTCGTCGTCAAATCGGTCACCGTCATCACTCAATCGTCCATGACTCAACCTCCGCCGCCGCGCTCATCCTCAGCTCGACTGCCACCTCAGCTTCTTGTTGAATCAACCGCCATCATCGCTCGTCCATAACTCGACCGTCGCCTCAGCCGCTACTCTGCCCTAGCCCACCGCAGGAGCCGCTACTCCGCGCCACTTGTCAGAGCATGCCCTTATCCGCACACCCAAGTGGGTTGAAATAATTCGTTTGTTTTGGTGGAATTGAATGGATCCGGATCTATGGAGAATATACCCTTGTGGGGTGAACCCAACCCACTTGACCCCCAAACCAAACACCACAAAAAGTGGGTCCAACCCTTCAATCCTCAAACTAAACACATGCTAACAAAACCGCTAGCCATGCTCTTTTTGCTATTCCACCATCGGTCCCCTTCCTCCTCCCATGCGGTGATCTAGCTTGCCAGTGTTGAGGTGGAGTGGGGACCATCAGCATTACAATCCGGTCGTGGTAGCTAGAACTTAGATAACTTGTGCAATATGGGTTACCAAACTCGATCCGCGGTGACTAGACAGCTCCCGGATGTTCCGGCTTAAGAAGATCTTCTTATGCAGATCGAGAAAACCCCCGAACCCCTGCCCCACTCATACACAGCGGCACCGCAGCTACGTGAGATGAGCTGACCATAAATCTGTGTTTTGGATGTGGGGTAGACGAGGTAGTCCCCCCTTGTCACTGTGGCCGAAGCCACAATTAAAGAGTGAATCATATGAGACTCGAACTCTGACCACCATAAGGAGAAAATACTAAGCCTGCACTGACCACTCGGTCAGCTAGGCCATTCCCAATATGGGTTACCAGATGGCATCATCTTCATCGATTCCTCACTAGATCTTGTTTATTGTACAGGGTGGAGTGAACGCCTATCTAGGCAGACAGGGTGGCACTCTTCATGTGTTTTTTTTTTGGTAAGGCTGATGCAATTGGTGAGAAATTTATCTGGACATCCGGTTTCAGCGTGGCTGGTATTGCTGGTGTCGGATTGATGATCTCTTAATAATCATCTTCAATGATAAGGCGGTCAGTGCTCTTTCAATGTCACATGTGTCCCGAGAAGTTCCCGTGCATTAGATTATGCGGTGTTGTAGGTGATTAGGGCAGTCCCAATAAAAAAAACAGTAGTTTCTATAACATAGGATATTGTATCAAAAAATACTGCTTTTCAATCCATGGTTTCTATGAGTAATAATTATTTTCTCTTTCTCTCTCCCAACTCTATCTTCTTCCTCCAATTAGAGTGCGACACGAGCTCCCTAGAAACTGGTGATTTCTCTCCAATGGCGATTTCATGGTTTCTTGGTGCATTAGGTCAAGAGTAGACCTGATTTCTTAATGAGGAAACCATTTCTATGATTTTTGCTCTTTTTCTTCATTAATTACGTTGCTATGTCAACGTTTTACCTACGTGGTAAGTCATTTAATAAGGATAGAAACCATCATTAATACATCGTTGGGACTGCCTTACAGAATGGTGCTACGACGGTGATTGTTGGAACTCGATAATTGTCGAGACCATAGATAACAAACGAAGAATGTCATTAGAGGGCTCTAAATTTACTCTAGTGTAGTATATATCTTATTTATTACTCCGTATCTAGAGACTTGATGTAAATAGTAGCGATGTAAAGTATCCCAGGCCGCTGTTCCGCGGCAGGCCAGCGCCCAGCGTGCCGTTACTGTGCCAGCATGTCGTTAAAGTGGTAAAAAAAATCAGAAAATATATAATTACTGGGTCCAAACCTCCCATCACTGCGGTGATGACTGGTAAAAAAATCAGAAAAAATGTGTTGTCAGTATTTAAACTCAAGACCTTAATGTTCACGTTCTCTCGAGCACACATACCAACTGAACTACATGGTAAATGTGACTATACAACGGACGTTATTATTTTAACTACATAAATTTGAATCTTATATTGTGTATTTAACACTTTAAACGACCTCAAATAGAAAAAATGTTAAATTACAAAGTTGTAGATCTTGTCAAATACTACAACTTTGACACTGACTTGTCTCCATTCAACATTGTTCATCATCACAGATATAATCCGAGAACTTATATCGGATATTGGGAGTTGTAAAACATCTCAAATTAAAAAATTATCTACTACAAAGTTTTAGTTCTCTTAAACTTTACAATTTTGGTATACAGTTTTTATCTTGACCCAATCTAATATGAAAAAGTTATGAATTTTTTTTTTGAAAAAACTCTATCACCGACGATTATAAACCATGAACCGGTAGTGATAGGTCCATTTATCACCGCTGATTGTTTTTATCACTACCGGTTGAAGTCATGAACTCACAATGATACTTATATCACCGGTGGTTCCAAAAAAAATTGGCAGTGATAGTCCGACAGCAAAGGTCTTTTCTCGCGTAGTGTGATATATGGTTTTACGGTAATGCTGCGGTGCGGGCGTCCGTTCGCCCGGACGCTTCTTGGGGGTCCACGATGCCAGCCCAACTATCCCGACCTATCCGCTCGGGACTCTAAAAAATAAATCCTCGGGCCCGGTCGCTCCTATGCTCTCATCCACTCGTTCCTATTTGCTCTAGGAGCAATGTCTATGAAAGGTCCTAATGGCTAGAGGGGGTGAATAGCCTATTAAAAATTTCTACAACAACACTTAGTAAACCAGTTAGACAAATATGAGGCGAAGCGAGTGTTGCACTAGCCTACTAAAAATATAAACCACCTACCACAATTCTAGTTTATATAGTCTCTATCCACACAATGGCTATGTCCCTACACTAAGTTAATGTGCTCTCAAAGGCTAACTAAAGAGCCACACTAACTAAACTACAGGCTCTTACAACTAGCTACACTTAAGAGCTTAACAACTAGTTTACGGTAATGTAAAGAGAAAGTGAGAAAGATGGTTATACCGTCGAGTCGAGGGATGAATCAATCAATCACAAGAATTAATACCAATGAAGACCAATCACCTCGGAACCAAATGATGACACAATGATTTTTACCGAGATTCACTTGCTTGCCTGCAAGCTAGTCCTCGTTGTGGCGATTCACTCACTTGGAGATTTACGAGCTGATTGGCATCACCCGCCAAACCCTCAATAGGATGCCGCACAACCAACACAAAATAAGGATCACACAAGCCATGAGCAATTTACTAGAGTACCTTTTGGCTCTCCGCCAGGGAAAGGTCAAGAACCCCTCACAACCACCACGGTCGGAGCCGGAGACAATCACCAACCTCCGCTCAACGATCCTCGCTGCTCCAAGCCGTCTAGGTGGCAGCAACCACCAAGAGTAACAAGCGAATCCTGTAGCGAAACACGAACACCAAGTGCCTCTGGATGCAAACATTCAAGCAATGCACTTGGATTCACTCCCAATCTCACAAAGATGATGAATCAATGATGGAGATGAGTGGGAGGGCTTTGGCTAAGCTTACAAGGTTGCTATGTCAATGCAAATGGCTAAGAGAGTGAGCTAGAACTGGTCATGTGGCTTAAATAGAGAGCCCCCATGAATAGAGTTGTTGGCTTAATTACTAGGCACACTGTGGAATGATCAGACGCACCGGTCGTGTGCACCGGAGGTGTCCGGTCGCTGCCAGTTCGCCACGTATCCCATTCAAACGAAGTAGCCGTTGCTGCCACGAGTACCACACTCAACTGCGACCGGACGTGTCCGGTGTGGACGATCGGACGCAGGAGACGTAGCGCCCGGTCGAGTCCAGAGAGCTCCCAGAGACCGGACGCGTCCGGTCACTCTAGACCGGACGCTCCCAGAGTGCGATCAATTTTAACGCTGAAAACCCGAGGCTCACTGATTCACACCGGACGCGTCCGGTCGCTCTCTGCAATGCAGTACCGAGCCACATCACTTTGGCCGGACGCTGAACAGTGACTCCTCAGCGTCCGGTCGCTCCACTGAGCCAGAGTCCAGTCGTTAATACCGGACACATCCGGTCTCCATACCGGACGCGTCCGGTCACTCTGTGACCAGCGCGACTAACTCCTTTTCAACTATATCTTCTTTACCCTTGCTCAAATGTGCCAACCACCAAGTGTATCACCTTGTGCACATGTGTTAGCATATTTTTACAAATATTTTCAAGGGTGTTAGCACTCCACTAGATCCTAAATGCATATGCAATGAGTTAGAGTATCTAGTGACACTTTGATAACCGCATTTCGATACGAGTTTCACCCCTCTTAATAGTACGGCTATCAAACCAAAATATGATCACACTCGCTAAGTGTCTTGATCATCGAAACAAAATGGCTCCTACCACTTATACCTTTGCCTTGAGCCTTTTGTTTTTCTTTATCCTTTTTCAAGTCCAAGCAATTGATCATCACCATGCCATCACCATCATCATATCATGATCTTTATTTGCTTCATTACTTAGAGTAGTGCTACCTATCTCATAATCACTTTGATAAACTAGGTTAGCACTTAGGGCTTCATTAATTCACCAAAACCAAACTAGAGCTTTCAATCTCCTCCTTTTTGGTAATTGATGATAACCCTTACACAAAGATATGAATTGAAATTCAATTGAATCCATGTTGCTTGCCCAAGCATATTTACCATGTGTAAAAGGATATGGACAAGTTTCATGAACCCCATATGGTAGCAATTGCTCCCCCTACATATGTGCTAAGAGTTTGGATTGTAACTTGCATATATGCTTAGATAGGAAATATAGGAGATAATGTCTACCAAATGATGCTAAGGTATAAAAGATGGACCTTTGAAGTGTGATACCAATCGGAGTGCACCAATATACCATCCTTAGCACCATTAGTAACTAGACATACACAAAAACTAGAATACCCCGTGAGATCAACATTAGAAGTAAGAGTCTAGTTTTCATAATGTGAGCATGAGTCTAGTTACTTAAACCTATGCATGCTAGTTTTTCATTTCATCATCCAAACCTACAACTAGCATACATCACACAAGCATGGATATTGAAATTTAAAATTTGTGCCATGCAAGCAAACATATGAAATGCACATTTAAATGCACCATACAAGTTCATGAGCTTGCTCCCTCTACTTGTGTGCTCAAAATTTTAATTGATCCCCTTCCTTTGTCATATCTCTCCCCCTATGTCAAATTCTCCCCCTATCACTTATATCTTTATTTCTTTCCCCCTTTGTTGTATTTTCACTATCTTAGTACACTATTTCTTCTCTTAACACTAATATCTTTGTTTTTCTACCCTTTGTCATCAATGACCACAAAGGTTTAAAATATAGATAAGTTGAGATTATCAATGTCAATCAATGGGGTGAGGATCATTCTCCCAAATTTGGTCCAATCTAGATCATTTGCCAAAGATATTTAACTTGGTTTGATCCAAGGACAAGCTTCTTCACACCTCCAAATAAGGGTTATCTTGTACCATGTTGAGTTAAACACTTAGAGCTCATTTTCTATATCAAACACTAGGTTTACAAGCCCACAAACATGTCATATTCTACCACTAGATCAAAATAAGCATAGAAGCAATAGTAGTACCATATGATCATTAAAATCATTTGATTTTCATGAATGAGCCTATCAAATGTGAAAGATGACTAGATGTACTAAACATATCCTTAGCAAGGATGTATGCCATGCCAATCAACTTTTACCTTGGATTGCTCGAAGGAGAGGCATGTCATATGAGTGGGGGCTGCATCAACACATATTTGAGAAATCCAATATGTTCAACTCATTCCTTAGCTTGCAAAACCTTTTGTCATCCAATGGCTTGGTGAATATATCGGTAAGTTGATCTTCGGTGCCTACACTCTCAATGCAAATGTCCCCTTTTGTTGGTGATCTCTTATGAAATAGTGGCGGACATCAATGTGCTTTGTTCTTACATGTTGAATCGGATTGTTGGTTAACTTGATTGCACTCTCATTGTCACATAGCAATGGCACTTTCTTGGACTTGATTTCAAAATCATTCAAAGTGGCCTTCATCCAAAGTATTTATGCACAATAACTATCGGCGGATATGTATTCGACTTCAGCGGTTGATAATGCAACACTATTTTGCTTCTTTGATAACCATGAAACAAGTGATCTTCCCAACAATTGACATGTGCCCGAGGTGCTCTTTCTTTCAACCTTGCATCCTGCGTAATCCGAGTCAGAGTAACCAACTAGCTCAAACTTTGTTCCTTTGGGATACCACAAACTAACATATTGTGTATGCTTCAAGTACCTCAATATTCTCTTTGTAGCTTTTAAATGACTTTCTCTTGGTGAAGATTGAAATCTCGCACATATACATACACTAAACATGACATCCGGCCTTAATGCGGCCACAGAGAGTAGGCTTCTAATCATAAACCGATATAATTTTTGATCCACCATATTTCCACTTGCATCACTATCCAAGTTGCCATTTGTTTCCATTGGTGTACTAATGGCTTTGCTATCACTCATGCCAAACTTCTTCATCATGTCCTTGGTATACTTGCCTTGACTCACAAATGTACCATGCTTCAATTGCTTGATTTGAAGACCAAGTAAGTAACTTAACTCTCCAATCATGGACATCTCAAACTCATTAGCTATCATCTTTCTAAAAATATGGTGTCTTCTCTTTCAATGGGTGACAATAGAGGCGGTTGCTACAATAGCAAGCCGTGTTGATAGCTTCGGCTCAAAAAGATTGACTCACATTATACCCACTAAGCATAGACCTTGCTATATCAATGAGTGTTCTAGTCTTCCTCTCAACAAGGCCATTTGATTGTGAAGTGTATTTGGCCGAGAATTGATGTCTAATTTCAAATTCATCACATAACTCATCAATTCTAGTGTCCTTAAACTCACTACCATTGTCACTTCTAACTCTCTTGATGGCTGTTTCAAACTCATTGTGAATGCCCTTGATAAATGATTTGAATGTTGCAAACACATCACTTTTGTCCACTAGAAAGAATACTCAAGTGTATCTAGTATAATCATCCACTATCACAAAGCCATATTTGTTACCACCAATGCTAGTGTATTGTGTTGGCCCAAACAAATCCATGTGCAATAATTCAAATGCTTTACTAGTGCTTATCATGCTTTTCTTAGGATGGGTGTTTCTAACTTGTTTGCCGGCTTGACAAGAGCTACAAAGCTTATCCTTTTCAAACACAACATCTTTCAAGCCTCTAACCAAGTCATGATTAACCAATCTATTTAATTGTTTCATTCCAACATGACCAAGCCTTCTATGCTATAACCAACCCATGCTAGACTTAGTGAACAAACATGTAGATAATTTAGCTTCACTAGCATTAAAATCAACCAAGTATAGATTCTCATATCTAAAGCCTTTGAAGATTAAATTAGAGCCATCTACACTTATAATCTCTACATCATCTACCCCAAATATGCATTTGAATCCAAGATCACATAATTGAGCCATGGAAAGCAAGTTGAAGTTCAAGCTCTCTACTAGCAACACATTAGAAATGCTCATATCATTGGATATTGCACTCTTACCAAGCCCTTTGACCTTGCCTTTGCCATTGTCACCAAATATGATACTATCATAACCATCATTGCCATTGGTGTTGATTGAGTTAAACATTCTTGCATCACCGGTCATGTGTTGAGTGCACCCACTATCAAGAACCCAATGCCTTCCTCGGGCTTTGTAATTGACCTACAAAAGAAGATCAATTCTTTTTAGGTACCCAAACTTGCTTGGGTCCTTAAAGGTTAGTGACCAAGTTCTTTGGCACCCAAATAGCTTTTTTCTTTGAGCCCATCCATGGTGTGCCAATGAACTTAGTGTCGGTGTTTCGTACAAGCACCGGCAAGTAAATTTATAGTAATGCGCGTTAGGCTCGGATGGTGCGCTAAAGGACACAAGATTTATACTGGTTCGGGCCGAAAGTCCCTACGTCCAGTTTATTGCTGCTCGTGTTATTAGCACCGTGAGCGGTTTGCAGTAAGGGGTATAAACGATCGAGAGAGGGACTGGTCCCAAGTCTCTGATGGAAGGGTTGAAGGGATGTCAAGAGGTTCGACACAACTTGACTGTGTGTATCTGAGAGTCGTATCGTTCGATCTTTTTTTCTCTCCCTCATTTTATGGAGGAAGCGCCTCCCCTTTTATAGATGAAGGGGCTGGCTTTACAAGGGTGAGGGCTTTAGGATGCGTACTCTACTTAGTCTTGTGGCTCACGTCTACCCGGCCTGGTTCTTCATTCTGATGAGTGCGAAGGAAGATAAGCGCCTACAATACTGTCGATGTCTCTGTAGAATGTTAGGTTGGTTACAGAATGCTACCCTGCGCAGGGTATGGGCCGCAGTACAGTGGTTTTGACTTTTGAGCCTCCCCCAGCCTTGTTTCGCACGCCTTCTGGTTCCTATGAGTCTTCGTCAGAGGGACGCGGGGTCGGGGTCTGGAGTAGCGCCGTGGCCAAGGTCTTCTGTCTTGGTGGACCTAAGGGGTCGGGAAGCGGGCGCCGCTCCCTTGGGTCCACAGCGTGGTGACGGAATATCCGTCGTTCGTGGAGATAGCAAATCCTTTTCTGGAGCATAGTGGTTGTCGTATATCTTCGTCGGGTTCCGTGTCCCAGAGCTGAAGGCGGCGCCTACAACTCTACAGGGTGGAGAGCTCGCACCTGTGACACCTTTCGGGCTCTGCGGTGCTTGGAAGGGCCTAAAGCGCCCGTACCGTCATCCCCTGGCAGTACTTTTCCTGCCAGGGTGCAGGGTATGGTTCTTGGAGCCACGGTTGACCTGAACGTCTTGTCTTGCCCTGTCTCTATTATCTTGAAGGAATAGGGAGAAGTGGTCAGGTAAGATGAATCCAATCTTTAGATATGGAGCAGAGTGAGGCTTGTTCCTTGCCGTCGGGCGAAGCGGAGACCAATCCCTATCTCCTGGGCAAGACCGACCCTGCTCCTCTGGGGTCGGGCAAGGCGGAGTCTATCCCTCAGCCCTCGGGCGAGACGGAGACTAGCCCTGTGCCCTCGGATGAGGCAGAGCCACATCAAAGGCGTCAGGCGAGTTGGGGTTTATCCCTCGGCCTTCGGACGAGATCGAGCCCGTCCAAAAGGCGTTGGGCGAGACGGAGACTAATCCTCGGCCCTCGGGCGAGACCGAGCCCACCCCAAAGGCGTCGGGCGAGATGGAACCAAGCTCCTGTCATTCCCGTGAGGGGTGAAGCAACGCTCTTATGCGTCCAGAAGTTTTTAACGTTCAGTGGTTATTGGTTCCACCTTCTGGGGTACCCCGGTATTAGGTCCCCGACAGTTTCCCCCGAGCCTCTAGGTGATTCGAGTAGAACCACCTGGAGGGTGCTTTTTGATTTCGTCAAGGTTACTTTGTCAGAGGGTGCGCGCGAGCGCACCCGATGGGTGTAGCCCCCGAGCCCCCGGGTGATTTGAGTAGAGTCGCCCGGGGGGTTATATCGGTCCCTTCGTGGGTAAGGCTGAAGGACTTAATTTTTCGTCAACTGGACATTTTTCCGAGTGGGTCGTGGCATCCCGTTTGCTGGGAACTGATTCGGGGCTGACCTAACAGGTGCTTCTGCCCTTGATTTTGGATCGTCCACGGATCCTTTCTTAGTTGGGCCGGCCAGCGAGCTTCTGGGCCCTAGGTGGGCCAAAGAGAATAAGAACAGGCCTTTGTGGCTTGCGTTTCCCAGGTGGGTAGAGAGTCCGGATTCGCCTGGGGAAGGCGATCCGTCCGCCGAGATTTTTGGGGTGAGAGGATAGGGACTGCGGGCGCACGTCCCGCGATGTGACGCTGTGGCGCGCGTGGCAGGCCCGGAGATCGAGGCGGACGGTTGCCCTTCTCGCGTCCGTCGCCCCCTATAAAACCACGGGGTTCGCCCCCAAGGTTCCGTATTTCGCTCCCCTGTCTTTGCGTTCTGAAACATCCGCCGCCAATCGTCCCAGCCTCTCGTGCCCGCATCGCCACCGTCGACCGGCCTGCGTTCGTGTTCCAGCCGCTGTCAAGCTCGCGCCTGCCCTTCCCCCCTACTGCTTTAATGGAGTTGTGGGGCAGATCAAGCATCACCTCCTGGTGTCTGGAGGGCCTCGTCCACCGTGGCCTTCTCCGCCCACTGTCCGCCGTCCAGGAGTGGTTGCTACCTGGCGACGAGGGTGAGCCGGTGCCGCCTGAAGGGTATGTCGTCTCTTTTGCCATCTTCCATGAGCGGGGATTTGGGGTACCCGCGCATAGATTCATTCGGGGGCTGTTGGATTACTATGAGGTAGAGCTGCAGCATCTAACTCCCAATGGGATTCAGCACGTGGCAGCGTTTGTTGCCCTGTGTGAGGGTTTCCTGGGGATCGATCCCCATTTTGATCTATGGCGGTATTTCTTTAACATTAGTTTGTCAAAGAGGAAGATTGGGGGGAAAGACGTGAACGCGTTGATGGGGTGTGCCAGCATTCATCTGCGCCATACCCGGTCGAAGGGTTACCCATACATGCGTCTGGCGACATCCAACAAGGGATGGCACTCGTAGTGGTTTTACGTTAGGGATGACGCGAGTGCCACCCTATCGAAGTATACTGGACGTCTTATTGTGGACGTTTCGGAGTCGTGGGGCTGGGGCGTCCAGACCAAAGACAAGAAACACATCTCCGACCTTCTTTCCGCCCTCCAAGCCCTGAAGGGTCGGGGTGTAAAGGGGACAGGGATTATCGGTGCCTACCACGCTAGGAGGGTGGCGCCTCTGATGGCGCGTGTGCTTCCCCTGCATCGGATGATGCCTGGGATATCGCTCGAGGGGACGGTGCTTGTTGACGAGGCGCTTCCTTACTCGGAAGTGGCGCAGCGCATCAAGGAGGCGACGGAGCCGATGAAGGATTCTGCAGGTAGGGTCCTCGACATTGTGTATCCGGTGCCCGGACACCCCCCAATGCGGCCGGAGCCTGGATTCTTTGAATTCGTAAGCTCTCCTCTCCCGTGCTCTTTTCTTTTTTCCTGGATCTCCATTTTTTAACACTTGCTTTATGACGTTGGGACCAGCCGAGGGCGCTGGTCTTTACGGACAGCCCAGTTCCACTGCCGAAGGACAAGGTCGTGGCGGCGGCGAATCGACTCACGGCCGAGCGGGACAAGAAAGCAAGGGAAGAGATGAAGAAGGCGAAACGACTGAAGCAGGAGGCACGGGATCGGAGAGAGGACGTGAGCAGTGAGGACGACGACGATGACGATGATGATGATGATGATGATGACGAGGTAGCCGTCGGCGTGGATTGGGGCATCCTGGAGGACGAGGACACGCTGACGAGTGGCCACCCATCCATGCAGGGGCCCTTCCCTTTCCACGCGGAGGGAAGTATATCGATGAGGTCAGTGGAGGCCGGCGAGTCCACCGCTTCGCACGGCGTGCCAGCCGAGGACCGGTGGATGGGGGAGGGCGGACCTGCTACCGCCATTCCCGAGGCGACGATGGAGGGGAGCAGGTCCGGTGCTGCACCCCGTGAGACGATGGAGGGGGACGGCTCCGGTGCCACGCCCGATGAGATGAACCCCCCTGCCCCGGAGCAGGGGGCAGGCATGAAACGGTCCCGCCTAGATGAGTCAGGGCAGGGATCTGGGGATCCATCCCCAAAATGCTTCCGCCGACCGAGGACGTCAACATAAGCTGTTGATTCCTCTGTTTTCATCCTTTTTCCAATTTTATTTTGACTTAATGGTTATTACCTTTGTGCAGGTTCTTGCGGATGGGTCACCCCCTGGGGCTGGCGCCCAAGAAGAGTCTCGCCCTTCAAGCGGGATAGACGGCGTCGCCTAGAGTCACCCCCGTTTCGGGCAGGAGTGGTGCCGACGTCGGGGCCGCGTTTGTCGACCCGACGGCGCCCATGGTGGCTCCCATGCCCGCGGAGGTTACTAAATGAGCGGCCTCCTCCGTGGCGGTCGTGGAACAGCCGGCCGAGGGCCGCATACCGCCGGTGGAGGTGGTCGTGACCGCGCCAAGCCAGGATTAGCCAGGCGCGGTCATGGTGGCGCCCGAGGGCGTAGTGCAATCCGCGCCACCAGGGGCCCAGGTGGATCCACCCGTGGCGCTTGAAGCGGCCTAGACGGGGGAGGGTCCAGCCGGAGGGTCCTCGAGTGCGGCGGTGGTGCCGCACAGGGTCAGGAGGGAGCCGCCACCGGCCCCTTTGTCGGGAGGAAGCCGCTCCCCTGCGCGGGGGGAGCCGCCGCTCCAGTGGATGGGCGCTCAGGACCCGACGTCGGCTCTTTTCTCGCTCGATGATCATTCCGAGAGCATGGAGTGGGAGGGTCTTGACATCGGGATCTCGACCATGCTGAACGCCCTGGACCAGGCCAGAGGAGCCCTCCGTGAGGTCGTTATCCCTGCCACTCTGGTATTTTCTGGGCTTTCTTCTTTCTTCGTATGTTTTTGTGTTTTCGCATTTCTGGTACCAGTCTTCTTCCTCTTCAGGTTCTTGTTGCTCGTAGCCAGAATAAATCCCAATTCCTCCGCGAGCAGAAGGCGGAGTGGGATCGCCTCTCTGAGGAGGCCTGGCTATGAGCAGACATGGCCGCACAGCTTGCTACCGCCCAAGAGCGGGAGACCCAGGCGTGTCAGGATGCAGAGGAGGCCCACGGGATGTTTGAGGATTTGTCAGCGAGGTCCAAGCTGGATGGGGAGGAGATCGCCAGGCTCAAAAAGGAGCGAGACGAGCTGCTGCAGAGGAATGCCACGACTAATGAGAAGGCCGGCGAGGTCCTAAGGAGCTGGAGATGGAGTGGGACCTCCGACGGAAGGCCGAGAGTAGGGCCACGGCCCTCCAGCATAAGGTGGACGAGGACGTCGAGGTGGTCCGCTCTCTCCGGGCGGAGCTTGGTGACGCGGTGAACTGAAGGTTGAGTGCTGAAAACGCCTCCATCAAGCTAGAAAAAGAGGCTGCCTATGCACGAAGGGCCCTTCAGGTTGAGAGCGATGAGCACGATCTTCTACAGGCTGCGGTCGGGGTGGTCCTTAATGCCCTGAATGTGACAGAGCCGATGGAGACCAGCCCGCTCGCGGCTCGTGTCGCAGGTATCACGGCTCGGGTGGGCCAGCTTGAGGAGAGTGCCTTTCACGCCGGGATTACCCAGGCCTTCACCGTTGCCCACACTCATTATGAGAAGGAAATCAACCTGAAGGTGATGAGCGAAGGCTTCCCGTCCACCTACGAGGATGAAGAGCTGGAGGAAATGGAGAAGATGGTTGCTCCCCTTGCAAAAAACCTGGCAGACAATCTGAAAGAGATGGTTCTCTCTCCACGGAAGTAATTAGTCGAACAATTTTGAGAATAACTTATATGTAATATGTGGACAAGTGTCAGTATTTTTCGAGTCTGGACGCTTTTCGTGATTTTGCGTCGTAATTTCGTTTTGTTTGATTTTTTACGATCTTACCAATCTGTTCCCCTGAATTATACCACTGGTTATAATGCGAGGAGATTGTTCCGAAAGAAAGAAAGGAGGTAGCCATACCTTAACCAGCCCCCGAGTAAGGTCCGACCCCCTGCATTTGCTGGGGTCGGGGGTTGCTGGAGATCGGAACTGTGGTTTTGGTCATAGGGTTGACGAAGTCCATGGACGTCACGCAATATTCCCCGCCCTGTCTTCCAACACAAATCCCCAACTGGGGACTCTATGGGCTCGACAAGGTGGGGCCTTCGAACTTGTGTCCCTGTATTGTTTGGCTCAAGCCCCCGAGCCTTGTTAGGGTCTAATAGGGGTCGGCTGTTATTTGCGTGTCACCCCATCCTCGGTTTTCGCAATCGGAGGGGCTGAGTGAACGACACTTGCCTCGACGACTCGAGTGTCGCGCTCAACGAGCTCACTAACGGGTACGTTCGTGTGGAATCCAGGTCCATCATTTGCTGATGGGGTCGGCAGGGCCCTCTGGTGGCACTCCACAACTTCTTAACCCGCCTCCCGGCAGATGCCTGAGTCGTTTGATAAGCTCAGGGGGCCCGATGGCCTCTCCTCGATGGAGATTCTGCGGGTTTGGCTCGGGGTTAGAATCGAACGAGAGAGGGTCGAGACGTCCCTGTTCGCTTCTGAGCGGGGTCAGGCAGGGCCACTGGGGCTTGTCTCGGTTATCTCTCCCTGGCTCTGTTCGGCGTGAGGCGGCCTCGAGCCCTTCGCGGGCCGACCTTCAAACCTCAGCATGTGGTCGCCTATATCGAATGAGGCGATAGCCGTTTTGTGGTGCGACACGAATCGTTGGGATGTTTTGCCTACGTATAATATAATCAAAACGAAGGCAGGGTCGGTAACATTACCTTGGTGGCATGAGTGGCGAAAAAGCTCCTACCAGATGGGCTCGGGCCCTGATGTTTGTGACGAGGTTGGAATAACCTGAATAAGATTTGCTATTCTTTGTTTTCGTGTCTTGGTGGCGATCCGAGCCGTTTGATTAACTTGGGTAACCTGACAGCTTCTCCTTTGGGGGAGATTCTATAGGCGGACCCCTCCGATCCCTTCTTTGAGAAGGCAGACATCGAAACTAGGGACGCGGGGGGCGTTGAGTATGATTTTTCTGGTGAACAGAAACACCATAGCTATCGGGGGCGTAGGGTTTGCTAGTTCGTCCAGTTTTACTCAAAGCTTTGTGCCCGTATGTCGTGCCCTTAGTTTCAAGCGTACGGAGGGGTCGGGTGAGGGGGATGTCTAGACTGGTTGACATCCTCGGCATCCCCCGAGTGATGTTTGTGTCCCCGCCATTTGACGGGGTCGGAAGCTCGTGAAAGAATTTTAATGCATAAAGTAAGAAAGCTGAGATGCTTATCTTTCTTTGGATGTTCGTTCGTCGTGTCTTCTGGGCCGAACGGCCGGCCTAGGAGATCCGAAAGGTCCTGTCGTCGGGTCGTCCGTGGTCCTGCATGGGGAGGCGAAAAGTTGTCTGCCTATGTGGGCGCCTTAATCGCCGCGTCCAGAGCGGGTCAGTAGCGGGCCATACCTAGGCAGTGCTCAGTTTGACCAAAGGGGGACGCCTCATCGACCGGGGTACGTCCCGTCAGCTCCGGCGCGTCCCCTCAGATATCAATTAGCATTGATTCCGTATTTAAAGAGGGGAAGGGAGAGTGTTTTTCATCCAACCTTTCGCCTTTCCTTAGCTACCGCGTCTCCTCTTTAAATAGGGAGGGGGCGAGGAGTTCTCATCCCACCTCGTCTTCTGCCTCCGAGCCGCTATCTCTCCTTCTTCTTCCTTTCCGCCGAACGCGTCCGTGCGTCGCGGCACTTCCTGAGTGAGGAAGAGTAATGCTAGAGAGAGAGAAAACTCACAAATTTGCTCGCGAGTCTGGTGTGTGATGTCGAGCCGGAGGTTATCCAACATAGATGAGATGGTGCGTGCTGCCCTTGCTTAGGAGTCGCTGTTGTCGAAGGAGAAGAGGTGCTGGTGGGCGTCGTACGTCGTCGACCGCGCCGTCGTCCGCTGTGCTCCTCCTTTGGCGGGAGGCGTTTCCTCTTGACAGTACGCCTCCATCTTGGTGTCGCGGTAGCATGACTCTTTCATGACCTGGTTGACGACCAGCTGAGAGTCGCCCCTGACGTCGAGGCGTCGGATGCCCAGCTCGATGCCGATTCGTAGGCCGTTGATGAGCGCTTCGTATTCTGCAGTATTGTTTGATGAGGGGAAATGAAGCTAAACCATGTACCTCATGTGGACCCCGAGGGGGGATACAAAGACTAGTCCTGCTCCGGCGCCCTTCTTCATCAGCGATCCGTCGAAGTACATTATCCAGTATTCTTGATCGACGGCTGCTGGTGGCATCTGGACCTCGGTCCACTCCGCGATGAAGTCAGCTAGTGCCTGAGATTTGATCGCCGTTCAGGGGACATAAGAAATGCCCTGATCCATCAGCTCGAGTGCCCACTTTGCGGTTCTTCCCGTAGCGTCATGGCTATGAACAACCTCGCCGAGGGGGAACGACGTCACCACAGTCACGGGGTGTGACTCGAAGTAGTGGCGTAGCTTCCTTTTGGTGATGAGGACGGTGTAGAGGAGTTTCTGGATCTGAGAGTAGCGGGTTTTGGAGTCGGATAACACCTCGCTGATGAAATAAACAGGGCGCTGCACCTTGAAGGCGTGCCCCTCTTCCTCTCGCTCTACTATTAAGGCAGAGCTGACCACCTGGGTGGTGGCCGATATATAGAGCAGGAGGGATTCCCGGTCGTACGAAGGAACTAGAACCAGAGGTTTAGTCAAAAATTGTTTAACCATGTCAAGTGCTTTATGAGCCTCGGCTGTCCACTCGAAGTGGTCAGATTTCTTCAGGAGTCGATAAAGGGGGAGTCCTCGTTCGCCGAGGCGTGAAATAAATCGGCTGAGAGCGGCAAGGCACCCTGTGATCCGCTGAACCCCCTTTATGTTTTGAATCGGGCCCATCCTTGTGATGGCCGATATTTTCTCTGGGTTGGCTTTGATGCCACGCTCAGAGACGATAAAGCCGAGCAGCATGCCCCTCGGGACCCCGAAAACACATTTTTCGGGATTGAGTTTGATGCCGTTTGCCCAGAGTTTCACAAAGGTTCATTCAAGGTCGGCGACAAGGTGGTCAGCTCGCTTGGATTTGACTACGATGTCGTCGACATAGGCCTCAACAGTTCGCCCGATGAGGTCTCCGAAGCAATTAAGCATACAGCGTTGGTATGTTGCCCCTACATTCTTCAGACCGAATGGCATTGAAATGTAGCAAAACGATCCGAAGGGCGTGATAAAAGATGTTGCGAGCTGGTCGGATTCTTTCATCGCGATTTGATGGTAGCCGGAGTATGCGTCAAGGAAGCAGAGGGTTTCACACCCCGAGGTGGAATCAACTATTTGGTCTATTCGTGGCAAAGGAAATGGATCCTTTGGGCACGCTTTGTTGAGGTCGGTATAATCGACACACATTCTCCATTTCCCGCTCTTTTTCCGAACAAGAACAGGATTTGCTAACCACTCTGGGTGGTATACTTCCTTAATGAATCTTGCGGCTAGTAGTTTGGCTATCTCCTCGCCAATGGCCCTGCGTTTTTCCTCATCGAAGCGGTGTAGGCATTGTTTCACTGGCTTGGAGCCCGGGAGGATTTGGAGAGTATGCTCGGCGACCTCCCTCGGGATGCCCGGCATATCCGAGGGTTTCCACGCAAAGATGTCTTTGTTGGCGCGGAGGAAGTCGACGAGCGCGCTTTCCTACTTGGAGGAGAGTGCGGTCCCAATACGGACTTTTTTGCCCTCGGAGCTGCTGGGATCCAAGAGGACCTCCCTGGAGCCTTCTGCCGATTCGAACGACCCGGTTGATTTCTTTGTGTCGGGTGCCTCTTCGATGACCTTCTCCCTGAGGGTGGCGAGCTCTTTGGAGGCGATGACTACGGATGCGTGTCCGCAGCATTCGACCTCGCATTCGTAAGCGTGTTGGAAAGAGGTGCCGATGGTGATGACCCCGCGGGGGCCCAGCATTTTTAGCTTCAGGTATGTATAATTGGGAACGGCCATGCACTTCGCGTAACATGGTTGCCCCAGGATGGCATGGAAAGTCCTCGGGAACCAAACTACATCGAAGGTGAGGATCTCGGTCTGGTAATTGGACCGATCCCCAAAAGTGACGGGCAGGTCGATCTGCCCCAGTGATACGGCTTGCCTACCAGGCACGACGCCATGGAATGGTGCTCGGATGGGATGGAGGTTTGTTCGGTCGACGCCCATTTCGTCGAGCGTTTTGGCGTACATGGTGTTGAGGCCGCTGCCCCCATCCATCAGTACTTTGGTGAGCCGCTTTGGACCGACGATCGGATCGACGACAAGCGGGTACCTTCCCGGGTGTGGGACGACATCCGGATGGTCGGTCCGGTTGAAGGTGATGGCGGATTCCGACCACCGGAGGAAGGTTGGCGTGGCCAGTCCGGCGATATAGACCTCGCGATGGGCGACCTTCTTGCGGCGCCTAGAGTCGTAGGCCGTTGATCCTCCGAAGATCATAAGGGCGTCGATCGGCGTTGGGAAGGCATCGTCTTTCTCCTCTACGTCCTCTGTGGCGGGAACAGGTTCCTTCCCCTGCTCCCCTTTGTTAAGTCCCCCGGCCAAGTATTTGCGCATGAGGCCGCACTCCTTGTATAGATGCTTAGCCGGGAAGGTGTGGTTTGGGCATGGCCCCTCGAGCATTTTCTCGAAGTGGTTTGGAGTGCCTTCCGCAGGCTTCCGGCCACCTTTGCGGTCGGCTGCGGACACGAGCGGGTTGTCGCGTCGTTACTTCTTATTTTTCCTCTTGGCGGGATAGTCGGAGGTGCCTTCGTCAGCGGCCTCATCCCGCCTCGCCTTGCCGTCGTTGCGGTCGAAGATGGCTCCGACCGCTTCCTCTCCAGAGGCGTGACTGATGGCGATGTCCAGGAGTTCCTTGGTAGTTCGTGGGCCCCTGCGTCCCAGCTTGTGGACCAAGGATTCGTAGGTCGTTCCGGATAGAAAGGCTCCTATCACATCGGCGTCGGCGACGTTTGGGAGCTTGTTGCACTGTCGAGAGAAGTGCTGAATGTACCCGTGAAGGGTTTCATTGGCCTTCTGGCGGCAGTTTTTGAGGTCCCATGGGTTTCCAGGGTGTTTGTACGTGCCCTAGAAGTTACCCACGAAGATCTCCGTCAGATCCGCCCAACTCTGAATAGCATTGGACGGTAGGTGCTCCAGCCATGCTCGCGCCGAATCGGCCAAGAACAGCGGGAGATTGCGAATAATGAAGTTGTCATCACTCGCACCACCGCCTGACATGCAAGCCGATAGTCTTCGAGCCAAAGCCCGGGATTTGTTTCGCCAGAATATTTAGGGATGTTGGTAGGCGGTCGATACCTTAGGGGGAACGCAGCGTTGAGGATGTCTCAGGCGAAGGCCTGAGGGCCTGGCAGGCCGGGGCTCGGGCTTCGGTCCTCATTGCTGTCGTAGCGCTCACCACGTCGGGGATGATAGTCACGTCATGCTGCTTCTCCATCATCGCCGTGGGCACGTCTCCGAGCGTCGATGATGCTGCGTACGTCGCGGCCATGGCCGAGGCGTTGATGTACTAGGATGACGGAGGGCTGCCCGTCGGCTGGCGGTGTTTGGTGTACGGATGCGTCCTTGGTGGGACGCACCGAGGGTGCGCGCTGGCTGGTGTTGGGTTCGCGTCGTCGAGACAACGAACTTTCCGCCTGCTGCCCCGCCGCACGCTCAAGCAACGTGCGAATCTCCCTATGGGCCCGGCGATCTTCGGCCGTCGCGGCCTCGGGAGGCCATGCAGCAAGGCGGTTGCTGCGGCGATGTTCTGGCTAGCTCGGGCGAAGTGAGGAAGGATCCCATAGTCGGTGAGGATCCTTTGGTGTACGGTACGGGCCGTGACGCGCACGCACCCCCCGTCTTTGCGGCGTTCAATCTCGCGATTGATGTCCGCGTACTCCCGGACGAGCCCTTGCCCAGCCTCATCGATCTCCTGCTGACGGGCCTTCAGCTGCTCCATCCTTTGGCGAGATGGGGCTGTCGTCTCTTCCTCGGATCTGCTGTCAGGGTTGTTTGTAGGGGTGACCTCTTCCCTGGAGGCGCTTTCGACGTGACCTTCGGGGGTCTGCGTCATGAAGCAGTCCTAGGAAGGGTGGTGGCTCCCCTTACTGGAATCCGAGCTAGAGAACGATCCCGGCTCCTCGTTGAGGAGCCCATAAAGGGTCTTCGTATCATGTTCAATCGCCCCCACGAACTCGATGTTCGTGGGTGACTGAACCATCCGTAGCGCTAGAAGGTGGCTAGCGGTCACCGTAGCATTGCGGAGATCGAACGGAAACGCTGTCGGGGTGCTCCGTACGGGACCTTCTAGACATAGGGTGATGTTGTGCGAGACCTCCCTTGGTGACCGGACTCCCAGGGAGTTGCCCGGCGGGCCCTCAAGCCTAAGACGGCTGAGGTTAATGGAAGGGAGAGATGGGGCGGCAGAGTGAGTCAGCGCCAACTCTCCTTCTAGTGTGATGATGAAATCTAGGTCGCCGAAATGCACGTGTGCGCCCAGGACCCAGGTGATTGCGTGGGTGGCCATCCGAGAACTGATTTGGAACGCGCAAGCTCCCGTACCTGGCGCGCCAACTATCGGTGTTTCGTACAAGCACCGGCAAGTAAATTTATAGTAATGCGCGTTAGGCTCAGATGGTGCGCTAAAGGACACAAGACTTATACTGGTTCGGGCCGAAAGTCCCTACGTCCAGTTTATTGCTGCTCGTGTTATTAGCACCGTGAGTGGTTTGCAGTAAGGGGTACAAACGATCGAGAGAGGGACTGGTCCCAAGTCTCTAATGGAAGGGTTGAAGGGATGTCAAGAGGTTCGACACAACTTGACTGTGTGTATCTGAGAGTCGTATCGTTCGATCTTTTTTTCTCTCCCTCATTTTATGGAGGAAGCGCCTCCCCTTTTATAGATGAAGGGGCGGGCTTTACAAGGGTGAGGGCTTTAGGATGCGTACTCTACTTAGTCTTGTGGCTCACGTCTACCCGGCCTGGTTCTTCATTCTGATGAGTGCGAAGGAAGATAAGTGCCTACAATACTATCGATGTCTCTGTAGAATGTCAGGTTGGTTATAGAATGCTACCCTGCGCAGGGTATGGGCCGCAGTACAGTGGTTTTGACTTTTGAGCCTCCCCCAGCCTTGCTCCGCATGCCTTTTGGTTCCTATGAGTCTTCGTCGGAGGGACGCGGGGTCGGGGTCTGGAGTAGCGTCGTGGCCAAGGTCTTCTGTCTTGGTGGACCTGAGGGGTCGGGAAGCAGGCGCCGCTCCCTTGGGTCCACAGCGTGGTGATGGAATATCCGTCGTTCATGGAGATAGCAAATCCTTTTCTGGAGCGTAGTGGTTGTCGTATATCTTCGTCGGGTTCCGTGTCCTAGAGCTGAAGGCGGCGCCTACAACTCTACAGGGTGGAGAGCTCGTACCTATGACACCTTTCGGGCTCTGCGGCGCCTGGAAGGGCCTAAAGCGCCCGTCCCGTCATCCCCTGGCAGTACTTTTCCTGCCAGGGTGTAGGGTATGGTTCTTGGAGCCACGGTTGACCTGAACGTCTTGTCTTGCCCTGTCTCTATCATCTTGAAGGAACAGGGAGAAGTGGTCAGGTAAGATGAATCCAATCTTTAGATATGGAGCAGAGTGAGGCTCGTTCCTTGCCGTCGGGCGAAGCAGAGACCAATCCCTATCTCCTAGGCGAGACCGACCCTGCTCCTCCGGGGTCGGGCGAGGCGGAGTCTATCCCTTAGCACTCGGGCGAGACCGAGCCCGCCCTAAAGGCGTCGAGCGAGACGGAGACTAGCCCTGTGCCCTCGGACGAGGCAGAGCCACATCAAAGGCGTCAGGTGAGTCGGGGTTTATCCCTCGGCCTTCGGACGAGATCGAGCCCATCCAAAAGGCGTCGGGCGAGACGGAGACTAATCCTTAGCCCTCGGGCGAGACCGAGCCCACCCCAAAGGCGTCGGGTGAGATGGAACCAAGCTCCTGTCATTCTCGTAGGGGTGAAGCAATGCTCTTATGCGTCCAGAAGTTTTTAACGTTCGGTGGTTATTGGTTCCACCTTCTGGGGTACCCCGGTATTAGGTCCCCGACACTTAGCTTTCACACCATTTGTACCCTTAATAAGCACATAGAAAGAATTAATCTTAATTGAGGATACATTAATATTTTTGCTAACCTAGTCTATCGATCCTAAATATGATCACACTCACTAAGTGTCTTGATCACCAAAATAAAATGGCTCCTACCATTTATACCTTTGCCTTGAACCTTTTGTTTTTCTCTTTCTTCTTTTCAAGTCCAAGCACTTGATCATTACCATGGCATCACCGTCATCATGTCATGATCTTCAATTGCTTCACTACTTGAAATGTGCTACCTATCTCATGATCACTTGATAGACTAGGTTAGCACTTAGGGTTTCATCAATTCACCAAAACCAAACTAGAGCTTTCAATCACCCCCCTTTTTGGTAATTGATGACAACCCTTACACAAAGATATGAATTGAAATTCAATTGAATCCATGTTGCTTGTCCAAGCATTTTTACCATTTGTAAAGGATATGGACAAGTTTCATGAACCCCAAATGGTAGCAATTGCTCCCCCTACATATGTGCTAAGAGTTTGGATTGTAGCTTGCATATATGCTTAGATAGGAAATATAGGAGACAATATCTATCAAATGATGCTAAGGTATAAAAGATGGACCTTTGCAGCGTGATACAAATTGGAGTGCACCATTATATCATCCTCAGCACCATGGTTAGCTCGATACCACTTGGAGACACATGGAAATGAAATCATTAGATATCCTATGCATGCTAGTTTTTCAATTCATCATTCAAACCTACATCTAGCATACACCACACAAGCATGGATATTGAAATTTAAAACTTGTGCCATGCAAGCAAATATATGAAATGCACATTCAAATGCACCATACAAGTTCATGAGCTTGCTCCCGCTACTTGTGTGCTTAAAATTTTAATTGATCTCCTTCCTTTGTCATATCTCTTCCTCTATGTCACATTCTCTCCCTCTTTGTTGTCTTTTCACTATCTTTGTACACTATTTCTTCCCCTTTGTCATCAATGACCACAAAGGCTTAAATCATAGATAGGTTAGAATTATCAATGTCAATTAATGGGGTGAGGATCATTTTCCCAAATTTGGTCCAATCTAGATCATTTGCCAAAGATATTTAACTCGGTTTGATCTAAGGACAAGCTTCTTCACACCTCCAAATAAGGGTTATCTTGTACCATGTTGAGTTAAACACTTAGAGCTTATTTTCTAGATCAAACACTAGGTTTACAAGCCCACAAACATGTCATATGCTACCACTAGATCAAAATAAGTATAGAGGCAATAGTGATACCATACAATCATCAAAATCATTTGATTTTCATGAATGAGCCTATTTAATGTGAAAGGTGTCTAGATGCACTAAACAAGTCCTTAGCAAGGATGTATGCCATGCCAAACAATTTTTATCTTGGATTGCTCGAAGGAGAGGCATGTCATATAAGTGGGGGGGGGGTGCATCAACACATATTTGAGAAATCCAATATGTTCAACTCATTCCTTAGCTTGCAAAACCTTTTCTCATTCAATGACTTGGTGAATATATCGGCAAGTTGATCTTCGGTGCCTACACTCTCAGTGCAAATGTCCCCTTTTTGTTGGTGATCTCTTATGAAATGGTGGCGGACATCAATGTGCTTTGTTCTTATATGTTGAACCGGATTGTTGGTTAACTTGATTAAACTCTTATTGTTACATAGCAATGGTACTTTCTTGAACTTGATTCCAAAGTCACTCAAAGTGGCTTTCATCCAAAGTATTTATGCACAATAACTACCAGCGGATATGTATTCGGCTTCGGCGGTTGATAATGCAACACTATTTTGTTTCTTTGATGATCATGAGACAAGTGATCTTCCCAACAATTGACATGTGCCCGAGGTGCTTTTCCTTTCAACCTTGCATCCCGCATAATCCGAGTCGGAGTAACCAACTAGCTCAAACTTTGCTCCTTTGGGATACCACAAACCAACATTTTGTGTATGCTTCAAGTACCTCAATATTCTCTTTATAGCCTTCAAATGACTTTCTCTTGGTGAGGCTTGAAATCTTGCACACATGCATACACTAAACATGACATCCGGCCTTAATGCGGTCACATAGAGTAGGCTTCCAATCATAGACCGATACAATTTTTGATCCACCATATTGCCACTTGCATCACTATCCAAGTTCCCATTTGTTCATATCGGTGTACTAATAGCTTTGCTATCACTCATGCCAAACTTCTTGATCATATTCTTGATATACTTGCCTTGACTCACAAAAGTACCATTCTTCAATTGCTTGATTTGAAGACTAAGGAAGTAACTTAACTCTCCAATTATGGACATCTCAAACTCATTAGCCATCATCTTTCCAAACTCATCACAAAAGTCTTGATTGGTTGATCCAAATATGATGTCATCAACATAGATTTGCAACATAAATAAATCTTTTCCAATCTTCTTGCTGAAAATAGTGGTGTCAACCTTGCCCATCATGAACCCTTTAGAGAGCAGGAAGTCCCTCAATCTCTCATACCATGCTCTCGGTGCTTGCTTCAAGCCATACAATGCCTTCTTTAACTTATACACATGGTCGGGCTTCGTGTCATCTTCAAAACCGGAAGGTTGCTCAACATATACTTCTTCATTGATGTAACCATTGAGAAATGCACTCTTAACATCCATTTGATAGAGTTTGATGTTGTGGGCACAAGCATAGGCTAGCAAGATTCTAATTGCTTTCAATCTAGCAATCGGGGTATATGTTTCTCCAAAGTCAAGACCTTCAACTTGTGTATAGCCTTGTGCTATCAATCTTGCTTTGTTCCTTACTACTATCCCATCTTGATCTTGTTTGTTTCTAAAGACCCATTTGGTTCCAATCACATTGTGTCCCTTTGGTCTCTCTACTAATTCACATACTTGATTTCTTGTGAAGTTATTTAATTCTTCATGCATAGCATTCACCCAATCAACATCCTTCAATGCTTTATCTATCTTTTTTGGTTCAATGGATGACACAAATGAGAAATGCTCACAAAATGAAGCCAATTTTGATCTTGTTTGTACACCTCTAGAAATATCACCAATGATAGTGTCCAATGGATGATCCCTTGCAACATTGGTTGGTTGGAGTATTGGAACTTGATTGCTTGCACTTGCTTGATCATTGGATTGAGATGATGTACTAGCCACTTGATCTTGTTCATTGTTATGAGAGCCACTTGTACTAGCTTGATTTGTATCATCTTGCACATTTGAGTTAGGGAGCACTTGTACTTGATCATCTTCATCATCATTCACTAGACTAGGCCTCAATTCACCAACATCCATGTTCTTCATGGCATTTGAAAGTTGAATGCCTCTAACATCTTCTAAGTTCTCATTCTCTACTTGTGAACCCTTGGTTTCATCAAATTCAACATCATGAACTTCCTCAAGAGTGTCACTATCCAAATTTCAAACTCTATATACTTTGCTTGTAGTGGAATAACCAAGTAGGAATCCTTCATCACATTTCTTGTCAAACTTGTCCAATCTAGTGCCTTTCTTCAAGATATAGCATTTGCAACCAATGACCCGAAAATATGCAATGTTAGGCTTTCTACCATTCAAGAGCTCATATGGTGTCTTCTCTTTCAATGGGTGACAATAGAGGCGGTTGCTACAATAGCAAGCCGTGTTGATAGCTTTGGCCCAAAAAGATTGACTCGTATTGTACTCACTAAGCATAGACCTTGCCATATCAATGAGTGTTCTATTCTTTCTCTTAACAAGGTCATTTGATTGTGGAGTGTACTTGGCCGAGAATTGATGTCTAATTCCAAATTTATCACACAACTCATCAATTCTAGTGTTCTTCAACTCACTACCATTGTCACTTCTAACTCTCTTGATGGTTGTTTCAAACTCATTGTGAATGCCCTTGATAAATGATTTGAATATTGCAAACACATCACTTTTATCCACTGGAAAGAATACCCATGTGTATCTAGTGTAATCATCCACTATCACAAAGCCATATTTGTTACCACCAATGCTAGTGTATTGTGTTGGCTGAAACAAGTCCATGTGCAATAACTCAAATGCTTTACTAGTGCTCATCATGCTTTTCTTAGGATGGGTGTTTCCAACTTGTTTGCCGGCTTGACAAGAGCTACAAAGTGTATCCTTTTCAAACACAATATCTTTCAAGCCTCTAACCAAGTCATGCTTAACCAATCTATTCAATTGTTTTATTCCAATATGACCAAGCCTTCTATACCATAACCAACTCATGCTAGACTTAGTGAACAAGCATGTAGATAATCTAGCTTCACTAGCATTGAAATCAACCAAGTATAGATTCTCATATCTAAAACCTTTGAAGATTAAATTAGAGCCATCTACACTTATGATCTCGACATCATCTATCTTAAATATGTATTTGAATCCAAGATCACACAATTGAGCCACAGATAGCAAATTAAAGTTCAAGCTCTCTACTAGCAATACATTGAATATGCTCATGTCATTGGATATTGCAATCTTACCAAGCCCTTTGATCTTGCCTTTGCCATTGTCACCAAATGTGATACTATCATAACCATCATTGCCATTGGTATTTATTGAGTTGAACATTCTTGCATCACCGATCATGTGTTGAGTGCACCCACTATCAAGAACCCAATGCATTCCTTTGGCTTTGTAATTTACCTACAAAAGAAGATCAATTCTTTTTAAGTACCCAAACTTGCTTGGATCCGTGAAGGTTAGTCACTAAGCTCTTTGGTACCCAAATGGTTTTCTTCTTTGAGCCCATCCATGGTTTACCAATGAACTTAGCCTTTACACCATTTGTATTCTTAGTAAGCACATAGAAAGAATCAAGCTTAATGGAGGATACATTATCTTGTGACTTCTTGTTCATGCACTTTTGCTCTACATGATCAACTTGCTTGCAACTAGTGCAAAACCGACCATTGTTCTTCATAAAACTAATTTTGTGAGGAGCAAAGGCCGCCTACCTTTCTTGGGGGTATAGCCCAATCCTTCTTTGTAAAGAGAAGCTCTTTAGCTACCCAAGCACATAAGCAAGCGATCCTCACGACTATAGGCTTTAGCCAAGCTCTTTAGCTACCCAAGCACATAAGCAAGTGGTCCTCATGACTATAGGCCTTAGCCAAGATGTGAGTGAGTTCATTGACCTCCTTCTTGAGGGTCTCATTCTCAACCATTAGTGAGACATCACAAGTGAAACCATCACTACTAGATGAGGTGGAAGTAGAAGTGCTACAGGAAGGGTTAGTGGGACCAACAATGATAGGCATAGATAATAATTCATCAATTAGGTCACAAGTTAAGCCTACATTACAAGTCTCAACATGCTTCTTCTTATTTTGTTCATTAAGCAAAGAAGAATGAGCTTTTTCAAGCTTCTTGTGAGCCTTACCAAGCTTCTCATGGGCTTCCTCTAACCTCTCATGAGTTGCTTTGAGCTCATCAAGGGCTTACTTAAGGCCTTTTACTTCCTTATTCAAGCTCTTGCATTCCCTTCTCTTAATGTCAAAGTATTCTTTATCATCTTCTAGCATGTCAAATAATTCATCTTTTGTGGGTTCATCATCATCACTATCACTATCATTTTCATTATCATGTTCCTCATCACTTCCATCATCACAAGTTTGTATCTTAGTGGCCTTAGCCATGAAACATGATGGAGTGTCGAAGAGAGAAGGCTTCTCATTGATAGCAATGCTTGCAAGTGCCTTCTTCTTGGTGGTCTTGTCATTATCACTATCATCATCACTTGAGGAAGCATCACTATCCCAAGTGACCACATATGAACCACCCTTCTTCTTTTTCTTGAAGGTCATCTTGTCCTTCTCTTTCTTTTCCTTCTTGTCCTTCTTCTTGTTCTTCTTGTTGTCATCACCATTGTTGCTATTGTATGGGCATTGAGCAACAAGATGATCCTTGCTTCCATAATTGAAGCACCTTTTTTACTCTTCCTTGTTCTTGGATGAAGATTTCTTCCTTCTAGCATGGTAGCCCTTCTTCACCATAAACTTGTCAAATCTCTTGACAAAGAGAGTCATCTTCATCATCATCATCATCCTATGAACCATCATCTTCACTTGATGTATCTTGCTTTGCCTTGCCCTTGGATGATGTGGCCTTGAATGCCACACCCTTCTTCTTGTCATCCTTCTTATTTTTCTTCTCCTTTTCTTTCTTCTCATCATCATCTCTATACGTATCATTGGTCATTATATCTCCCAACACTTGGTTTGGAGTCATCGCGTCCAAACCACTCCTCACTAGAATAGTGACCAATGTGCTAAATCTTGAAGGCAAGCATCTCAAGAACTTGTGGGAGAAGTCCTTGTCCTTCACCTCTTCTCTAAGTGCTTTGAGATCATTGACAAGCACTTGAAGTCTATGAAACATCTTCGGCACACTCTTATCCTCCTTTATCTTGAAGCTTGTAAACTTTTTCTTGAGAATATATGCCTTTGCACCCTTCACGGCTTGAGTGCCCTCAAATGATTCCTCCAACTTCTTCCATGCCTCATGAGCTCTCTCAATGTTCTTGATTTGCACAAATATTCTTTCATCCAAAGCATCATGGATGGCACTAAGAGCAATATCATTATTTTGGAGAAGCATTTCTTCGGCGGCGGTGGGAGCCTCTTCATCATCAATCTCAATCTTGGTCTCCACCACCTTCCAAACCTTCCTATTGATTGACTTGACATAAGTTATCATCTTAGCCTTCCAATAGAGATAGTTTGAGCCATCAAATTGGGGTGGCTTCTTGGTGTTGTTGATTTGAGCTATTTTTACACCGAAGATTGTTAAGCTTTAAATCACGGTGATCATGACTCTGATACCACTTGAAAGGTCCTAATAGCTAGAGTGGGCGTGAATAGCCTATTAAAAATTTCTACAACAACACTTAGCAAACCGGTTAGACAAATATGAAGCTAAGCGAGTGTTGCACTAGCCTACTAAAAATATAAGCCACATACCACAATTCTAGTTTATGTAGTCTCTATCCACACAATAGCTATGTCTCTACACTAAGTTAGTGTGCTCTCAATGGCTAACTAAAAAGCCACACTAACCAAACTACAAGCTCTCATGACTAACTACACTAAAGAGCTTGACAACTAGTTTGCGGTAATGTAAAGAGAAAGTGAGCAAGATGGTTATACCGCCGAGTTGAGGGATGAACCAATCAATCACAAGAATGAATACCAATGAAGACCAATCACCTTAGAACCAAATGATGACACAATGATTTTTACCGAGGTTCACTTGCTTGCCGGCAAGCTAGTCCTCGTTGTGGTGATTCACTCACTTGAAGGTTCATGAGCTGATTGGCATCACCCACCAAACCCTCAATAGGATGCCATAGAACCAACACAAGACGAGGATCACACAAGCCATGAGCAATTTACTAGAGTACCTTTTGAATCTCCGTCGGGAAAAGGTCAAGAACCCCTCACAATCACCACGATCAGAGCCAGAGACAATCATCAACCTTCACTCGACAATCCTCACTGCTCTAAGCCGTCTAGGTGGCGGCAACCACCAAGAGTAATAGGCGAATCCCGCAGCGAAACACGAACACCAAGTGCCTCTAGATGCAAACACTCACCAAATTCACTTGGATTCACTCCTAATCTCACAAAGATGATGAATCAATGATGGAGATGAGTGGAAGGGCTTTAGCTAAGCTTATAAGGTTGCTATGTCAATACAAATGGCCAAGAGAGTGAGTTAGAACCGACCATGGGGCTTAAATAAGATTGCCCCCACGAATAGAGCCGTTGGCTCAATTATTGGGCAGACTACGGGATGACCGTATGCACCGGTCGTGTGCATCGGACGCGTCTAGCCGCCTGCGTCCGGTCATTGCCAGTTCGCCATGTGTCCCATTCAAACGAAGTAGCCGTTGCTGCCACGAGTACCACACTCAACTGTGACCGGATGCGTCTGGTGTGGACCACCGGATGCAGGAGACGCAGCGTCCGGTCGAGTCCAGAGAGCTCCCAGAGCCGCTCTGGGCCGACCGGACCGGACGTAGGAGACACAGCGCCCGGTCGAGTCCAGAGAGCTCCCACAGCCGCTCTGGGCCGACCGGACGCGTCCGGTCATTTCGGACCGGACGCTCCCAGAGTTTGATCAATTTTAACACTGAAAACCAGAGGCTCACTGATTCACACCGGACGGCGACCGGACGTGTCTGGTCGCTCTCTGCAATTCAGTACCGAGCCACATCACTTTGACCGAACGCTGAACAGTAACTCCTCAACGTCCGGTCGCTCCACTGAGCTAGAGTCCGGTCGTTAATACTGGACGCGTCCGGTCTCCATATCGGACGCGTTCGGTCACTCTGTGGCCAGCGCGACTAACTCCTTTTCAATTCTATCTTCTTTATCCTTGCTCAAATGTGTCAACCACCAAGTGTATCAACTTGTGCACATGTGTTAGCATATTTTTACAAATATTTTCAAGGGTGTTAGCACTCCACTAGATCCTAAATGCATATGCAATGAGTTAGAGCATCTAGTGGCACTTTGATAACCGTATTTCGATACGAGTTTCACCCCTCTTAATAGTACGGCTATCGAACCTAAATATGATCACACTCGCTAAGTGTCTTGATCACCGAAACAAAATGGCTCCTACCACTTATACCTTAACCCTGAGCCTTTTGTTTTTCTTTATTCCTTTTCAAGTCCAAGCAATTGATCATCACCATGACATCACCATCATCATATCATGATCTTTATTTGCTTCATTACTTAGAATAGTGCTACCTATCTCATAATCACTTTGATAAAATTAGGTTAGCACTTAGGGTTTCACTAATTTACTAAAACTAAACTAGAGCTTTAAGTCTACCACCGCCGCAAGCCAAGAGGCACGAACACGCCAAGGGAAGCCAGCAAATACGAACAAGCATTGCTCTGATCATGGCCGTCATGGGTTTCCCGGTGGACTACTTGGAGCTGGTGCTCCTGAAGCAGCAGCTCCACCTCCTGCTGCTGCTAGGGTACATTCGCCGCTACCTCATCTGGGCATTCAACCACCAGGCCTAGTAGCAAGATAAATACGAGAACCAACAAAATATATATATAAAAATAAAAATATTCATATAACCATAATTTTTGCTGTGGCAACACATAGAAGTGACTTTTTTAGAAAAGAGGACAAAAGAAACTTACCTTTTTTTATTTAAGCACTTTGTGCATCTTCGTAACGTAGAAATCATTTATAATGGCTCACGTCCATTGCCATCTCTATCTACCTTCTTAAAAAAGAATCAATTGTCCTTTTAGTAGCAATCATTATTTCCAAACTGAATTAGCGTAAGCATACAATGATACAAACTGAACTAAAGATTTGCACGGATGATCATTGCAAATTAGCAATTAAAAAATTACTTTGCCTGTGCTTGTGCGTATAGCGTGCGGCTCTCTTGCTTCTTGCACCTGTAGGCTGCAGACTTGATCGCTCGGCTGCTGGCTGCTCGGCGCTCACCTGCTCCAGCCTCCAGCGATGCCGCGACGCAGCGACGGCCAACGGGATGGAGATTGGCAGCCGGATGCGGCGACGCCTCGACGCCTCTGCGGACTGCAGCTCTGCTCTCCGCCTGTCTGCTGATCGTGCGGGGAACTGAAGCTACGGGGGCACGGCCCCTGGTGACCACCCCAATTCCGCCACTGCCACCATGCACTGCTGCAGGACGGCGTGGCGTGCGGCTGCCCTCTCCCACTCGTGCGGACGTTGCCTCCCCGCCGCGTCGTGGAGCCGCCGGGCCGCTACCTCCGGTACGCCAACGAGCCTTTATTCTCTCGAGTAGGATACTGTACTGAAAACACAGATACATGTGTATGTTTCAAATGTTTCAGATGTTTATACGGAAGTTGTAAAAGTAGATGTATATTATAATGGTTGTACACGTATATTACAAACGTCTGTCCCCAATGTTTATGTGTGTTTTTCAGATATACGTTGAAAGTATGTTTATTTGGATGTTGTAATTGCAAGTGTTTTATCTGAATATTACGTATTGTTATAATAATTTTAAGTGTTTTTCAGGTGTTTTTTTTTGCAAGTGTCTCAGAAACATGTTTAAAGTGTTTTATCTATTTTTAGACGTATGTTGTAAGTGTTACATCTGTATCTTTCAAAAGTAAATTAGGTGTTGCACATGTTGTAACGTCACCCTCCCACGGAGATGAGGCGTAGACGCCGCGTTAGCTGACGCGGGGGCGGAGCCTAGGTGCGGGAACAGGGTACAGGCGTGGGCGTCTGCTAGCACCAGCACTACCAATGGTTTTATGGTTGCGCGAGTAAAATTGAAATACGACAATACTGTACAAAGACTACTCAGGTAGTCAGGTAATTTTTTTCCGCGCGACCATACAGATCTATCCATCCTGAGATTGGACGGGCCGGCAAGATTGGCGAAGCGGGCTGGCCGGGCTGTGCTCTGCGATGCGACGCCTACGGCCTGCAGGAGACTTCATCAGAACCTCAGGATCACCGTGAGATCAGTACGTTTGCCAGCAAGATGCATGGCCGTGACGAACCCGAGCGCGAGGCTTTAGCATGAGCGCCTCCCACTGAGACCGGTCCTTTGGAGTTGGGGACTTGGGGGGCACACACACTGACACGACACCGGGTCAATGCGTTAGGTGAAACAACCCAAGGGCTCCGACTCCGATCTTCCTGCTTCGTCGGCTCTCCCGTCCCGTGCGGCCGTGCAGGGCTGCCGCTTCGCCTGCCTGTGTGAAACTAGTAAAGAAACGCGAAGTTAACCGACGCCTTAGCTGCTCTACAGCACTTTGGCATCAGTTCCCTCGCCGGCCATCATTCGACCCTCGTTTTTCAGAGCACCTTTTCTGCTTCACTTGTTGAAATCACAAGCTGGTTGGAGGCATGTCATGAACATACCCTTTTCTGTTTTCAATGCCCTCGAGGCCATGGTCCACGAATTTTTCTGTTCCAAAGTAGTACTAGTAGAAAACATGCATGTTCTGATCATACAAAAGGAAGCGATCGAGATCGCCAGAAACTGCACAGATAGAGAGAACTTGTCAAAGATGCCCCCACCAGCTGGCCTAAGCACAACTTTCGCGTCCCCTCTGAGAAGCTTTGAGTCGCACCGAAGGCATTCCAATTCCATTCTCTTCACACACTGCACCATTTCATTTCATTTTCTTTTCTTTTTATAAAATCGGTTAAAGGTGAAAAAAAAGGTCGAGAGAGTAGGAATGTACACCGAAGAAATAATGCTCGATTGACGTATTTTCAATCTTCAGAAAGCATTTTAGCTAGCAACCCTGTGGTCGATAAATAGACCCTCCAACCTCCAGTCTAGTGTCCTACATAGCAACATAGTGCATATCTCCCTTGCTCTCGTCCCTTCCATTGTACATCCAGCCCATCATACTAGATAAGCTAAGACTAAGATCACCATGGCCAACTCCTTGCTCCTCCTCGTGGCGCTGGTCATCGCCGGTTCCACGGCTCTGGCTTCGGCCACGACGTACACCGTCGGCGACTCGCAGGGCTGGACGACCAACGGCGACTACAGCACCTGGGCCAGCGGCAAGAGCTTCGCCGTCGGAGACAAACTAGGTGAGCTAGCTCTCTGCTCCGATCCTTCACGTACGTCTCGTTCCATCAAGCGTGAGACTGCAACTGGGCACGCATTATTGGCGACGCCGCGATTATTGCGCAGTGTTCAACTACATGAGCAAGGCGCACTCGGTGACGGAGGTGAGCAAGAGCGGCTACGACACCTGCTCCGGCACCAACCCGCTGAGCGACGACGAGAGAGGCTCCACCGTCATCATGCTCCAGACCCCGGGCACGCACTACTTCATCTGCAACGTCCCCGGCCACTGCGCGGAAGGCATGAAGCTAGCCGTCGCCGTCTCCTCCACGCCATCTGGCACGACGCCTTCCGCGGGCGCCCTGCAGGTCCCGGCGATGGCCTCCGTCGTCGCCGCCGCGGCCGCAGGCGCTGCGATCAAGCTCGCGCTCTTCTGACGGAGCACGGCTGTCGATCGTCAGAGTCGTCCAGGGTAGAGACAGTGCATGCAGGCTATGTTCTTGGCCGTTGATGGTTCGTGTAAACGGAAATTACTGTCCACATTTATTTCTGCTACTTTTTCAGGCGATTGTTCGTCGTGCAACTCATGTATGTATGCATGTTACTCTGCGGTGGCGAGTGCCTTTTCTGATGCCTCTGTCGTTGTGTGTTCATCACCAGGGTGTATATCATCGTGTGTGATTGTTCTTTGGGAGATCTTTGCCTCAATAAAATTGCCTCATTCTCTAGTATTCCATCGATGAGTGCTCTGTAACTCTGTAAAACACATCCTCTCAAGTCACTGTCTTGTCAGGTCAGGTAAGAGCGTGATTCGGCGGAAAAGCGGAGGAAATGATCGAGTCCTCAAAGGGCAGGAACATTGTAAAGCGATCTTGTCGGCTGGGTTTGATGTGTATGCGTCGAATGGTTTACAAATTACAATACATTACCGATAAATAGAGGTGACCAGTAAACGGGAGGAGAGGCCGGTTAGCGAGCTAACACTGATAGTTTAGGTGATATAAACTAATTCTATCAGGTTTTACTGATAAAACAGAAATACCGCATTTATTGAAAATCCATCAGTGACAATCTAAACCTTGCGATACAAGTTTCTAATGGATAACATTTTTTTCGTTTTTCTCAAAGAGATAAGATAAACATGCCCCTTTCCGTATATATGGCTCTTTTCATCTTAATTGAGCTACTTCCATTTACATTAAAAGAAAATTAAACAACATTCAGGTGTTTTTTTTTGCGAGATTCTAGCAAAAACTCTAAATATGTTAAAGCATCTATAGCAGGAGGTCTCAAATCAGGGCCCTCAGATTCAAATAAATAGACACCAGCTCCCTGTCTCCTCGATCGTCTCCTCGAATCGGGGCGGCGATGGATGCCCCCGCGGCGGAGGAAGGGCGGGGGGAGGTGGGGAGGCATCACGGCCAGGAGAAGGAAAAATGGGGTGTCTGCCCACATCGTCTCCTCGAATCCCGTCAATGGGATGCCCCCGTGATGGGTGGAGACGGCGGCGGGGAAAGGGCGTCGTGGCCGGAAGAAGGACGACTGGGACGGCTGTCCATGGCTAGGAGAGGTGTGCCCGGGTCCCGGGGCACACAGCGGGGAGGGGCACCTTGACAGGGAGGGAAGAGAAATGTGGCCAACCACCCGATAGGGGCCATGGTCGATGCTCTTAGACTGTCTCCAACGAAGTACCCAAACCGTGATCCATTCGCATTTTACGTCGTGCACAGTACTTTTACGGGGGAAAATCGCTCTCCAACAGAGTAGCCAAACGCAGCAGGCATTTTGCGTCCGACGATACACGGTACCCAAACTTGCATCCTCTCTCCTTCCCTTTGCGTCTCCTCCACGCAGGCGGGGCCCACCACCACGACCGGAGCCGGGGCCGAGGTCCGCCTGCGCCCGCGCCGGGGCCGAGCGCGCCGGGGCCGAGGTCCGCCCGCGCCCGCGTTGGGGCCGAGCGTGCCGTGGCCGAGCTCGCCGGGGCCGAGGTCCGCCCGCGCTCGCGCAGGGGCCGAGCGCGCCGAGGTCCGCCCGCGCCCGCGCAGGGGCCGAGCGCGCCGTGGCCGAGCTCGCCGGGGCCGAGGTCCGCCCGCGCCCGCGCCGGGGCCGAGCGCGCCGAGGTCCGCCCGCGCCCGCGCTGGGGCCGAGCGCGCCGGGGCCGCCGGGGCGGAGCTCGCCACGCGCCGCCAGGCCCGAGGCCGCCGGCTCCTCCTCCGTTGCCTTTGGGTTGGCTGTTGGAGAACGGAAGTTTTGGGTACGCTACCTTTGTACTGTGCATAACCTAAACCACGGTATGGGTATTCGTTTTGGGGCTGCACCGTTGGAGATAGCCTTAGGAATGAGGGTCGTAGTGTGGGATTTGAGTGCCTCCTAGTTTGAAGGCTTGAATGGAGACACTATTAAACCTATGCTTTTTAGCCTAGCCCTTAGATTTTGGTTTACGAGCTTGTTTGAGGGCCCTGGAGTTGATATTAGAGGCCACAAACCAGGAGGTTTGTGTTTTGAGGGTTGAAGACTCATAGGAGTACGGTGGCTCTAAAGGGAAGACCGAAGGAGATAGCAAACCTGAAGGGGCAGCAAGAATACAGCGCCAGCTAACCATGGGAGGTGGAGGAGGCCGGTTGGGAGTTAGCGACGGGTACAGATGGGGTATCTAGCCTTACAATGGTGTACCCAACTACCCATTACCTCCTTTGAGCAATCTACTAAATAGCAGATAGCAGGTTCGTAGCGGATTAGCGCTAGTATAACCGATTTTGGGTAATGGGTTCTGTAAAGCAGATGCTAAGTTCTAATAGCAGAATAATAAAAAGTCATTTTTTGAAGCATATGTCGATATTAATATCACTACTAGAATCTAGAATTTTCTTGGGGGTCAAAAACCACTGAGGAAAGCACCTAAACCGTTAATCCTTGACAGACAACAGTCAAGTAATGACCGCCAAGTGTACAGTGCAAGGGAAATTCAAATTCCTAGGCGGCTGGCACTCAAGGATCATTTCCTTGCATTGACGGGTTTGCCGCCAAGGAAAACAAGCCACCATCAAAACTACTAGAGTACCACAAGAAAATATATCAACTGCCAAGAGAACAACTTTCCTTGGCGCAAGTAACTGCCAAAATAATTATCAAAGTCTTCAAGGTAAAAGCAATTTATTTGACTGCTTTTAACCCCCAAGGAAATGTGTTTGTTTGGCAGCCTTAACAGCCAATGTTATTGCATTTCCTTGTTGCCAACCGCCAAGGAAACAAAGGTACTAACAAAAACAAATACAGTAATCAGCAAATTCAATTCAGTGTAATCATCCATTCATAACACCAAAAATAGTAGCATGGTTGTAAGAAATATTTATGATACATTCCCAGTAAAAATGTCTAATTTCCTTGATTGTTCTGTTTACCCGCCAAGGAACTTGTATTTCCTTGGAGGTTTACCTAAACCGCCAAGGAAAGTCCTATTTTTTTGGCGGTTCTATTTTAGCCTTCAAGGCCGACAAGAAAATTCAGTTTGATGATAGTTATCATGTTTGCTTAAAATTATTATGAATTTTTAGTTCATTATTAAATTTAATGACACAAAACCAAAAAAACATATAGATGAATAAGATATAAAAAAAATACATGTGGAGACAAATTATATTTAAGTTCTCATACCAATTGAAATGATATCATTAATCATCCATTGTTCTTTATCATGGTCTAAATCATCATTTAATATTTTTATTAACATTGGAACAATCCACATAATAAATAGTGGTCCAACAACAACAATTGCGGCTTGCAATAGTGGATGCTAAGCGTTATAGTGGCCGCTAAATTCCAACACATTATCTTTGGTCGACTACATTATAGTGGCAGAGGCCACTTCCGCTATAGTGACCACCGTTGCGGGTACTACCAATGCTATTTAGCACTATGCCTAAGAGGTAGGAACTCAAATGAATTATATAGTCCTTAATTTCTGAAATAAATGATACAATAATGCAATTAAAATCTCTATATACCTAATATTAAATAGTATAGTTTTTTTTCATCTCTCACTCTCTCCCCCGCTCTCCGTCTCTCACTCATCATCCGTCCCTCACTTTCTTCCTTTCTCACTTTGAGTTCAGAATCTTCTATCCCTCACTCTTATCCTTTTTTTTTCTTTGAGTTTGGAGCTGCGAAACATTCATTAGTGCCGCACGAGAGGGCACATGGCTCGCCTTCCAACTTTTTTAAAAACTCACAGTGGGTGCACAAGATTGTCATCTTTTTAAGTTGAGTTAATTTTTCATATGAGATTAATCCTTTACTGCACTAGCATGTATTGTGAATCTTGGAATTTATTTGATTAAAATTGAGCAAAGCTAATTAAATTCAACAAGATAGGTAGCTTATTATCATTGGCACGAGCATCATGCAACCAATTGTGCACCCCATTGCAATGTACGAGTATATTGATACATGTTTTTTTATTACCAAGCATACAACTAACAAATTAATATGATTTTTCTATTACCTCCTAGCAGATAACATGCTTTAACTCTCATTTAAATTGACGGTTCACATCACTTCAGAGTACCATAGCCTAACCCAACTTCGAAACAGCTGAGAAACACTGGGTGGTAGACTCTAAAAAGCTGCTGCTCTCCCCTCTCTCTCGCTTTGGCCTGCCACAGAAAACTCTTGAGCCCTTGCAATTTGGAAAACACCGGCATAATCAGCAACCTTTGCAAAAGCTAAGGCTGAAAAGAGCTAGTGGACCTCGAGTTACAAAGACGACAGCTCAATCCGAACCACTACACTAACAACGAATCTTCTTCCGTGTGTGATGTGATTCTGGACAGAATAGCTAGCTGCGAGAAGTTGAAATATGATGAATCGGTTTCTGCCTTTCTTGATCCACCAACAAAGTGTCATGCAAATTGGTCGATGCATAAAAATCAATGACTAGTACGAGACGAAGGGTCAGCCGGGGTGGTTATGCCCATCATTTGTTTTAGGACACAAAGCTTCCGAGATATGTCGATGAATAAGTGTATTCTCACAGCATGCCATTAGTTGTGAGCTTGTAAGTATGACGTAGGGCTGTTAGGAATGTGCCCTGAACGGCTGAACCTCTCACTTCCCTGTCCCTGAATAGTTAGGACTTAGGACTTTGCCCAGGTATAAGCTCATTTTTAATATTCCTATCTAGTGTAGACCACTTATTTGGTTCTTATAGCTGAAAATTTTTCTCTTCAAATTTTAGAAATCAAATCTTAGCAGAAGCGGCAGCTATTGCTGAGCTTTGTGGTAGGGTAGAAATGATATTGTGTTCAAAAGGACTACCTACAACTATTTCATTCCTGCAGTTTATTTTTAGGGCACATATTGGATCTGGGATTGATCCATAAGAAATTTAGGCATATTACAGTATATTTTAATTCAAAAATATATACAGATATTTGTGATAATAGTTATGTGCTCGTGTGATCTACATCTACTCGCAGAAGCAAACATGTTGATCAAATGAATAGGCAAAGCATGTAAACAACTAAAATCATTGCGGTTGTATACCCAGAGGCAGGGCAGGACTAGTGTTGAATGCACCAATGACTTATAACATGATTAAAATCATTTTTCATGGCCTAAGATGAAACATAGTATCAAATACTTTGTTGATTCTTGTAGTGTTTGCCAACAAGCCAAAGTGGAAAGAGTTGCTTATCCTGGTTTACTTACTTCAACAAGTACCAATACCAGCTGACCAGTTTTGGCACACCGTCAGTAAGGATTTTGTGGAAGGCTTACCCTCTTCTTCTAGGGGAAATTGTATTATGGTCATTGTTGATAAGTTTTTCAAGTATGCCAACTTTTGTCTTTATCTCATCCATTCATTCTGTTGACTATTGCAAAGCTCTTTAAAAATAACATTTACAAACTTCATGGCCTTCTTACTACTATTGTTTCACACCACAAAAACGATCTTATGAGACAATCTCTCTCATAAATAAAGGAGGGCATACCACCTTCGTAAATGGTCAGGTGGCCATCAGGCAAACGTGTCTCTGAATATCATTTAGAGAGACGAAGTTAGGACGCCTATCTCTAAAAATTGCTAGAGGCAGGCAGGGATGAAACCGGATCGGATAAAGACGGGTACCAGTGAACCTGCATTATGTCCCATATTCCGTATTATATCCCATATTTTTTTAATCAGATCTTACAACCGGATACTGATCATTCGGATATGAATATCTACCTCATATACATACCAGAAATCTAATTTTTAAGAATTCGGATTCGGATACGGTCAGATATTAAATGTTCGGATTCAGATATGGATTGTCTAAATAGTGTTTTTAACCATTTTGGGACGGATGGATATCGAGAAATATCCGTACCGTTTTTATCATAGGAGGAAGCCATTCTAAGTGCTTGTCTCAAATAATCGATTTTTAGAGACGGATACCTTAAAATGCCCATTTCTATAAATAGTTACATAAAAAATCATAACTTTTTTCGTATGAACTCATATCAAGATAAACTTTGTATCAAAATTGTAGATCGCGTAGTTGAGATTTTATTTATGTCAAGCTGTTTAGAGTCACAAACTATCATTTTAATTCATGAATTTTGAAATTTGAAATTTAAAGTTTTCAAACAAACTCGAATGTTGACATGTACCAAAGTTGTAGTCATCAATAAAGTCTACAACTTCGTAGTTGAAAAGTTTTTTATTTGAAGTCATTTAGAGTTCCAAATATATGTTCTAAGTTCTTAGATTTTGAAATTCAAAATTTAGAATTTGTATACGATGTTGAATGCTCACATAGCTAATACCAAAGTTGTAGTGACTGACGTAATATACCTGTGTTTTGTTGATAAATTTTTTATTTGAAGTTTTATAGTGTCTCGAATATTTATTTGTATTTCACATGTTTTGAGATTTAATTTTTCGAATTTTTCAAACAATCTTGGATGGAGACATATTCTATACCAAAGTTGTAGTGCTTAACCAGATTTAAAACTTTATAGTTGAAGCTTTTTTATTTGAGTTCATTAAGTAGCTAAAATATCTAAAACAAGATTACAAAATATTGATATAAAAATATTGCATTCTATGCCAGAGGTGTAGGGTCGAGATGGCGGACTAGAGGGGGGTGAATAGTTCTTTCTAAAATTGAAACGCACCGACTAACCGAAATAAATGTGGAATTAAAACTATCGGTCTAGCCAAGACTACACCCCCTCTATCTATGTTCTCAAGCACCTTAAAAGGATCCTAAACTAGCAACTAAAGTGTCGGGCTAGCTAGAGCTCGTTTAACCAATTCTAGGAGCAAGTCACACAAACCTATGTCACTAGTACTTCAAGTAATGGAGAAGCTCATACACATGCTAGTAAGCAAAAGCACAAAGCCACCTAAGCTTACTAAGAATGCTCAATAACAAAGCTACACAAGATAAATTTTAGAGCGCAAATTACTTAGCTACACAAACTAAGCAATATGACTAACAAGGTTACTCAAACCGAATTAGTCATGCAAGGGAGTTACTTCTATGCTACACAAGTAAGAAGGTAACTAGAATGCTACACAAGCTAACTAATTACAAGAGCAACTACACAAGCACAATGTAAATGAAGTAAATACAAGCTTGTATAATGAGGATGCAAACCAACGGGAAGACAAAGATGACACGATGATTTTTTTCCCGAGGTTCACGTGCTTGCCAACACGCTAGTCCCCGTTGAGACAAGCTCCAAGGTTGCCGCCAGTCCTCATGCTAGTGGTGACCCGCAAGTCAAACTCTCCCACATGGAGTGCTTACCACAAGCTCTAGCACTTGACTCGGATGGACCACTTGTCGCCTATCGGGGACCGAATACTGGGGTACCCAAGGAGGAGGAGCTAATAACTATCAAACGTTGATGCTTCCAAACAGACAAGAACGCGACTACACCTCTCGCCCAACCCCTGAGGGCTGGCTCCACCTTGCCCGACTCCTGAGGGCTGGCTTCGCCTCGCCCGACGTCTGAGGGTAGATTCTGCCTCGCCCGACGTCCGAGAGTTGGCTCCGCCTCGCCCGATGTCTGAGGGCAGACTCCGCCTCGCCTAACGTCCGAGGGCTGGCTCCGCCCCGCCCAATGTTTGAGGGCAAACTTCGCCTTGCCCGACCCCCGGGGGCTGGCTCCACCTCGCCCGATGTCCGAGGGCTGGCTCTGCCTCGCCTGACCCCTGAGGGCTGGCTTCGCCTCGCCCGACCCTCGAGGGCTGGCTTCGCCTCGCCCGACGTCCGAGGGCTAACTCTGCCTCGCCCGACGTTTGAGGGCTGGCTTCGCCCCGCCCGACAACTGCGCGCTGCTCCTGCATAACTACGCGCGCAGATAAGGCAGGGCACTCAAGTCAACCGCAATACCGAGGACCATACCCCGCATGCCTGTAGGAAAGTACCATCAGGATATGACAAGTCGGGTGCTTTAAGCCCTTCCAGGCATGTTAGAGCCTGAACAGTGTTGTGGGCGCCGACATTTGTCCTATAGTATTATGGGTGCCGACATTTGCCCTTGGGCACGGATCCTGACGAAAGCATACGACAACCACTATGGTCCAGGAGGAAACTCACATCATCTACAGTAACAAACGTGGGGTCACTACACCATCTGCTCCCCATAGGGTCACAGTTCAGCGCCCTGGTCCATCGCGCCGCCCGCTGGGGCGGGATGGGACGTGACCACTTGCTGACAAAGCCAGGGCACTGCCCTATCAGGATCAGCTAACATGCACCCAGCATGGAGCTATCCCTAGCATCGTCTGTCGTGTCAGCGGGACTCGCTCAGAGGAAAAGGAAGAAGACCCGACATCTTTGGGGGACCTTCTTGGTCTCTGGTTTTTCTTCTTTCTTCCATCTATAATCACATAACACATAGCTAAGCAGCAACCAAGCTCTCAGCGCCCTTTCAACCTTTCCATCAGAGACTTGGGACCTATCCCTCTCTCGCCCGTTTGTAACCCCTACTACGAACCTTTCAGTGCAAATAACACGAGCAGCAGCTACGAACTGGACGTAGGGACATTCTGCCTGAACCAGTATAAACCTTGTGTATTTTTAGCACACCATCCGGGCCAGACGCGCAAATAAAGAAATTTACTCATTGGTGTTTACTCGAAACACCGACAGTTGGCGCGCTAGGTAGGGGACCTTTGCGTGTTCCAACATTAACATTAGGCCATGGATGGCTAGCCACGATATCAGGTGGGTACCGGGCGCACACGTGCGCCTTGGGGACCTAGACTTCATCATCACGGTGGGAGGAGAGCTGGCGTTGGGTCACGCCGCCATCCAACCTCTACCTTCCATTGGCCTTGACTTTGGGAGGCTTGAGTTCTAGCTCGGTGTCTCCCTAGGACCCCAGCCGTCTAGGGAAGACCCGTGTCGCCTCGCCTTCTCCGACGCCAACGTCATGGCATGGCTCGTTGGAGGGGAACCCCTCTCTCTGGAACACCACATATGAAGCGCCCCGATAGTGCTTCCGTTCGGTCTCCGCAACATCGTGGCGATCGTTAGCCACCTTGTGGCTCAACACATGGTTCCACCTCCCATGAATGATGAATTCGTGGGGGTGATCGAACATGTCGCGGAATCCTTCCACGACCTCCTGGCCGAGGAACCAGAATCACCCACAGGCTCTAATTCCAGCATGGGCAGCTATCACCCCTCTCGTGAATGCTTCATGATGGGTACCCCTGAGGGACAAGTCAAAAGCGTCCACGAGGGGGAGGCTACCCCAACAAACGACCTCGATGACGGGGCTAAGAGGGAGACAGTGGCTCCGCCACGCATGGCGGTGGAGCAGCTGAAAGCCCGACACCGAGAGATCGAGGAAGCACGACTCTAGCTTGAGTAGGAATGCACGAAGCTCAATCAGGAGATCGAGCGCCGTGGAGATGGTGGGCGCGCCCGTGCCATGGCCCGCAACGTGAACCTGAGGATCATCGCTGACGATGAAGCCCTCCCTCGCTTCACCCGTGCGAGCCAGAACATCGCCGCCATGGTGGCCTTGCTCCATAGCCTTCCAAAGGCCGCAATGCCCGAGGATCATCAAGCCCACCACGAGATTCACACGTTGCTCGAGCGTGTGGTGACACAGCAGGCCGAAAGCTCATTGCCTCGACGACGCGAGCTCGACGCCAGCCAGCGCACGCCCTCAGAGCACCCCGGTATGGACGCGTTGGTCCACCAGAAGCCACAAGGAAGCAGGCAGCGCACCACGGTCCTAGTGCGTCAGCGTCTCGGCCACAACCGTGACGCACGCAACACCCTCAACGCCCATAAACGTGCCTACGACGACCTGAGAGGGGGAGCTAGACATGGCTATCACCCTCGCCATGGCAGACGCTATGACTGCGGCGAGGACCGAAGCCCGAGCCATGGCCTGCCGGGGACTCAGGCCTTCGGCCGACACATCCTCAACGTTGCCTTCCCGCCGAGGTACCGACCACCAACCAATATCCCAAAGTACTCTGGGGAAACAAACCCTGGACTATGGCTCGAAGACTATTGGCTTGCCTGCTAAGCCAGTGGTGCGGATAATGACGACTTCATTATCCACAACCTTCCATTGTTCTTGGCGATTCGGCACGAGCGTGGTTGGAACACTTGCCGTCCAACAGAATCCAGAGTTGGGCGGACCTAAAGGAGATCTTTGTGGGGAACTTCTAGGGCACATACAAGCGCCCTGGGAACCCATGGGACCTCAAGAACTACTGACAGAAGGCCAGTGAAACCTTCCGTGGGTACATCTGACGCTTCTCTTGGCAGTGCAACGAGCTACCTAATGTCGCCGACGCCGACATTATAGGAGCTTTCCTGTCCGGGACTACCTGCGAGTCTCTGGTTCATAAGCTAGGACGCAAGGGCCCATGAACTACCAAGGAACTCCTAGACATCGCCACCAGCCATGCCTCTGGAGAAGAAGCGGTCGGACGAGGACGCCGGTGAAGGTGCCTCCAATCGTTCCGCCAAAAGGAAGAACAAGAAGCAACGGCGCGAGGGCTCGCTCGTGGCCGCCGCTAACCGTAGGGGTGGTCGTATGCCCACGGAGGGCACTCTGAACCATTTTGAAAAACTACTCGAGGGACCATGCCCGAACCATGCCTTCCCGGTTAAGCATCTGTACAACGACTGCAGCCTCATGAGGCGGTTCTTGTCTGGAGGCTCCAACAAAGGGGAGCACGGAAAGGACCCTAACCCCATCACGGATGACACCGAGGGGAAGGACGGCGGCTTTCTAACACCAGATGGGTGCCTCATGATCTTCAGAGGATCGGTGGCCTACGACTCCAAACGTCGTCAGAAAATCGTGCGCCGCGAGGTCTATACGACCGAAACAGCCACACCTGCCTTTCTCCGATGGTCAGAGTCCGCCATAACCTTCGATCGAACCGACCACCCAGAGAGCGTCTCACATCCAGGGAGATATCCACTCGTGGTTGACCCGATCATCGGTACAAAGCGACTCACCAAAATACTGATGGATGGAGGCAGCGGCCTCAACATCATGTATGCCAAGACGCTCGACGGAATGGGCATCGACTGAACACGCATCCGCCCAACCGGAGCACCTTTCCACGGCATCATGCCCGAAAAGCAGGCCATGCCATTTGGGCAGATCGATCTGCCTGTTACCTTCGGGGATCCATCCAATTATAGGACAGAGACCCTCACCTTTGAGGTGGTCGGGTTCCCCAGAACCTACCACACCATCATGGGATGTCCATGCTACACGAAGTTCATGGCTGTCCCCAACTATACCTACCTCAAGCTAAAGATACCGGGCCCTAGCAGAGTCATCACCGTTAGCACCTCCTTCCAGCGCGCCTATGAGTGCGAGGTCGAATGCTACGATCACGCCGCAGCAATCGTCGCCTCCGGAGAGCTCGCCGACAACAAGAAGGAGGCCACCGTAGAAGCGCCCAACCCCAAGAAGTCGATCGGGTCTTTTAAGCCTGCGGAGGGCTCCAAAGAGGTCCTCATAGATCCCGACAGCCCCGACGGCAAGGTGGTGCACATTGGCACCATGTTTTCCTCTAAATAGGAAAGCACGCTCGTCGACTTCCTCCGCGCCAACAAAGACATCTTTGCGTAGAAGCCCTCGAACATGCCAGGCATCCCAAGGGAGGTCACAGAGCACGCCTTGAAGATCCATCTAGGCTCCAAGCTGGTGAAATAGCGCCTGTGCCGCTTCGATGAGGGGAAATATAGGACCATCGGCGAAGAGATCGCATAGCTTCTGGCGATCGGATTTATCAAGGAAGTATAACACCCAGAGTGGTTTGCCAATCCCGTCCTTGTACGAAAGAAGAATGGGAAATGGAGGATGTGTGTTGACTACATGGGTCTCAACAAGGCGTGCCCAAAGGATCCGTTTCCTTTGTCACACATTGACCAAATAGTCGACTCCACCTCGGGGTGCGAAACCCTCTGCTTCCTTGATGCGTACTCTGGGTACCATCAGATCGCGATAAAAGAGTCCGACCAGCTCGCAACATCGTTCATCACCCCCTTTGAATAGTTCTGCTATGTCACAATGCCGTTCGGTCTAAAAAATGTTGGGGCCACATACCAGCGTTGTATGCTCAAGTGTTTCGGGGACCTCATCGGGCGGACAGTTGAGGCCAACGTTGATGACGTCGTGGTCAAATCCAAATAGACTAACCACCTTGTAGACGATCTTGAGCAAACCTTTGTAAAACTCTGAGCAAATGGCATCAAACTCAATCCCGAGAAGTGCGTTTTTGGTGTCCTAAGGGGCATGCTGCTTGGTTTCATCGTCTCTGAGCATGGCATCAAAGCCAACCCGGAGAAGATCTCAGCTATCACAAGGATGGGCCCGATTCAGAATATAAAGGGGGTACAGCGAGTTACAGGGTGCCTCACCATGCTCAGCCGCTTCATCTCTCGCCTCGACGAATGAGGTCTCCCCCTTTATCGACTTCTAAAGAAGGCCGGTCACTTTGAATGGACATCTGAGGCCCAGGAAGCACTTGACATGGTTAAGCAGCTCCTGACAAAGGCCCTGATTCTGGTTCCTCCTACCGAGGGAGAACCCCTTCTGCTCTACATCGCGGCCACCACGCAAGTGGTCAGCGCCGCCCTAGTAGTGGAGCGGGAGGAAGAGGGGCACGCCCTCAAAGTACAGCGCCCTGTGTACTTCATTAGCGAGGTCCTATCTGACTTGAAGACCTGCTACCCCCAAATCCAGAAACTTCTGTACGCTATCCTCATCACCAGGAGGAAGCTATGCCATTACTTCGATTCACATCCAATGACGGTCGTGACGTCCTTCTCCCTCGGCGAGGTCATCCAAAATTAGGACGCCACAGGGAGAACCACGAAATGGGCGCTCGAGCTGATGGGTCAGGGCATTGCGTATGCCTCCTGGACAGCCATCAAGTCCCAGGTGTTGGCTGATTTCATCGCAGAATGGACCGAGGTCCAAATGCCACCAGCGGTCATCGATCAAGAGTATTGGATAATGTACTTCGACAGATCGTTTATGAAGAAGGGTACTGGCGCGGGGCTAGTCTTCGTATCACCCCTTAGAATACGCATGAGGTACATGGTCCGTCTCCATTTCCCCTCCTCCAACAATGTAGCCGAATACGAGGCACTCATCAATGGCCTACGCATTGCCGTCGAATTGGGCATCCGACGCCTTGACATTTGGGGAGATTCCTAGCTGGTCGTCAACCAAGTCATGAAGGAGTCAAGCTGCCATGATGTCAAGATGACCGCGTACTACCGAGAAGTCCACTAGTTGGAGGACAAGTTCGATGGCCTTGAGCTCAACCACATCCCGAGATGTCTCAACGAGGCAGCTGACGTGCTTGCGAAAGTTGCATCCGACCGAGAGCCGGTGCCAATGGGCGTCTTCGCCAGCGACCAGCACAAGCCCTCGGTTTGCTATGATGAGTCAGAATAGGGCAGTGATGGTCCGTCCAATCTCGGCCCGGGGGCTGACCAACCATCGGCTACATCCGGCTCCGAAGTCATGGAGCTCGAAGAAGATCCAGCGATAGAGCCTGACCCTTTGGTCGACTGGAGAACGCTCTACCTCGACTACCTCCTCCATGACACACTGCCGACAGACAGGATGGAGGCTCGATGGCTCGCACGTCGGGCCAAGTCATTTGTTCTTGTGGAGGGCGAACTCTACAAGCGAGGCCACACCGGGATCCTGCAGCGCTGCATCCCCTTTGAACAAGGGAAGCGTTTGCTGAGCGATATCCATGGTGGGGTCTGCGATCACCATGCTGCGCCGAGAACCCTAGTCGAAAACTTGTTCCAACAAGGCTTCTACTGGCCTACCGTGATAGCCGATGTCGAGCAAATCGTTCGCACCTACAAAGGGTGCCAGTACTATGCTCAGCAGACTCACCTACTGGCCCAAGCACTCCAGACGATCCCCATCACCTGGCCGTTCGCAGTTTGGGGACTCGATCTATTTGGACCACTCAAAAAGGTGCCCGGGGGCTACACCCACTTGCTTGTTACCATTGAAAAGTTTACAAAATGGATAGAAGCTCGGCCGATCTCCACGATCAAATCCGAGTAGGCCGTGTTGTTCTTCCTCGACATAGTCCATCGCTTCGGAGTCCTGAACTCCATCATCATGGACAACGCCACACAGTTCACTAGGAAGAAGTTCCTCCGATTTTGCGATGAACATCACATCCGCACCCCTGGATGAACGGGCAGGTAGAACGTGCAAACAGCATGGTCCTACAGGCCTAGTTATTAGGACCGGACCGAACCGGTGGTTCGACCGCTAAAAGACCGAACCAGAGCCTAGACCGGTCCGGTTCACTTAAAAGACCGTCTATGCAATCGAACCGCTAAAAACCGGTTGAACCGGCCGGTTTTTTACGGAACTGGTGAACCGGCCGGTTCCGTCTGAACCGTCCCGGTTTGGTAATCTCGTCTGGTCGTGTGCGTGCTGCTTCCTGCTGGTATCCCGCGTGAGCAACTGGCGCTGGGCCTGGGCCTTTTTGCTACTGCCGCCTGCCGGCCTAGCGTGTTTGAGCGTCCCATGTGCGTGCGTATAGTACTTGCCTGCCAGGCTCCGTGCTTTATGTTTTTGTTGTTGATTGACTTTGGATGCTTTTTTATTAATTTCAAAATTTAATATCTTTTTCATTCTAGCTCTAAAATATATAAATAATATATCTATTTTGATTATCTCGACGAGCTCTTCACAATGGTACACTTTATCTCAGCATTGAGATTATTTTCCAACACTAAATATTTGAATTATTATTTAAATCTTTTTTTAGAACCTGTCAAGTTAAGGTCTATCTTGCTACGATGCATTATGGGATGTTGTTGTTTATTATCTTTTAACAATTTGATCATTTGACTTAAGAACCGTCAACAGACAAATGTTGATTTTGGAGTACCTGTTGTGGACTTGTGGCTAGATTATTTCAAAGGTGGTTATATAATTGTGTTTTTATTAGTTTATTTGTATATATGATCAATCATATGTTGCTAATTTGAATTAAGAACATGTCATTCTATATATACATATGTATGAACCTTATAGTTGTGCAATTAAATTTGTGTTGTTTATCATTTGTTAATTATTAATTATAGCATATACATATACCGGTTCAGAGTTTTTATGGCCGGTTCAATTCGTCCGGTCCAAAACAATTGAACTGGCGGTTCAACCGGTTCTAAACGGTTGGACCAGTGAACCAGTGAACCGACGGCTTTGCCGGTTCGATCTCCGGTTTGGTCCTAATAACTAGGCCTACAAGGCCTCAAGCCTAGGATCTTCAACCGGTTGAACAAATTCGGCGCACGTTGGGTCGCTGAACTTCCTTCAGTACTCTGGAGCTTGAGGACAACCCCCAGTCGAGCCACCGGCTACACGCCCTTCTTAATGGTCTATGGTTCCGAGGTCGTCCTCCCAACCTACCTCGACTATGGAGAGCCAAGGATCAGAGCTTACGATGAATAGGGAGCCGAGGCATCCCACAAGGACACCATGGACCAGCTGGACGAAGCACGCGATGTCGCCCTCCTTCGCTCGGCCAAGTACCAACAGGCGTTGTGACAGTACCACAGCCGACGAGTGCGGGGCTGAGCCTTCAACATCGGGGACCTGGTCCTCCGTCTCATACAGAGCAACAAGGACCGCCACAAGCTCTCCCAACCATGGGAGGGGCCATACGTCATCATGGAGGTACTCCGACCAGGCGCCTACAAGCTAAAAACCATCGAGGCGAGGTCTTCACCAATGCCACGAACATCGAGCAGCTACGTCGCTTTTACCCCTAATAAATGCACACTTTTTACTTATCAGTTTCGCTATCAAAACTCCCCGATCCTTCATGACATCTGATCCCAGCAAAACACCAGGGGTCAGGCCTCACTCAGGGGCTGATATAAGTACATTTATCCTGCAAAAATTCTCTGTGCCTACCCTCTTTATGATTAAGTCCTAGGAGCTAGTTTTCGGGAACAAGCTCTGAGTAAAACTAGGCGGACTGCGAGAAACCTATGCCCCGGTGGCTACAGCGCCTTTGCTCACCAGCGTGATTAGAGCTAGCTCACCCGCACTCCGAGCTTTTATGACCTTAACGGTGGGAAGGGTCAGAATGCACTAAAACCTCTTTTACAAAAAGAGGGAGAAGAGCTAAAAACCGTTTGCTATAACGAAGAACTCGTCCTTTTTTGCACAAATTCGACGCTTGGCTTATTTACCTAACTAAATTCTTGCGCGGAATGACCTCATCCTCTATTTCTGTAGGGAAATCTTGTCTCAATAGGTAACGCGAGTCGATCGTACGACTTGATCACTGACGAGAAACGGATAAGGAGCAAGCAGGGTCATGCTCACATCAGGGGGAGGCTTTCCAAACTCATCACTCTTACCATCGAGATAAAACCGGTGCTCAGGTCGATCAGATGGCTCAACACCGCTACTGAAAGATAAGCATCCTCACTTGCTTATTTTACGTATTTATTCCATTACCGAGCCTCCGACCCCAGCGACGGCAGGGGTTTGGGAATTGCTCGGGGGCTGGCGAGGGTGTCTATTTGCTAGACATTCTCTTTGCCTGGCCCCTCCTTATGTTTAAAAACTAGAGGCACATTGTGAGGGCACAAACTTTGAGTAGGCCTGGTCGGACCACTAGGACCCTACGCCCCAGCGGCTACGGCGTTTTGGTCAACCAGTGCGATTAGAGTCCTTGTCTTCGCACTCCAAACCTTAACCTCCACCTTCTCGGGAAGGACTTGGAGGGGCCTACCTACAGAATCTCCATCGAAGAGAGGCTGTTAGGTCGCCCAAATCGATAGAACGGCTTGGACCGCTACCGAATGACAGATACGGAAGAATGGGAGACTCATGCAGTTTACGCTAGACGTGGGACCCGAACCCCGCATGGACATATCTGGTAAAGAACTCCCAGAACCCGTCACTCATGCCATCGAGGTAACATTATCGACACCCATTTTTTCTTAAACTATGATCATTCATACATTCGTCCATCAAATCATCCCATACATCCAGGCATTGCACATGCGATTGCCACATCACAATGCTTCGCGTCACATCACGAAGGGCTCGAGGCCGCCTCATGTCAAATAGAGCCAGGGGAGAAAAACCGAGATGAGCCCTAGTGGCCTTGCCCGATCCCACTCAGAAGTGGACAGGGACATCTCGACCCTTCTCGTTCGATTCTAACCTTGAGCCAAACCCATAGAATCTCTAATTGAGGAGAGGCCAACGGGCCACGCGAGCCTATCGAACGTCTTGGGAATCTACCGAGAGGCGGGTTAAGAAGTAGTGGAATGCCATATGAGGGCTCTGCCGACCCCGTCAGTGGATGACGGACCCGGATTCCACTCGAACATGCCCATTAGCGAGCTCACTGAGCGTGACACTCAAGCCATCGAGGTAAGTGTCGTTAGCTCAGCCCCTCTGGTTGCGAAAACCGAGGACGGGGTGACGCATGAAATACGGCTGACCCCTTTAGAACCCCATGAGGCTCGGGGGCTCAAGCCGCCCGATCCTAGATCGAAAGACCGAGGTTCAAAGGCCAACTCGCGGAGGACCCGAGGCCGCCTCATGTCGAACAAGGAGCTAGGGGGAAAACGCAGATGAGCCTCAGCGGCCTGTGCCCGTCCCGCTTAGAAGCGAACAAGATCATCTCAACCTTCTCGTTCGATCCTAGCCTCTAGCCGAGCCCATAGAATCCCCATTAAGGGGAATCTGTTGGAAGGCAGGTTAAGGAGCAACAGAATGCCACACGAGGGTTTTGCCGACCCCGTCACAAGCGACAGAACTAGATTCTGTTCGAACACACCCGTTAGTGAGCTCACCGAGCACATCACTTGAGCCACCGGGGCAAGTAACGTTAACTCAAAGCCGACCCTTGACCGAATCCCCGCCATGCGTGGTGGTTGGAGGAAGGCTGGACATGCAAGGAGACCTAACGCATGGTCGTAGAATGATAGCTACGATCCTAGGGAGAGGGTACGTGCGAATACAAGAGATGCATTCTCCTAAGTTTCGCTATCCTCCCCTCGATTTTCAGCGACATCCGGCCCCAGCAACGACGAGGGGTCGGATCTCACTCGGGGGATGATAAAGGAATAAGTATACTTTTTCTAAAATAGTCGCTGCGTCAGACCTCTTCTTCACACTAAACCTAGTGGCAAGGTTTGTGGAAACGAATGATTAATCAGGCCTGGCTGAACTACAACACACCTACGCCTCAGCGGCTATGGTGTCTTTGCTCACCGGCGCGATCGAAGCTTTCCCCTCACACCTTGGGCCCTATGGTTTTAATGAATGGAAGGGTCGGAATACGTGAGCCTTCTCTTATCTCTTCAACTTTGTCTGCTAGGTTCCACGCAACAGGAGCCACCACCTTCTCTATTTCATCCAGCTCAGAGGCATCGTAGCTAGGTGCGAAGCTAGGCGCGAAGCCAAGGCTCATTGTCTCCAAGTCGATGGGTAATCCCGGAGCGAAGAGCTTCCCTCTCGAGCTAGCGCACCCGCGCTGTGATATCTATGGCATGGGCCACAAGCGAGCTGGTTCCCTCCGACCGCGCCACCCCTAGGTCATCGAAGACCACCCCGATGGCAGCACGCAAGAGATCATGCTCATCGCTCTCCGCTTGAAGGATCCTCCACGCCTCGGCAAGCTCCGTGACCAGCTCGGTGGAGACGCTCTCATCCTCCAGCCTTTGGGCTACCACGGTTTCGAGATCAGCCTACAGGGAGCCGATCCTCTGCTGCGCCTCATCGTGCTCTCAGACGGCCTGGTCACGCTCTCCGTAGGTCGTGCCATGCTTCGAGCGAAGCCTCTCCATAGTCTGGCATAGCTTGTCTTTCTCCCTGCGTAGCCGGGCAACTACCTCAGTGTCTAGGTTCGCCTTCTGCTGCACGGCCATAGACCTCTCCTCGACTCCTAGCTTGAGCTCCCGCTCCTTCTCCACCTCAGCCAGGAGGTCAAAGATCCACTGGCGAGCCTCGGCGCCCCTCTGGAGTAGCTCGTCCCACTCCTTCCAGACTCTGGCGGCCTCCTCCTCGTCCTACCGCGCCCTCGCCGATAGATCCTAGAACACCTTCTCGGCATCCTTCGTGTCCCGATGGGCCTCGGCCTCCCGCTGTCGAAGACCGGCCGCCTCCTTGGCCAGGGGAGTCAGCTCGGCCACCCTTTGCTGGGCGACAGCAAGCTGGGCGCTCACATCCACGTGCAGTCAGACCTCTTCGTTGAGGCGGTCCCATTTCTCATTTTGCTCGTGAAGGAACTAGGATTTCTCCTGGCTATGAGCGATAAGAGACTGAGAGAAGATCAATGTCAAAACACAAAAAATGAAGAAAGAAGAATGCGAGAGGAGAGATCGAGTGAATGCCTGGCTAGTAGGAACGACAACGATGCGCAGGGCGCCCCGAGCCTAGTTTAGAGCTTCCAGCATGGCCGAGATGCCCTCGTTGAGACTCTCCCGCCCTATGCTCTCAGTAGCATCATCGAGCGAGAAGAGTATCGACGTCGGGTCTCACGAATCCATCCACTGGAGCAGTGACTCACCCCACGCGGGGGAGCAGCTGGCCCCTGACATTAGGGCCAAGGGCGACCCCCCACTAGTCCTCTCCACCACCGCCATGATGCCCGAGGAGCCCTCGGCCATGTCCCCCTCCATCCAGCCCACGTCGGGCGTCGTCACTTGGGTCGCCGGTGGCACGGATCATGACGTGTCCTCGGGCACCACCACGGCTGTGTCCGGCTGCGCCTGGCTTGTCGCGGTCATGTCCGCCTCCATTTGCATCGATGGGGCCTCGACCGGCGGCGTCACGCCCACCACAGTCGGCGCCACAAGCGCGAGCGGTAGCTCCGTCCGCTCCGACGTCAGCAGTGGAATCACCTCCGCCGCCGGTTGCTCGGTGACCTCTGAGGGCACTCGTACAGCCCCGGTGTCCGCTTGACCCCTGAGGGCACGGGCACGACCGCGGGTGGCGCCTGACTGGCCGACGAGGCTATGACGCCGGCTCCGCTTCCGCCCGAGATGAGAGCGACATCAGGCGACGGCCGCCGTCTCGCCTGAATGGCGACGCTCTTCTTGGCCGCCGGCACCAAAGAAGTACCCCGTCTCAGGAGTATGCGAGAAACAGAAGGCGTGAGTTACACTGAAAATAGAGAAAATAGAGAAGTCAATGACTTAGATCGGCGTCGTTGGGCGTAGGATATGTTTGGGGGACAAACCCCCAGGTCCTTGCTCTGCCTCCTCAGAACGGGGCGTTTGGTGCCTGCCCCCTGCTCCTGGGCCAAGGGGCTCGCCTCCCTTGCACTCGAGGGCGCGGCGGCGTAGCCATCCCCCTCCCTCGGCACCTCGGGAATGGCGGCAGATCCGCCCGCCCCCACTAGCACCTCAGGCACGGCGGTAGATCCGCATGCCCCCGCTGACTCTTGAGGCACGGCGGTGGGGCCACTCCCCTCCGCTAACACCTCGGGCGCAGCGATAGATCCGCCCGCCCCTACTTGTTCTGAGGATGGGCTGATTGTTCGGCCTGCCTCCCTCGTCCTCACGGACTCACTTCCCCCCACACGAAAAGAGAAGGGTCCCTGCAAGGATGAGTGGATACCTATCAGCGTATTCTCGCTCTCCAGGTCATCCCACTCGGTGTCAACAACTACCTCATCTTCTTCTTCCTCCTCGTCATCATTGTCATCGTCGGTTTCCTCCCCGCGCTCCCACGCACGTAGCTTCTGCTGCTTCTTCCTCCTCTCGTCCTCCTTCGCCTTCCGCTACCACTCGGCCATGGCGCGGTTGGCAGCCGTCACGGCCGGCTCCTTCGGCAGTGCAGCCGAAAGATCCATAAGGACGAGTTTCTTCGGCTGGGCCCCCTATCTCAATATCAGCGTCAAGAGGTTGGGAGTTCTATTAAAAAGGAGGCACGAGGAAAGAAAACTTACGAAAACAATGTACCCCAGTTCCGGTCGCATTGGGGGATGCCCCCGCACCGGATATACAAAATCAAGGACAGCACCAGCGTCGTCCCATAGGGGCTCCATCGCCTCCTTGATGCGTTGTGCCACTTCAAAGGGGGAGAGTGCTCCCTCGGTGAGCACCGTCCCGTCAAGTGATGCCCTGGGTGCTGTCATGTGCAGGGGAAGCGCGCACCTCATCAGCAACGCCACCCTCCGCGCATGGTAGGCGCCGATGATCCTCGACCCCTTCACGCCCCTCTCCTTCAGAATCCGGATGGCGGCGAGATGGTCCTGGATTTTCTTCTTGTCTTTCTCTAGGACTCCCCACCTCCTCCACAATTCCAGGACCTCTTCGATGAGGCGCCCGGTGAACTCTGGCAAGGGGGCGGCTGCGTCGTTCTTGACGTACAACCAATGCGAATGCCAACCCTTGTTGGAGGTTGACAGACGCATCGGCAGATACTCATTGACGCGGTTGTTGGGAAGCTGAATGCCGGCACATCCCATCAGCACGTTTAGCTCCTGCATCTTCTCCCACTTCTTCAAGAGGGTGACGACGAAGGAGTACCGTCAAAGGTCGAAGTGGGGACTAATCCCCAAGAACCCCTCACATAGGGCGACGAATGCCGCAATGTATTGGATTCCGTTGGGATTAAGATGCTGCAACTCTACCTTGTAGTAGTGCAGCAATCCCCAAAGAAACTTGTGGACGGGGGTGGCGAATACCCGCTCGTGGAAGTGAGCGAAGGACACAACGTAGCCATCGGGCGGCGACGGCGCGTCTTCATCGTCGGGCAGCCACCACTCCTCGGCGGTGGTCCACGTGCAAAGGAGACCATGGTGAACGAGGCCCTCCAGGCACTGGAGGGTGATGTCAGAGCGGCACCACGGCTCCATTGGAGGATTGGAGTGGTGGATGCGAATTCGACGACGGCTGAAACATGGATGCGGGAGGCTTAGGCGATTGGTGGCGGAGGTTGTAGATGCAAAGGCAAGGAGGTGAAGTACGAAACCCTAGGGGCGAACCCTTTGGTTTTATAGGGGCAACGGATGCGAGGAAAGCAACCATCCACCTGGATCTGTGTGCCTGCCACGATCCGCCACCACGTCATGTCGTGGGATATGCGCCCGCAATCTCTATCCTTTCCCTCCGAAGGCGCGTCGAACATTTCACCTCCTTGAGCAGACCAGGACTCTTTTCTGGCAAAAGGGATACAGGTCAAAAAAAACATTCCTTCGGCCTACCTGGGCCCAGGAGTTCGAGGGCTGGCCCATCGATGGTTTTGACGGCCACCCTAAGGCACCCTTACGACAAAGGATGGGCCCGCGAGCGGCCAAAACTCAGGCGCATGAGCTTCATGGGAGTCTCGGCCCATGATCGAGTCTCAGCCAGGCCGACCCTGGGTGGATCCCCACGAATGGGATACTAGGATCCCAATTGAGCTATCCGGCTAACAAGCATCAAACCTCACAGCCATACCCGTGAAGGGTCCAAATCACCCCCAGGCGATTCTATCCGAATCACCTGGGGGCTCGGGGGCTACACCCGATGGGTGCGCTAGCACGCACCCTCTGGCAAGTCAAATCACCCCCTGGTCGATTCTATCCGAATCACCCGGGGGCTCGGGGGCTACACCCGTCGGGTGCGCTCGCGCGGACCCTCTGGCAAGTCAAATCACCCCCAGGTGATTCTATCCAAATCACCCAGGGGCTACTATCGGGGACCGAATACTGGGGTACCCAAGGAGGAGGAGCTAATAACCATCAAATGTTGATGCTTCCAAACAGACAAGAACGCGACTACACCTCTCGCCCGACCCCCGAGGGCTGGCTCCGCCTCGCCCGATGTCTGAGGACAGATTCTGCCTCGCCCGATGTCCGAGGGCTGACTCTTCCTCGCCCGATGTCTAAGGGCAGACTCCGCCTCACCCGACCCCCAGGGGCTGGCTCCGCCTTGCCCAACGTCCGAGGGCTGGCTCCACCCCGCCCAACATCTAACGGCAGAATCCGCCTCGCCCGACCCTCGGGGGCTTGCTCCACCTTGCCTGACATCCGAGGGCTGGCTCCGCCTCGCCTAACCCCCGAGGGCTGGCTCCATCTCGCCCGATGTCCGAGGGCTGACTCCGCCTCGCCCGACATTCGAGGGCTGGCTCTGCCCCGCCCGACAACTGCGCGTTGCTCCTACATAACTACGTGCACAGATAAGGCGGGGCACTCAAGTCAACTGCAATACCAAGGGCCATACCTTGCACGCCTGCAAGGAAGTACCGTTAGGATATGACAAGACGGACGCTTTAAACCCATCCAGGCATGTCAGAGCCGAATAGTGTTGTGGGCACCGACATTTCTCCTACAGTATTATGGGTGCTGACATTTGCCCTCGGGCACAGATCCAGACGGAAGCATACGACAACCACTACGGTCCAGGAGGAAACTCACATCATCTACAGTAACGGTCGTGGGGTCACCGCTGCCGTCTGCTCCCCGTAGGGTTGCAATTCAGCGCCCTGGTCCTTCGCGCCGCCCGCCAGGATGGGATGGGATGTGACCACTTGCTGAAAAAGCCAGGGCATGGCCCTATCAGGATCAGCTGACATGCACCTAGCATGGAGCTATCCCTGGCACCATCTGCCGTGTCAACGGGGTCGCTCAGAGCAAAAGGAAGACCCCGCATCTTTGAAGGACCTTCTTGTCCTCTTGTTTTTCTTCTTTCTCCCATCTGTAATCCCTGCCCCCCCTTGGTCTATAAAAGGGAAGGCAGGGCACCCCACTAAAGAGAGGGATCGATTCAACACACCATGCATCACATAACACACAGCTGAGCAGCAACCAAGCTCTTAGCGTTCTTTCAACCTTTCCATCAGAGACTTGAGACCCGTCCCTCTCTCGCCCATTTGTAACCCCTACTACGAACCTTTCAGTGCAAATAACACGAGCAGCAGCTACGAATTGGATGTAGGGACATTCTACCTGAACCAGTGTAAACCTTGTGTCTTTTTAGCACACCATCTGGGTCAGACACGCAAATAAACAAATTTACTCATTGGTGTTTACTCGAAACACCGACATCGCCCTTCGCGTCTCGCTCTACTAGAGTTGCTCTTTGTGGCTCCCATGGGGTGAGCACAATCCCCCTCACAATCACTTCTCCGGAGCACCGCACAATCTTCTTTGTGTGCTTCAACGGAGGCCACCACCAATCCATCTAAGAGGTGGCAACCTCCAAGAGTCACAAGCACCACCGGCTTGCAACTCGATCACCTAGTGCCACTCGATGCAATCTCCCAATGCAATCGCACTAGAATCACTCACTCGTAATTGATTCGCACTCTTGCAAGCACAAGTGAGATGGAGGCTCTTCAAGCACTCCCCAAGTATGGACACTAAGTTCCAAGGGTGCCAATTGAAAGCATCTAGGCCCCTAATTGGATTTCGATGATTAATGACAATGTTAGATTACTGTGACTAACGTGTGTTTTGCAGAGGCAATTAAGTTAGGTCACAGTAATGGAGATCGATTGGGTAATCGTGGATGTCATGCCCCTACGATGGAAATCATTTCGGTTTTCAAAGGATGGATGACAAGGTTAAGGATGACTAGTTCTAAGTGTCGATTGGAGTTGGAGAGACACTTTGAGTAGTTTAGGACTTTATTTTTCCTTTGGCCGTACTATTAAGGGGGGTATGGATGGGTAGCTTGAAGTGAATGGAGGGTCAAAGACTGACCGGACGCTGGCTCCGGTGCGACCGGACGCTGGCCGCAGGGTCCGGTCAGTTCATTTGACTGAGGTGAACTAGTCCGGTTTGACCAGACGCTGGAGAGGTCAAGTGACCGAACGCTGAGGGCCAGCGTCCGGTCAACTCCAGTAAGGTTCCAGTGAGGGATATTTGCGACCGGATGCGTCCGGTCAGTGGTGACCGGACCCTGCTAGCGTCCGGTCAACACTTAAACACTGGTGTGTGGGTTGAACTGACCGGAGCGTCCGGTCACCCCGCAGAGGCACATAACAGTTCATTTTTCAGGCTGTCTTATAAATAGAAGCTCCACTCATGTGTGGAGTTACTTTTGCTCATTCCAACAGCTGAGAAACACATTTGTGAGTGCCAAGAAGAGCAAGGTCCTAGTGAGGTGTTTGTGATTTGAGAATCCAAGAGTGAAACCTCATTAGTGAATCAAGAGTAGCAAAGTGTGCATCCATCTTCTCATTAGGCTTCGCGTGGTCAAGTGAGAGTTCGTGCTTGTTACTCTTGGTGATCGCCATCACCTAGACAGCTTAGTGGTGATTGGGAGTTCGGTGATCATCCAGAGAGCTTGTGGGTGACCCGACTCATGATTCTGAGCGGTTGTGGGTGATTCACCGCGATGGAGTGTCGAAGAATCAACCCGTAGAGAGCACTTGATCCTTGCGCGGATCAAGGGGGAGCTACACCCTTGCGCGGGTGCTCCAACGAGGACTAGTGGGGAGTGGCGACTCTCCGATACCTCGACAAAACATCGCCGCGTTTCCTCTCCTCTCTTTACTTTGAGCATTTACTTTAAGCATTACTTTGAGCAATTCAATTCTTGTCATTTACATTCCTAGAATTGCCATGCTAGAGTAGGATTGGAACTTAGATTGCAAGTCTATTTGTGCGATAGAACATTACAAACACTTTCTAGGCACAATGGGTTAATTGGGCTATCAATAGGATTTAATTATTGTAAGAAAAATAGAATTAGCCCAATTCACCCCCTCTTGGGCATTTTGATCCTTTCAATTGGAATCGGAGCCACGTGCTCACGTTTTTATGCTTAATCGCTTAGAGCAAGATGCCTCACAGGGATGGACCTCCTCCTATCTTCGAGGGGGATGATTTTCCATATTGAAAAATTCGGATGGAGGCATACCTAGAAGCTCTAGACGTTGGAATACTTAGAGCCGCCTCACATGGGTTCCCAAGACCTAGGAATCCCGCACAACTTCAAGGCGATGAAGTGAACAATGAAAAATAGAATGCAAAGGCTCGCAACACCATCTTTAGAGGCCTTTGCAAAGATGTGTTCAACCGCGTAAGGAACCACAAAGACGCCCATGCACTATAGTCGGACGTTTGTGCGCTCCATGAGGGAACAAAGAGTGACCGTGCTACATCAAGGTGATCTTTCCACCGCTACACCGACACAAAATCTTGGGAAAGATCAATGCTCATGAAATGTACATGCACATCACACCTCAAGATGGCTCATCCTCTACTAAGAAGAAAGAAAAAGATTTATTGCTCATCACTCTTTTGTCTCTTGCTTTGAACCAACTAAGGTAGAAGAAGCTCTTCAAGATCCAGATTGGATCAATGCCATGCATGATGAGTTGAATAACTTCACCCGGAATCAAGTGTGGACTCTTAAAGAGCGACCTAAAGGTGCAAGAGTCATTGGAACAAAGTGGGTGTTCCGAAACAAGCAAGATGATCAAGGTGTTGTTGTGAGGAACAAGGCAAGACTAGTTGTAAAGGGGTTCTCTCAAGTTGAAGGTTTGGATTTTGGAGAGACCTTTGCACCGGTTGCAAGATTAGAAGCCATTTGTATCCTACTTGCATATGCATCACATCATGAAATAAAATTATATCAAATGGACGTGAAAAGTGCATTTTTAAATGGCTTTATTAATGAACTAGTCTATGTTGATCAACCTCCCGGGTTTGAAGACCCTAGATATCCTAATCATGTTTATAGGTTGTCTAAGGCGCAATATGGCCTTAAGCAAGCCCCAAGAGCTTGGTATGAGCGGCTTCGGGTCACCACACTATTCACCAAGAAGCTAGATGGGCATATCTTCATTTGTCAAGTGTATGTTGATATATCATCTTTGGATCATCAAATGAAGACTCATGCAAAGAATTTGGTGAATTGATGTTGAAGGAGTTCGAGATGTCAATGATTGAAGAGCTTACATTCTTTCTTGGTTTTCAAGTCAAGCAAATGAAAGAAGGCATCTTCATCTCTCAAGAGAAATACATAAAAGATCTTCTCAAGAGATTCAGGATGGATGAATGTAAGCCAATCAAGACACCAATGCCTACTAATGGACATCTCGACCTAGATGAGGGAGGTAAACCGGTTGATCAAACTCTCTATCGTTCTATGATTGGTAGCTTGTTATATTTAACCGCATCTAGGCCCGACATCATGTTTAGTGTGTGTATGTGTGCTAGATTTCAAGCTAATCCTAAGGAAACTTATTTAATTGCCGTAAAAAGAATCCTTAGGTATCTTAAGCACACACCAAGCATTGACCTTTGGTATCCCAAAGGAGCTAGATTTGAACTAATTGGCTATTCCGATTCGGATTATGCCGGATGCAAAGTTGATAGAAAAAGCACATCCGGAGGGTGCCATTTGCTTGGTAGATCGCTTGTGTCTTGGTCCTCCAAGAAACAAAATAGTGTGTCCTTGTCCACCGCCGAAGCGGAATACATTGCCGTGGGTGCTTGTTGTGCACAAATATTATACATGAAACAAACTTTGCTAGACTATGGTGTAGTTCTAGATAAAGTACCTCTTTTGTGCGATAATGAAAGTGCAGTAAAACTTGCAAATAATCCGGTTCAACACTCTTGCACCAAGCACATAGATATCCGCCATCACTTTCTAAGAGATCATATTGCTAAAAATGATATATCACTAGAAGGTGTAAGAACCGAAGATCAATTAGCGGATATCTTCACTAAACTGCTAGATGAGGCTACATTTTGTAGATTGCGGAACGAGCTTAATGTACTTGATTTTAGTAACTTCACTAAAAGATGAGCTTGTGTTGTCCCTTGCATTCATTGTAATATACAACATGTTTAATTTTTGGTAATGCACATAGGGCTTGTCTAACATGGTTAAGATAACCGCCGAAAAGCGTGTGAAGAAGCTTAACCTTGGATCAAACTTGACAAGCAACTAGATTTACTTACAAGTATTGCATATGCTTGAATGTTGTTTTATCGTTTTGTTCCATTGGCCCTCTTATTGCCTATTTTCTTAAAAAGAATTATAGCCTACGGCAAAATATTTTGAAAAACTTGAGGGTTTGAGAGAGGTCACTCACATCAGTCCCAATTTGTGTTTATTTGCATCTTATTGGAGTTGGGACTTGATTGGGAACAGGCAGCGTGAAGGATCATTGAAGATTTACTGGAAAAGAGTGACCGGACGCTGCACCGGACCCTGGTGTCCAGCGTCCAGTCAGTTCACAGGAGGTGAACTTGCTACGAAGGAGTGACCGCACTCTGCATTTCAGCGTCCGGTCAGAAGACGTTAAGCGTCCGGTCGTGTGAAGAAGATGAAGAAGTGTTGACCGGACCCTGCCTGCATCCGGTCATGGTCCACTAGACGCGTTCGGTCGTGATTCCATAAGATTTGGACCTCTCTGGAATCGACCAGACGCTGGGTGGTAGCGTCCGGTCGCTACCACCGGAGCGTTCGGTCAGTAGAAAACGTGCGGAATCAGATCTCTTTCCCCGTTTCCTTCTCTGTTACACGTGGGGTCCTCATTGAACCACAGCCGTCGCGAGCGTTCTTGACCTAACCCCGTACGCCGCCATCACCGAGCCTCCCGTATGCCGTGCCCTAGCCGCCGCAGCTCTCCCGTGCCTGAGCACCGCACCGCCGCAGCCGTCGTCTCCACGCCGTCGCTGTCCCGCGCCTCCACGTCTGCAAGCCTCCCGCGCACCTCCCGTGCCCACGCTGCTGTTTCCCATGCATAGCCCGCACTTGCGCCGTGCTCTACGCCGGACTTGGCCGTCGCAGTCCCACGCCGTCGCTCACCGCCGTGACCCACTCCCGCGCCGCCGTCGTGCCCTGCCTGCGTCTGCCACCGGAGCCTCCACAACAGCGTTCTCTCTCCCCTCCTCACCGGTAAGGCCATGCCCTAGCATCCACTGTGTTTTGCCCGTGACCTAGATAGATTTCAAAGCATTGATTTCAAATCACATCCAGGGCCGCCGATTCATCGAAGTGCTTCGTAAACCCTAACCCTAGCAGTCCCGGTGATCCCCCACGTGACGCTTCTCTCCTTTTCTTCGGTTTGTCAGGTAGCATGCCAGTCGCTTCAATTTCTTGCCTACATTGCTTGCTTCCTAGGTTTTCGCATCTATTAGATATATTGTATTTATTTGTATATCCATCTATTCCATCGTGCAGCGAGTCGGTGCCGTTGAGGTTCGTGTGGCAGTTGTCAGTCAACTCGGAGCCAAGCTCGCGAGTACGGATCGAGGCCAAGCCTCGGAAGTGTCAAGGCAGTTACTCTTGACCGCGGCAGTTGTTCTTGTTGGCAGCAGTTGATCTTTTTAGATGGCTCGCAGGAAGAATGTCGGGGGTGGTCCAGGAGATGATGATCGGAGGCCACCACCTCGCTTGCCTGCTAAACCAAAAGGCAAGGCGACAAAGAAGATTGCATCCAAGAAGAGGAAGTACCCAGATGCAGAGACAGCTCGTGCAGCAGCAGTTGCAGAGGCCGCAGAGCGTGCTGAGAGAGGAGGTGTTCGCAGTGGAGTTGTAATTGCAGATCAGCAGCTTACACCAGCACAGAGGGCAACAGTTGAGGAGGCTGAGCGTTTTCATGGTAGTCCACCTAGGACTATCATGATGGCTGGACGTCGTCTGACTATTGAGGAGACTCAGCCTCAGGGGGAGTCATAGCAGCAGCCCCCACTAGTAGAGCCTCAGCCACCTCAGGAGACACAGGAGGGCCAGCAGGCTGAGGAGACCGAGCAGGCACCACAGCCACAACTTCGCCGCTCGGGTCGTGCACGAGTTCTAGTCTCACCGAGGCCACATACTCAGCGGAGAGGTTCGCGTCCACCGCCTAGACCACAGGGTCCTCCCCCAGTGACCCATCTTGACCTGAGGGCTACCACGGCTAAATAGGTGCAGCAGCTTTGTTTTGTGGAGTTTGAGGTGTGGTTTCCACCTAGGAGGGATGAAAGAGCAGCAGAGGGTTTCTATACACCGCTCCAGAAAGATTTCTACAATGCTTATCTGAACAGTGGGGCAATCTTCTGATCTCAGAGAGTCTACAGTATTGAGGCTATTGTGGCAGCAGCCGGAGAGCAAATTCGCCCCTACCTTGCATATCTACTAGGGCTGACAGATCTGATAGGCCAGACAGGATTATATGTACCATCTTGGGTTTGGCAGTTCTATGCTTCGCTCTTTGTTGACCTGCATCATAACTTCATTCACTTTGCTTTCAGAGGCAGAGACTACAGGATGACGAGTCAGAGGGCCAGGGAGATACTGAGGCTACAGGAGTAGCCTGTCAGATGACATGAGGTTTGTTATGGACAGCAGGAGCCTCCAAGGCGTCCTCATGGTGGTCAGGTGCCCCCTACAGATCTTGTGCGCCATTGCTTCAAGGAGCCCTTTGGTGAGGGGTCGAGGAGGAACCCCAGTGATCTTACTCCTACTGCCAGAGTGGTAGAAGCTATCATGAGGAGGACACTACTTCCTAGGATAGGATACAAAGAGGGATTGACTCGCCTCCAGCTTTGGCTCCTCAATGCACTGATGCAGTAGACTGTCTTCGATATTTGGGACCTCCTTCTGTCAGAGATGGAGGACACTATTGCTGAGGGCTTCAAGGGTCATAGGCAGCTTGTGGCAGAACCTCCTAAAATTTCTTCAACTCGGCTAACTCCTTAGGTGGCATCCTATAAGCTCTCCGAGAAATCGGAGCTGTTCCAGGTTGCAATTCTATGTTAAACTGGACATCCCTATCAGGTGGTAGACTGGGTAAACCTTCAGGAAACACATCAGGAAATTCACATACTACTAGGATATCTCTAATCTCTTTGACGACAGTTGCACAATCTTTGCCCACTGATCTTCTTAAGGTTGGAAGTTGGATGAGAAGTACTATCTGGCAAACTCACCCTTATGGTTCTATTCAAAGCATCTATAACAGCCTTATGCTGATACATCCAATTCATTCCTAAGATTACATCTATATCCTGATCCTTAAGGATAATCATGGTAGTGGGAAAAATATGCCCACCCATGTTTATGGGCACCTGGTATACCATTTCCTTAGTACACAGACGTCCCCCGGGCGACTGTATAAAGAAATTTTCCTTTGTTGCCCCAATTAAAATTTCATACTTCACCACAAATGTTCTATTGATGAATGAATGCGATGCGCCAGAATCAAAAAGTATAACTGCAGGATGGTTGGCGACAGGAAACATACCCATCATCACTAGCTCCTCTTCTGGAATTTCCCTAGCTTGAATGTAGAACACTCGTCCTGTCTTCCTTTCATCTTTGCCTTTCTGAACATTCTGATTGTTGCCCTTATTCTGTGTTTGGCCTTGTTGTTGATTTGCAGGGGCCTTCTGATAATTGAGATTAGACTGCCTTGGATACGGACATTCTCTCGAGAAATGACCAGGCTTGCCACAATTGAAACAGGGATACTTGTGACCCTAGGGCGTTGAAGCAGAAGCCCTAGAAGCATTTGTCGGTTGTGGATTCTGATAAATTGTAACAGGACATACATTTGATTGCTGACCGGCTTGAAACTGCGACGGACGGTAAGGAGGACGATTAAGATTTACTAGATGATAAATCACCCTTTGCCTTTTTGGATTTCCCCCATAAGATCCAGACGGCATACTCTTTTTCTTCTTGAGCTCCTTATGCTGCCGATACTTTGCCTCTGAAGCAATTGCAATATTCACTGCCTCATGATAAGTGACATTGGTACAAGTTGTCATCATAGTCTGCAATTTGGTATTCAGACCTCTCATGAACCATTTCTTTTTCTTGACATCAGTATTGACATGTTCAGGTGCATATTGTGACAGGTGATTGAATCTTCCCACATACTGCATCACGGTTTGATCCCCTTGCTTCAAAGCAAGAAATTCATCCAGCTTCATAGCCATAACTCCCTCCGGAATATAATGAGCTCTGAAAGCAGTACAAAACTCCATCCAAGTTAACGGAACACCTGCGGGTTGCATGGCCATAAGATTTGCATACCAAGCACCGGCTGCACCTCTAAGTTGCTGAGCAGCAAAAACTGGTTTCTGAAACTCTGTGCATGGTATAAGATCAAATTTCTGCTCCATGGTCCTAAGCCAATCATCAGCCTCCAATGGTTCATCTGCCTTAGTGAACACTGGGGGTTTTGTATCTATGAAGTCCACATATGTAGCCTCCTGCCTATTATGATGGCGACCACGGTTTCCATGCATCTGATTCTGATTACTTTGAGCCATGTCATGAAGCAAACGAGAATTTTCAACCGTCACATTGACAAGTGCGGCTATAGCATCCGCTAGATTTGTTGGAACTGGTGGTGGATCTAGAATATCATTCTCATTTTGTGAAGTACCAGGAATATACGAACCCCGCGTACGACGCATCTGTTCACAACAAACCAAACTTTACTCACAAGCCTTTATTGATTGAAAAAGGGCGGACTACAACTCAATGCACTAGTTTCACTTATTTAAACACAAGACCGCATTTAAACAAGACTACTTAACTTAAACTAGAACTAACTATTTCACAACTCTACTCCTTTTCGCAATTACATCAAACTTCAGGCGAGGTATCCATTCCAGAAATATTACCGCCTTCAATGTCACTTTCATCGATCATTACTAATTCTTTGGGATCTTCTTCTTCTTCTTCCGATTCACTACCATCGGCAAGGATAACACCGGGATCCATTACATCAGCTTGGGGTTCATGATTTGGATCCAGGAGATTGCTTAGCCTATGAACTTCCTCATGCAGATAGGTATTATGCTCTTCTAAGTCTTCTACATAAAATTCTAACTCATGAGTTCTAGCTCTAGCTACATTTTCCCTATGCCAAGCTTCATTCCTTCCTTTCACCGTATGAACTAACATATGTTCACAGTTCCTGTGAGCGGTGGTGAGACGCCTTAATTGCTCCTGTAATCTGCCCACCTGAATGGCGTCCATAGCCCTATCTCTAGTAGCTTGGGCTAACTCTATAGAAATCCTCTGTATCTCCGCCTGAGGATCGGGCCAAGAGCTGCTACTGCTAGCACCGTCATTCCTAGGGGCAAGTTGGTGGCGAGGAACTCCTTTGAGTCCAGTGGACTTACGGGGTGTCTTCTTGGTACGAGCCATACTGTACGAGCAGGATTAATCCAAGTAAAACAATCTAACAAAAGTCTCAAGAGCAGTAAGGATGGACTACACAACTCATCCCATACACACCACTCACCCTAGACTCAGAGACGAAGGAAGTAACAAGTGAATTAATTATGATGCATGAATCGTTCTTACGAACAAAACCAGCAAAGCTTAAAACGAACATAACAACATTTGTTTTTATATAGGGCATAATAAGATTACTACTCCACCACACAAAACCTTTTTAATCAAATAAGGAATGGTGAGAAAGAAATAAGACAAGTCAGAAGCAATTTGGACCAAATTAATCAAGTTAAATTTTAGTTATCCCAAATCATTTTGAAGTTTTTGTAGACCAATACAATAAAAACTTTGTAACGATCGCTCTGATATCATTCTGTGGCAGAACCTCCTAAATTATAGGGCCCACATGCACCTGTCACTGTCCAACGACCTTTGACACTATGCATACGTTCCCGGTAACTTAAGAAGACTGTCGGGTGTCCTCGGGGAACCCCGAATCATCCACGATTTTCGAGCAGGATCACATTACAGAGTCATTGCAGTATTACAACAGTTTATTCAAATAGATACACCAGAGTAAAACAGCGGAAGTCTTACAATAACATAGTTTACAAACCATTTGTTTCAAACCATACAACTAAGTTCGATTAATAAAACAAAACAAAGTAGTGGAGTGGCATTATAACATATAACAGAACACACAAATAAGCTGCCCTGCCCAAGAGCCACACATTTACTTATCGTCATCGCACTGAACAACAGTCATGCAGCACGATCCAAAACAGATCTACTCATGAGCTTCACCTGCAACAAGGGTCAACGAACCCTGAGTACAAAAGTACTCAACAAGACTTAACCAAAATAAGAATTAAAAGAACGCAGGAATGCAGGCTCATGGGATTCAAGGTATGGCTTTAGCAATAATCAAGGTTCTTTTGCGTAAAAGCTTTTTTAACAAAAATTCTTTATATCAACCTTTAAAACTTCATAAGATCATATACAAAGCTGACACGATCCGTATTGAGATCATGAAACTTCGTATTCAACACTTTCTCAAACCATCCTCAAGTTCCAGTTATTAACACTACGATGATGAACAGTGAGTTGAGTCTCCATAACCGAGGAGCAACGACGATTCGAACCGATTAAAAACCCAGCTAGGAATTCCAGACCACACGACATATGCAGGTCCCCGACCTCCATATACCAACCTACCCTCAGATCCTCTAAACAAGAACGGGTCCGCGCCACCCAAGAATACAGTACACCACCAATCCAGCCCATTACCACGTGGGTACACGCTATTCCCGCCATCTCTCCACTCCTAGTGCGCGAGTAGCCATTCTCGTAATAGAATAGCTAAGTTAAGGCTTACCGGAGTATGTGGTTAGTACTACAAAGTCTCACCTCATGCAATTCAACAACGGACGGACCTTAATCGACACAGGCGGAAAGAACCCGCTCACAAGACCTCCATGTCTTGCGGCTCCCATACACCGAGTCCGCCCGGTCTAGATTTATTACTCCACATTCCCATATCACATGATACCATAAGTAACCACAGTTCCATTTAAAACTTGCAGATGACAAGTAATCACCCGACTTTCATCGTTCTAAGCATAGCTAAGCAAAACTAGGCATATACGAATTTAAAACCGGTAATATGGTAAATATGGAATAACAAGGTTGGTAATGTACCAATTTGGTTTTCACTTGACTCCTAATCACTTAATGCAGTAAAAAGAAGCAAAAGCGAAATCAATTTGTAAAATACAAGGTAGGGTTGTATGCATCCGGGGCTTGCCTTCGTTGACGGAAAAGTCTGGGTCCGGAGTCGTTCCACCGATATCAACACCAACCTCCTCAACTACTTGATTAACTACCACGTGTTCACCTTCGTTCACTACACATAGCAACAATGCCATATTTAACATGATGCGGAATACGAAATATGATGCTCGATGATGGATGCAAAATTAACAACTTGAATACAACTTTCCTTCGCGGTACAGTTACAAGTTAAATTAACTAAACCATTTTCGCAACACTCACATCAATTGCCAAGGATCATCACTAACTAATGACCCAAGGACATTACTCAATCAAAAACTCAAACAAAACCTAAATCACTAAAGGTTACTATTTGCTTTTATGAATTAATTAATTAATTAAGAATTATGAAATAAATCAACTTGTTCCAATTGAGCTTAAAATTTTTGTAAATGTTCATCACATGAAAACTAAGTGGCAAAACCATTTTCATAATGTTTTGATACATAAATAAGCCTAGAAAATCCTAGAAACTCATTTATTAATTAATTGAGCAATTTTTATCACATTCAAAAAGTACTGAAAATCAACATTTCATATTTTTCCTAAATAATACACATCACAGAGAAGTCACACAAAAATTTTCAGAATTTTTGGAGTTCTAAATAAATCTACACAAAAATAACAAAAACAGATACTATTCATTCAATTATGAAAATAGAAAAAAACCAATTGAATCGCTGTGTCACTGACATCGGGTCCCACCTGTCATCCCTAACCTCGCGCGTTTGACCACGACGGCGACGGCGCTGACCGACGTAAACTCGTCGACGGTGAGTCCAACGGCGACGGCCAAAGTACCAAAACGATCACCAAGACTAGGCCCATCGATTGACGTCCCTATCAGTACTTATTACGGCCCTATACTAGCTCGACGTCGGCCATGGCGGACGCGGTGGCATGGCAGGGCTACGCCGGCGACGTGAAACCAGTAGAGCTTAAACAAAGGATCCAGGAAGCACCAGTAGCTCACCCCGAACGCGTTGAAGCAAGGAGAGAGGTCGGAAAAACAACGGAGAGGCGTGACGACGACCACGGCGATCACGGTGGAGCAAAGATCGTCGGTGAGGAAGAACCGGCGACTGCAGTGATCAAAATGAGCAAGCAACACAAGATTAAGCACCACAGCATCGAGACGAAGCCGTAGGTACACTGATCACGGGCAACGGCTCACCGGAGGATGCTGGCCGTGGAGAAACAAAATCTCGGGTGAGGTGGCCGGCCGCGAGGAAGAAACCGACGAACGGTGAACTCACGGCGAAATCAATCGACCAGAGCTAGCTGGCTGAGTACGCAAGGAGTAGGCGAAGCTATCTAGCGCTATGCCGCGACGGTGAAGACACTACCGCGACGGTGCGAGCTCGCCGGAGATGAGCAAGGCGACAGAAAAACAGAGGAGGAAACGGCAAAGACGACGGTTGCTCAGGTTATAAAGGATGGCCAGGAAGCGCAAGGAAGCCACGGCGAAGCCATTTCCCTCGCCAGCGCGACGCCGAGACGGCCACACGCACGACTGGAAGCAAGCCGAAGGATCGCCGGCAATGTAGCAAGAGCGGTGAACACTGTTCATCGAAATTACAGAATTACCAAGCAGTTTAAAATCCAAATTACTCACAATTTTGTATGACAACTCAAAAATCTCCAAAAATAAAAGTTGTTCAAAATCAAAAGTTCTACAACTTTTCTTTTATAACCAACCCCTAATTCGGTCTACATTTTGAAATGAACTTTTGAATTCAAATAGGGGACATTTAAGGAATTTCGCCTTTTCAAATAACTTCAAATTTTACTAAACAACTTGAATACTCCAAAAACAAACTTTGCACCACTCAACAAGCTCTACAACTTTGCTTTAAGACTCAACCTCAAAATGTGCTTCGATTTTGAAATTGATTTTTAGGGTAGGGTTTAAACATTGAAAATCAGGGTTTTCGGAATTTCAAACCAATACAAAAATTTCAAACTTGATTCAAACAATACCAAGCAATACTTATAACATACATGTAAACTTGTTTTAGTGAATGCATATCAAAGTTTGCAATATGACCAATGCCTTGCAATACATATGATGATATGTCCAGTTTTTAATACTTAAACACCCAGGGTGTTACACAGCTTCCCTATGCACATTGGATTACATTTTTTATGTTGAAGGCAGTGTTAGTCAGGACACCTGAGATGGTTGCAGAGTACAGAGGTGCCACCACAGAGTTCCCAGCATATAACATGGCACAGAGGATCAGACACAGCACTCCTCAGGCACCCAGTCAGCCTCGTCGTCGCCCAGATGTACCAGAGTTCGCAGCTCAGCAGGACGAGATTATCAGAGGCATAGCAGCTACTGAGGAGGAGCAGCTTGAGGCTCAGCAGGAGAGGATTGAGTCTAGTGACAGTTCGAATGACGACTACCTGCCTATTCCTCAGATGCCGCCACGTAGACATGATGGAGAGGCCGACAGTTCCAGCTCAGCTCCACCTGCACCACAGATGGACCCCGCTCTCATTGCTATTCTTAAGCGGATGCAGCAGGATCAGGCTAGATAGGCTCAGGAGACCGCTGCCAACTTTGCATAGTTTCAGACTCATCAGGATGAGTTCCAGCGCTAGCAGTAGGTCCTCCAGCAGCAGCAGCAGCAGCAGATGCATCAGCAGCAGTTACTCATGCAGCAGCAGCTTATGGGATTCATGCAGCATGTAGTGACAGCTCTTGGGGCTCCACAGCCACAGGCTTCGCCCCAGCTTGCTCAGCCTGCCACCACTACGACGACTCCAGCAGTACAACCCAGTGGGCTTCAGAGTCAGGGACAGCCTCCAGCTCAGTTTGCTTCACCTCCAATCCAGGTGTCCTAGTGGTTATCCTCGCCGGTGATAGCCCCGCAGTTCACTCCACTTCAGACGGGCTTCACACCGGATCAGTCACCCTCGCTATTTGTGCCTGACACGTCAGTCTCCAGGAGTCTTGGAGCATCATTTAGCGAATTGACAGGAATGCCTACACCGCCACATATGCATGCTGCCGGTCCTTCTACAGCAGCTCCTGTCGTAGTGACTACTCAGAGGCTCCCTTCTTCAGTCGCATCATTAGATCCTATGATAGATGTACCAGTAGCATCATAGCCAGCACCTGCCCCAGGTCAGACCTAGACCGCTTCAGCGACACTTCATGCTTCAGAGGGTCAGTCAGCATAGAGCTTAGGGTCAGATGGTGATGGCACCCAGTTTACGCTTGCTCCTCGCACTTCAGCGCCCAACTCATCCGCTGCAGCCCCGCCGACCAGCCCTTAGGTTTTGGTGTTTGACGCCAAAGGGGGAGAGGGTTCGAGTATGTAGACTCAGGGGAGCGACATTTAGGGGGAGCTAGTTAGCTATTAGTCTTTTATATACATTTGGAGTTTTATTTGTGTGATACACTATTACTATTATGCATTCGTGTGTTTACTTTTATGCATATTATTATATCTATGTGATAGTGATATCTACGTGATTGTGATATATGACATGTGTGCTCTCTACTTTTGGTATTCATTGATATGTCATATCACTTGTGTTATGTTCATTTGCTTTTGCTTCCGCGTTTATACTCCGATGTAAATGAGCTTTATTATTTGTACTCATGCTTATTTCATATCATTTGAGTACATCATGATGGCTTGGGTTATATAAGCTTGACTAACTCTTCTGTTCTTATTGCTAAAAGCTTATATGATCCAAGCATGTTAAAAACCTCAACTCTTTCACATACTCGAGGTTGTATTGTCATCAATCACCAAAAAGGGGGAGATTGAAAGCATCTAGGCCCCTAATTGGATTTCGGTGATTAATGACAATGTTAGATTACTGTGACTAACGTGTGTTTTGTAGAGGCAATTAAGTTAGGTCACGGTAATGGAGATCGATTGGGCAATCATGGATGTTATGCCCCTACGATGGAAATCATTTCGGTTTTCAAAGGATGGACGATAAGGTTAAGGATGACTAGTTCTAAGTGTCGATTGGAGTTGGAGAGACACTTAGAGTAGTTTAGGACTTTGTTTTTCTTTTGGCCATACTATTAAGGGGGGTATGGATGGGTAGCTTGACCTAGGTGAGTCTAGTGAGTTAGGTGTGGTGCACACTTGTTAAAACTAGCACTAGGTAGCTCCTAAATATGCCTAAGATCCTTTGGAGCAAACTTCATTCACATATGATTGAGAGTTGGAAGTGAATGGAGGGTCAAAGACTGACCGGACGCAGGCTCCGGTGCGATCGGACGCTGGCCACAGGGTTCGGTCAGTTCATTTGACTGAGGTGAACTAGTCCGGTTTGACTGGACGCTGGAGAGGTCAAGTGACCGGGCGCTGAGGGCCAGCGTCCGGTCGACTCCAGTAAGGTTCCAGTGAGGGATATTTGCGACCGGACACGTCCGGTCAGTGGTGACCGGACCCTGCCAGCGTCCGGTCAACACTTAAACACTGGTGTGCGGGTTGAACTGACCGGAGCATCCGGTCACCCCGCAGAGACACATAACGGTTTGTTTTTCAGGCTGTCTTATAAATAGAAGCTCCACTCATGTGTAGAGTTACTTTTGCTCATTCCAACAGCTGAGAAACACATTTGTGAGTGCCAAGAAGAGTAAGGTCCTAGTGAGGTGTTTGTGATTTGAGAATCCAAGAGTGAAACCTCATTAGTGAATCAAGAGTAGCAAAGTGTGCATCCATCTTCTCATTAGTCTTCGCGTGGTCAATTGAGAGTTCGTGCTTGTTACTCTTGGTGATCGCCATCACCTAGATGGCTTGGTGGTGATTGGGAGTTCGGTGATCATCTAGAGAGCTTGTGGGTGACCCGACTCAAGATTGTGAGCGGTTGTGGGTGATTCACCACGACGGAGTGTCGAAGAATCAACCCGTAGAGAGCACTTGATCCTTGCGTGGATCAAGGGGGAGCTACACCCTTGCGCGGGTGCTCTAACGAGGACTACTGGGGAGTGGCGACTCTCCGATACCTCGGCAAAACATCGCCGCGTTTCCTCTCCTCTCTTTACTTTGAGCATTTACTTTAAGCATTACTTTGAGCAATTCAATTCTTGTCATTTACATTCCTAGAATTGCCATGCTAGAATAGGATTGGAACTTAGATTGCAAGTCTATTTGTGCGATAGAACATTACAAACACTTTCTAGGCACAAGGGGTTAATTGGGCTATCAATAGGATTTAATTATTGCAAGAAAATTTAGAATTAGCCCAATTCACCCCCCCCCCACTCTTGGGCATCTTGATCCTTTCACCAATCATGTGCCAAGGCCGGCCACACACTCCTTTTATAGCCCCAAGGGCTAAAATAGCCGTTACCCCCTTCACTGGGCACTTTTCGCACTGACCAGACTCGCTGCTGTAGTGACCGGACGTGCAGGTGCAGAGTCTGGTCCTGAGTCTGGTCAGAACAGCTCACTGCGTGCCCTCTGTTCTGCTCTTGATCGGACTCCCCTTTCACCTACGACCGGACTTGACTTTCCCAGAGTCCGGTCACTTCCAGAGAGGTTCTAGAGAGCTCTTTTGGTGACCGGACGCATTAGGTCATCGCTGATAGCCCTAGACAAATTTAACCGAGAACCAAAAACCGAACCGAAAGAACTAGAACCAAAACTGAAGGAACCAGAACCGAAATAACTGAAAAAAAAATCGGTTCCTTATTCGGTAAACCGAATTAACCCAAAGGACCGAATTACATGAATTATACTTCACTTGTATTTTATAAGATTATGTTTGGTTTATTTGTAGTGTTTTATATTTGAACTGCTATATATTTATGTTACTATTTTGCTATTGTTTTCTTATACATTATTATTATAAAAAATGAATATAGTGTTGCATAAATTTGCCTTAGAACACGTATATTTCTTGTTGTCTTGAGGACTTCTGAAAAAATTCGGTTGTTTCGGTTGAAATCGAATCAAAATAATCGAAATCCGAAATGCTTGGTTCCCAAAAAATTTTGGAACCGATCGGTTCCCATTCTCTAGGGACCGAATTTCATCAATAACCGAGGAAACCGAACACCCACCCTGAATCACCGACCGGACTCTCCCGGCGTCCGGTCGCTCCTACTTGCGTTAAAAACACTGACCGGACTCACTAACACTGACCGGACACGTCCGGTCGCAGAGTCCGATCATAAACATTTTATCGCTAAAACGGCTATAACTCTTAGCTCCAAAGTCTAATTTCGATGATCTTGGACATTTTGGAAAGCTTATTCAGAGGGCTACACATCTCACTTGCATATTTGATCCAAAGCACAATGGATCAATGCAGAATTCCAATCCAAGAACTATCCTATAGTTCGGAGTACACCGAAAAAACTTTTTCTCTTCTCCAAGTTAGATCCAATTCAACTCCAACAACTCCTCCTTTACAAATGTGCCAACACAACCAAGGGTACACCATCATGTGAATGTGTGTTAGCATTTTCACAAATATGTTTCAAAGGATTAGTCACTTAATTCACCACTCCACACGATCATAGCAACAACGCAAAGTTAGATCGCTCAAGTGGCACTAGGTGACTGATATGCAAACAAGTTTGCCCCTCTTGATAGTATGGCCATCTATCCTAAACCTGGTCATAAACTTCTCTACACAACCTTTTATCGGTGAAATAAAATACCCTACAAATATACCTTTGCCTTGCGCATTCCATTCCATCTCCTTTGATGTTGACGCAACACATGCACAAACTTGATCAACAAACGATATGATCCACTTCATATCATCACATGACCATATTGGTTCATCGATCTTGACCTCACTTGCTTTTCACCGTTGCCACGGTCCATCGGCGCCAAGTCCTCGACTTGCCCTTCACACTTGCAACCGGTCCATCAAGCCAAGCCTTGTCTTGATCTTCTCCACTGTAGTCACATGACTCAATGTCATGTCTCATATGCAATGAGCTCCTTCATCACGTGTGTGAGCTTTACAACAAATCCAAGCCATTTCACCTTCATGGCATGTATTGCTCACACAAGTGTACCTGAGGACTAATCACCTGTGTATTTCACAATTTAAACACATTAGTCCACCTCGGTTGTCACTCAATTACCAAAACCAAATTAGGGACCTTTCAAGAGGTCATTTAACTTATGCAGGAGTTTTAGTTAGTTTCATCAAGTCTGAAAGTTGATTTCTTGGTCCATAAACATTTCAAGTGGTTCACAGCAGATCCATACCCCTTTGTTTGGCCCTTAGATTGAACTTTCAGGTCCTTAAACTTTTTAAGTGGTTCACCGCAAGTCCATACCCCTTCGTTTTGCCCTTGAATCTGATGTGACATGTGGAGTCAGTAGCCAGCATGGCATGAAATATGCCGAGTCATGCTTATCCCCCGATCGCATTGTCCTCCTTTCCACTCCCTCAAGCTTGGCAATTGTGCATCTACTCAATCTCTATTCCAGTGCTCGCCACCACCATTACCAATCACCGAACTCCTACTATCGTTATTGTTCCTCACCTTGTGCTTCACCTCTCTCCTAGAAATGGGCTCTAGTGAGTCTGTATCTGCCTCCTCTACCCTTTTGCGCTTGTTGGACACATAGAAACCATGTCAGAGTTACTATCCCGTCGTACTGCAGCTGCCATGGTCTAGCTTTGAGCTCACATGTGCCACCATTCCCGGTGGTGTAGGCCATCACTGCTTTAATGAATGTGTAGTTGAGTACACTCTGATCCCCTCATCCCTATATGCACGCATTCGGGGCAAGTCTGTGCCAAACCTAGCATTTTCGTCGCCGCCTTCTACCTTCTCCTCGTCATCGATCACCGAATGGGCGCGATCGTGGTCAACCTGTTATTGGCCTACACTGGATAGATTAAAACCACCCTTGGGTGGTCCCATCAATTATAACCTACTGAGTGATCCCTTGGTCCAATTGGCGCCCCCCCCCCCGCCATATGTGTGCCTATGTTGATTTGGGGAAGATGGGTAGGAGATGACTCATGGGACATCGTGTGCCGGCATGCCTCCATAGTGTGCCCTTGTGGCACTATGCCTCGCGCCACCAAGTCATTGTCGCGTGCCACCGTCCCCTGTACTCATGCCACTTACCGACACTTGTTCTCACTACCTTGTGCACTCAAGAAACGAAGTAAGGAACGAGAAGAAGGGATGAGGGGATAATTGCAAATTTTATGTTGCGTAGGTTGTTGACTCCACATGCCACGTCAGATCTAAGAGCCAAATAAAGAGGTATGGACCCACGGTAAATCACTTAGAAAGTTTATGGACCCGAAAGTTGAATCTAAGGGCCAAAGGAAAGGGTATGGACCTGTGGTGAACCACTTAAAAAATTTATGGACTCACAAATCAAGTTTTTAGAGTTGATGGACCTAACTGAAACATCTGCATAAGTTAATGGACCTCTGGTGCATTTAACTATTCTATATATAGTCACAAATGAGTGTGCAGAGCAATGATAGGGAGGTGCTATGGTTAAGTAGTAGGTCATAGTGTTTCTAATAGAGATAAAATATTTACCAGTACCTTATGGCAAGAGTTGTTCGGGTTGGATGTTACAGATCTCCAAATGAGTATTTCGGTATTTCCTATCACCCTCAGATAGATGGAGTTAACTAGTGTCTATAAACCAAACCTCTATGAGTACGAACAAAAACACTTGGGCCTTGAGGTTGTGAACTCTTGTGCTATAGCAGATTTATAGGCTTCGGTTAATTATTGTACTGTTATGACTCAATTTTTGCACCAACATCTTCATAGAGCCTAGTACCGAATGAAATAACAAGATGACAAGAAATGTAGTGAATGTTCATTTGAAGTTGGTGATTAAAATATAAAGTTTCAAACATATGTTCAGACTTTAGTGGCACCCAGAGCAATCCATAACCTTCCTTTTTACTACTTTGAACCTTTTGTCATTGAGACTAGAGTTAGCAAGAACCTTCCTGTATCTACTTCACCAAACCCTATTTTTCAATTTCATTTTTTCGCTCAAGAAATAAAATGGATCCTTAGAACTTGTCAATGGTTTTCTTGGCTAGCTTTAATGGCAACTAGAGGTGGAAGTAGATTTTAAAAAGCCAAAATCAAATTGGACTATTTTTTGCTGTTTTTGTTTTGCTTGTCCACGTGTACTGTTATTATTGGTTCAAAAAATTTGACTAAAACTGAACTAAAAAATAATCGAATGATGAGTAGTCAGTTCCAAAAATCTGCACATCCTGTCCCCAGCATCCCACCTAGTGCATCTGCCCTAGTAGTAGATACATCCGCCTCCGTTCACACGGCCACGTCCGCCTCCGTCCCATCAGTTCCATGAGAAGTCTGCAGTGCCCTCCGCTCCAACAAGACCACCTCACGCCAGTGTTCCTCAGCCGACGCGGTCGTGGCTCGCACCATCACCAAGATGGCGAGGCCAACCAAGATTGGGATCAAGGTGAAGGAGACGGGTGGCACCGAGACCTTCGTCATGCCGAAGGCGCTCTGTGGCGTCGAGCGGGTGCTATCAACCCCTGTGACCTGCAACGCGGTTCTCGAGGAGGACAAGGAGGAGGCTGAGGCGCGGAGCAGCCTCCTCAGACGGACATTAACTCAAAAGTCCAATATCCGTTGGATTTATAAGGACTTGACTACTTGAGAGATAGATCAACTTTTAATATCTAGTTTTAAGTTCATAACATGGGAACCGAGCTCAAAGTAGCGAGCAATCGTACTGAGTCATTTGCAATTAATTTTGCTAAAAATTTATGGCACCTGCAATGTTTTAATTTTAGAGTCTGTGGGGGTATTAACCCCAATACCCTTACGGCTAAGTTTGGGCCGACCCGGACCAGGGGGTCCGGACCACCAGAAGACGACGCGCGGCCCAGCTGATCTGCTCGGAGTCCCGCGCAAGGAATCAAGGCAGATTTGGAGATCAAGCAAGATCCTGGTCGGTTAGAGTAGGAATCCTTATCTGGCCACCTATGGCAATTGTAACTGGTTGGGATTAGTTTCCAGATCTGTAACCCTACCCTCAAGACTATATAAGGTGGGTAGAGGACCCCTCTAAAAAATCATCTCATTTTACATACAGCAATACAATCAAACGCAGGACGTAGGTATTACGCCCTCACGACGGCCGAACCTGGATAAAACCTCGTGTCTGTCTTGCGTCACCATCTCGTTTGTAGCTTGCACACCTGTCTGCCGATAATCTACTACCTTGAGCATACCCCTAGGTAGACTACCGACCATATTTCGTCGACAGTGGCGCACCAGGTAGGGGGTGTGCGTACTACTCCCCAGACGAACAAGATGGTCATCATCCCTGGCTCCATGGCTACGCCGAACGGCCTCACGTTCACCATCGGCCAGATCACCTGGACCACTGGCTCCGACAACTTCATCGCCATGACCATGGAGGAGGCGCAGATCCAATCTGCATTGACCACTGCTTCACCAGCATTGGCTATGGCTCCGACCACGTTGGATCTGGCTCCGGCCACACCAGCATCGTCTTCAGCCACGCCGACAACCCGTCGTTCGCTTCCTCGCTACAAAGGGAGGCAGATCGACAACACCGACCTGCTCGACTCCATCGATCAGGTCGGCACCAAGCTTGCTGAAACCCTAGCTCTGGTAGATTCGATTTAAAATTAACCTACCGAGCAGGTAACCACTACCCACAACAGATCTACCCGACTAGCTCGGGCCAGTCGTCCTGCACGACTCGGTACGGATCTCGTGGTCACGTCTACTCCTGAAGGGCGCTCCGTTCGTCACCGACCAACCCCGGCAATGGCTCTCTGGCTCTCCGAGTGCGAAGCCTTGATGGAGAACTACCAGGCTCAGCCCTACGGTCTACGAAACAATGCTTCCAACTACGCGTACAATATACAACGCTGCTCGGATCTGTGTTTTATACATCGACCTCGGCTAAAGCCACGCAACTTTGTCAACATGGTTCGGATTGAGGAATATCAAGAAGGATTGGTCCACACAGTTCAAGAGGGCGGCTCAAGCTCCTTGTCCAGCATCGCATCTAATGGCTCCGTCCACACTGAGCTTCAGCATCGTGACGATGAAGAAGTTGAATACGATCTGGATATCCCAGACCACTCCCCGGGTTTCCCATGATTCTCATCCTTCCCACCAAGGCGAGGAGACTTGATCAATGTCGTCAGTAATGACGAACCCCTGGCAGTTGGCGAAACAGAACAAGAAAGGCTAGCACGCGAAGCACGCAATATTGACCGGTTTAATCGCAGACAAGCCGAAGCCGAGGCAGAAGAGGAGGCACGACGCATAAGGCTCCAGCCACGCGATCTCAACAATGCCTTTGATAGGGTAGGGGAAAAGCAGGTCTTCAGGACTCCAAGCGCCAACGTAGCTGTTGCTATCGCGACAATGCAACGACTACCCAATACCCCGGAAATCCAGGCAATTCGTGATGATGTACAAGCCTACCTGACGGCTGCTATAGCCCAGACCGCAGAGAGTGCAAACCAAGCCCGGGCTCTGTCCGTCTTAGTCGAATCAAGCCGTAGTCGTCAGTACTCAAGTCGCCCATAGCCACCCAACCAACGTGGCTCACGCAACAACGACCCACCAGACAACCGTCAAGGCGGAAACGGTGGTCATGATGATGGTCAGAACGACAACCGCCACGACTACCGGGACGACAACCGCCGCAACAACCGGGACGATAATCGACGAGACAACCACGACAATTGCCGTGATAACCACGGTCGCGGGGTCAACCAGAGTGGGAATCGGGATTGCCGTGATGGCAATAACGATCTCCGCCCTTCCCTCGGAGAACGCGATCTGCGCGATCGCATTAACCAAAGAGCCAACGATCGTGCATCCCACGAAAGCTATTGCCGTATGGAATATGATACTACCCATGGCCCTCCGGGTTTGAAGCAGGTTACTCCTCACCTTCGCCAAGTCGTGTGGCCAAAAAACTTCAAGCTCAAAAAATTCTAGAAGTACGATGGCAAGGAGAACCCCGAGTTATGGGTCATGCTCTACGAAACCGCGTGCAGATCAGCCATGGCTGACGAGCACGTCATGTCTAATTACTTCCCAGTCGCCGTCGGCCATGCAGGCCACCAATGGCTGGTCAGCTTGCCGGCAAACTACTTTGATTCTTGGCAAGAGCTCAAGCAAGCATGCATCGACAACTTCATTGCTACTTGCGAACAACCCGGCAACAAATATGATCTGCAGCGGATTCGAGATCGCAAAGATGAGCCACTACGCGAGTACGTCCGACGCTTCTCGGAGATGCGCATCAAGGTCCCATCAATCTCCGACAACAAGGCAATTGAAGCTTTCATCACTGGTCTCCGCTTCCACGATGCCCAAAGGGACAAGCTCCTCTGCAAAAGACCTGAATCGGTCACAGCGCTCCTAGCTATTGCTAAAAAATATGCAGACGCCAATGATGCTAAAAAGATAATCATCGAAGAAGCAGCAAGGGTTCCACGCTCCGACCACCCCCTACACCGCGACGACTACCGCGGCAACCGTGGTCGGAACGACAATTCTGATCGCCGCAACCAGCGTAATGATTTTCGCGACCACCACAACCAGCGTAATCAGCGGCGTAATCGCCGTGACGATTACAGGGGCAAGCGTGCTCAGGAAGATGACGGCGAAGTCAACATCGTTAAAAAAGGTGGCGAACGTCGCAACTACGAAGAAGACTACGCCAAAGCATTGAAAGGACCCTGCTAGCTCCATCCCAAGTCAAACCATACCATAGAGGATTGCTGTGTTCTCAAATCCATCTACACGCGCCAACAGGCTCCGAATAAATCCGACAAGCCTAACGACGCAGGGGAGCAGCGTAACGAGGACAACGATGATGAAGATGCAGATCCCTGTCACAAGTACGTCAAGCCAACCGACCGCGTCCACACCATCATTGGGGGCAGAGTGTCCATCAAGACCAAACGAGAGCGCAAGCTACTCGCCCGCGCTTGCTTGAACGTGGCCAATGCCAACAACCTCATCGCCGATCCACGGCTCCCTCCTTGGTCTCACCGCGAGATCTCCTTCAGCAGAAAGGACCAATGGGCTACAATACCTGAGCCAGGGCGTTTTCCTCTTGTTCTCAATCCTTGTATTAACAAGGTTCAGTTCGATAGAGTGCTGATTGACGGCGGCAGTTCCATCGATATACTGTTCAAGAACAGTTTGCCAGCCCTGAAGATAACCTAGGCTTATCTCAAGCCATACGAGGCACAGTTCTGGGGTGTTCTCCCTGGACAGAGCTCCATACCTCTCGGGCAGATCACGCTACCTGTGCAATTTGGTACCCCAGACCACTTCCGCACCGACTATGTCAACTTCGTGGTCGCTGACTTTGAAGGCACCTACCATGCTATCCTTGGCCGACCAGCGCTCACCAAGTTCATGGCCATACCTCACTACAGGTATTTGGTGCTCAAGATGCCTACTAAGAAGGGGGTTCTAACTCTCAGGGGCAACGTATACGCAGCTTACACCTACGAGGATGACAGCTTCAAAATAGCAGAGCCTCATGACCTCTCTATTCGCATGGCCGAGACCATGCTTGACGCCAAGCAGACCCTAGCCGACCACCTGGAGATCCTAGAGCTCGAGGCCCCACGCAAGAACATCAAGTCCAAAGAGCACAAAGAGATCCAGCTGGTCAACGGTGATCCCAGCAAAACGGCCCTTATCGCGGCCAACCTGAGTCATAAATAGGAAGACGCGCTCGTCAGGTTCTTGAGGAGCAACATGATTGTGTTCGCATGGAAACCCGCTGACATGCCCGGTGTACCTCGAAACTTGATCGAGCACTCCTTAAATGTCGATGGCAAGGCCAAACCCATCAAGCAGAAGCTACGACGGTTCGCTCACGACAAAAAGGAGGCTATTAGGGTAGAAGTTACACGGCTTTTAGCAGCCAGATTTATCAAAGAAGTGTATCATCCGGAGTGGTTAGCCAACCTGGTTCTTGTACGCAAAAAGAATAAGAAATGGAGAATGTGTGTTGATTACACTGATTTCAACAAACACTACCCTAAAGACCCCTTTGGCTTACCTCGCATAGACGAGGTCATAGATTCAATTGCCGGTTGCGAGCTGCTTTCCTTTCTTGATTGCTACTCTGGTTATCACCAGATCACTCTCAAAAAGGACGACCAGATCAAGACATCCTTCATCACGCCCTTCGGTGCCTACTGCTACACGACCATGTCGTTCGGGCTCAAAAATGCTGGGGCTACCTACCAACGCTCCATATAGGCCTGCCTCAAAGACAAGATAAAAGACAACCTTGTCGAGGCTTATGTTGACGATGTAGTTGTTAAAACCAAGGAAGCATACACCCTTGTCGACAACCTAGAATGTACCTTTGCAGCCCTTAACACATTCCAATAGAAATTAAACCCAAAGAAGTGCATCTTTGGTGTTCCATCTGGTATACTGCTCACCAATGTCGTCAGTCACGACAGCATACGCCCTAACCCAGGGAAAGTAAAAGATGTCTTGGACATGAAGCCGCCCAAAAAGGTGAAGGATGTTCAGAAGCTTACCAGATGCATGGCTTCCCTCAGTCGTTTCATATCTAGATTAGGCAAAAAAGGACTACCATTTTTCCAGCTGCTCAAAGCATCCGAGAAGTTTGAGTGGTCGGAGGAAGCAGACGCTGCCTTTACACAGCTGCAACAATTCCTTACATCACCTCCGGTCCTCTCTGCTCCTAGAGAAGACGAAACCCTCCTGCTTTACATTGCGGCAACTAATCGAGTGGTCTCCACTGCTGTGGTGGTCGAGCGCGACGAGCCCGACCATGTCTACAAGGTACAACGACCAATTTATTTCATCAGTGAGGTTCTCAGCGAATCCAAGACCAGGTACCCATAGATTTAGAAACTGATCTATGCCATACTAATTACATCCTGAAAGTTGAAACACTACTTCGACGGATATCGTGTGGTGGTCATGACCAAGTACCCTTTGGGAGACATCATTCGCAACAAGGATGCAACCGGGTGCATCGTCAAATGGGCAATGGAGCTATGCCCTTTCTCCTTGGAATTTGCAAGCCATACTACAATCAAGTCTCAGGCACTTGCCGATTTCATCATCGAGTGGACAGACTTAAGCACACCTGCCTCTCAGGGGCCCACCGAGTATTGGAAGATGTACTTCGACGGCTCTCTCAACATCAACGGCGCAGGAGCAGGAGTCCTTTTCGTATCACCATCCAAGGAGCAGCTCCAATATGTCCTTAGGATTTATTTCCCGATGTCTAATAACGCCGCCGAGTACGAAGCATGCCTACACGGTCTGCGCATTGCGGTCGAGCTCGGTGTCAAGCATCTCTATGTCTACGAAGACTCGGCTCTAGTCATCAACCAACTCAACAAGGACTGGGATACGACCAGCGAAAAGATGGACGCATACTGCAAAGCGATCAGAAAGCTGGAAGGCAAGTTCTATGGCATCGAGTACACACATGTGGTCCGGGACAAAAATCAAGCAGCAGATGTGCTATCAAAGTTAGGATCATCCCGAGCCAAAGTCCCACATGGCGTATTTGTTCAAGACCTGCTCACGCCCTCCATCAAAGAAGAAGATCCTGCGGTCGACAAGCCTCTAGACCAGCCATTGGTGGCTACGGTTCCAGCGTCAAACACCACCAAACCACCTTCGACCACCAAGAAGCCCAACTAGAGAGTACCTTTCATCAAGTACCTGACAGATGGTAGCGGTTACACCAATCGGACAGAAAATGAACGCCTGATGCGTCGCGGTAAGCAGTATCTGCTCGTCGATGGCAAATTGTGGCGCAAGAACGTGAAGGAGGAAATCTTGATGAAGTGTATAACCCAGGAGGATGGTGAACATCTCCTAGACAAAATCCACTCTGGCTCCTGCGACAACCACGTGGCCTCGAGAACGCTGGTCGGTAAGGCTTTCTGAGCAGGGTTCTATTGGCCGTCAGTTGTAGCCAATGCAGAGAAGCTAGTCCGCCATTATGAAGGTTGTCAGTTTTTCGCCAAGAGAATCTACGTACCAGCACACGAGATTTAGACAATACCAGCCTCTTGGCCCTTCGCAAGCTAGGGACTGGATATGATCGGGCCTTTCAAACCGGCCCCTGGAAAATTTACATGCGTCTTTGTGCTGATCGACAAATTCTCCAAGTGGATAGAGTACATGCCCCTGGTCAAGGCATCTTCAGAAAAGGCTATCGCATTCCTCGACCAGGTCATCCACCACTTCGGCATACCCAATAGCATCATCACTGATCTGGGTACTCAGTTCACCAGGAACGCTTTTTGGGACTTCTGCGATGAAATGAGCATAGTAGTAAAATACGTCTCGGTGGCACACCCTAGAGCTAATGGACAGGTCGAGCGGGCAAATGGTATGATCCTGGACGCACTTAAGAAGAGGATGTACAGAGAGAATGACAAAGCTCCTGGAAAATGGCTCAAAGAGTTACCAGCCGTGGTCTGGGGTCTCAGAACCCAGCCTAGTCGCAATACCGGCGTATCACCATACTTTATGGTTTATGGCGCTGAGGCAGTGCTCCCACCAGATATAGCCTTCAGATCAGCACGGGTAGAGAACTTCGACGAAGACAAGGCCAATGAAGTGCGGGAGCTAAAAGTGAATAGTGCAGAAGAGAAGCGGCTCGATTCTTGCGTACGTACAGCCAAATACCTTGCTGTTTTGCGCAGGTACTACAACAAGAACATCAAGGAGCGGTTCTTTGTGGTCGGGGACCTGGTCCTGAAGTGGAAGATGAATCAGGCTGGTGTCCACAAACTCGCAACCCCATGGGAAGGACCCTTCATGATCAAGGAGGTTACACGCCCTACATCTTATAGGTTAGCTCGCCTAGACGGCACAGACGTGCCCAATTCCTGGCACATCGACAAGCTTAGGCATTTCTATGCTTAGCTACTAAGATATGTACCCCTCTTGTACTTTTGATTTATTTCAATAAAGCTATTATGATTTCTTCGACCACTCTAATGTGTCACTTCGAAGTCTATTGTTATTCTAACTCTACCAGTTAAAACCGACCACCATTCCTTCTCGGGTTCTTAGAGCAGGCCCTGTCTCCGGTTCCCCCAACACGTGCATGGGATCCGCTCTCTACGCTATGGGTGATCGGTAGGTGCTCTCTGGTTTAACTTGTGTATTTCTACGTGTGCACAAGCTACGCACCTCACACTCCGACCGCAAGACAAACCAGGGCCATACAAACCTTTTAGGATGACGTGTCGACTAAACTGGTACAACTAAATAGAACGCCAACACGTTCTAACTTAGTTACATCAACATGATATCCGAGCTTAAACACGTTTTCTACAAAACAAACAAGCTTATGTTGATATACAAGTACGTTATTACAAGCTTGCCTGAAAAGGTCCAAGTTTACAATAACCCAACTACATCTTCTTCTACAGCTATAGCCTACACTATTGGCTGGTCGGGGCATGCGGCGCCTGCTGCTCACTGGGCCTGACGTCGTGCTCGGGTCTCGGGGACTCTGGCATTGATCGAGCTAAAGAAGATGACCCCGTCGATGCCTGGCTGGTCGAGACCGCAGGCTTCACCGGTTGGCTTGAAGATGACGGCGCTCCCAGCTGACTTGTTGATAGCATTCCTTGTACGGGTGGTGTCGCACCTCCACATAGGTTAATATCGCCAATTATTTTCGCCGACAAGTCCAGCTGGGTCATCCGTAGCTCCTCGGCCTTGTCTGGATCTACCTCCTTCAGGCATCCAGCCTCCAGGCACTTGAGATCGATCAGGGGGTAGTGAGCACGTACCATGCTTAGCACATGTGTGCCTGCATACTCTCCTGCCTCCTTCACGAACTCCTGGAACCATCCCCATGCCCTTTGGCATTTCTCGATCAATCCCAGCTGCGGCGTCCTTGGCACATCTTCTGCTAGCGCTGGATCGATGAGGTTAAGGACCGGCAAAATGCCCTTTGCCACCTCCTAGCACCGGCTTTTCCAGGTGTCACGGTCCTTGGTGATCTCTTGGCATTGCGCCTTCCAGCCGTCACGGTCTTTCATCATGGCCTCCAGATGCTTCTTTGCATTGATTTTTATAACTGCAAACCGCACACGCTATTAAGACGGTAGACCATGCCAAACTATGGTAGGCAACAAAAATGAGCAAAGACGGTTGGACAACTTACCTTTCAGCTCCTCTGTCATCTTGGTCGTATGGTCCCAGAGCTGCGACTAGTCTTGCGCCAGTTTTCTGTTGTCCTCGTTTAGGCGATCACACTCCCCGACCATGCGACTGTTCTCCTCTCGGAGATGGATCACTTCAGCTTCTAAGCCTGCACTACAGCTGTTACTACCAACAATGCAACAGCACTTGTCAGTAGTCGGTATGATAAAATGGCTACTTACTTGTTCTTTCCCGCTCTTTCTTACTGAGCTAGATGACTAGGTTCTGGTTCTGGGAATCTTGCACCACCTTTTCATGATCGGCGGCTTCAAGTCACTGGCGCAAGTGGTCCACCTCCGCCGTCAGCTCCTTGTTGTTTGCAACGATCCCCTCGATCTGGTCGAAGCATTTCTTGTGGTACCTTGCGGTCTTCATTAAGTCATGTGTGTAGATAGCTAAGTAAGACAACTACGACTAGACCGCAAGACCAGGGGGTGAAGCGAAGCTTACCTGCACTTCCGTAACAAGCCGCTTCACTGCCCGTTCAACTTTCTTGGTTTCTTCGACCTCTGGGATTTCCTCATGGATAACCCATTGGTCGTCATTCCACCAACGCGACACATAAACATGTTGTCGCTTGTCCTGCGGATGGCCCAAGACCTCCTCCACCTCGTCCTCTTCGGGCTCTTCTTCGGGCCCTGGTGTTGTCCTGGCGTCAGCAGCATCTGTGATCACCACAGCCTTCCCACAAGTTGCAGCATCGGTAAATGTGGTCTGTGCTCTCACCTCCGGCCGCTGCTCCTTGGTCTACTCTGTTACCCTCGACGCTGAGGTGTTGCCCTCAGTAGGTTTAGCGCTCAAAGCACTCATGCTCGGCTCGGCTGGTCCCTTGACCACTTGCTTGGGGACTATTGTCTGACTGCTCGCTTGCTGAGGCCCCGAAGGATCTTCTACTATGGCTTCCTCGGTGGTCGACTACTGGGTAGTCTGCTCTGTACTTATTAGCGGCGCCACGCCACTTCTGGCTAGCTGGTCCGGACTTTCTGTGGATGCCGAGCTAATACATCCGAGATAAGTTCAGAAAGCAATCATATTAAATGCACATTGCTAACTTATACCAAGGTTACAAATACTTACATGTTGGAAGCACGGAACGATGTGGAGAAGGCGCGTCTCTTCGGCCGTACTTGCTCCACGTGTTGTGCGGATGACCCCTGGTCTCCTTCTACATCCAGCACTGTCGTTGGGCCTTGGTGCTCGACCCCTCTACCACTAGTCCTTCGCGTTGCAGTGGCCTGTGGTGTGCTCGGTTGAGTTGTCGCTCCCGTCGCCGGTCATGTTCCTTGCCTAGGTACTCTCGAGGTCAACCCGGCTGCATCCTTCACCGTCGTCGGCGATGTGGGTCCCACAGGTGCGGAGGACCCATCTTGCTCCATCGACTCCAGTTGCTTCCTCCTTTTTCGAGGGACAAGTTGAAAGGTGTCTGCATCTTCTCCCTTCTCTGCGTCATCATCCGGCCAAGCAAAAATCGACTGCCGACGCTTGCTGGCCGGGTTCTCCTCCGGGTCCTCCTCGGGCTCATTGATACTTAGCGCTCCCCTGGTGAGCAGGGTGGTTACTGATCTCTTCTTCGACTGTTTGGGGGCAGCCGGCCGCTTACCAGCAGCTTTGGCCGCTGCCTCCTCTCTAGCTCCGAGCTCCGCCCAGTCGACGTCCTCGTCCTCAATCTCGACGCCCAGTCAGAGAATGGGGTTTCAGTCGATCCAAGTAAGGTGCAAGAAGTTATGAATTGGAAAGCACCGACCACAGTTCCTGAGATTAGAAGTTTCTTAGGATTAGCCGGTTATTACCGTCGCTTTATACCAGACTTTTCGAAGATTGCCAAACCGATGACAAGCCTCCTACAGAAGGATCACAAGTTTGTGTGGACAGAGGAGTGTGAAGCAGCTTTCCACACTTTGCGGAAACTGTTAACCACTGCTCCTGTTCTAGCACAACCGGATATCGAGAAACCATTTGATGTGTTTTGCGACGCATCGAAGACTGGATTAGGATGTGTTCTTATGCAAGAAAGGATAGTCATTGCTTATGCATCACATCAATTGAGAAAGCACGAGGTCAACTATCCAACACATGATCTTGAACTTGCTGCAGTTGTGCACGCCCTAAAAATTTGGAGACATTATCTACTGGGTAATGTGTGCAACATTTTCATAGATCATAAGAGTCTTAAGTACATCTTTACCCAACCAGAGCTAAACATGAGACAGCGCAGATGGTTGGAATTGATCAAGGATTACAACTTGAATGTGCAATATCATCCTGGAAAGGCCAATGTAGTGGCAGATGCTTTGAGCAGAAAGTCACATTACTTGAATGTGCAACCATTACTTGAAGATGGGTTCGATCTAATGCATCCTGCTGTGTTACATAGTATTCAGATTAGTTGCTCTTTGGAGAGTAAGATAATAGAAGGCCAGAAAACCGACAAGGGGATATTTCACATCAAAGAGAAAATAAAAGAAAAGCCGTCTCAACACTTTAAAGTGGATGAACAGGGCGTGTTGTGGTTTGACGACCGTCTTGTGGTTCCCAAGGATCGAGAGCTTAGAAATAAACTCATGGATGAAGCTCACCTTTCTAAGCTATCTATCTATCCTGGAAGTAGTAAGATGTATCAAGAACTAAGATCTCGTTATTGGTGGACCAAAATGAAGAAAGAAATTACAGCATATGTTGCCAGATGTGACACATGTTGTCGAGTGAAAGCCATTCACATGAAACCTGCCGGTATGTTGCAACCCTTGTCCGTCCCGAGTTGGAAGTGGGACGATATAAGTATGGATTTTATCACGGGTTTGCCCACTACTCCAAAAGGACATGATTCGATTTGGGTAATTGTGGACCGTCTTACCAAGACCGCTCATTTCTTGCCGGTCAAAACAAAATATCGACCACCTCAATATGCCGAGAAGTATATCGCAGAAATTGTGAGGTTGCATGGTATACCAAAGACCATAGTATCTGATAGAGGCTCACAGTTCACGGCTCACTTTTGGGAACATTTACACAAAGGCTTAGAAACTAGTTTGATTCGCAGTACCGCTTATCATCCTCAGACAGATGGTCAGACTGAACGAGTGAATGCTGTTTTGGAGGATATGTTAAGAGCCTGTGTATTGTCTTCTAAGGGATCATGGGAGTCATGGTTACCGTTAGCTGAGTTTTCTTATAATAATAGTTATCAAGAAAGCATCAAGATGGCCCCATTCGAAGCTTTATATGGCAGAAAATGTAGAACACCATTGAATTGGGTCGAACCTGGAGATAGAAGGTATTATGGCATTAACTTTGTAGAAGAAGCCGAGAAGAAAGTTTAGATTATTCAGCAGAATATGAAAGCTGCCCAATCACGTCAGAAAAGCTATGCAGACAAAAGAAGGAGACCCCTTGCATTTGAAGTTGGTGACTATGTTTATCTGAAAGTCACGCCAATGAAAAGAAAAAGTTTTGAGTCGAAGAAAGCTTGCCGCTAGATTCGTGAGGACCATACAAGATCTTGGAACAAAGAGGTCCGGTAGCCTACAAGTTAGAGTTACGAGACAATGAGTACCCGTTTTCCCGCTTTTCCATGTATCACATCTCAAGAAATGTTTGCGTGTTAGGAGGAAAGAATAGAACCTCGAGGTATTCAACTCAAATCAGATTTGGTGTATCGTGAACAACCGGTCGGTGTTAGACACTAAGGAACGTGCTACTCGGAATAGTGTGGTGAAAACATACAAGATACAGTGGGATCATCATGATGAGGGAGATGCAACTTGGGAAACAGGAGAGTATCTACAAAAAGCTTACGAAGAATTTTATAACAAATGGTTCGTAACCCAAATCTCGGGACAAGATTTTTATAAGGGGGGAGGGCTGTAACACCCCGGTGTTATGCCTACATTTAGGCACTGCAAATCACGCATATCATGCATCATCAAGCATCCAAATCATACATGCTTAATCATGTGAATAACAAGTGAAACACTGCTTCGAAACATCTGAATCAGGTTGTGAAACCTGAATGTTGCATGCCTTTGTTAGAATTGTTTTGCCCTGATTTTATTTGCTAGGTTAGTAGAACTTGTTTGGTTATGATTGTAAATCATCTAGAATTGTTTATCACAATTTTTGGAGCAAGGTTTGTATTTGAATTATTGTCAAATTTTGCTTTAAAAATAATTCTCCAAAAATTAGGGTTTTTGAGCTAAACGTGGACTTTGATGTTTCAATTCAAAATCTAGAAAGAATTTGGCTTTGGTCATAAAAGCAAAGTTGTAGAGAATTAAATTCTAAACAACTTTCATTTTTGGTACATTTTCAAAAGAGGTCATTTTCTTGCTCAAAATAATATTTGAAAGATGGTATTTAAAAATTCCTTGAAAATTTTATTTGGATAAAGGATTTTTCCTCCTTCGTGGGCCTTGCGCCTCGTTTCTGGCCCGCCTGCCGAAGCCGGCCTGGCAGCGTCCCCCCCTTGGCGCCTCGCGCTCCTCCCGCGTCGGCCCACCTCGCCTCGGCCTTGATCCACCCAGCCTTGTCTTCTCCTCCTCCTCCCGCGCGCAAGCGATCGCGTCGAACACGCCGCGCGCCGCGTGGCGGCGATGCCGGTGACGCCTGGGCGGGTGGGCGCCCGTGGCCCCTGCAAGCACGCGCGCGCCGATATCACGCCACCGCAGCAGCTCAGATTCAGCTGTCCGGCGCGGCATTCCGCTTTCGGCCGGCAGCAGCAGCTCCTTCCGCTTGAGATGAGCTCCGCCACCGAAAGCGCGCGCGATCGCTCGCCGGCGATTTGCTCCTCCTCCGCGCCTCATTCCCCGATTCCTCCCGCGGCAGCTCCGCCTCATCGAGCCCTTTTCGATTTGCGCCCGTGTGTGTGGCTGCCGTGAGAGCGAGGTGAGAGGCCGTGGTGGCGTTTTCTTCCCGCTTCGGCCGTGGCTAAGCTTCGCTTGAGCTCGTCGTGCCGCGCCGGTGAACCGCTCAACTCGGTCTTCCTTCTCTCGCGCATCAGCACCGCTCTGCCCCCGAGACCCTTGTGCACGCCTTCCCGTGGTTTGCCGTGGCCGGGAAGCGCCCGCCATGGTACATGCAGCGCGCCAGCCGTGGTGCTGGCCGCCCGGCAGAGGCGTGTGTCCCTTCTTCGGCCATTCTTTGGGCCAGTTGGCCGTGGGCGAAGCCTGCCTGAAGGCCGCGCGCTCCTCCTTTCGCTCGGGTCGCAGAGGGTTAAAAGCGGCCGTGGGCCATTGTTTCAATGAGCCGACCCAGCATTGTTTAAATGATTTGTTTTCATTTATTCTTTATTATTTGAAATCTGAAATGGTTTGAAAAATGTTTGGGAGCTCAAACTTGCTCCAAATTTGTTGAAACAAATTTTGCTAAGTTCCTTATCATCAGATCTACTTGGGAAAATTATTGCATGTCATTTTTGGGATACTTTTCTGTAGGATTTTATTTGATCATGGATATTGCTGATAACTTGAAAAATGTGTAGAAAAATCTATAGTCTTCAGAAAAATATGATTCCAAGTTTGTTAATCTTATTATGTCATGTACTTCCTAGGAAAAATATGTTTCATGCATGTGCTGTGGGAAAAGTTTTAGGTGTAGTTCAAGTACCTTTAATGGCTGATTTTTGTTATTTTTGTTAGAGAGCAAACTTTGTATAAAACATGCATGTGATGATTTTTGTACAGCCATTATATGCTATGAAGAACCTAGGAAAAATATTAATTCTGTTGTTTGACACTTTTCACAGTTCAAAGTATTTTCATGTACAAAATCATGCCATAGCTTGTTATTTTTGTGTAGGCTAATCCACTCATTCAAACACCATGAAAATCTGATGGTAGTCTAATTAGAGTAGTACCTTGCTACTGTAATTTTCTCAGATTTTTATAAGCATCAGAAATATATGTTGCTATTCAAACCTATTATTAAGTAGGGTTTAAGCAAGTGTTGCCTTAAGTGTGATTAAGAAATTAGTAAAGCTTTGGTGTATCTTTGAAGCATTTCATAAGATATGTTAACTTAACATATTAGTAGTAGAAGAGAATGCAGTAGATGACATGTGCTTGTAATATAATTCCTTGGATGATGTTGACTACCTTGCATTTAAACATATCCATTGCATTCATCTCCTTCGATGCACCGTTTTCATAATCACTTACGCGCATTGCATCATACAGGATCGCAAACCGAGAACCCAGTCGTCATACCCGAGGAGCCCGAGGAGCAGTTCGAGGTGCAACCGCAGGAAGTGCCAGAAGCCGACGAGGAGGACGTTGAGGAACTCCCGGAGTGCCCCGATCACCGTCCGAGCTCCTTCGAGAGAGGCAAGCCCCGGAGCATCTTTCTCCCGGTTTGCAATGATTTCATTAAATGCTTTACTTTAATTGATGCATTACGTTCAGGAGTTGTTTGCAACCGTTGCTGCATTATACCTTGCTTACCTTTGTTATACTATATCCTTGTTACCCTGGTATCCGCAGTCGAGTCAATGCTTAGCTGGCTTAGACCGGTAGAAGTCAGGTGATTTCCTGTCACCTGCGAGCTATAGGTGGTTACCTGGATCTGCTTGGATGGCTATGAAGTCATGGTATAACTAAGTGTTAAATGAAGTTGAGACCGGGCGGAGACTTGCAGAGTTTTGGACTGTAGTGTTTCCGTCTGTGTCGATTAAGGACCGACCGTTGTTGGGCCTCGAGTCATGTTGAACGCATGCCTTACATTTAGCTGGCCGGATAAAGTACCTTCCGACCGCGAAGCTGGGAGATTTTTCGGGCCGAGTAGATTGCCCGCAGCGCACTGTGCCGAAGCAGGTGTGGTAGGACACGGGGGCGGGATGATAAGACCAAAGTGCAGTCAGTCGGCCCCCGGGTACATGTGGTTCCTGGCAAACTCGAGATACCTGGAAAGTTGACTCGGTGATCAATATCTCACTTTAGCGGGTGAGTGAGATTTGTGTAAGGAATAAATCACCAGCTGGTTAGGAATCGATTCGAATCGCCATCGCTCCTGGATAGTGAGCACTTGACTTGAGTTACTTCATCGTAGTAAATGTTATGGAACACTTGGACAGTTATAGTAAATATGACAGTATGAAAGTTGTTTAATGATCAGTGGTTATCATTAATTGCTTAATCACATGTTTACTCTAGTATAGATGCAAATCTAGTCGACAGGTTAATAATAATTAACTTGGCAATAATGCTTTTCGAAAAGTTCTTGAAATGCTAAAAATGCTTCTTTTGCAAATGAGTCAGCTACCCTACTATAAAGCCCTTCATAATCCTTGGTGTCATTTATTTTTGGTTATGTCGGGTAAGTCTAGCTGAGTACCTTCTTGTACTCAGGGTTTTATTCCCACTTGTTGCAGATGGGCAGATGTATTACGGCTACTGTATCAACTGCCTGTATCCTGCGATGGGTGATGCTTAGGACCATGGGCATGGTCATTCCTTACGTCTCGTCTAATGCTTTTGTTGGAGATGATCATTCGCTGGCACTATATTTAAACTCCGCGTGAGTGTGTGTGGTTTGAACAAATGACTTCCGCTACTTTTATTCGAACTGGTTTTGTAATAACTATGTTGAAACTCTAATGTATCTAAGATTGCAAACTTTTATGTAATATGTGATGGTGATCGCTAAACTTATTACGATCATGGCTGGGACACGAGTTGGTTTGAAATCCTTTGCGATTTCATGGACTACCGGGTTATACGGGCTTAAGTTTGCTCAATCGTCTGCTCTGGTGGATGATTTTCTTACTTAATTTCGTATAATTGGTCGGTACTGTTACAACTGGCATCAGAGCATGGTTTAGCGTGTTACTGTTCACAAGTGTATTTAAAACAAAAAGGCATTTGGGAAAACGTGATTTTCAAAATCTAAAGTGTGCCAGTGATCATATCCTTTATGCCCAGTTAAGGACTTTAGGTGGCTTAATTAAGTACTGACTGGATTCTTGCATCATATTTCTCTTTCGTCGCTCATACGGCGTGCTATTGTATGAGTGCCACTTGTTTGAGTGGTAATGAATGGATCATTTGCCTCTACGCCTCGGTAAGTGTGAGTTGTGAGAGCATGATCGGATACACCGCCGATCTAGGGTGAATGCTTATATAATGCTGGAGTAATTACATGTTCTACGCATGTTTTACAAAGGTATCTCATGAATGGGTCTTCCGTCTGTGGAGGCGATGCCGTCAATAGGACGATGGTTTGGGTAGTTACTACCGTTGTACACGTATCTGGGGATTCGTGTAGAGCGTGTAGATAAAACTTTACTGCTTTTATGCATTCATTGGGAATTGGGCTGAAATGAATCTTCTGCAGGTACATAACAACGCTATCGTGTAGAACGTATTAGCTACGTATTGAGAGATCGTTGTATGCCACCGAATTCGTCGTTAGAAATTATTTATTTCCTAAGTTTGTGAGAACGTACGGCACGTTCATACATCATGTTACTTGTGCATTTCATTCATGTCATGCATTCCTCCCCTTATAAATTGATTCTCTCATTTTGATAAAAGTGGTATCACCTAAAATATGTTTCCCCGAGGTAATGAAAGAACTTTTGCTACAGATGGCCCGCACGAAGCAGACCACCCGTAAGTCCACCGGAGGAAGAGCACCTCGACGTCCGTTGGCCCTGAGGGAGCACCGCACCACGGACACCTTCTTGAGCGAGTTTGGCATGCCAACTTTGCTTTGGAGAGTGCTCCATGATGTGGAGTACCCAGAGGGTCAAGAGCCGGTGTACTCTTGGAATGAGAGCCAGTTAGCAGAGGATGGACTCGCAGTGGTGGAGATCACGGTTCCTGCTCTCGGTGATGCTCCAGATTGGGATGGTTGGCACTTGGAGTTTGAGGGTCGCACTCCAGCTGAGGGTGCAGAGGGAGCAGCCTTCCGTGTCATCAGGGACATTATGAGCAGATTTCCCAGTGAGCTTGCAGCAGCTCTAGCTAGTACTTTTCCTAGGGATGATCCTCGTGATGCCATTTGGGTTCAGCCTCAGGGAAGTGCATTGGTCAGAGGTCCAGCTGAGGGACAGGCTAGCGACAACCAGGCAATGAGTGCTATGTTCGCCGCCATCAGAGCGTATGAGGGTCTCGAGAGTACCTACTGGACTTTGACTGGCTTGCGCAGTGAGGATAAGCTCAAAGGGAAGAAGCAGAAGAAGAGACAGGCACGTGCTATAGCTAGCTTGCAGGAGCAGTTGGCTGATATGAACTTACAGCGAGATCAGGCGGTTGTGAGAGGTGATAGAGCTATGCAGCGAGTGCATACGTTGACTCAAGCCAACAACAATGCAGACCGCATGATTGGACAGTTGGTTCAGGAGAGGAATGAAGCCTGGAACGCAAGAAACCTTCTGCTGCAGAGAGTCGATGAGCTAGAGGAATACAACGGCAACCTGCACGAGGAGTTTCACGCGCTCTACAATGGGGTTGGCCCATATGCTCCACCGAACGCCGCTGGCATGGACATCGACGACGACAACCAGAACGAGCCTGTAGTTTCACCTGGAGGCGATGGTGACGTCTCCGATCCCGACGATGGCCCCGAGGAATAGGCTAGTTGCCTTGCGCTAGTATCTAGGTCCTGTCGCGACGACCTTTCTTTTGTTGGCATGTAACCTATCGTATGTTGCTTTGAACGTATGAGACTTGGCATATGGTTGGAACTTGATTTAGAATGCAATATCTGAACGCCTAAAAAGTCCAGTGTATGTATGCTGGCAATTGGATTGTATGGACGCGATGTTGGCCGTTGAAGTAATTTGATTAAGTGCTGTTGTTTTAATTGGGATGCGATTGTTGTGCCTCTGATTTATTGTATGAATTTATTCTCTCCAGTAAATTCAGTACGGCATAATTTTTCATTCACTCGCCATTATTACAGCTTCACTCAATCATTACTTGTTGCTGAAAAATGCAGATGACGAATACTCGCCGAACCACGTATGAGGCCGCTGAGACCGGTGCTAACGGTGCGGGGACCGGTGGTGGTGGTGATGGTGGGAACCACGGCAACAACAATGAACCCCCCCATGAACCACATTTGCCACCTCCTCCCCCGTTTACCCCCGAAATGTTCCTCGCACAGCTGCTCGGGAGTCAGCGCAATGCGGAACAATCCCAGAAGAACATGGAGGATTTTCTGCGCACCATCGCCAACAACGTTCAACGTGGTAACAATCAAGGTGGTGGCATGGGAGTGAACCAATATAGCAGCTTCAAGGATTTCATGGACACCAGGCCGCCAGTATTCAAGGAAGCAACAGAGCCACTCGATGCTGAGGAATGGATCAACACGATGGAAGATAAATTCCGTGTGTTGAGGATGACTGAGGTTCTGAAAACGGAGTATGCTGCACTTCAATTGCAGGGACCGGCGGGAATGTGGTGGAAGCACCATCGCACCACCTTCCCTCCAAATGCTCAGATTTCTTGGAGAGAGTTTGCTGAGGCCTTCCGTGGAGTCTATATTCCACCCGGGCTGACTGAAATGAAGTTGGGAGAGTTTCTGGCGTTGAACCAGGGCACCAAGACCGTGACGCAATACCTGCATGCCTTCAACAACTTGTGTCGCTATGCTCCCGACATGGTTGACACAGATGCTAAAAGAATAGCCAGTTTTAAGAGGGGTCTCAATCCAAAAATGATGAAGCATGTTGGTACCAACAACCGCGTCAGATTCAATGACTTCATCAGCGACTGTCTGAAGCAGGAGAAGAATAACAACGCCAGCACTGCAGCCAAGACACGCAAGAGAGCCTTTGAAGGTGGGCCGTCCCAAGCTAGAGCACCTATGGGAGGTCGTCCTCCATATAGCCCATCGGCACCTGGCGCTAGGTTCAGGCCACCTCAGCCAAGGAGTCAAAATTTCCGTGGACCTCAAAAGCCGTACAAGATGGCAGTACAGCCCAACAAAGCAGCCGCGACTACGGTACAAGGCAGTTCCAAGGGAACTGTGGGATCTGCCGGGATAGTAAGAGGACCCTGCTATAACTGTGATCAACCCGGTCATTTCTCGAGGTTTTGTCCGTACCCCCCCAAGAAGAAGCAGCAGACTTATAATGCTAGAGTGCATAGTACAACAGTGGATGAAATCCCAGAGGGAGAGCCCGTCACTGCTGGTAAGTTTCCTGTCAACGAAAATCCTGCAGTTGTTCTATTTGATTCTGGGTCATCGCATTCTTTTATGAGTCAAGCATTTGCACAGAAACATGGACAACTATGCACAGAATTGGGGTATGGGTACCGTATAAGTTCAGCAGGGGCTGATGTTTTGACCAAACGGATGGTTCGAGGGGCAACCCTTGAATTAGGTAGCAGAAAGTTCCGAGTGAACTTGATAGTTATGCCTGGGTTAGTCTTGGATGTCATTATAGGGATGAATTGGATGAAGGATTGGGGAGCAGTCATAGATACTGGAAGTCGAGTACTTACCCTTAAGGATCCCCTGGGTGAGGGTACTTTTCAAGTACCATTGCCTCGAAGAACAGACCTTATAAGTGTTACATGTGCTACGGCAGTCATTCCTATTCATCAGATTCCGGTAGTGTGTGAATTCCCGGATGTATTCCCGAATGAGCTACCTGGTCTTCCGCTAGATAGGGAGATTGAGTTTGGAATTGAGCTAGCCCCCGGAACAGCTCCGATTTCAAGGAGACCCTATCGGATGCCTCCAGATGAGTTAGCTGAGCTGAAGAAGCAATTAGAAGATTTGTCGAAAAAGGGGTTTATTCGGCCAAGCAAGTCTGAATGGGGATATCCCGCTTTGTTTGTGAAAAAGAAGAAAGAGGGCACGTTGAGAATGTGCGTAGATTATAGGCCACTCAACGCTGTGACCATCAAGAATAAGTATCCCTTGCCACATATTGATGTTCTGTTTGACCAATTATCCAAGGCCAAGGTGTTCTCCAAAATAGATTTGAGATCCGGTTATCATCAGATCAAGATAAGGCCACAGGATATACCGAAAACTGCATTTTCCACCAGATACGGGTTGTATGAGTATCTTGTCATGTCCTTTGGCTTGACAAATGCTCCTGCATACTTTATGTTTTTGATGAATACGGTTTTCATGCGTAATTGGATAAGTTTGTGGTAGTGTTCATCGATGACATTCGGTGTACTCGAGAATGAGAAAGATCATGAAGAGCATCTGAGAACCGTCTTGACCAGACTTAGAGATCATCAACTGTATGCTAAGTTTAGCAAATGCGAATTCTGGTTGAAGGAAGTTCCTTTCCTTGGTCACATTCTATCAGAGAATGGGGTTTCAGTCGATCCAAGTAAGGTGCAAGAAGTTATGAATTGGAAAGCACCGACCACAGTTCCTGAGATTAGAAGTTTCTTAGGATTAGCCGGTTATTACCGTCGCTTTATACCAGACTTTTTCAAGATTGCCAAACCGATGACAAGCCTCCTCTGAAGGATCACAAGTTTGTGTGGACAGAGGAGTGTGAAGCAGCTTTCCACAGTTTGCGGAAACTGTTAACCACTGCTCCTGTTCTAGAACAACCGGATATCGAGAAACCATTTGATGTGTTTTGCGACGCATCAAAGACTGGATTAGGATGTGTTCTTATGCAAGAAAGGAGAGTCATTGCTTATGCATCACATCAATTGAGAAAGCACGAGGTCAACTATCTAACACATGATCTTGAACTTGTCGCATTGTGCACGCCCTAAAAATTTGGAGACATTATCTCATCGGGTAATGTGTGCAACATTTTCCTGAGATCATAAGAGTCTTAAGTACATCTTTACCCAACCAGAGCTAAACATGAGGCAGTCAGCAGATGGTTGGAATTGATCAAGGATTACAACTTGAATGTGCAATATCATCACCGAAAGGCCAATGTAGTGGCAGATGCTTTTGAAGAAAGTCACATTACTTGAATGTGCAACCATTACTTGAAGATGGGTTCGATCTAATGCATCCTGCTGTGTTACATAGTATTCAGATTAGTTGCTCTTTGGAGAGTAAGATAATAGAAGGCCAGAAAACCGACAAGGGGATATTTCACATCAAAGAGAAAATAAAAGAAAAGCCGTCTCAACACTTTAAAGTGGATGAACAGGGCGTGTTGTGGTTTGACGACCGTCTTGTGGTTCCCAAGGATCGAGAGCTTAGAAATAAACTCATGGATGAAGCTCACCTTTCTAAGCTATCTATCCATCCTGGAAGTAGTAAGATGTATCAAGAACTAAGATCTCGTTATTGGTGGACCAAAATGAAGAAAGAAATTACAAAGCATATGTTGCCGGATGTGACACATGTTGTCGAAAGTGAAAGCCATTCACATGAAACCGCCGGTATGTTGCAACCCTTGTCCGTCCCGAGTTGTAAGTGGGACGATATAAGTATGGATTTTATCACGGGTTTGCCCCTACTACTCAAAAAGGACATGATTCGATTTGGGTAATTGTGGACCGTCTTACCAAGACCGCTCATTTCTTGCCGGTCAAAACAGAATATCGACCACCTCAATATGCCGAGAAGTATATCGCAGAAATTGTGAGGTTGCATGGTATACCAAAGACCATAGTATCTGACAGAGGCTCACAGTTCATGGCTCACTTTTGGGAACATTTACACAAAGGCTTAGGAACTAGTTTGATTCGCAGTACCGCATATCATCCTCAAACAGATGGTCAGACTGAACGAGTGAATGCTATTTTGGAGGATATGTTAAGAGCCTGTGTATTGTCTTCTAAGGGATCATGGGAGTCATGGTTACCGTTAGCTGAGTTTTCTTATAATAATAGTTATCAAGAAAGCATCAAGATGGCCCCATTCGAAGCTTTATATGGCAGAAAATGTAGAACACCATTGAATTGGGTCGAACCTAGAGATAGAAGGTATTATGGCATTGACTTTGTAGAAGAAGCCGAGAAGAAAGTTCAGATTATTCAGCAGAATATGAAAGCTGCCCAATCATGTCAGAAAAGCTATGCAGACAAAAGAAGGAGACCCCTTGCATTTGAAGTTGGTGACTATGTTTATCTGAAAGTCACGCCAATGAAAAAGAAAAGGTTTGGAGTCCGAAGAAAGCTTGCCGCTAGATTCATAGGACCATACAAGATCTTGGAACAAAGAGGTCCGGTAGCCTACAAGTTAGAGTTACCTGAGACAATGAGTACCGTTTTCCCAGTTTTCCATGTATCACATCTCAAGAAATGTTTGCGTGTTCCGGAGGAAAGAATAGAACCTCGAGGTATTCAACTCAAATCAGATTTGGTGTATCGTGAACAACCAGTCCGGGTGTTAGACACTAAGGAACGTGCTACTCGAAATAGTGTGGTGAAAACATACAAGATACAGTGGGATCATCATGATGAGGGAGATGCAACTTGGGAAACAGGAGAGTATCTACAAAAAGCTTACGAAGAATTTTATAACAAATGGTTCGTAACCCAAATCTCGGGACGAGATTTTTATAAGGGGGGAGGGCTGTAACACCCCGGTGTTATGCCTACATTTAGGCACTGCAAATCACGCATATCATGCATCATCAAGCATCCAAATCATACATGCTTAATCATGTGAATAACAAGTGAAACACTGCTTCGAAACATCTGAATCAGGTTGTGAAACCTGAATGTTGCATGCCTTTGTTAGAATTGTTTTGCCCTGATTTTGTTTGCTAGGTTAGTAGAACTTGTTTGGTTATGATTGTAAATCATCTAGAATTGTTTATCACAATTTTTGGAGCAAGGTTTGTATTTGAATTATTGTCAAATTTTGCTTTAAAAATAATTCTCCAAAAATTAGGGTTTTTGAGCTAAACGTGGACTTTGATGTTTCAATTCAAAATCTAGAAAGAATTTGGCTTTGGTCATAAAAGCAAAGTTGTAGAGAATTAAATTCTAAACAACTTTCATTTTTGGTACATTTTCAAAAGAGGTCATTTTCTTGCTCAAAATAATATTTGAAAGATGGTATTTAAAAATTCCTTGAAAATTTTATTTGGAAAAAGGATTTTTCCTCCTTCGTGGGCCTTGCGCCTCGTTTCTGGCCCGCCTGCCGAAGCCGGCCTGGCCCGCGTCCCCGCCAGCCGCGCGCCTCGCGCTCCTCCCGCGTCGGCCCACCTCGCCTCGGCCCAGTCCACCCGCGCGCTGTCTTCTCCTCCCATGGCCCGCGCAGATCAGCGCACGCCACGCCCGCAGCCATGTGGCGGCGATGGTGACGCCGGCCGGGTGGCGTCCCGTGGCCCCCGCAAGCACGCGCGCGCCAGGCCGATATCACGCCACCGCAGCTCAGATTCAGCTGTCCGAAAGCGCAGCATTCAAGACTCACCACCCGGTAAGGCAGAGCTTCCTTCCGCAGAGATGAGCTCCGCCACCGAGCGCCGCAGTCGCTCCGCCGGCGATTTGCTCCTCCTCCCGCGCCTCATTCCCCGATTCCTCCCGCCGGCAGCTCCGCCTCATCGAGCCCTTTCAGTTGCGCCCGTGTGTGGCTGCCGTAGACGAGGTGAGAGGCCGTGGTGGCCGTTTTCTTCCCCGCTCGGCCGTGGCCAAGCTCGTCGGAGCTCGTGCCCGCGCCGGTGAACCGCTCCAACTCGGTCTTCCTTCTCTCGCGCATCAACACCGCTCTGCCCCCGAGACCCTTGTGCGCGCCTTCCCGTGGTTTGCTTTGGCCGGGAAGCGCCCGCCGCTGGTATGCTGTGTCGCCAGTGGGTGTGCTGGCCGCGGCGAGGCGTGTCCCTTCGCTCGGCCGTTCTTTGGGCCAGTTGGCCGTGGGCGAAAGCCCGCCAGCCGCCGCGCGCTCCTCCTTTCGCTCGGGGCGCAGAGGCGAAAAAACGGTGGGTGGGCCAGCTGTTTCAATGAGCCGCCCAAACATTGTTTAAATGATTTGTTTTCATTTATTCTTTATTATTTGAAAATGAAATGGTTTGAAAAATGTTTGGGAGCTGAAACTTGCTCCAAATTTGTTGAAACAAATTTTGCTAAGTTCCTTATCATCAGATCTACTTGGGAAAATTATTGCATGTCATTTTTGGGATACTTTTCTGTAGGATTTTATTTGATCATGGATATTATTTGATAACTTGAAAATGTGTAGAAAAATCTATAGTCTTCAGAAAAATATGATTCCAAGTTTGTTAATCTTATTATGTCATGTACTTCCTAGGAAAAATATGTTTCATGCATGTGTTGTGGGAAAATTTTTAGGTGTAGTTCAAGTACCTTTAATGGCTGATTTTTGTTATTTTTGTTAGAGAGCAAACTTTGTATAAAACATGCATGTGATGATTTTGTACAGTCATTATATGCTATGAAGAACCTAGGAAAAATATTAATTCTGTTGTTTGACACTTTTCACAGTTCAAAGTATTTTCGTGTACAAAATCATGCCATAGCTTGTTATTTTTGTGTAGGCTAATCCACTCATTCAAACACCATGAAAATCTGATGGTAGTCTAATTAGAGTAGTACCTTGCTACTGTAATTTTCTCAGATTTTTATAAGCATCAGAAATATATGTTGCTATTCAAACCTATTATTAATTAGGGTTTAAGCAAGTGTTGCCTTAAGTGTGATTAAGAAATTAGTAAAGCTTTGGTGTATCTTTGAAGCATTTCATAAGATATGTTAACTTAACATATTAGTAGTAGAAGAGAATGCAGTAGATGACATGTGCTTGTAATATAATTCCTTGGATGATGTTGACTACCTTGCATTTAAACATATCCATTGCATTCATCTCCTTCGATGCACCGTTTTCATAATCACTTACGCGCATGCATCATACAGGGATCGCAAACCGAGAACCCGGTCGTCATACCCGAGGAGCCCGAGGAGCAGTTCGAGTGCAGCCGCAGAAGTGCCGAAGCCGACGAGGAGGACGTTGAGGAACTCCCCGAGTGCCCCGATCACCGCCCCGAGCTCCTTCGAGAGAGGCAAGCCCCGAGCATCTTTCTCCGGTTTGCAATGATTTCATTAAATGCTTTACTTTAATTGATGCATTACGTTCAGGAGTTGTTTGCAACCGCTTTGCATTATACCTTACTTACCTTTGTTATACTATATCCTTGTTACCCCGGTATCCGCAATGAGTCAATGCTTAATTGGCTTAGACCGGTAGAAGTCGTGATTTCGTCACCGCGAGCTATAGGTGGTTACCGGATCTCGCTTGGATGGCTATGAAGTCATGGTATAACTAAGTGTTAAATGAAGTTGAGACCAAGGCGGAGACTTGCGAGTTTTGACTGTAGTGTTTCCGTCGTGTCGATTAAGGACCGACCGTTGTTGGGCCTCGAGTCATGTTGAACGCATGCCTTACATTTAGTCGGGCGGATAAAGTACCTTTCCGACCGCATGAAGCCGGGAGATTTTTCGGGCCGAGTAGATTGCCTGCAGCCTTGACCGTGTCAAGCGGTGTGGTAGGAGGACACGGGCGGATGATAAGACCAAAGTGCAATCGGTCGGCCCCCGGGTACATGTGGTTCCTGGCAAACTCGAGATACCTAGAAAGTTGACTCGGTGATCAATATCTCACTTTAGCGGGTGAGTGAGATTTGTGTAAGGAATAAATCACCAGCTGGTTAGGAATCGATTCGAATCGCCATCGCTCCTGGATAGTGAGCACTTGACTTGAGTTACTTCATCGTAGTAAATGTTATGGAACACTTGGACAGCTTATAGTAAATATGACATGTATGAAAGTTGTTTAATGATCGATGGTTATCATTAATTGCTTAATCACATGTTTACTCTAGTATAGATGCAAATCTAGTCGATGAGTTAATAATAATTAACTTGGCAATAATGCTTTTCGAAAAGTTCTTGAAATGCTAAAATGCTGCTTTTTTGCAAATGAGTCACCTACCCTACTATAAAGCCCTTCATAATCCTTGGTGTCATTTATTTTCGGTTATGTCGGGTAAGTCTAGTGAGTACCTTCTCGTACTCGTGGTTTTATTCCCACTTGTTGCGAGATGGGCGGATGTATTACGACTCTTGTATCAACCGCTCTGTATCCCGCGATGGGTGATGCTTAGGACCATGGGCATGGTCATTCCTTACGTCTCGTCTAATGCTTTTGTTGGAGATGATCATTCGCTGGCACTATATTTAAACTCCGCGTGAGTGTGTGTGTGGTTTGAACAAATGACTTCCGCTACTTTTATTCGAACTGGTTTTGTAATAACTATGTTGAAACTCTGATGTATCTGAGATTGCAAACTTTTATGTAATATGTGATGGTGACCGCTAAACTTATTACGATCATGGTTGGGACACGAGTTGGTTTGAAATCCTTTGCGATTTCACGGACTACCGGGTTATACGGGCTTAAGTTTGCTCAATCGTCTGCTCTGGTGGATGATTTTCTTACTTAATTTCGTATAATTGGTCGGTTCTGTTACAGGGGACGTGCGCACGCGCCGCAGACGGCTGTTTTCACGTTTGCAGTATTACTCAGCCCCGAGATCTACGCCAATATATGCGCCTCTTCGTTGCCAGTGTGGGAGGGCCCACGCTGACGCACCTACTGACAGGTGCCACGCAACTGTTTGCTTGACAAGACAAAAAGGCAATATGGCGTGCTATACCCGTCTACTTTTTTGACCAAACATGTCAGACCGGACTTGTCAGAACAAATAAATAAATAAATACATAAAATAATAGTAACAGTGGCATATGGTTTTTTGCCACACTTTTTTGTGCTTGGGGACTGTACTGACCACCCTCGTGCTCGGGGACTATCGCGACTATCCTTGTGCTCGGGGACTGTCCCGACCACTATCGTGCTCGGGGACTGTTCCGACCACTCTCGTGCTCGGGACTGTCTCGACCGTCCTCGTGCTCGGGGACTGTCCCGACTATGGTTATTCTCAGGGATTCGTTGTTTTCTCCATGCTGTGCTCGGGGACTGCCCCGACCACTCTCCGATCATTGCTCGGGGACCGCTCTCCTCGGCTACATGTGATTTGTATTCACATACAGTTGAGAGGTATTTATTTTTTCTCACTTAGACCTTACTACAAGGCTGATACCTCGCCTTCCATCAAGCTTCGGGTACTACATCGGTACGATGCACCTGCCGGTGCAGCTCGTATCGCTTGTACGACGATTGGATTCTCAACTTAACTGGAAATTCTTTTTAGACCCTGACACCACGTGCCTACGTCACCTACTACCAGGCTCGGGGACTAAGTGGGCACACTTCACCTTACGGTGAATGTGCTTATTTTATCGACCCCTACGCTCTGACTGTTGGCCACAACTATTCCTGTACAAGGGTCACTTACATTTCTTTTCAGAAATACAAGTGGGCACACTTGATCAGGAAAGAAATCTTTTTCTTTTTTCTTTAGAGCACCATGCATTCTTCGGACAACCGAAATCTTCGGCTATAATCGTGGTCTACTGCTCTCTGTGCTGACCAAAATACTGGCACATTTGCTTGGTCAATGTTTCAACCAGTTGGAGATGACATGAAGACAGACCGCATTAGCCGAAGAAGATCAAACGGCGTGTCGCAACATAATACATGGTGCTCGGGGACTAGCTGTGGGGGTATTAACCCCTATACCCTTACGGCTAAGTTTGGGCCGACCCAGACCAGGGGGTCCGGCCCACCAGAAGACGACGTGCGGCCCAGCTGATCTGCTCGGAGTCCCGCGCAAGGAATCAAGGCAGATTTAGAGATCAAGCAAGATCCTGGTCGGTTAGAGTAGGAATCCTTATTCGGCCACCTATGGCAATTGTAACTGGTTGGGATTAGTTTCCAGATATGTAACCCTGCCCTCCAGACTATATAAGGTGGACAGAGGACCCCTCTCAAAAATCATCTCATTTTACATACAGCAATACAATCAAACGCAGGACGTAGGTATTACGCCCTCACGACGGCCGAACCTGGATAAAACCTCGTGTCTGTCTTGCGTCACCATCTCGTTCGTAGCTTGCGCACCTGTCTGTCGATAATCTACTACCTTGGGCATACCCCTAGGTAGACTGCCGACCATATTTCGTCGACAGGGTCCAAATTTGACATGGGACCCACATATATATGTATAAGTTACACCAGTCAAAGTAGCGGGCAATAGTATTAAATCATCTCTAAAAAATTTAGTTGATTTCATTAAATTTTTAAGGTGTGAACATGAGGCTTTAATTTTAGGATCCAGCTTTCAGTATGGGGCCCACTTATATACATAGTCACACCGATCTGCAAAGAGTAGTGAGCAATTGTACTAAATCATCTCCAACAAATTTTAGTCAATTTCACAAAATTTTAATGTTCGAACGTGGGATTTTAATTCTAGGGTCTGGCGTTCGACATAGGCACATGTATATCTAGTCACACCATTCTACACAAAGTAGTGGACAGTCGTATTGGGTAATCTCTAACAAATTTTAATTATTTTTGCTAAAGTTTTATGTGTGAACACGAGCTTTTAAATTATGGATCAATCTTTTCATATGGAATTAACAGGCGGTTATTAATAGTTTCGTTATATTGATCATATATATTGGATGGATTTGGATTTAAGAGCAATTGGATTGGATTGGATCGTACACTAATCATTTTGTGTTAGGATGGGTTTGGACCTAGATGTTAATTGGATTTATTCATATGTATTTGGATGCTAATCCATTGCAATCTTTAATGGCAAGCCTGGGAGGATGAATCTCACCTTGGACAACTTTTTTTGGATGACACTAGCACGAGAAATGTGATAGGTAGATGAGGAAGAGAGATGGCATGTGATTGGACAAAAGATTGTTCTGTAGAACTATTCATTGCAAATATAGTTTCTATGTGTAGTATCTACCTAAATTAATAGACATAGAAATTATTTATGGTTTCTAGCATTGGGACTGCCATTAGTCTTCTGCTTTGCCACCGAGTACAAGAGGCAAGACAGTAAGGCGCCAGAAGCAAGGAAGATACCCGACAGCGATGAAGGCAAGGAACCAAGGTGACCAAACCCATTTGCATCTAAGCACATTAGAAAGCCTAACACAAGATTCCAAGCCTAGAGTGAATTTGACAAGAGAAGGGAGCCATGATGCCTATGGTGACATTGAGCCTGCTACAATGCCTTTGTGGCGCTATATAGGTTGTCGAGTATGTTTGGTTTTAGAGATAAAAGAGGACAGGCTAGATCGATCCTCCTTTTTGATATGTTTGGTTTGGATACACGTCTCGAGGGGAATATACCTTCAGATTCAATGACATCCCCCATCCCCACGAAATGAACGGACATGCTTGTCCCTCATAGATGTTGAAGTTTCTTCGTTTGTGGCCGACAACACGATGGCAAGTATGATGCGAGCGTGAAGCGCCTGATGTATCGGTGAGCACAACGGTGGCTCGGTGCATCGGTGTGCGCGAGGCACACAACTATGGGGGAGGAGCTCGGGCGAGCACAGGGATGTGGGGGAGGAGCTCGAGCGGGTGTTGGCTGCGTGGCCACCATTGAAGCGGATTGTGACTAGAAAGGAGATCGAATCACACGGCAGCGACACAGTGGGTAGGAGGGGCGCAGGTGGGATGGGGTAGCGTGGTGTCCTAGAGGGGACCCGGTGGGGTAGGGAGCAGTGGCGGATCTATAGGGGGGGCTGGGGGCTCCAAACCCCCCCCTGATCGGTGCATCAATGGAAATATGGGGAGGGTGAGGGAGAAGAAGAGGTGGAGGAAAGAAGAAAAATGGAGAGAGAGGAAGAAGAAGAGATCAGCCCTCATTCAATCATGTTCTGCATCCTTCATTGGTAGGGAGATGTGATAGTAGGTAGGAGGTGCAAGGTTGAGGCAGGGAGGCACATTGGCCGGGAGGTGCATAGACGAGGTGGGGAGACAGGCGTGGCATACCACGCACGCAGGATTCGAGAGGAAGAAGAGATAAGGATGAGAGGCTGACGTATGGGCCCATGTATGACGTGCAGGCTCCATAGCCGTCATGAAACTAATAGTATGAGATCTCATCTCATCCCGATCCTCACAATCACCTAAGTACCCAACCAAGCAGGAAACAGTGATAGGTCCATCCTTCTAAACCAAATGCAGAATAAGATTATCTTTTATCTAAAATTAGGGATTGAGATGTTTCGTTCCAGGATGTCTCCACACTAACTGAATGTGATAGGCGGTGGAGAAGACGCCTACACGCGTAATCCATCTTTGAGCACATGCTCCACGGTACACAAGTCAGAACGACGTACATATAGCGGCCACATCCGGCTACTAGCTGCCCAAAAAAGCAAACTCTCAAAGCCATTCTTTTGGTCTGCTCCCCACAAATAAAGAAGAACCAAAGAGGAGGCCGGTGTGTGGCTGTCTTCTTTACAGCTCCAAAGTCTAAACAAACGCATAATGCCGTGGTTTATCAAAGGTGACGGAGTGCAGGAGACGGACGGGCTCCGGCGTCGTGAACGCGCGAGTGCGCGACAGGTAGCCGCGGCTTCCTCAGAGAAACGGAAATCCCTGGCGGAATCGCTAGCTATTCGCTCGCTATCGTATAGCTGCAGCAGGTGTCAATGGCTAGTTGAAAGGCTAGCGCATAGTAATCCAAAGCAGATTGCAAAAGATGGCATCCTCTATCTGTGATAACGGATATGCATGATCCTATGGTGTGCGCCGCCCCTCTTCATCTGCCTTTTCCACCAGAAATGGTTACACAATGACGATTAAAAACAAGCGCGTAGCAGTAGCCTTTATTATTATATCTACAAACGCGTAGCAGCAACCACTGCCCCGACTCCGAGCACGTAAATTTCACACGAAACCGCCTCCTTCCCCTCAAGGTCAACTAGCTGCCCCTCACTCCCTCTCGAGCCTCGGTCGTCGTCTCGCCTTCGGGGTTTCCATCGCAGGCTCAGCGTACTGATGACTCTGGCAGTCTGGCCCCAGTGGCCCGGCCGTACGCACCGCTGCAACTGCAACTGCAACCGCGCGCGCCTCCGACCAGCGGACCGCGGACGCGTCCTTTGCATGCAGTAACTGTACTCTGCCGGCCCGTGCAGCGGCCGCCGCGCACGGAAGCAGCCGTGCGTCCGCAGGGCACAGCATTTGCGCAGACGACACCACCCGGCGTCGGGCACCCGCAACAAGGCAAACGCCACACCGCGCCGCTGCAGGTGCATGCCGCATCCCGTCCCGCATGGGGTGGGCACGGGCGAGCGCGGACATAGGCACGTGCTCCCCAGCCCCACCGCCCACTGCGGCCTCGACACCTCGCCGTCGGCATCAGATCAGCGGCCACCGTTCCCCCACCGACCCCGCCCCCGTGGTGGCGTTTTCTATTTGCTGCCCTGCCACCGCCTGCAAACACCCAGCTGGCCCGGCCTCCGTCAATCCAGTCCTACTCCTACTCTACCGCGCCAAATAGGGAGGGAGGAGGGGCGTATAATAATAATGGCCTCTGGCAGCTTGCGAGACGCGCCCAGATCCAGAGCACAGCTAGCTGTTGCGGCTGCCGGTGGCCCAGATCCAACACCACACCCTAGCTCATGGTCATGGATGGTCTGGTCTCTCCGCATCCACATTCGATCGTGAGTGCCCTGACCTCAAGACTCAAGTGTGTGCATCAAGATCGCGGCAACAGCCGCAAGCTACACTACACTACCCAGCCTACTCTACTGCACGAGCACTCTTCACGATCTGATCTGATCAACGAGCTAAAATGTAGTAACTAGTAACTGCGAAAGATGAAGAAGATGCTGAAAGAAAATCAACAGGGTATTATACAAATGGAGTAACGGAGCACAACACCACCGGGCGAGCCAACCAACCAATCTGTCCAAGCCACAATCCTACACTGTAGTAACACGATCAGCAGATGCCAGTAGTCCTACTGAATCGAATGCCGAATGGAATCTCGATGAAAGTAAAAAAAAATGGAATCAACGGCTCAACACGGATGGTAACAACAAATTACAGCACGGGACGGTGCAGATCCCTGTCGCTCTCTCAGTAGAAGGCGGCGGCGGCGGCGGCCACGGCGGCGGCGGCGAACCACTTGGCGGCGGCGGGGGAGACGCCGGCGGCGGCGCTGGGGGCGGGGGGAGCCTCGGCGGCGGGCGACGGGGCGGGGCCTTCCGAGGGCAGCGGCGGGGAGCTCACGTCGGGAGTGGGGGCCTCAGCCTTGGGCGCCGGCGCGGGGGCCTCGGGCGCCGGGGCGGGGGCCTTGGGGGCGGGCGCCGGGGCCGGGGGAGGCAGCGTCGGGGGCGGGACGGGCGGGGACACCGGCGCCGGGGTCGGCGGCGGCGTCGCCGGCGGGGGAGACGCCTTGGGCGCCGGCATCGGGGTGGCGGCCGGGGCCTGGGCCGCCGCGGCGGCGAAGAGCATGGCCATGGCCAAGGCCGCGAGCTGGAAGCGCGCCATTGGAGCCGAGAGAGGAGGCTTGAGCTTACGATGCGTAGTTTATAAGAGGTGCGCATCTTATAAAGAGGTAGAAGACGAGGTTACGATGCGTAATTACTAGTCCTACCAGGGGTTTAGCTGCTAGTTTCCAAAAATACCAGCCGTTGGATCGGTACGTGACGGCGATGGCACGCACATCTTGGCTAAAGCGTGTCTCCGTTTCGGTTCGGATCTTCAATTCGAGTATGATAAAAATCTGGAAATCATTTGGCTACATCCCCATTTTTTGTTTCATGCCAAATCAACAATGGTCGGTTGTGAGCTGGTGCTCACTGTAGTCGTGCGTACTCCAGCAAACGCTACACTAGCCGTTGATAATGTCGTTGGCGCGGCGGCCACTTGTATATCTCCAGCTAAGGTTCGTTGCCTAGAATAATGCCTTTGGAAGGGGGATGATTAGTTTGTTGAAACTAATCAATGAAGCCCATGTTCCGCTCCTCGAATTTTATATTGGGAGACTATCTGTAAACGGCTCATTTTACTGCTGAACCACCCTCCAAAACGGTGGCAGCCTATAGAGATAAAACGAGACATAAATCACAATATTATGTATTAAATAAATATATCTATCTATCTTTCAAGTCTTTCTTGCAGATTGATTGGCTTGCAAGTCCACGATTCTTTATGATATTATTATTAATGATGAAAACGTGTTTGCTTCAACGGCCTATTAGCAGTTGGGTATTCTTGTGACTTGATCCATAAGATAAATCCTGCGGTTTCCAGCCTAACTAACCAGATCCTTCCAAGGCTCCGATTTCGGGATGGTGAATTCACGTTTTCTTTTCCGTGCAGTCCACAACGTTTCCGGTGACCATCGTGGCCATCAGAGTGGAATGATGAAGTGTCGAGTTCATCATCCAACGTGACGGCCACAAGCTCCACGGTGTCGAGTTCGCAACGTGACGGCCACAAGCTCACTTGGAAACCGCAAAGTAGTCACCATGTCCCGATGTGCGTCCCCATGAAGGGATGATAAAGTGTGGTACAGTCGGTACAGTTGTGGCCTTGTGGGCGATGATGAGAGGGCAGGGCAATCACGAAAAATCTTTCGGAACAGTGACGTGTCGGCTTTGGCTAGCAGGCTATACCAACTGGTATTGCAACTTTTTTTTTCATCAAAAAATTCTATGAAAAAAGGAAAGATGAATTTGTCCATTCATTGAACCCTAGTTCGGGACTGACGGGGCTTGAACCCGCAGCTTCCGCCTTGAGAGGGCGGTGCGGAACTATAAACTAGAGGCAGCCTTTCTCTCCTTCAATAGGAGAAGATGCTGGTCGTGCAATAAAGAATATCAATCACTGGGTACTACAAGGATCGAATTTTGACATCCACGCAGGAAATGGTTGCCATGGTGGACTATTTTCTTCGATGATGATACTTTATGGAGTTCCTTGTCCGCCCTGACCTCCTTGGTCGCTAAGTTTTTCGAGTGAGAAAAAAAAACAACATGCACATCTATTGTTTTGGAATTACTGACGGACCCCGAGCTTGCTTCGATGTATGTCAAAAACGACATTGCAAAAATGAGGATGTTAGCAAGTTAAGAAGTGTACATTTTTATTAGTTGGTATATTCTCTTTGGAGGCCGGTGAGGAGACCAACTTTGCATTCATTATTAACTAGCGGAGTGGTTCATCAGTCACCACTCACCAACAAATGATCAGGGAATTGTGCTAAAATAAGTGCAGAACTCCATTATCCTTGAGGTAAATGGTGGTTAGTAATAACGGCTCAATCGCTTTCGCATATATATAGTACTAACACGCAAATCATGATGCCAACCACAGGTTTGCAGAGCATTTAGCATCACTACCCCCCTAACAGGACAGCTAAGTACGCCCTTTCAGCTAAAGGCGTTCGCATAATTCCATTCGCTTTCTAACTCGGAAGGTGATTACAAGCCAATGATTAAAGAAGAGTGGCATTCATTCATTTCATTTCATTTGGCTGTCAGGCTGTGATGGGAGCTGTCCGCATTGGTGGCGTTCAGGAGAGACGGAGATGGGAACTAGTGTATCCACATGCCTGGTTCGGGGCTTCGTGCATCCGCTGGCCCGGCCCTGGCATCTGTCATCGCCATGTTATCATGTCATTGTCATCGCCGGCTGTTCTTTTGGCTGCACTGGAGAACAGGTTGGTGCTTGCTTGGGAACCCTGATGCATGTCATCCCCCACATTTTCACATGCAGATTTTATTCTATTTTTTCTTCTCCGCACCAACCGCCGTCGCCGTCAACTCAACACGCTGCAGCCGGGACGCCGCAGCCGATACACGCTGAGCATGTGGCCTCAACACTCTGACTCGATCTGGGCTGTGATGTTAACTGTAAGAAGCTCCGCACTGATAATACGTACGTTACTTGCAATTTCAGGCCGAACATATTGCACTTCAGTCTCTCTAAAGTTTCATGCAGGCCTTATTACGGCTCCATCAGTGCAAGCAATCTTCAACGACACGAGTAAACAGATGAATAAAAGCAAAAGGTTCTGGCATCCATTCTCCCAGCATATGTTCGATACTTCGATACAGGAAATGGAATGCCAAATTATTAAGCTAACAAGAGCTTGACTCACATTCACAGGTGCAACCAAAAAAAAAATGAAACAACCACTTGTGAATACTAGTTTCCTCGAGCCATGCTTCCCCTGGCTCTTCTGGTTTCGATGTGTGGAAGTTACTTGTGATTCCCATATCTCCATGAGTATACCTGTAGCAAACCATGGCTTCTCCTGTTGATTTCCGCAAGGATTGGTCTGACTTCACATATCAAAGTTTGCTATATTTACAGTACAGTTGGCTAAGAGCTTGGAAAGTTAAGGATCTTAAATGAGCAAACATGACATTATTCGTGCTTACTTGAGAATGACTTGCCTCTGCCATTCTAAGGCTTTGCCTTAAGCAAGATGGAAGAGTAGGGAGCAATCCTGTACCCTGAACCTGTGAATGGCACCCCTTCTGGGACAATATCCTTTGGTGATTCCAGGTTGGTATCAACCTGTGGAGGCGATATAGGTAACTAAAGGGGAAGTCAAGATAGAAGCAGCACAAAAGCTAGCCACACCAAGTAACGAATACACTAAAATTGCAGTAGACAATGCTATTACACGACGATACCTGGTGCTTGAACATCCTAGGACTAAACAGCAAATTACTCAGTATAAACATGTTAGCAGAATCAGAAAGTATCCATACCACACGACTCCAAGATTTATGCTGTGGTGGTGGGGGAATTACAGCATCCACAAAATACTCATGAGCATTGAATGCCAAATAGATATCTCCACCAGAATTGTGATCATGTATTCTGCACCAGAATCATGAAGAAGCAGATATGTATCAAAGATTTCAGTAAAAATACATAAGAAATACCATCCTATGTACAGAACGTAGCACTTTCACTAAGGTAACTTCCTTACGTGAATGCCAAAAATTTGCTGTCCTGGTTCTCCCAACTATTTTCATGCCAAGTGATATCATTCTACCAACAAGAAAGATGTCAGTAATAAAAATGTTTAGGGAAAAAATAAACCAAGAGTAGCATACAGTAAAAGATGGGTAATACTTAGGAGGACTTGTCACATGAAAAAAGATGGAAATTGTAAGAATAACACTTAAGGACACACTAACTTTGAACTTACTTTGTTGAGAAACCTGTCTCGTCTTAGTATAGGATGGTTATGCCGAAACTTGATCATCTCTGAGAAAAAACTGAAATGGTCATCCTTTCTTTCTGCCAACTACATCAACATGTTAATTGGAGAGGACAAATTAGCATTAAGGCTGTTACATGCATCAGTAAATAAATTACTAACACAAAATTAACATATGTAACCTGGCCCCACTGAAAATTATTTATGTGAGTATCATGTCCATAGCTATTGTTGTTTCCATAACGTGTGTGACCATATTCGTCTCCCATCAGCATCATTGGAGTACCCTATTGTATATAATGTAACTCGTAAGTTATACTCAGCTACACGTAAAAGGTAACTATGGTCGGTAATATAAACCTGGGAAATCATTAATGCCACATGGAAGTTCTTCATTTGCCTTGAACGAAGACTTAGCACATTCAAATCACTTGTTTCTCCTGTAATATGGCAAGAGTGGAGATTTTAATAGCACTAGACATGCAACGTAAAATTAAATGAAAAAAAACATCCCTGAAAAAATAGGAGGGACAAAGCTCCATCACCATGCTTTAGTTTGAAAAGGTAGGTAATACTTGTATAATTAGTTATCTTAATCATGCCATATAAGCATCAACAATATGAGTAACTTTTTAGTTCTGTTTATAAACTATGCAAACACTGACCCATCACATTCAAAGTTCATTATTCTTCTGGTCACTTTATTCTGACATTAAAAAATGGCACTTAATTATTTTGGACAACTTTACAAAACTATTCTTCACTCAAATATATCAGTATTATGCAGTGTGAAAAAAAAAATCTCCCAAATTTTGATATACAAAACTAAAACTAGTATTCAGTGAAGTATATACCTTCAATGCCACAGTTCCAGCTGTAGTTGTCATTGCACCCATCACGACCACCTTCTCCATTCGCATCATTATGCTGGATGATTTTTTTATTTCATTCAAAAGAGGAATGTTAACACATAAGACACATTGTATATAAGACCTCAAGATCACTGGATCACTGCACCGTTTGCTACAGTTACCTTGGAGTTATATGAAACAAGGTCACATAAAGTAAATCCATCATGAGCAATTATAAAGTTCACACTATGGTAAGGCTTCCGATTGTTCACCTGTCAACCAAGATATCAGGAGACTTTATTTCACAAATTTTGAATGTTGGAAAAAGAAGCTAATGCTGCTTTTCAAGCCAACAAAATCTTAGAACTCATCAACAAAGCCTCAACAAATTCCATACAAAAAAGGGAATTGACAGGAAATAGCAACGACAATTGGTTTTATAATTTCAAATGGCATCTCACTAGTTACTATGTTACTTGCTACACAGATGCTGCCTTTAAATAAGTGGACCCAGGAGAAATTAGTATCGATAGTTGATAGCTCTAAACAAGGCAAATTAGTTCCTGTAAATAATTAAATACACCAATTTGAGCCCATTTTTGCAAGAAATATGATAGGTGTTGATTATTGCTGCACCAATTTGAGCCGACAGGAGCTTCTGACAGTCTTGGACTTGGAATGGCTGATTTTTGCCCTCCGGTAGTGCTGGTCATGTTTTCTTTCTCAAAGGGCGATGTGTGGGCTGTAGGTTTCTTTGCGTGTTAGTGTATGTGTGTGGGTTTGGGGACTCTTCTCCCCTTGTACTCTATGTACACTCTTTTCTTCTAATGAAATGATGCGCAGTTCTCCTGCGTGTTCGAGAAATTTTTTTTTGCTGCACTCCATATAAATAACAACTGCATAGTTTCAATCGAGCTGCTCAAAACACAGAAAAACATTGAGCAAATTGGAGGTCCCAAAAGGAAGTAGTAGCACTTAAAAGGGATAATCGAGAAAGTAATATTGTCAACAAAGATCACTGCGTGTTGTACAACGGTCCACTGGAATCCGGCCTTCACCTGTGCCTGCTATGCCCTCTAGCTAAAGAGATTTGGACTCTTGTGTTGGCATGGGTGCACTTTGACACTAACCTAATCCGGCCTCAGACCCAACCAACAGAAATAAGAACATGGTGGGAACAAGTGGCAGCCACAGTCCCAAGGCAGCGACGGCAACACTTCAATGGGGTAGCGATATACACGATGTGGAACATTTGGAAGGAAAGAAATAGAAGAATCTTTCAGAATGTGGCCATGGATGCTCGACAAGTGGCCTTCAAAGCCAAAGAGGACATTTATATGCGCTCTAGGGTCTTTAGCAACCTGACTTAGTCTTTTCACAGGTTAACCCCCATAGGGGGGAGGGGTTTGTGTGTTTCCTGTGTGTGAGCCCGGTGTGGCTTCCCGGACATCCGGGTGTTCCTGTACATTTAAATTTCTTTCCTTCTCAACGTGTGGCTTCCCGGACATCCGGGTGTTCCTGTACATTTAAATTTCTTTCCTTCCTTAATTGAGAGGCAGAGCTCCTGCCAGGTTTTCGAAAAAAAAAATATTGTCAACAATGGGTAAACTAACATGCCCATAAAGAAATAGCACAAGAGCACCTGGTAGAGATCTGCAGAACCAGAAACACGAGTTGCAAACACCCCCTTCATACCAGGATCTCCCTGCAAATGTTTAGTGACATCGGATCAACGATCATTCCTCACGATTGAGAATAAGAGTAAGATACAGATGAATCACGAATCAAAATGCTGCACAATTTCTGACAGTGTAAAGACTCTTTTGAACATTGAGGTTTAAGTTTGTCTAAACCCACTGATATGTAAAATATTTAGCCTTTTGATTTCATATACCGTTTCTTATTAAAAAAACTGAAGGGATCCATGTAATATGGTGAAGCACAGGTCCTGAGAAACTAAATGCCAATTTATCTGTCAAATACTCCGAGAAGATAATCATTTCCAACTAAGTATGCGTAAGGCGTAAGCAGCCCACTACTATGTGGGACACTTGCATATAAATGTGAACTTCAATTCTGCAAAATGAAGCATGAAACTGTAAAAGGATGTTCATTAGCAATATATGATTGTGCATAAGAGTTGCAGTCTGCAATAGACTCAATAGAAAGATTCTAATTGGGTGATAACATCAATCCCTAAAAGCAGATGATAAGTGATTGGGAAAAACTAGCCCTGACCTCGAAATCTAATAAATCGAATGGCTTCGGGAAACCCTGTTGCTCATTTTCTGAAAGTTGTTAAGATAGGAATTGTTCAAGATACCATTTCCAAGCAAGGTGTATATCTCCCTAATAAGGTAAATCCTACACTACTGAATGTTTTGATGTCCATTATCCCAGAGTTGCCGCATTATTTATTAGTGAATAAAAACTGCTGTAGGATTTCTTTGATCATCAGAGACTTTTGCACCACACTCAAGGAATGTCTTCTTTTCTTCTCAACATTGACTGCTTACACAATAAACTCAGTTTTCTGTAAAAGATAAGCACAACCTACTAAATGAAAAAAAAAATGGGCACAACCACTCAACCAGAGTACGAAGCTAAGCATCGGTACATTGCCAAAGGGGTGATCCTATGCAACGGTTAAAGGAGACTGTGCGGATTGAAATTTATGAGCCAAATAAACAATACACTAGCATACTTATAAAAAAATGATAAACTAGCATAAGAATCATCTCCATCATGGCATCAATAGAACCCTTTGATATGCATATTATAGTATATAATTCTACTTTCTAAGCCGCCTCTGATTCTCCGATAAAGTACCTTAATAAATCTTCGAATATCATCTCTGTACTTCCCGTTCCATTCAGCCCACCTACAGGACCAATGGTGAACATATTCATCATTTCTTATATAATCAGTGGAAATGAAGAAACACCACGCCCACTCCGGCACCGCCACAGGAGAAGCGGACGGTTTGTCCGCCAGACTCTTGGCGCGCTGTGACGAGAAAAGTACTACAAAGCCCTGGTGAGCTCTGTCGGCACCATATCTCTGGCGATGAACCAAATGGTTGTCTAAACTGTGGCATGGAAACCTTGGTGAGCTGTGGAGTGGTTGAGTACAGAACCAAACAGGTCCCATGATCTCTTAATGGCACTGTCGAGTAAGCACCATTGCTTTACAGGACAGTGAAGCCTGTATGCTGACTCTGAATGGAACAATAGTGGCAAGAGTTCCATTCAACAAGGAACAACCAAAATCTCATGAGGAAGGAGTGTGGTTTCTAAGTTATTTAAGAATGAGTAGTTCAGAGACAATTCTATCACCTAAGTTAAGAATGGATAGAGAAAACATTACTCTTTTGCATTACATTCATCATAATGTTAAGGGGGTATTAGTACTAAATGATTAAAAGAAGAAACTATGAAATAAACACTTAAGTCATTCGTTCTAGTACATTTTATAGTCATATTATCAAATTAGTAACTTCAAAAAATTACAGTCAAATTACCTGTCCCAATTAGGGAACCTCCCCACTAGATAAAGGCCACCACAGTCCCAAGGTTCAGCAATGATCTTACATCTAGACAATACAGAGTCTTTGGCAATATCCTTCAACAAAATAAATAAACAATCAGATAAAATTGTTAAGAAGAACATCTGATAGATTTACAAATATGATTGAATCCATTGGGTCAGAGTATTTGTGTTGTGTCGACAAGGCAGGGTTCATCATTAACAATTTTCTTCAAGTGGGTCGCAGGGTTAATTAAAATGTTCTGATACCCAAAAAACTTAGCCATCCAGAACTCATCCAACGATACACATTAAAACTTTTGCATAATTGCACTCATATGAATGTGTCAGATATTTTCCCTTAAACACTTAAATAATTCTGAAAAAACAGGAAAAAAAACAAGAAGCATAGAGATACGAAGTACATACAATTTAAGGTGACTTTCACAAATGGTCTCTCAGAGTTATGACCCACAGTTACATGTAGGAACCTTACATTACTTTCACTAAAAAAAACAATAAAGTGACATTGAAGAATCTATGTTTGTGTTTGCATCAAATATATCTGGCTAAGAAAGCACAAAAAAGACAGATAAAGAAAAATCCCATCGCAGGCTTGATATTGCAAGAAGTACCTTAATGAGTGGAGGTGCACCAAGAGGACTGCCATCTGGTCCACGACAAAGAACACTCGTAAGGTCAAACCGAAATCCATCTATGTGATACTCCTTAACCCTTGAAGAAACAAAAATACTCATGCAAATCAAAAACAACACAAAAATGGAACTGATATTAAGTAATATAGGACTAGGCAGTGCATTATCCATCTTACTGCAGCTATTTATGAAAAAACCTGTTGCATCAGTTATATCTTACCACAAGCCAAATGATTGCTAGTTATCAACTAACAAGAGCCCGCAATGTGGGCTTGTTTGGTTGGCACCCTAGCCTGGGGGCTGCACCCAGGCAGGTCGATTCGACCCCAGATGATCGAAATAAACACCTTGCGTCGCTGCTTCGCGCAGGCGCGTTCCCTAGGTCGGGAACCAAACGCACCCTGTATTCTAGAGGTAGTTTTCATAGGCCTCAGGGTGTATGAGATACGCCCCTTGGTGTGATCGTATAAACCCGAGCTAAGCTCCAAATGGATATTTGTATACACTTTATAGTGGGAGTGGACAAGTAAATACGGTAGTAACCAAAGCAATAAGCCACCAACTACTATTAAGAGCAAATATGTGAACAAGTATTCAGGTGAACCTGACAAGTATGTATGAAATCTACACAGGTGTCACAGAAAAATCAAAGCTGTAAGTTGTGCCATACCAATGTCTCAAACTGTCGAGTACAAGCTCCTTGACAAAAGGATGGTTGCAGTTTAGTGTATTCCCTGCATTAAACCAGATAGTTTATGAAGAGTAAATACAAGTCCTGGTAATTGTAAGGTTCAGAACATATATTACAGAAAAAATCTAGCTACCAAGAACTAGAGTACTAGAGTACCATGACATTTAAGCAGGCTTTCACAAATGTTTAACAAGGCTTGCCCTATAGATTGCAGCTCTCAAATCAATGTGAGACTGTATATCGATACCAGTTTAAAAATGAAGTGGTTCCTTCACCCTTCTATGAGTTAACATAGCAGCTACATTAAGTATGTAATTGCCAGGTACAGTCTGTCGGCAGTGCGACACAATGGAAACATGTAGCATGCATCAAACCACATTGTATCATTCAAGGTCCATGGTACGAAGTTAGTAACCGCAGAGACTGCTTAGTCACCAGAGATGCTTGAATAAATACCATTGCAAGAGATATGCAACAAGTAACAAAAGATGGAACCACCCTAAAACCGAGGACACCATGCAAATCATGACAGTTTTTAACCTAATATAGGCATCTAGCTGTATCAGACTGCATCCAAAAAAATGTGACATGTAATGCAAAGTACATCTCAATTTAGAAAGAGAAGCTTAGGACCATGGTTTTACCGCAACCCATGTAATGCAAAGTACATCTCAATTTAGAAAGAGAAGCTTAGGACCATGGTTTTACCGCAACCCGAGAAGTTCAGCAGCTGAGCATTGTTGTTGAAGTCTAACATGTAATAGACCTGCAAGAACAGCAGTTTGTTTTCTCATAAATTCATCCAGAAATTGATGAGGTTCCATCGTATAAGTTCTCTCCATGGACTCGGAACTTAAATGATAGAACATGTAGCAACAAGTAAAGAGGTATTCTGCAATCACCTTGTTATCAATGCCACGAAAGGAAGTCACATAAGGGTTAGCATCATCAGCTTCATTTGTATGGTTATAAACCACGTCCAGAATAACCTATTCAAACATTGTTATACAATTAAATAGCTTTTGGACAAGGGTATTAAAAACAATGCTGAAGAAAAATATTTATCATGTCTACAGGATGTCAATACCTCAATTCCAGCATTATGAAATGCCTTGACCATCTGTTTGAGCTCTTTGGAAGCAGCCACAGGTCCACCACCCGCACTAGCATAACGACACATGGGTGCAAAAAAGTTGATTGTAGAATATCCCCATGTATTTACCTTTCAAATCAAAAGGTGGGGTGTCACGCCACTGGTGAATGTGAAGGGCATTATGCGTCAAAAAGGTTATCAAACTTTTACCATGTGGTCCCTTGGGTTAGGGAACCTCTTCAACTCCAACTCATCAAACTCAAAAACAGGAAGTAGTTCCACTGCATTAACGCCAAGTTCCAGCAAATGAGGAATCTACGAAACCAGCACTATTTCATGTATATGTCATTAAAAAATCAGCATGGAAATCGGAAGGTAGCCTGTGTCAATATCAGATACCCAAAACTAAATCAGCAGAAAGAACAATTTGTGATAATAATAGGTGATCTTACTAACATAGGACTGATGGAATCTAAAACCAAAACAAGTTGTGCTTACAAGTGATGGAATAGGTAATCTTACTTTATCAATGACACCAAGGTAACTTCCACGAATAGCTGGACCAAGCCCGCTTGACTCATCCGCAGTGAAGGCACGGACATTCATTTCATATACAACAAGATCTGTCTAGATTAAAGAACAAAAAATGTGGTGAGAATTACATGTTTGAGATATTGTGTGCATTATGCTAAATGATCTTAATACCTCAGGCAAATTAGGAAGCCTATAATTGTCACCCCAGTCAAAAGGTGAGCTATCGAAATCATACGTTCCGAAAAGCTGGCTTGGCTTCTCTCTTTCAACTGCAAAGTGCTTTCGACCAGAAACTAATTTTGCATAAGGGTCCAGAAGAATAACGCTGTCATCGAATCTATGACCTTGTTGCCACCCTTGAGGACCATTAATGCGATATCCATAAAGAACACCAGAAGCAGGCAAACCCTGAAATTAAAAGAGACAGAGAAGGCTTCTTTAAGGTTGACAGATGAGTACAAAAGTACAATTGTAGTAAATTACATAGAACTAAAGTGGATGAAAATTTAATAAGAGAGTATGCATACGAGGGGCACCAAAACAGATAGAGGGTAAACAAGCTAGAACTGATGAAGAAGAATAGCTCATTAAGAAAAAAGAAAAAAACTCGACCAGTGGGAGGTAAGACAGCCCCCGGTGTTGCATTAAGAAGAAGACCTTCTCACGCAAGTCAAGAAAACCCCCGAACCCCTACCCCACCCATACACAGCGGCACCGTAGCCCATGTGAGAACAACCACGACCGGGACCAGGCCTTAGACCTGTGCTTTGGCGTGGGACAGACGAGGGGATTTTTTTAACCCCATCCTAAAATTCGCTCCCATGGGGAGTCGAACTCAGGACCTGAGAAGTGCTACTCTGTCAACAGGGAAGGTAAGCTCATAACAGAAGGTCAGCAATTTGCAAACATAGGGCATCACATCAGGTACGGTCCCTCCCAAATGCAGGTTATCTTTATTAAATGGAACATGCACTTGAAGAATATGCAATTTGCAAACATAGGGCATCACTTGAAGTTCTGTGAATGTCAGTCCAGAACAAGCCATCCATAAAAAAGAATAATGTGCTTATCTCCAAAGGTAAAATAGTATCAGAACTAAAGAAAACTACCTCCACCGACACATGCCATATATCTCCAGTTTTGTTCTTCTGGCGGTCTAAAGCAAACTCTACAATGTCCACATCATCTTGGGTGCCTCTGAAAAAAGATTTCAGAAAATTCAGATGTTTGCATATTGAGTATGCCATATTACTTTGGAGAGCAAGAAGAAAAAGGCTACAGTTCAGTGCTTTTCAGCATGGTGATGATTCGAACCACACTCCAAGTTTATGATCCAGATGATTACAGGAAATAAATGTGAAGAATCATGAACTATAACATTCCTTGTGGCATGGGCGGAGCCACGTTGATGCCTGGGTATTCCCAAGAATACCCAACTTTTATACCAAAAAAATACTTATACATCAATTAAACATATATGCATATGTTATAGTGGGCTTTATTCTCTATTTCTCAAGTCAAAACGCCACTCCCATCCGATGTGGAGGCATCCACTCTCACAGCCCATCTCAAAGCCCCTACCTGATGGCCCAAGAAAGCAGGAACTAGAGCCGATTCCTGCCCAATCCCTGCTTCGATTCCCCGCGATGGTTGCTGCTCGTGACTGCGGGCAGCAGCTAGTGGCTACGCTTAGGCGGCTGGCGCGCCCCCACACTGGTGCCGAGAGCCCCTGTATTGCGCTGGGGCTGTTGGCCAGCTGGGCAGGCCCCAAGGCGGGCGCGACGCCATGCACAGCTGCGTGAAGCCAAGGGCCATCGGCCGAGAACAACAACGAGGTGCCTATTGCCTTAATTTAGGATTATTTGTTACTAGCTGTTAGCATGGATGACGCCGTGACGTGGTGAGCACATCTTTCGTAAATCCTATTGCCTTAATTTAGGATTATTTGTAGTATGATTATTACAACTTTTCAATTAATATAGTGCGTACATCCTTCTTGTAGATCCTAGAGTATGCAGAACGAAGAAATTGATAAAGACGATTGGTTAAGCTTGCTAGGTATTATCCTATTATTTCTTCTCAACATCATCAGAGAGGAACCGTCTTCTACACTTAAACCGTTTCTCATTAATATTCCTATGTTGTAATTTCCCTTTATTCTATGGGTATCTTAGATTTGATCAATTTATGCCTTTAGTCATCAAGTGTCGTCGTGAACTATTTTATATATAGTTTTAGAATGGAACTTTTTTCTTAGCAAATGGGAATACCCAGCTTTGAAATCCTGGCTCCGCCACTGCCTTGTGGACCCTATCAGGTAATAGCCCTTCAGTTATGGCTTCAATTTGGTCTGTTGGTATGTGGTGGTGAAAACAGCAATGGAAAACATCATTTACCAGGGATCATTTCCGTAAAAGTGATATCGGTTATAACCTTTTCCGACCATTACCGTATTTAAACTTTTGATTTTCTAATTTCTTTCAGCACAGTATTGGTGTAGTCACTAAATTGTTAAGTTGAAAATATAGTGAGTTTCCAACCAACTGGGAATCGTTTCCCACATAGGAAATATTGTTACTGACCGTTTTCATCCCTATGTGATTCTTTTCATTTTGGGGAAAATCAGGGGTGAGGGTGTTCATTAAAGCACTTCAGATTTCGGTGTACCAAGCGCATCCCAAAACACGAAATAAATTGTGTCAGGTTGTGCAATCAGTATTGATGTATCTTTAAAACCCTGAAACAAGAGTAGCCATGGACTAACTAACCAAGGTTTACTATGACATCCTAAAAAAGCAACTATAAAGTATGAACACATGCAGTAATAGTGCTAATTAAACTTGGAATGGAGAAGATTAGAATTCCAAGGTGGCCAAGAAACTACACAAGTTCATATCCGAAGGGAAACAAACGAAGTTCAGTAAACTAGCCAGCAGTTATGTTGAATGACATGGAAAGTAACATCACAACACAGTTTTAAGAGAGAAAATATTACCTATCAGGAAGTTTCAAGCAAAGGGTGACAGAAGAAGCATGCTGTGAGAATATAGCAAAATTTAGCCCATCATCAACTTGTGACACCCCTAGGGGGAAAGCTTTGCCGGAAGAATATTTCAAGGGCACTTCATTGCCAGATGAGATGTGTCCCATTTCCTGTAGTTACGAAATGGATAAACATTATCCCAAAAGAACACATGACAAACAATGCGTACTAAGTTCAGAAGCAAAATTCAATTCCAGAATAGCAAAATGTGTCAGGAATGATACAGCTTATAAATACAGAGCACATTTGCATACAGCAAAATTTTACTTGCACGGTGCTAACCCATCACTTGAAAATGGCCTCGATTATATCAAGCAACACAATATGATCGACCAGTGGTTTAACTGTTCTATGAATAGTAGTGCTCTACTACCTTGGTCACACTTCTCCCCGCCTTCCCGCTCTGAACTTTCGTCGTGTTACTCCGCAAGGCGTCAAATCGCTGCACCTGCGCCACCACGAAATTTGCTTGGATCAGACAATCCAAAGATCAGCATGCCACTATGGCATGAACCGTATCAAAAATCGAGACACCTGCCTTTCCAAAATACTCTCCTCCTCCACACCCAGACGCGATCCCAAGCTTAGTCTCCGCAAAACTGCACAGACTCACAACGAGCACAGCATTCAGCGTCGAGCCGAGCCGCGCCACGAATCGAGGGAATGTAGCACGACCAAATCAACATCTGATCGAGACTCCAGGACAGAACCACTCACCGATTGCCGAGCCCGAGGTGGCGAGGCGGCCGCAGGAGCGCGCTGCGTCGAGTGGCTGCGGCGGCAACGGAGCGCAGCGGGGGCCGATTTGTACCGACGGAATCCATCCAAGCGTGGGGGAGTGAGGAGCGGCGGGGAAGAGACGGAGACGGAGAAGCTGATCTCACCTTGGGGAGCGCGCGCGGAAGGGACGGGCGGGGCAGCGGAGTTGGGGACTCGGGGGACACGTGGTTGTGCATGCGCGGAGTTGTATCGGACTCGGCCGCTCGGGATCGGGAGGATAGCGAGGTGGACGGACGGCCTATCTCTTCTGGCCCGATCGGGGCCCGTCGTCATGTGTTTCTCGGCTCCTGTTTTTGTATTTTCTCGCTTTAGATTTTTCTTTGTTCCCACCGCAAGCCCGCAACGTACGCAGAATTTTTTTTCTTTTTTCCGTATTTTTTCTTCAGTGATCCATGAGTGCTTCTAATTCTTGCCCAGCCAAGATATATGGCATGCCAAAATTTATAGTCATCAATGGATTCATCGCTTAAGAATTGGCACACCAATATTCCTGTCCAAAGTTTTAGCAAGTCTCTAGAAAATTCTTAAACTACGTATAAAAAAGAAAATTAACAAGCTTTGATTTTGGCAGCCAACTAAATGCGCACCTATGTTTTTACCTTAACTTTGGCAGCCTTGATTTTGATAAGCCTAAGTTTTGGCTTGCCATAATTTGGTTGGCAAAAATTGGTAGCGAACCAATCAAGCCCTATGTTTATATCTATATCTCTCGTAAGGCCCTCAATAGTATCCATATCATCTTTCACTAACTATCAACATCATCTCCACTAATAGTCATGTCATCCTACTAACTTCAAACATTTTCTACTACAAGTTTTATCTCAACATTCAAGCCATCCACATCATCTTCCATTACTATTCACATCTTCTCCAACTACTAGTCATGTCGTCCTACTAACTTTCAACCTCCTAATGCAACCAATTTTGATAAGAACAGATGTAAGAACATGTAGATGAAAACTAAACTCTACTATAAATTTTATCTCAACATACAAGCATCCACGTCATCTTTCACTATTATATGTTCACATCATCTTTCACTAGCTATGCCATCCTACTAGCTTCCAACCTCTCACTACAAGTTTTATTTCAACATGAAAGCCGTTCACATCATCTTTCACTAACTATCTACATCGTCTCCCACTAATAGCCATTATCCTACTAACTTCCAACCTCTTAATGCAACTATTTTTTATAAGAATGGATGTAAGAACATTTAGATAATTTAACTCAGATATGCAATAGTTTTATTTTTAAGAGAGTCCCACAGCTCAGGGTATCCTTCTAGTTTGGGTGAAGTTTATGTACGATTCCTCTGAAATTCCTTAGTTCTAAAGTGACATAGTCCCTCCATTTTAAAAAAATACAATTCTAAGTTTTGAATTAGTCAAAGTTGTTTTGGCCGAGTTTATAAGAAAAAATATTAATATTTATGTCCTCAGTTAGGTTTACTGTGAAAAATTCGTAGTTCAATGTAATGTTATTTATTCAATATAAATGTTAGTAATTTTTTGTATAAATTTAGTCAAATTTAAATTTTTTTGACTCCTCAATAAATGAGAATTATATTCCTTTTAGGACGGAGAACATATATACTAATATTAATATAGATATTGACATATTATAAAAGCAAGTCAGCATTTTTTAGCTACCGTGAAGAACATCAAAATGGTAGTATACTAGCGCCACCGGAGATGGATACAGCGGAATAAAAGCAAGTCAGCATCTTTTCTGACGGTTTTTGGTACTTTTACTGATGGACCTAGCCGTCACGGAAAAACTTGGCTGGGGGTGGTGCAGTGCTTTCGTTGGAACCAAACCAACAAATTGCATGAGATATTTGGTACTGTCCGAGGATCCTTGCCAAGCCAAAATCAAAATACAGAGGATTCATATCCATGTGTTTCTATATGTTTTAGTGCTTTCTTTAAAAAAAATCATATCGCCCAAGTATGCAAATCAATATTTTCTAACTAAACTTCATAGTTCCTGACTGAGATCTATTTTGTGATTTTCTCATACCTCAACTCCCTTCTCACCAATTTAAGTGACTTTTGTATCAAGGTACAAGCATATACATATTTCCATGCATCTATCAAGAAAAGAAATAAAAGGGTAGTTGTACCTCGTGTCTCAATTCTTTATCAATTTTGTTTTGAAAAATGCTGCAAGTGAAGGCCTGGAATTTTGTGAACAATTCTGAGCTTCCAGTTTAAAAATACATGACAGTTCCCACCAAAGCACAATGGTCTCGTACGCAAAAATTAATCCCTTAGAGTAAGTTTGTAAATTTCCATTACTTGCATAATTATTCTTCCGAAACCCATCAATGTGAATTGTGGCTTTAAATGCTTCAGGTGTATGCATGCTAGCTTTTAGTAGCTTACCCCAACTCGTAACAGTAATCTAGCTAACTGCATGAAGTAGCTTGTGAATTGGTAAAGGACCAATTTGCCCTTTAGGGATTTACTGTATTACCCACCATGTGCTCTCCTAACCTTGACCTATCCACACAATCTTCATGTCACTTTCATCATTTCCTTTTTTTTTAGAGTTGCCAATATTTGGTATCATCTTGTAGGAACTATAACATATATTTACCTTAAAAACTTTATTAGTTTCTTAAATGTTTTATCATTGAGTCGCCCTACGCAACAAGGGCATAGATGTAATTTCACGGTGTCGTCAAACTACATACAAAACAAAAGGATGATCATGTCTCCTTAATTGAACCCAATCATAAAATTCTCGAACATGACCATGCTATCACAGGTTATCTCGAAATCAAACTCATGCAAAATGTTCGGGTGTGATAGACATTTTTTTGGTTATTTTGTTTCACTTTTTAAAAACCTTATAGTTTGGGAGTATGGAGTATTAAATAAAAAAACAATGTTGGTTCCCTTAGTATCCTTCATTTGCTAAAACCCAAAGAGGAAGAATGGTAAGATTCACGGACGTGTCACTTCACTTAGGTCCTATTAGAATCTATAAAGCTAATAATTAGCTACTTAGATAAAAAAAAGTATAGCTAATAGTTTAGCTATTAGTTGAATACCCAACTAACAACTGTTTTACTAGTCGAACCAAATTAACCAACAACAATTAATATTAACTATTAGCTAGCTACTATTTAGCAAGCAATGATCTAAAGGACTCAAGTGACCGAGGACAGGACCAATGAGATGATGCTCTTCTTGGCTCTTTCTTTTGTATGAACCAGAGTTACCGATTGTTTTGAACCATACATAATGACACCGTTGGAAACGTAGCGTGAGCGGAAGTCGCGTGCGTGAATCTGAGCCGCAGACCGCAGCGCAGATGGTATCCGACCATATACTACGAGCCCACCTTCGCCTGGACGCCGGCGGCCATCATTTCATTGGTTCCGCGCCTCGCAGGATCCACCGCCGCTGCTCTGCGCGGTCCACAGGTGATGACCCCGGTTCCTCCGACTGCAACCGGGCCCCACGTCGCACCTCGATTTCAGCCGTTAGAATCTAGGCTACCAACACTTCCGTAAAGGTCGCTCTCCTGAAACTGAAGTCTGAACGAAACCAGTACCACCACCGCCCGGCGCCCGCCTCTTGCCGCGGCCGTCGATGGAGAACCTCCACCTCGCCATCGCCCACCGCCCGCCTCTGCCAGTACCGGCGGCGGGCCACCTCCGCCGCCGCCACCGCCACCGCCACCTCCACCTCCACCACCTCCCCGGCCCACTCTCCCTTTCCTCCCCGCATCATCATCGCCTTTCTCCCACCCTTCGCCGCCACCTCCGCCTGCCTCTTCGCGTCTCCCAAACCCCTGATGCTAACCCCGAGCCCGAGCCTGAGCCCGAGTCCACTGGTGCGAAGCCAGTGCCGCTCGTCATCTCCATCGCCGTCGGCCTCGCCGTGCGGTTCCTCGCGCCGCGGCCCGTCGAGATGAGCCCGCAGGCGTGGCAGCTCCTCTCCATCTTCCTCTCCACCATCGCGGGGCTGGTGCTTGGCCCGCTCCCCGTCGGCGCGTGGGCCTTCCTCGGGCTCACCGCCGCCGTCGCCACTCGCACGCTCCCCTTCGCCGCCGCCTTCTCCGCCTTCACCAACGAGGTCATCTGGCTCATCGTCATCTCCTTCTTCTTCGCGCGCGGGTTCGTCAAGACGGGCCTCGGGGACCGAATCGCCACCTACTTCGTCAAGTGGCTCGGGAGCAGCACGCTGGGCCTGTCCTACGGGCTCACCATCAGCGAGGCCTGCATCGCGCCGGCCATGCCCAGCACCACGGCGAGGGCCGGAGGCGTGTTCCTGCCCATCATCAAGTCGCTCTCGCTGTCGGCTGAGAGCAAGCCCAACCATCCATCGTCACGGAAGCTTGGGTCCTATCTTGTGATGACGCAATTCCAGGTAATTATGTACAGAATGCAATTGGTCAGATTTGCGTGGGATCAGTTGACTAACTTGCTGCTTCCAATTCGATCCTAGATCAGATAAACCTTATAGAAGTTGGTTTCTGATAGATGAATGCACCAACACGGTGATCACCACCAAATTAAGAGCGACCGTTTTCCCAACTGAATTTTTACAGTAAGGGCCCATTGTTGATTTATTAGCTTCATTCACTGTATCCTTCTGTGGAAATTGGAAGTAGAGATTCCTTGTTTTCATGAAGGTAATCAAATGCCACCAGAGTGGTTTGAATTGTTGTTGGGTCTGAAAGTAGAAAACATTATCTTCAGAGAAAGGTACTTCCTCTGATCAGAAATACTATAAGGCACTTTGACTAGCTATATCTTTAAAAATCTATTATATTAAATGGAATGAATTTTGTACTATGGAACTATTTGTCATAATGAATCTACTCCCTGTTCCAAACTGTAAGTCATTTTAGCTTTGTCCTAAGTCAAGCTTCCTAGCTTTGACTTAGTTTTTAGAAAAAATGTGTGAACATCTACAACATCAAACAAGATTCATTAGATACACCATGAAACATATTTTGGTGCATTTAGTTGAAATTGTATGTTAATATATTTTTCTATAAACTTGGTCAAATTCGACAAGCTTGACTTAGGACAAAAATGAAAGCGACTTACAATTGAAATAGAGGAAGTAGCTATTTATGTTGTCAATCTATATAAAGCTTTTAGAGTGTTTGGTTTCTCGCATCTCCTAACCAAGCCCCCCAAATTTTGGTCACCAAATTGGTGACCATGGATTTGGCCAATTTTGACCACCAAAATGAGGTGGCCAAAGGTGGAGGGTGCTAGGCCCAATTTTGACATCCAACAAAATTGGTCAAAGTAGCCAATTGGCTTGGCTAGCTTGGGTACTAAACTAAGTACACCCTTAAGCTTTTCTTAGGACATCCTGCATGCTTGCATTAATGCATTTCACAACTATACCAAGTCTCCTTCTTATAGGAAATTCCTTTTTCTATAGGATTTACATTAAAATGGTGAAGCTAGCTTCATTGTGTCACTTAGTTAATATATTTTCCTTTAAACAAATGGTTGGGGCAAAGAACGTTTGCCCTAGTTAAATGTGGTGAGAGCCTTGATAGCAAAAGACTCAAGCTTAGGGAAGAGAAAAGCTAAATAGTGATGCACTATTGTGGAGTGTGAGAATCTGGAATCCCCTCTCATAAAGCATGTGTCATGTATTTATACTACCAAGAGGGATATTTTGCTCATTTGTGCCATGGAGGGGCACCATTGTCTTTCCTGCTTCTAATCTTGCTGTTAGAGTACGTCAGGGGCCTATTGGGCCTGGGTTGGCTGTTGTTAGAGTACGTCAGGGGCCTATTGGGCCTGGGTTGGCTGTATAGCCCATTAGTGTTAGGGTTAATTAGAGATAAGGGTCGCTTACTTAAGGGTCAAGTAAGCCTTGCTTGGGAGTCAAGTAAACCTCTCTATATAAGGAAATGAGATGTATCGATCTAATCAAGCAAGAATTAAGAAGGAAACCCTTCCCTCTTGTCCGGCCGTGGGCAAACGCCCCGCGGCCGGCTCTCTCTCACCCTCGCAGCCCTAGCCGTGAACAGTACCCGCTGATACTGTAGCACCGCGGGTACTGTATCGCGTCAGCCGCCGTCGCTCCCCTCGCCTCTCCCTCTCAATCCTCCAGCCACATAACACTTGCGACAACCAACTACCAGATAACGTTGTCACTATACCGGGTACTGTAGCGATCATCAGGGCATGTGGCCCACTGTCACGTGCATTGTGGTTGTCCCAACAGTGCCCATGGCATCATCATAGATCGTGGTCATCTCATCGTCCTTGAAGTGGTCCGGAGAACTTGATGAAGGCTTCGGAGCCCTCGGGAGGATTTGCTTCCCATTTATGGCCCAGTACGTTGCAGCCGTTACCTAAGAACCAGCATCGGGCTTTGGGGTTAGGGGCCTCCTGAAGTCTCCCCAAATAAACATTGACTTCTTCGGAGAAGTAAGATGTAATAAATAGTTAGTTCTATAGGCTATTGATGATAATGGTGTTGAACCTAGGTTATAGTATTAGATTTTTATGGTTGTGGCCTAAGTCATTATTGAAAGCATGAAGGATTGGATATATTGTCTAGGATGTGTTGCATTGAGCCGCTCGGGCGGTATATATCGAGAGCATAGATACTTAGGGGACAATCCCCCTGCCTGGATACATATGGTATAGAGAGATAGAGACTTAAGGGACAATCCACCTTCCTAGGTACATATGGCAATACCATATTACAATCCTAACTACCAAATATACTCTAACACCCCCAGTCATAGCGGGAGCATCGTAGACTGGAGGATAAGAGGAAGACTAACATCCTCTTGCACAATGCAGAGTCGGCTACGACTAGAGTAGAAAGCGAAGAGTAGTGCATGCTGACGATAGTCTATTTCGTCACCAAAGTACATGAGGTCGAGGTGGACGTGGACGTGGTCGAAGGCGTGGAGGGAATCGCAGGTTCGAAACACCAACGACATGAGTACACTCACTAGCTTCTAGTAGACAAACCGACAATGAGCCGACCAAACAGCGGCGATAGTTGAGGTTGTTGTATGTATTAACAAGCGCTCATGCGTCATCCATTAGCGACATTGGCGGTGTTGCCCTGGAGGTAGTGGCATTATGCACAAACTCGGATTGAGAGACAACAACATGGGTGGCGCCATCCTGGATAGGATGTGATTGGAAATATGCCTTGATTAATGCCGTCGTCATTACTGCCTAGGAGGACACGCAAAGACAACCTCGTCCTTGGGAGTCAACGAATGAGCGTTGAGTGATCGGTAGACAGGGTGACGCAATCCCGATCTTTGATTGGGAAAAAAGCAAAAACACAACATTAGATCAAATGCTGGTCGTGGTCTCGAGGGATGGCGCGATAGTCAGATGTCCACTTGCAATAGCATGACAATCGGCCGCCCCGGTGCGGTGGTCCGGCGGTGCAACACCCCATTTCAATGTCCCCAAGGATCTCCTCCGCAGCCACTCGCTCACGCTCAAGGACAGCGACAACAACGACTGCTAAGGAGGGGGGAGGCATATCAGGAGGGGGCAGTAGTTCCCAACGATGGTGACTCGATGGGGTGGCACATAGGGTTGACTACAACGGTGACGAGTAGCACGACAGCACATCAATGCCCACATGAGCCGCCCTTACCATCTATTGCTACTTGATGCTAAGGCAGGTTTAGGGTTTTAGGGATGCTAAGGTGGCAGATCAATTAGATCCCCGGCCAAAACCTTCCTATGAGGACGCTATGGCAGAGATGATCTCCCCAGGGGCAGAGCGGCAACCGTAGTGGAAGCCTCAACTCAGGATAAAAACCCTAAAGTCGTGATACCATGAAAGTAGGAAGGATTGGGTGTATTGTGTGGATGTATTGCATTAAGTCTCTCGAGTGGTGTATATAGAGTGTAGAAACTTTGGGGGCCAAGACACCTCCCCAGATACATATGGCAATACCGGATTACAATCCTAACTGCCAAATATATCAATTGCTATTCAATGTAATTCAGGATTGTGTTTAGTTGCCTATTTACATGACATCTTGTGTGTTCACAAGAAGTGTATGCTTCTCTGTGTTCTCTCTAGTTGTGCTGCAACACTTATCCCCAAGAACAGAAGATTGCATTTCTAGAGATTGGTGACGCCTAGCTTTGCAGCATGTTCCTAAACATCATCATAAGGGTTTCAACTCATTGATCGTCGTGGCATGGTGGATTTGGAAGCATAGAAATTGTTGCGTCTGAGGGATTTCTGTCCAGTTTTAATTCCATCATGCATGATATTAGAGATAAGACCTAGATGTGGTATATGGCAGGAGCCAAAGGGCTCCGTAGCTTATGGCCATGACTGATCTGTTGGTCTTTGGTTTTACTTAGTTTTTGTGTGTCTGTTTTTTCTGTTGTACTGGTCATGTCCTTCTAAGGGGTTATTTGAGTCACCTAAACTCCTTATTCTTCTTAATATAATGTTATGCAGCTCTCCTGCGTGTTCGACAAAAAAAAAAATGAAAACCTCATTTTCTTTTTGTTCATTGATGCTTGGATGACTATGACAGTATGTAAAAATGAGTTTATGTGAGTCCATAATTTAGTTATACTAGTATAAACTAGGAAGGTTATCATACCCTTAACTCATTTTATATATTTTGGCCTCTTGCTTACAAGTAGCTCTCATCCAAGAGGTACTAAATCAAGAGGTGATTATAATTCTTGTGGCATTGCTGTGTTAACTGGATGCTTATCTAATATGAATAGCCCTATTGCTGAAGAACTTTCTTGGTAAATAAACCTTAACACTAATGAAAGGTAAAATGATTAGTACCTCTAGTCATGAATAACAGACATTTTGGACAAAGAAAACAAGCTAGTTTTAGTTAGTTTGTTTGTCCAAAACGTCATGTATTCATGACTGGATGTAGTAACCTTTTAATTTAGTAGAAGTGGTCCTCTTAATCCGTTCTTTACTAAGTTTTTTTTAATGTAGAAAAGTTCTGTGAGAATGAGGACAATTTATTCTTTCTTCCGGTTGTATTACAAAGTGAAAAATAAAACTTCAATATGTTTTTTTTAAACATATTGAAGCTTTACTGACATCCAGTTGTGAACACATTGAATTGCAAGATCTTACTAATTTAATGGCAGTGCAAGCATGTGGTCTCACTGACATGTGGCTCCATGAGCCATCTATCTGAGAGAACATCTAGTGCCGAATCCCTCAAGTGCTAACAAATGGGATAGAAAATCCTGAAAATGCACCCAATTTTGGAATTCTATGCTGAAATATTGTTCTTTGGAATAGGGCCCATTTCTGTTTACATGTAATTGCGGAATGTTTTTATAATTCTTCTGTATGTTATGCAAATTGACGGTTTATGTTGCTTGACAGGCAAGTGGCAACTCGAGTGCTTTATTCCTCACTGCTGCAGCACAAAACCTGTTGTGCTTGAAGCTAGCAGAGGAGCTTGGTGTAATCATCTCAAATCCATGGGTATCATGGTTCAAAGCTGCTAGTTTGCCAGCTCTTGTTTCTCTGCTAGCAACACCATATTTGCTGTACAAAATCTTTCCCCCTGAAACAAAGGACACCCCTGATGCCCCAGCACTGGCTGAAGAGAAACTGAAGCGCATGGGCCCTGTGACTAAAAGCGAATGGGTTATGATTGGCACAATGATTCTTGCAGTCTCCTTATGGGTTTTTGGGTAGGGTTTCCTGTGACTGAAGAAAATCATCTCATAGTACTGACTCACGACTCACGATTTTAGTACAATTTGCAGCTTGTGAGCTATTTTGCTCTATGATTCTATTCTTGATAAAAGTTGTGCATGGATTTTAGCTTGCTGCTTCCTATGATCTCATTACATTTATCACGGCATCATCAAAATAATCTGTGAAAGTAGATTGATTGTTTGATAGTTGTGTTGCTACATTCCCGCAGCGAATTATTTTATTCATACAAAGTCCTGATCTTTCTTTCTATTTTACCTCCCTAATTTCTGAAGATTTCACCTTTTTGTTTTCATTTTGAGACACCTAGTTTAGTAAGTGAAAATTTGGTCCGTTCCATTGCAATTTATGAATGTGGTGCATGGTGTGGTTCAACATTGTTGATAGAGGCATAGGATTAGATGATTAAGGGGGTAGCTAAGTTGATTCAGGAACCAAATACTAAAACATGCACTAAAGTTCTCGATCTCAAAGGCTTCAATATCAATAGAAAAAAATGGATTGTGAGGGTGCCATGGCCCTGCCAGCCCCCTATTAGGTTCCATCACTGGATAAAATCATAGAAGTTATCTTATTCGCTGTTTAAGATGTGTGCAGACAACAGCTGATCTCCAGGATAGTTGACATTTATATTCTGGTTCCTGCCTTTTGTTATAATAAAAGTATTTTTCATATTATATCTCTGGTGATCATATTCCGCTGTATCCATCAGTATATGTAATACTTCATAGATAATTAATAATTCGCTCAAGTGACTAAATTAGTAATTACTAATTAGGTAGAATGTTACAGGATGCCATTCATGAGATGTGATGCATGGTGCCCTAGAAATAGTACTGCTTAGTCTCCTTAGTGTTGTTTTTGGGGCGGGTTTTGTACTCTGGTAATGACTTGTTTCACAATTTCTGTGTAGGGATGCTATTGGTGTGTCTAGTGTTGTGGCTGCAATGCTTGGGCTCTCCATTCTTCTCCTTCTGGGTGTGCTAGACTGGGATGATTGCTTGAATGAGAAATCAGCATGGGATACATTGGCTTGGTTTGCGGTTCTGGTTGGAATGGCAGCACAACTCACTAACCTGGGAATTGTTTCATGGATGTCAAGCTGTGTTGCCAAGCTGCTTCAGTCGTTCTCGTTGAGTTGGCCAGTGGCATTTTGTGTTCTTGAGGCCTCCTACTTTCTGATCCACTACCTATTTGCAAGCCAAACTGGACATGTTGGAGCCTTATACTCTGCATTTCTGGCTATGCATATAGCGGCCGGTGTTCCTCATGCGCTGTCAGCACTTGCTTTGGCATTTAACACAAATCTGTTCGGTGCAATCACTCATTATAGTAGTGGGCAAGCTGCAGTATACTTTGGAGGTAATTTCTTTTTTATTTCCTCTCCCTGAAAATTCTGGCTATTCTTTTGCTCAAATTACTAACCCTACCAACTAAAATTTGTGGTTTCCCTCTGCGTTTACACATGGGATCTGGTACTAAAAAGTAATAAAAGAAAAAATAACACTTGTCACGAATAATATTATGGAACGAGAAGATTTAATATTCTAAGTGGGCAAGCGGGGCCTTCTTTTGTATGTATATATAGCCCTTTGAAATTGGTATGCAGATTAACCTGTTACTTCTGTTCTGCAGCCGGGTATATTGAGCTTCCAGATGTTTTCAGGCTGGGTTTTATAACAGCCTTGATTAACACGTTAACCTGGGGAGTTGTTGGAACCATTTGGTGGAAATTTCTGGGGCTGTACTGACAGTGGCTGACACGCAGTTGACCAAAATTTTCCTTTGGCACTCGTCGAATTGCTCTTGCTCATGGTTAGGAAGGGCAGAATAACTACCGGTGCTCGCTCTGGTTAGCTTTCGCTGAGGCTCAGCAGTCAGCACAGTGGAGTTCTCTCTGGCAATTACGCCTGTGTTCTACAGTTCCTTGTTTTCTCTTTGGTTCCGTAGTAAGTTCTTAGCAAATTTTCTGCAGTATGTTTCTCTTTGATGCTTATATATATACAGTCCGCTCTGTAAAAGTTGGGCAGCTATCCAGCTGCACTGAAGCAGTATACAACCTTGCGGCTCTCAAAGTATGTTTGATCCATTTTGCAGCTTCTCACTAACTAAGGGCCTCTTTGGCACGGCTTATGCCGGCTTCGGCTTCATCTATATTGCGCAAATCGAGGCACTGTATCGTGAAGTCGTTTTGTAAACCGGGGTTAAAATGAACTAGAAGCCAGGAAAAGCCAGTTTTTCTGGCTTCACCGGCTTTGGCTTTACCGGTGAAGCCGTTTTGATTGAGCCGTGCCAAAGGGGGCTTAATTCTCAATTCACATCCTGTAACCAACTAATTCTCACAAAACATCATCGAACTTGTCAGCTTGATAAATGTATTTATTTTGGACGAATCCTGGATGGCTGGAAGGCCGCATTCAGCATTGCTCTGGCAAATATGGGAGAATTTACAGTATTTTTCTCTCATAATTGTCGGCGTATCCGCTGGCTTTATGTATCAACCGAACATAGCCGTGGTCGCCTCTGCTTCTTTCATTCCTTTAGATAAAGGAACAACGATCCTGCTACTGCACTCACAAGTCACAAATGAATGTATATATATAGCCAAACAATACAGTAGGCACTTGGGGGTACGAACAGTAAGAGAAGCAAAGTTCGGCTAGGCGGCGATTAATCAGCGACTACGCTCGCCTAGTCGCTGGGCGAAGCCCATCGCCGCGACTAGGGGCTTAGTCGCGCGTCGCGGCGCTAGGCGGTGCTAGGCGGCGAGGAGGCGGTGCTAGGCGGCGTGGAGGCGCGCTAGGCGAGCGCGGACACGGCGCGTAGGCGCGCGAGCTCGAGGGCGGCTCCGATTTGGCGCCAAATCGGAGCGCGGGAGGAATTCCCGCGCGGCCAGGCCAGCGCGTGGCCACGAGACCCAGGCGCGGGAGGCTAATGGAGCGCGGCGCCATTCGCTCCTCCTCTGCTCCTCCCTTGCTCCCCGCCGGTCCTGCTCCTCCCGCCGGGCGAGGTCCATCACGCCGGACGACCTCCTCCCCGCCGGTCCTACTCCTCCTCTGCTCCTCCCCTGCTCCTCCCACCGGTCCTGCTCCTCCCGCCGGTCTTGCTCCTCCTCTGCTCTGCTCCTCCCGCCGGTCCTGCTCCTCCTCTGCTCCTCCCCTGCTCGTCCAAGCTCGTCCCCGACTCGCCGCCGCCGTCCTGCTCGTCCTCGACTGGAACCCCTCCCCGCCAGCCACCCCAAGTCCCCAAGGTGAGCTCCCTTCCCTCCCATGCTCCTCTCCCCTCCCATGCCGGCAGCACTATGACATGAAAATCATGAGTATGACACTATGCCGGCAACACTACTGTCTGCTTGGATCTATGTATGTGTCATGAAAATCATGAGTATGACACTATGACATAAGAAATATTGTCTCATTTCTGGGAAATTAGGATCCAGCTAGTGGATCTATGTATATGTCATGAATGGATATGATTTATTGATTTACCAGTGCATTGTTGTCATTTTACTTATAACTTAGCAAGAATCATTGCAGCAAAATCATAGCAAAATAAAGTTGGATTCTGAGAAGTATGACTGAACTCTTGAATTTGTTACTTATAACAAGTATGACTGAACTCTTGAATTTGAATGTAGGATGTCGACAGAACAAGGTGTTTCTGCACCAGATGCAACAGGCACTGAGGCAACTAATCTCCTGAAAAGGAACTCAGATGATGTTGGATGGGAGTATGGTGTTCTTGTTGATGCTAGCAACAAGGACAAGGTGAAGTGCAAGCTCTGTGACAAGGAGATGAGAGGAGGGATTCATAGGTTGAAGGAGCATTTGGCTCATGAAGGAAAGAATGTGAAGAAATGCACAGCAAGAACACCACAGGCTATGGAGGCTAAAGAGAAGTGCAAGAGGCACTAGCTGATGCAAAAAGGAAGAGGGAGGAGAAGACTGTTCGTGAGCTAGAAATTAGAGAGGAAGTTCATGTATTAGGGTTGGAACAGATTCAGATGAAGTTACATGTGTTGGAAGTTCAGAGCCCCACAAATTAGGACCCATTGACAAATGGACACGTGCTATTGATCCTAAAGCTACCAAGTCTGATTCTTTGAAGCAACAACAGCTGAACAAGGAACTTTGGAAAGAAAGAACCAATGAGGTGCATAAGTACATTGCAAAATGGGCCTATACACATGGTAAATTGCTAGTATACTATGCTGTTTTTACATTTCAAAGTTCATTAGATGTTGTTTTCCTATACTGAACACTAATTATGCTTCTTTCAATGTTGTGTTGGTAGGAATTGCTTTCAATGCATGTGATAATGATGAGTTCAAGCAAATGTGCGAAGCAATTGGACAGTTTGGTCCAAGACTTGTACCTCCAACTCAGGATGCACTGCGAGGGAAGTTGCTGGAAGAAGGATATGAAAGAACCAAGAGTTTGCTGCAGGAGCGTGAAGCCGATAAGATGAAAAATGGATGTTCTATTATGACTGATGCTTGGTCAGATAGGAAGAGGAGAAGCATAATGAATCTGTGCACCAATTGTGCTGATGGAACCTCCTTCATCAGCTCTAAGGAGATGTCACATGTCTCACATACCAGTGAAATCATCTTTGATCTTGTGGACAAAGCAATTGAAGAGATTGGTCCAGACAATGTGGTGCAAGTAGTGACTGACAATGCCTCTAACAACATGGGAGCAAAGAGGCTATTGGAAGAGAAGAGACCACACATATTTTGGACCTCTTGTGCAGCTCACACAATCAACCTTATGCTCCAAGGAATTGGCAACTTGACTCGGTTCAAGAAAGTGGTTGACCAAGCAAAGGCATTTACCATATTTGTCTATGGCCACACAAGGACATTGGAGTACTTGAGATACTTCACAGAGGGGAAAGAGGTAGTGAGGCCAGGAGTGACTAGGTTTGCTTCAAACTTTCTCACTTTGAGTAGCATGCAAGAGAAGAAGGACCAGTTAAGGAAGATGGTGGTTCATAGTAGGTGGGACTCATTGAAGGATGTGAAATCAAAGAAAGGAAAAGAGGCAACTGCAACTATATTGAGTCCAAGCTTTTGGAAGGATGTGAAGCTAACATTGACTGTTTTTGAGCCATTGGTCAAAGTCCTCCGTTTGGTTGATGGGGATGTGAGGCCATCCATGGGTTTCCTTTATGGACAACTACTAAAGGTAAAGAGACAGATCAAAGAGGCCTTTGGAAATGTTGAGGCTCGGTTCAAGGATGTAATAGCTGTTATTGACAAGAAGATGAATGGAAGACTTGATTCTCCATTGCATTTGACAGCCTATTTGCTGAATCCTCACTATAGCTATAGTGACCCATCAATCTTTGATCAGCCCAAAATATCAGAAGGGTTTATATCTTGTGTTGAGAAATTTTTTTATCATGATGAGGACATGCAGCATATGGCTGCCAACATTGAACTAAAGAAGTTTCAGAATAGAGAAGGACCCTTTAGCAAGAAGCTTGCTAGGAATTTTGAAAACTTTGATTACAACCCAGGTAGAGGTACTTCCTATGGCTCATGGTTGTTTGTTGTTTGCTGTTTTCTAAACTAATAGAGGTGTTTTTTTATTTCAGCATCATGGTGGAGACTGTATGGATATGAAACACCAGCTTTACAGAAGATGGCTACAAGGATCCTATCTTTGACATCAAGCTCTTCTGGTTGTGAAAGAAATTAGAGTGGGTTTGAAGGGGTTAGTACCTAACTACCTATCTATTATGATTTATGAACATGTTTCAGGCTTTCAGCAGCATTACAATTTAATTGTAGAACTGAGAATACTCTTTTTAAATTGTAGATACACACTAAGAAGAGGAATATGCTTACTACAACCCGCCTCAACAAGCTGGTGTATATCCAATTCAACTCCAAGCTGCTTAGTAAGAGAGAAAAGATGAAGTCAAACAAAATCACTGAGATACTTCAGTCTAGTGATACAACTGAAGCTCAAGGTTTTCTCCAAGAGGGTGGGGATGATTGTGCATTAGCTGACTTTAGAGATGGGGAGGAAGATGAGATGAAAGGTACCGGGATACCTTGGTCTGTCATTGGAGAGGCAGTGGGAGCAGATGAACAGCTTGAGCTGCGTAGAAGTGCAAGAGTGAGGGAGCTCTATGAAGGAGAAGAATTTGAGTCTGAAGAAGAAGAGTATGACGATGAGGATGTGAACTATAGTGACGAAGAAATATGAACTGCAGCTTGTATTGTACTGTCCTTTAGTTATAAATTGTGTTGTGCAGCTTGTATTGAACTACAGTGAGTGAGGGAACTATCAACTATGTGCTTGTGCTGTCCTTTATTTATAAATTGTGTTGTGCACTTGTATTATCTGTCCTATCCACTTGTATTGTAATTACCAGCTGCTGATATGGTGTGCTCATGGATGGGAGGCTGCTGAAATCATCCAGATAAGTCACAACTTAGTGTTTTCTATTTTTTTGGATGACCAGCTAGCTGTCTATTGACTAATTTACTAACTACTAGCTGTGAAAATGTGTTGCAGGAGGCAGGAGCTAGGAACATGCAAGAAAGCAAGAATAAGCCAGCTAGGAATCAGATATGTCTACTGCCCTCTTTTTCTACTTACTCATTACTGTAACTCATATAGTCATATATAGTAGTTATATACATATATATAGTTATATACATAATATATATATAATTTATGGCTATATTGTTAAAACGCCTAGGAAAACGTCTAGAAGCGTCTAGGACCGAGTACTCCCAACTAGGCGCTAGGCAGTGGGTCAGCGCCTAGATTCCGCCTAGCGCCTAGCTGAACTTTAAAGAGAAGACAGGTTCACTGGACTTAAGGAGAGAAGAAAGCAAGAGCTATGAACGAAGAATAGGAACTTGTCACAAACACACAGGTCACACACCCGATCAACATGGATGACCCAGGCCTAGCACACCATTACCGCATTGCATTGCGACGTCCGAAACCGATCGATTCCTTCTGTTCGCAGCAAGCCCTTGACACGGCGACCAGCCCGGTCCCGTACCAGGTGAGGTACCACCACGTCGGTGCCTATACCCTGCGCCTGCGCGTCTGCACTGCCCGGTCCCGTACCAGGTGAGAAGCTGTTGCAGCGTCTCTGCAAGTAGGAGTGCAGTGCTGTTGCCGACGTTGGAAAGACTCGACTGGCGTTCGACGCAACGCAACACGGCAACAGAACATAGCTAGCGCACTGCTGGAAGATTCGATCTTTCCTTGCGCTGGTTGCACGCTATCGTTATTCGTTATAGCTAACGTCGCCTAGGGCGGTGCAACCCCAACCCCTAGTTGCGTTCGTAGGCGCGCGTAACGTGGTCGACCCAGACCTTCCGACCAACCAACGCTAGCTGCGCAGTGCGGTGCGTCCCGTCCCCCGGCCGGTATCAAACAAGTTCCTTCCAACTCCATACTCGACGACGACAGGCATCCTCCGCGACAAGTGATCAGAGGCAGGCAGAAACGAAATCTGCTTGCCGAAAAGCCTACTAGCTCTTGCAGTTGCAGGTAATGGGAAACAAACCTAACGCCACTCTCGAAACATCACAAGGAAAAAGGAGCTTTCGCTCCCGCTCCGGCTCCATCGAAGCATACACGCCGTACGTGATCTCGACGAGAGCGCTCCCCTCCCCTGCCCCAGCCCCCAGTTTGACAACAGCTAGCAACTCATGCCGGCCGGTTCATTTTGCAACAGTAAAAGCGTGGATGGCCGGTGCAAAAGACCAGGAGCTTTTGGCTCTCGCCTCTAGCCTTCCTCCTGCAAGGCGGCTGCAACTTGCGATTCGTGAGCAGTGACTGTGTGACCGTGAAAGCAGCCGGGACAGATTAAAGGCCGATCGATATAGCTGCAAAACGAGTCCCCCCTGCCACCGCATGGAGCACACAACTAGGGTAGTGCTGCTGGTTGGTGCGTGTGGCGTTGGGTTGGTTCGTGGTTCGTGCATACACAGTGCCGTCCATGGATGGACGTGGGCAGAAAAGGCGAGATGGACCAGACCGGAACAGAGCCGAGCTCCAGCAGGCAGCAGCAGCGTGTCGTCCCCCCCCAAGGCCATAGCCCATAGCCAACCCCGCTGGCGCGCATCTCTTTCTTTAGCCGCCCTAGCTAGGCGGGGGCTCGCCTCGCCGGTGCCTTTCTTGGCTTGTCGCCGATCCCATTCCCCTCCCCCCTCACCGCCAGCGCCCAGCGCCTCGTTTGGGTTTGGAGGACTCTGGACTGTGGACGATTCCCTGACAGCTCGGAAAGGGTACAGAGCCTGCGGCTGGGGATAGGACTACTCCGTCCGTCGTTATTCCTCCGGGACACGTACCTCGCGTGGGGTAGTACCGCGAACACACGGTCCCGGTCTTCGAATATGTCCGGGGATTTCAGCGGACGCATGTGGCACACAGTACTGTGTTTCGCTTCCATGGTTTGTGGGCTTGTGAGCCTGTACGTTCAATTTAACCAAGCCTTACTGCAGTAAGTACAACACCCTTCGCAGTAGGAAGTTTCTAGAGAGAAGTTAAACAGAAGTTACCGAAGGTTGTTTCAACTCAAAAAGAAAGACTCCAAGTCCATGCATGCAGTGCAGAGGACATGCACGCACTCTCAAGTCTCAATTCTGAAATCAGTACGCGCTGCTTGCCCCGCACTGTACTTGATCTGAGCGGACTCAGCGGAGCAAGAGCATGTGCTGGACTGGAATCTCGTCCCGAAAGGGCGAATCGTGCGGAGCAAGAGCATGTGCTGACTGGAATCTCGTCCCGAAAGGGCGAAACGATTCGGTTCCTTTTTTTTAACGGCAGGAGAGCTGACTGTTATATTAAAAAGGAGAAAGTCAAAGACGACCACTATAGCACTGTACAAGGTGCTTTAGTTTGTCGTGCTCCAAAGTAAAATATACCTAGAAAAGGATTAAAAAAAGGTAGAAGAGTTGCCAGATGTTTTGTTCCGGACGCTTTCCAAAGCATCGCTTCATCTCTAATCTTGTTTAGCACTTGTTGATTTATTGCGCTGTTATGCTAAAAAATTCTTGCATTTCTTTCCTTCCACACTTCCGAGCACACTAAGATGATTAGAGAGCGCAAACCTTTTCTGTCCGCATAGTGAATACGAACCATGTTACTCCACCATTCGGGGACACTTTCACCATGGACTCAGTTGACAGGTAGTAGACCAGGTACACCAACCCACATTGCAATGCCTTCCCACAACCGTCTAGTGAAACGATAATTGTCGGGTTCATAAACCCGGGGTCCCCAATGGACCCGCTCCCCTGCAAGAAACTCGGCCCAGCAGGCGGCGTCGCGACAACACGCGCCTTCCGGGCCAGCCTAGATACATAATGACAGGTCAGGGCAACGACCTGATCCCCGACCGGAAGGCCTGGCTAAGGTGGGGACACAGTCCGACTCTGACCTCCTTTTCCAACCGGGGATACGCCGGACCTCCGCTCGTGATTCTTCCCCGACCGACACGGTCGGAGCCGACCGAGAAGCCCGCTCGATGAGGACCCAAGGATCAAACGGAGCAGATAAGGTAAGGCGCTCAAGTCAACCGCAATACCGAGGACATCACCAGCCCATGCCAGACGGGTACTATGCAACCTTCCAGGCGTGTCAGAGCACGAACGGTATTGTAGGCGCCGACGTTTGCCGTATCAGGCAAACACGGTAGAGCCTGCCACATACATCTGACATAAACAATATTGTGGCGCCGACGACCGTCTCGTACCCGACAGCGTGGGCAACAAGACTAGGTAGCACACGTATCCATTCTCTCTTTCTCTGACTTGTAAGGCCATCTCCTTGAACTATAAAATGGGGTGCACTCTCTCCTCTCTAGAGGACGTTCTCTCGACACTGGACTTTCTCTCGTCTCTCGAAAGAAAAGAGGTTGGACGTTCTCTCTAGTTCTAGACAACCTAAGCATTAGAACAGCTCAACAGCTCTAGAATTCAACAGCTACACAGAGCATACGCTCTAATACTTAGCGCACGTTAAAGCACCCATCACTCTCAGCCGCTTCGGTTCAAAGTCCGACCGAGCCTTTAACACCCCCTTCTTATTCCTACTCGTTTGTAACCCCACACCAAATTTTGAGCACCTAGGCTCAGAAATAAAGTCACCGACTGACTGAAACTGGATGTAGGGCACGTTGCCTGAACCAGTATAAATCATGTGTCATCGCGTGCTATGCCACATCCGATCACAACACACGACAAAACTACAAATATTTACTTGTTGGTCACTTTTCGCACCGATAGTTGGCGTCGTCCGTGGGGAAGATGCTGTGCGTTCACGCTTTTGGTCATCGGATGGCCCACCTTTCCACCATCTTCGTCATGGCGGGCTCGGACGATACGATTCGCCTTGACTCGCTGAAGTTTCCCGCGCTCCCACCTGTTGGGATGTGGGTTCCTCCCGTCTTTCAGCCACTCTAGACTTTCCTCTTCGAGAGTCTGGACTTCTTCGCCGACCGACTTGGCGTACTACGCCTCCGCAAGGAGGCACTCGTCCCAGCGTCCACTGGAGGAGGAGCATCCTCCACCGGCCTGTAACACCTCGGGTGTTTTAAATACTAAAACAGGACATGTCATCATATGCATTGCAAAGCATGTGGTCATATTGAGAACTTTGATATGCATTCAATAAAACAAGTTTATATTTGTGTTATAAGTGTTGCCTTGTAGTGTATGAATCATGTTCCCGGTTTTGTTTGGATTGGGATTTTCGAAAACCCTAATTTCGGCGTTTAAGTTTTGACCTGAAAAACCCATTTCAAAATTGAAGCACATTTTGGGGTTGAGCCTTAAAGCAAAAATGTAGAGCTTATTGAGTTGTACAAAGTTTGTTTTTGGATTTTTTAAAGTTGTTTAGAAAAATTTGGAGTAATTTGAAAAGGCGTAATTCTTTAAATGTCCCCTTTTTGAATTCAAATTTGCATTTCAAAATGTTGACCGAATTTGGGTATGGTTATAAAAGCAAAGTTGTAGAACTTTGAATTTTGAGCAACTTTTATTTTTGGAGATTTTTGAGTTGTTACACAAAATTGGGAGTAATTTGGCTTTGAAAATGAATGGCAATTTTGTAATTTAGTGGAACAATGTCCACCGCTCTTGCTACATCGCCGCCGACTTTCTTCGGCGTTCCAAGCGCGACTGTGGCCGCTCTTGGCTTCGCGCTGGCGCGGGAAAGACTCCTCCGTGGCTTCTCCTTGCTTCCTTGGCCGTCCTATAAAGCTCTGGATCCGTCGCCGTTCTTCCTTCCTCGTCCTTTACTTTTCCCGTCGCCCTTGCTCATCTTCGGCGAGCTCGCACTGTCGATGTAGTGTCTCCACCGTCGCAGCAAAGCGCTCAATAGCTTCGCCTACTCCTTGCGCACCCAGCTAGCCAGCTCTGGTCGCCTGATTTCGCCGAGAACTCGCGGTGCATCGCTTTCTTCTCCACGACCGGTAATCTCTCCGTTGTGCTTGCGCCGTCGTGGCCAGCGCCCTCCAGTGAGCCGTTGTCCTTGATTAGTGTACCTACGGCTTCGTCTCGATGCCGTGGTGCTTAATCCATTGTTGCTTGGTCGTTTTGCCCACTGCAGTCGCTGGAACTCCGCAACCGACGATATTTTGCTCCGCCGTGTTTGCTCAGCTCGTTGAACCACCTTGATGTTGCTCCTTCGGCTCGGCCTTTGACTCCAACGCATTCGGGGTGAGCTTCTGGTGCTTCCTGTGTCGTTTATTTAATCGCTACCGGTCTCCTGTTGCCAGCATAGCGCAGCCGCACCGTCGTGGCTGCCATGGCCGGTGTCATGCTGGGTCCTGGCCGCGTTTGGTTGTGGTGATCACCGTGGTGCCTTTGTCTTCGCCGTTGGTCTCGCCGTCGGTGAGGAATCGCTGGTCAGCGCGCGTGTCGCCGGAGTCAAAGCTGGAGGTTGAAGATGACAAGTGGGACCCGGGTGTCAGTGACTCAGCGTTCAAAATGAATTTTCTGTTTTTCAAAATTGAATGAATAGTGTCTGTTTTTGTTATTTTTGTGTAGATTTATTTAGAGCTCCAAAAATTATGAAATTTTTTGTGTGACCTCTCTGTGATGTATATTATTTAAGAAAAATATGAAATGTTGTTTTTCAATAATTTTTGAATATGATAAAAATTGCTCAATTAATTAATAAATGAGTTTCAATGATTTTTCTAGGCTTATTTATATATCCAAAAATTATGAAAATTGTTTTGCCACTTAGTTATCATGTGATGAACATTTACAAAAAAAATTAAGGTCAATTGGAACAAGTTGATTTATTTCATAATTCTTAATTAATTAATTAATTCATAAAAGCAAATAGTATCCTTTAGTGATTTAGGTTTTGTTTGAATTTTTGATTGAGTGATGTCCTTGGGTCATTAGTTGGTAAGGATCCTTGACAATTGAATTAGGTGTACGAAAATGTTTAGTTAGTTTGACTTATAACTGTACCGCGAAGGAAAGTTGTATTCAAGTTGTTAACTTTTGCATTCATCATCGAGCATCATATTTTGTATCTCGCATCATGTTAAACATGACATTGTTACTACGTGTAGTGAACGAAGGTGAGCACATGGTAGTTAATCAAGTAGTTGAGGAGGTTGATCCGTCTGTGGAGGTTGGTGTTGATATCGGTGGAACAACTCCGGACCCAGATTTTTCCGTCAATGAAGGCAAGCCCCGGATGCATTTAACCCTACCTTGTGTTTTACCAATTGATTTCGCTTTTGCTTTTCTGTACTGCATTAAGTGATTAGGAGTTAAGTGAAAACCTAATTGGTGCATTACCAACCTTGTTCTCCCGTATCTACCCTGTTATTAGTTTTAATTCGTATATGCCTAGTTTTGCTTAGCTATGCTTAGAACGATGAAAGTCGAGTGATTACCTATCATCTGCAAGTGTTAAATGGAACTTTGGTTACTTATGTTATCATGTGATATGAGCATGTGAAGTAATAAATCTAGACCAGGCGGACTCGGTGTGTGTGAGCCACAAGACATGGAGGTCTTGTGAGCGGGTTCTTTCCGCCTGTGTCGGTTAAGGTCCGTACCGTTGTTGAACTGTGTGCGGTGAGACTTTGTAGTACTAACCACATACTCTGGTAAGCCTTAACTTGGTTATTCTATTACGACAATGGCTACTCGCGCACTGGGAGTGGAGAGATGGCGGGAATAGCGTGTACCCACGTGGCAATGGGCTGAATTGGTGGAGTACTGTATTCTCGGGTGGCGCGGACCCGTTCTTGTTTAGAGGATCCGAGGGTAGGTTGGTATATATAGGTTGGGGACCTACATATGTCGTGTGGTCTGGAATTCCCAGCTGGGTTTTTAATTGGTTCGAATCGTCGTTGCTCCTCGGTTATGGAGACTCACTTCTCTGTTCATCATCGTAGTATTAATAACTGGAATTTGAGGTTGGTTCGAGAAAGTGTTGGATATGAAGTTTCATGATCTCAATGCGGGTCATGTCAGCTTTGTATTTGATCTTTATCAAGTTTTAAATGTTGATATAAAGAATTTTGTTAAAGAGCTTTTACGCAAAAGAACCTTGATTATTGCTAAAGCCATACCTTGAATCCCTGAGCCTGCATTCTTGTGTTCTATTAATTCTTATTTCGGTTAAGTCTTGTTGAGTACTTTTGTACTCAGGGTTCGTTGACCCTTGTTGCAGGTGAGGCTCATGGGCAGGTTTATTTTGGATCGTGCTGCATGACTGTTATTCAGTGCGATGACGATAACTAGTTGTGTGGCTCTTGGGCAGGGCAGCTTATTTGTGTGTTCTGTAATATATTATAATGCCACTCCACTACTTTGGTTTGTATTATTTATCGAACTTAGTTGTATGGTTTGAAACAAATGGTTTGTAAACTATGTTATTGTAAGACTTCCGCTGATTTACTCTGGTGTAGATATTTGAATAAATGTTGTAATACTACAACGACTCTGTAATGTGATCCTGCTCGGAAATCGTGGATGATTCGGAGTTCCCCGAGGACACCCGACAGTCTTCTTAAGTTACTGAGAACATATGCATAGATGTCAAAGGTCGTTGGACAGTGACAGGTGCATGTGAGCCCTATAATTTAGGAGGTTCTGCCACACGGCCCTGGGCCACTCGACAACCTCAACGTCGAAACACTCTTGCTTCACCTCGAGCCCGTGATGGGCTCAAACTCCATGGTGAGTAATGTACATGTTGTTCTTTACTCGCTGTTTAATACCTTCCATCGACTCTCCGGAGGGACCCCGTTGTCCCTACCACGACCATCGTACGACCGGTTCCCCTATGGCTTCACGTCCCTCGCGGACGCGTACGCACAAGGGCTCTGAACGATGTTGACGCCGCCCCCTCATATTCGAATTCATGGGGATGGCAGGCTATGCTCCCGTCTCCTTTCACGACCTAGTGGATGACGAGGTCGAAAGCGACGGCTCCAGCATCGACGACGTCGTGGCACCTAGCCACCCTTTGTCCCAGGAGTGCGCTATGTCGGACGCTCCGGGACAGCCACCGGTGGTGGCGGAGTCTCTATAGACTCACACCCCTCTGGACCCTCATGCGGAGGCCCTCGCGCGTGCGCAGGGGCACGGCGAGGAGTTACGACGAAGGCGGTAGAGCCAGCCGCCACCTGCGCTGGTGTGCTCGGCGCAGCACGCTGCGCCACACGCGCGTAACCCTACGAGCGGCGCTCGGGGTCTGAAAGGACCTAGGATGCCCCAGGGGGGTGAATAGGTATTTCTGAAAATTAACACCTTTAAATGCGGAAACAATTAGAAGAGGGAGTTTCCAAAATGGAAACTCCAAATTAAGAGTAACATCACCCCTGACAAGTTAGCCACGGAGTAAACAAGGTATAAAGAATATATCTAGAAGCTACAACCCTGCAACACAAAGTTAGAACAGAGATCAAATAATATTCAGCACTGAGCTCTAATACCAGACGTGTCCGGTATGAATACTGGACGTGTCTGGTATACACGATTTCTGCAGAGCAGCCCCAAACTTGCTCCTTTCTATTTATATCTTCAAACCAAACTGTAGGCACCTACTAGAGATGACAATATACATAGAGAACCTGCACAAGAGCTGGAGCAATACAAATATCAAATGAAATGCAAATTGAGACACGATATTTGTTTTACCGAAGTTCGGACTCGTTCGAGTCATACTCTTCGTTGAGGGGGCTGCGGGCGACCCAGGGAAGGTCAGCCCTAGAGGGTACCACGAAGGTCACTCTAGCTAGAGTCTTTTCCAACTCCTTTTCCTCCTTCCGCTAGTTGATCCCGAGGCGGCGGAATCGACCGTTACAAACTTTCCGAGGCACACCACAATCTCTCGTATGCTCTCCGGCAATGCCTAACCATCTAGGACCGAAGAGTCTAAGAGTAACAAATGTAAATCATGAAATAGACAATATGCACAAGTGCTCAAGTGGTGGCTTTCTCCCTTTTTCAAATTCTCTCTTAACCCACAAATGGATTTTGCGATTTGGACCACACACTCACTAAGAGAGGGTTTGGGAGAGTTGGCAAGGCTCAAAAACATGTATGTGTATCAACAGAATCAATAGCCTCCAAAGGTGGAGGCTTGGGGGTATTTTATAGCCCCCTGGAAAAACTAGCCGTTTTATAGCCATTGCCATACCAGACACCGGACACGTCCGGTATGACTTACACTGCCCCAACGGTAACTAAGTTACAATGATAATGTGAGGCATCAGAACTCCCGATGAATGCCGAAACTCCTGACTGTTGGAACTCCCAACTCATGTCAGAACTCTCGACCCTCAGCATATTTGAAAACTACGGTAACTAAGTTAAAGTATGTGAGGTGTCGAAACTCCCAACGTATGCCGGAACTTTCGACTGTCGGAACTCCCGACCCTCAAGTCATTTGAAAACTAGCCGTTGGCCTCTGGTTAGACGTTTAATCACGTTGTCATTCAATCATCCAAAACCCACTAAAGGGCTAGATGCACTTTCAATCTCTCCCTTTTTGGTGATTGATGACAACTTGATTAAAGCTTACAAAAGAATATAAACATTTAAGCTTTTGGGTTCAATGATTTATGAGAGACTCCCCCTTAATGTGTGCTTATGATTAGAATTTACAAAATGACCTCAAATGTCAATTGCACATACTAAAACATATAGGAGACTCCCCCTAAATCGTTACATCCATGGGGTGCATGTGTGTGTGATAAAGTAAAATCATGATGCATATGACAAGATATATCACACAATATTTCTTATATCATCATCCATATATATATATATACAATTATTTATCCAAAATCTCATAATCACCTATCCCAACCATGATCAAGGTTTGCAAAATTAATTTAGACAAACAATCATACATAAAGGGACAATAATCAATGAGTATTGAGTTGAGGCTGCAGCTGAACCTGCACTGCTGGCTCATACCGGGTGAATACCGGACACATCCAGTATATGTACACAGCAACCCTAACCAGGGGTTCACGCTCAATCTCATCTCTAATTCAATCCAAACTTTGGGCATTGCTTCTAGACAGGTAATGTAGCATCTCTACTGAAGGAATTTCAAAATCATGCCCTAACCGCTTAGATTGGATGAGGTCTGGGATTAGGGTACCTTGAGAGAGTGAATGAATATACGATTGGAAATCATGCCCTAACCGTCTTCGATCTTGATGCAAATCTCCTCCGATCCAATCTCCCTCTCTTTTTTTCTTGGTGGAATCACTCGATCGCCAATGCAGTGGAACAGCAGTGGCGGCGTCGGTTTGGAGGAGAGAAAAGAGAGATAGAGGACCAGGGCCGAAGGGGTACCGGCCGTTTTATAACCCTGCTCATACCGGATGCATACCGGACACGTTCGGTATTTGCGGCTTGGCTGTTCTTGTTCCAAATTTTATTCACTTAAGCCCTATCCCCTTCTATATCATTTCTTGATCCAAAAACATGTATGTCCCTGATCCAAATAAGGTGTAATTACTTTTCTTATCCAAATGCCATGAGTATCACTTCTCTTTTCTAAATATTTGGCATATATAGATTTTGATTACTAGAGAGAGAAATTGAGAGACATAGTAGATTGTGGACTTAAGAAAGCCATGTCATGTGTAATTAGCCAATCAAACAATCAAAGAGAGCTATAATTATCACATGACAAGGCTAGGTCACAAAGACTAAGATTCAAATAGTTTTTCGAATTCACACCACCTACACATGCTAGTTATGGGTTTTAAAAAAACATCTCTCCTATGTCACACAAATGCACATTCTAACATATAAAGGGCTTTAGATGCACTTACAATGCATGTATGTAAAAACATACCTTTGCCTTGAGCCCACAAGAATACCACTAAGAAGATACATAGCATGATAATCTTTATGTTGACCTTAATTGCCAAATAATCATGCTAGATACGAAATTAATTTTTCATCCAAAAGACTACAAAGAATGCTAGATAAATTTGTTAGTCCACAAGGTGCAAAATAGAAACTGAGCTCCCCATAAATAAGTGCTTTAAGTAATTTAAATGACTTTCAACTAGCACTTTATTCTATTAAGAATTTGGGAGTCAATTTTCTATTTTGAACTGCAACCAAATAATTTGCCATATTTAAATTTGAGTTCAAGAGATGCTCACAATTCACTTAGATTTGGTAAATCACAAGCTTCTGAGTAAATTAATTATATATGAAAATATATGGATTAAAGATTCAGTTGTAATCCAATTAGTGTTCTGGTTCCTGCAATACCGGACACGTCCGGTAGGTATACTGGACACGTCCGGAATACGCAGAACAGAAACATTTTCTTTCTGTCCCTGTCCATACCGGACACGTCCGAGTGTAATATCGGACACGTCCGATCGGTGCAGGACAGAAACAAATAACCCGTTGCTTGTGATTCTTTGTTTTAGCTATAGTATTTATTTTATGCCCTGCATCTCAACAAATAAATTGCTCTACTAGAGAGCCAATAAAAGCATCATATGGCAAAATAAAATACTTTTCAATTGAATCTAATTAGCCACTTTCAATATTTCACAAATATGCCTATTAGTGAACTATTGAACACAAAACGAACAAAAATGGCTATCCTATAAGGTTTAGGTACTTGTTTGCAATAGTGAGGATGAAATATATGATATATTCATTGAATTATCTTCGGTTCAACCATGTAAGAGATTATGATAAGAATTGGTTAATAGATTGAGCGAATATTATCAATTTGCTTGCTCAACCACCCCAAGGTCTTCATCTCGTCACCAAGTACCTACTTCATTAACCTAAGCACACTTTGGTACCCAACTCTTATTGGGTCCCTTTGAGTTAGTCAACAAGTGCTTAGGCATCCAAATGGCTTTAGCACTAGTTTGTGGTGAACACATCACCTTGCTAGTGTTAACTCCATTTGTGGTCTTCCTAAGCATATCATTATAAACAAATGTGTTTGGCTTAGGAGTGTTACCATTTCGGCATTTATAGCTTAGATGCCCCTTTCTTCTACAAGCATAGCATATGCGGTCTTTGTTTGCTCTATGCTTGTTTTGCTTGTATGGACATCTATCAACCTTGTGGCCCATCTCATTGCATCCATAGCATCTTCTTGTTGCAACTTGGGCTTCCTTTCTTGCCTCTTTGTACATTGGGCATTTCTTGGTAGGATACCCCAATTTCTTGCTCATGAGACAAACGCTTTGTCCATCACTTTTCTTTTGGTTGGCCAACTTGTTTGAGGCCTTTTGTCCAGCCGCTTCACACTTGTCGGCCCAACTCTTATGTGGACACATTGACCACTCATGTCCATATAACCCACAACCATAGCATAACCTTTTTCCATGTTTCTTGCTCTTGGTTGTGTTTGCCTTGCTTGAAATGTGATTCTTTTGTTGGGTTTTGGAGGAAGCAAGGTTGAAACCCTTCTCAAGCTTCTTCACCATGTTATTACGGTTATCTTGAGAAGGTTGTGCTTTCTCCTTACCCTTCAACCGAATCACATCTTTCTTTAATCTTTCCACCTCTTCTTTGAGCTCTATGTTTTCTACGAGATTTAGCTCAATCAAAGATTGGCTTGCTTGAGGAGCACACTCATTAGTACAAGAAATATTTAATTGAGATGGTGTACTAGTGAGTGAATGTGTGAGAGGTTGAGAAAAGTTTACCGATGTGATTACAACCTCATGAGCTACCTCAAGCATGATGCTTGATTCTACTAATTCTTCATGTGAGCACTTGAGATGAACATAGTTGGCTTGTAGCACATTATACTTGCTTGATAGTTCATCTAGCCTTGCCTTGAGCTCAAAGTTTTCCTTTTCTAGTTGTGAAACACTAGAAGATGAGTTAGTAACTAAAGCATGCTCAATTGACAATTTTTTATACCTTTCACTTAGAGCCTTTAGTTCTTCCATCTTGGAGATGAGAAACAGTTCTTGCTTTTGAAGTGATTGCTCTTGCTTCTCAATCTCTTCTTCAAGCTCATCTTTCTTTTCAACTATCTTCATGATGATGAACTTGTCTTTACGGTTGAGATGATCAAGGTTGTAGTTGTCTTCAACTTCAACATCACTCTCATCTTGATCATCTACTTGTGCTTTCTCCTTTTCTTGATCTTTCTTGTTACTCTTCTTCTTGCTTTTCTTGGCCATGAGACACAAGTGATGAGTATCATGAGATACTGAGGTTGACTCATCACTTGGTCGCCACCGGGCTTGAGCCTCATCATCACAGACTGCCTGCTGTCCTATTGCCACGGCCATACCGGACACGTCCAATAGGCATACCGGACACGACCGGTATGTGCAGGCAGACAGTAGGTCATGCGCTGCTTGCACTTCTTGCTCTGGCTCGGCGCTCTTGAGGTCTTGTGAGGCTTCTTCGCTGCATGAAGACATAATGGACATACTTTCCATTGACTCAATTTCAAGTGCATCATCATATTTGGATTTTCCATATAAATCAAAAAGTCTAGTCCAAATGAGATGAGCACTCTCCGGATGTGGTTGTCCATTGAAGATTGCCTCATCTTGAACCTCTGCACTCAATGCACTCAAAATGATATTAATCGCTTGAGCATTGAGTTGCACGTATATCTCTTCCTCTTTTGACAAATTTTTATAGTTGCTCCAATTAACTATAGGAAGAGATATGCTTGCATCCACAATATGCTCAATAAGAGGACTAATATCTCTAAAAGCATTGAGTACATGAATTGACCAAGGTAGAAAGTTTGAACCATCATTTTGGAGAAGCACCGACTCCAACTCGATAGGCGTCGACATCCTTTTCTCACGGCGGTAAAGCTTTATGTGAGAACCTTGCTCTGATACCAATTGAAAGGACCTAGGATGCCACCTAGAGGGTGGTGAATAGGCATTTCTAAAAATTAACACATTTAAATGCGAAAACAATTAGAAGAGGGAGTTTCTCCAAATTAAGAGTAGTACCACCCCTGACAAGTTAGCCACAGAGTAAACAAGGTATAAAGAATATATCTAGAAGCTACAACCCTGCAACATAAAGTTAGAACATAGATCAAATAATATTAAGCACTGAGCTCTAATACCGAATGTGTCCGGTATGAATACCGGACGTGTCCGGTATACATGATTTCTACAGAGCAGCCCCGAACTTGCTCCTTTCGATTTCTATCTTCAAACCAAACTGCAGACACCTATTAGAGATGACAATATACATAGAGAACCTGCACAAAGAGCTGGAGCAATACAAATATCAAATGAAATGCAAATTGAGATACAATATTTGTTTTACCGAAGTTCGGACTCGTTCGAGTCCTACTCTCCGTTGAGAGGGCTACGGGCGACCCAGGGAAGGTCAATCCTAGAGGGTACCATGAAGGTCACTCTAGCCAGATTCTTTTCCAACTCCTTTTCCTCCTTCCGCTAGTTGATTCTGAAGCGGCGGAATCGACCGTTACAAACTTTCCGAGGCACACCACAATCTCTCGGGTGCTCTCCGATGATGCCTAACTGTCTAGGACCGAAGAGTCCAAGAGTAACAAATGCAAATCATAAAATAGACAATATGCACAAGTGCTCAAGTGGTGTCTTTCTCCCCTTTTTAAATTCTCTCTTAACCCACAAATGGATTTTGCGATTTGGATCACACACTCACTAAGAGAGGGTTTGGGAGAGTTGGCAAGGCTCAAAAATATGTATGTGTATTAGCAGAATCAGCAACCTCCAAAGGTGGAGGCTTGGAGGTATTTATAGCCCCCCTGAAAAAACTAATTGTTTTATAGCCGTTGCCATAGCGGACACGTCCGGTATGCATCCGGTATGACTTACACTGCCCAATGGTAACTAAATTACAATGACAATGTGAGGCGTCAGAACTCTCGATGAATGTCGGAACTCCTAACCGTCGGAACTCCTGACTCACGTCGAAACTCCTGACCCTCAGCATATTTGAAAACTACGGTAACTAAGTTAAAGTATGTGAGGTGTCGGAACTCCCGACGCATGCCGGAACTTCCGACTGTCGAAACTCCTGACTCACGTCGTAACTCCCGACCCTCAAGGCATTTGAAAACTAGCCGTTGGCTTCTGGCCGTTCATACCAGACACGTCCAGTATGACCACCACAGTGAACTCTCCAAGTCAGTTAAGCGCGAGATGTCGGAACTCCTGACCATTGCCGGAACTCCCGACTCACGTCGGAACTTCCGACGAACCAACCCGAGATCAACAATATTACTATTGCTGGGCAAATACCGGACACGTCCGGTATTGCTAGACCAGCAAAAATAGGTTAACTCTTTTGTCTCTCAAACACTCAAAACTCACATGGGTTGGCTTGAGCACTTATGAAACATTATCTATCAACATGATGTATCCCTCTTAATAGTACGACATTCCTATTAACTCAAATTTAAAAGTATAACGAATTTAAACCTTTTGAGTTGATCTCTTTCAACCGAAGCCGTGTATTCCAATCTTCATCGAGTAAGGGTGCCAACATGTCAACTTTGATCTTTTTCACTTGAGCATAGCCATCTTGAGCACGTGACTTGATTCCATTCATCAAATATGAATAACTCCAAATGCATCAAGTCACTTCAAACACTTTGTTCAATATAGATTTGATCCTCCACATCAATATGACCATCGTAGCTTGATTAGTACCTCAACTAAATGCCAGTACTCTCTTCTTCACCCTAGCTAGGTTCTTCAGCCGCCAAGCCGTCGCTTGTCCTTCACCCTTGCTTAGTACCTCGAAGCCTTTCCTTGCTATCTTCACCATCTCAAGCCATCAAGTCGCATCTTGTGTTGAATCATTCATTCATTTGTATTGTTATCTTTTTCATTTTAATTTAGCAAGCTTCAAATATGAGACCATTCCATATGCAATCCCTCATGTCTCATTAATTAATTATTGCGAGCTTGCTTTCACATAGTACATGGAAATCCCACAATAAATGAGCCTTTGCATAAATTCTATTTGCATTGTTGTCTTATGCTTGAACTACATTATTTATACAACAACACATGATTTTGGCTTTCATTAAGTTCCTGTGAGATAACCTATTTCCTGTTCACACTTAGCAAACGGGTTAGACCTTCAATCACGTTGTCATTCAATCATCCAAAACCCACTAAAGGGCTAGATGCACTTTCAGGGTCACGCCCGTCAACACCTCCTCTTTTCTTCTCTTTTTGGTGCTTTATGCGAAAGGGGGAGAAAATTAGAGGGGTCAACAACTTTTTTGACGTCATGGAGAGGAGGTTGCTGCAGCTAGAGTCATGTTCGTATCCGTTTAGAGTAGTCTTCGTTAGGTGAGAGTTTGAGAGTCCATTAAAGACTCTATTTATGTAATAATGCTACTTAAGTACTTTATATATGTGTGGGATATGGATATATATTAATCTATGTTGTCACATGTGATACAATTATGCTAGAATGTATATCTTTATATGTATCACATACTATGTGGTGTCTGTTTTGATCTGTGCTATTACAGCAAGTGCGGCAGTGTCGCACTCTGGTGCGGCAGTGCCGCACCCAGATGTAACAGCAAAACATATTATGCATAAACTATCATTCACATCATGATTTACATACATGACACAGTAGGCAGCACCCCACAGGAGCATGGATGTATGGGGAGCCCCATCACTTTCACTAAAATGTGAATCTTGGTTTCTTATGCCAATTTGATAATTCAATTTTCTATTCACACATTTAGGGGGAGGCTCTACACCCATGGCTCAAAAATCTCACTATTTATTTTATATCTTTTGTAAACTTTAATTGGGTTATCATCAATCAGCAAAAAGTGAGAGATTGAAAGTGCAATCAAGCCCTAATTGTGTGTTTTAGTGATAATGACCACGCAATTACAGAACTAATGAGATTTATCAAAATGACAAGCAGGAAATTTATATTCGAGGACGCTACACGAAACGAAGGAGCCCCAAATTGCAAATGTTGATGGCTTCAAACTCAAAGGAGGTTTAAATTCTTTTATATTTTGAATTTTAGTATAGGAAAAGCCGTACTATAAAAGGGGCACAATGCTTAAGCTAATATGTGCTACCAAGTGCTCAAACATACACATGCATCCTCAGATTCACAGCCAAGACAGTCTACACTTCACTCTTACCCTTGTTGTCTTGCGTGGTGCGGCACTGCCGCACTTGAGCCATGGCACTACCACAACTTAAGTGACCGTTGGGGGCTAGGGGGTATTTATACCCTTCCCCTTCCTCCTCAATGGCTCTCTGCCTCTTCTTCCTCAATCTAGCTCGTCCAAAACAGAAATGAGCCTCTCTCTCTCTCCCTCCATTGTTGACCTTGAGCCCTCAAGCAAATTCATTGATTTCCCCATCAATCCTTGAGAGAAAAGGGTCCAAAACTCGATTAGAGAGCAGCTCCATTGATTCTCCAACTCAAAAGAGCACTTGGTTCATGTTTTGGTCGGCGGTTGTGTTTGTTACTCTTGGAGCTTGGCTCCTAGCCGGTTAGAGCGTCGCTCGTAGAGCTTGCCAACTTATGTGGCAGCCCCGAGAGGTTTATAACCATCTCTTAAAGCTACTAAACTCACCCCTCATGCCAAGACTTAGGTCTCTTGACTTGAGAACGAGAAAGGGTTGGAAAGCCCTAAGCCTTAGTGGCTAACCTCAACAACGTGGAGGTAGGCAAGCCTTGGTGGCGAGCCAAACCACGGGATAAATCATTATGTCACTTGTGCTTGATTTACATTACTTGCATTTTATATTATTGGTTGAGGTGATTTCTAGGGTTTCAAGTCGATCTACTTGTGTGGGGTGTTCCTACAACTTCTAGCTCTTGATATGTGACTATCATACCTACAGTAGGCTAAGAAATTTCTCCGATCTAAGTTTCCTTTCACTGATTTTGAACTGTGACTCGAAGTTGTCTGCAGGTGCGGCAATATCGTAGTCCGGTAGTGCTGCTCTCTAGAGCGGCAATACCATAGGGTGAATTTGATAAAAGTTTGAGTGTTTGTTTTTTACAGGCATATTCAACCCCCCCCTCTAGGCCAACCAGAGATCCTACAGAATCCCGCAACGAAACACAATCACCAAGTGCCTCTAGATGCAATCACTCAAAGTAATGCACTTGGATGCTCTCAAATCTCATCAAATAATGAAACAATCAAACAAGGTGAGTTAGAGAGGAATGACTAGGCTCACTAAGAAGTATTCTTAATATAAATGGCCAAGAGAGTGAGCCCAAGCCGGCCAAGCTCCATTTATAGAGCCCCAAACGAATAGAGCCGATAGGCTCCCCACTGTAAACGGGGTGACCGGACGCCTAGGTCCAACCGACCGAACGTGCGCCACGTGTCCCCACGATTCAACCTGTGCCGCTGATCTCCAACAGCTAAACCAAGCCGCGCCAATGGCTAAGTTGAGACCGGACGCGCCACGCGAAGACCGGACGCGCCAACCCTGCGTCCGCTCGCGAGCGCCCTCGCTCCCTTTGTGCCAAGACCGGACGCGCCGAAGACTTGACCTGATCCTGCACACTCAGCGTCCGATCACTTTCAGTAAGCACCCGGAGAGGGTTTTTCACGACCTGACACGTCCGGTCACACATGACCTAATGCGCCAGCATCCGATCCTCTCTGGCCTCGCTCCGTCGTGCCACATCAGCAGTGACCGGACATAGGAATAGTGACTCTCGCGCGTCCGGTCCTTCACCTCCACCAGAGTCCGGTCAGCAGACCGACACCGTGCCTCACTGCGCCAATTGACCGGACGCACCCGGGGAGAGTCCGGTCTCCCCGAGGCCAGAGTTCGGTCACTATAAACTTCGCCTCCTCGACTCCAAACTTCACCACCCTTGCTCCCAAGTGCTAGTCACAAAGTGTGTCACCATTGTACACATTGTACACGTGTGTTAGCATTTTTTCAAAGCATTTTCAAGGGTGTTAGCACTCACTAGAATCTAAATGCATATGCAAGGAGTTAGAACATCTAATGGCACTTTGATAACCGTATTTCACGATGAGTTTCATCCCTCTTAATGGTATGGCTATGTATCCTAAATGTGATCATACTTACTAAGTGTCTTGATTACCCAAACAAAATGGTCCTATCAAATATACATTTGCCTTGAGCCCATTTTATTTTTCTCTTTTTTCTTTTCCAAGTCCGGAGCTTATCATCATTACATGTCCAACACCATCGCCTTGGACTTCATCTTTGCTCCACTACTTGGCTTGAACCAACCTATCTTAATTCCACACTTAGAGCATAGGTTAGTACCTAGGGTTTCATTAATTCACCAAAATCAAACTAGAGAGCTTTCAACGACTCAATACTATTGCCCACTACTTTTGTGCAAGTCGGTGTGAGTAAATATATACATGGCGCCACGCTGAAAATCAGAACACAAAATTCAGAACCTCGCGTTCACACATTAAAATTTTAGCCAAATTGACCGAAATTTGTTGGAGATAATTGAGTATGATTGTCCGGTATGCTTTGTACAGATTATAACTAGACATATCTTCTATACTCTGTACATATTGCAGCTAGATATATAAGCGGGCCCCATAAACTCGAAACTAGATATTAAAGTTGGTCTACCCCTATAAGTAAAAAAATCTCATGAAATCTCAAAAAAAAAACTTGTGAACATTGGATTGTTTTAGTTAGTCTCCGATAGGTTATATATTTTATTGGATAAAATGACAATAGATATTCATATCCAAATAAATTCATGAAAATACATCCAAAGCAACTAAAGTTTAACTGTATTTTGAATTATCTAAATCCACCTCCACCTCTGCCTGTGAAAAGTATTAGAGATTGTAGTGCCGTTTTTCTTGCTCTCTCTTTGGTGTTTACTAATAGATCATGTAATCACGTAGCTCATGTGTTGGCTAAGCAGGTCTCAGATAACACTAGGGTGGGTGAGTGGTAATCAGCCCCGTCCTGTGTTCTCGTCTGTTGGCCGAAGATTGTAATCCTTCTGTTCCGTGATCAATAGAAGGTCTTGAGTCGCAAAACAAACAAACAAACAAAAACTTGGAAGTTGGTTATCTGGCTCCATAACTAATACCATGTAGCATGTACTAGGCCCAGGGCTAGAAAGTGTTCTGGAAACACGATACATCATACATGTCATGCAGCATGGTAGTCGGTAGTGATCGGTTATGTGCCCTATTCGCTATTCGCTTGGCTGATAAGATGGCTGAAAGTACCGTTGGCTGATTTGGTGTGAGAGAAAAATACTGTTCGTTGACTTAAAAAAATACGGCTTATAAGCAAAGCAAACAGGCCGATGGTTGTTGCTGGAGAAGTCCGGCAGCCAGGAGATGTACAGTTACAGTAGATGGTCACTGTTGTCAAAACAAAACCATATGTATACATCAGTTATTGGCAAAATCCAAACCACACCAGGCTATTACAGTGACACGACTAACTATACATGAAAAAAAAGAACTAGGCACAATGCACGACATGTATCAATTATATTATTGGTTTCTATCCTATGTATACGTCATAACACGAAACCATTGTTGCTAGTATGGATTGTTGCCTATGATGTGCTTGAATCATTTAGCTCGTTAGTAAAACACTAGCTCAGCTCGTTAAAGCGAAAAGAGACAAGAGCCAAGCGGAGAGAGTTCAGTAGTTGACTAGCCACAAGCTTTACCTTAAAAAACCTACTGTACATGTTGCGCATGCCACGTGATATGCAAAGCAAGCGTGAAATAGCAACGAAATTGGGATCCATAAAACGTCAACCGAACGTTGTTGACCTTTTTCAAATGAGCAAATAACAAGTCCAAAATGAGCCCATGGGCCAAGAGAACCAGGATCGCAAAATGGTCCCTCTTTGCTGGCAAAAGCTCTTCCCTAATCACCCACGATTGCCGGTCATCCGTCATCGAGTGGGCTTAGCCTCTGATGCCAGTCGGGGCTCGGTTCGACGGTTTCGCTTCCGCCGTTCCGCGACGTCCGGCCCGGTGCCTGCCTTGCCTTGCCTAGCTGACATCGCTCGGAAGCACAAGAGCTGCGTGGGTCGAAATCGGGCCGCTTGGCAGGGAGGCCTGGCCTCTTCTACTTCGGGCGCTAGACGGGACGATCCACAGGAGATTACCGGGCCGAGGAATCGTGCATCCAGCGGCAGGAGTCGGCCGAGCCCGCGATGCTCGTGCTGGGCCGGGCTGCGAACTCCGATCTCTCTGCCTCAGCAGATCCTGCTCCGCTACTCTCAACGTCGCCGTCGCTGATTGGAACATGTCGCTGCTGACCACTTCAAACTGGAGAGCAGGTGGCCTCCAGGCTCCAGCAGTGGACGTTTTCGGTTCCTGCTTGAGCCTTGCACGGCGGCATTATATTGACGAACTCGGCAAGTCGATGGATCGATGAACCAAAGGCCGCCAAAAAGTCCACCGGTCGAAGCGAAAATTGGCGCACCTGGCCCGCGGGAGTTAGTTAACCAACAGTCAAACGGTACGACCCGAGGCCGTGCCGTGCGCGAGTAGACGTACGTCCATGGACCATGGAGCATATGGTTGTTGCTGTGGGGGGGGGAAAACACGACGTAAAACGTAGAAAACGAGTGCTCGCCTTTGACACGATCACATAGTTGGGGCCTAGCAGCTTTGGTTCTAGTGTCTGTGTCTTCTTTTGCACCCATTCAGGGCGGGACTTTCTATCTCTCTCTATCTGATTTGACTTGCTGTCGGCTAATTTTTCTTCCTAGTGGATACAGTGCGCGTCAGCTTTTGATAAAAGTACAACCCGGTCGCCTTCCTCATGGTCGCTTTGATGGACCGCCCCCACCAAGCTTTTTGACGGCCTATGCAAAGAGGTGTTTAGTTGGGCAAAGTTTGCGCAGGTAAACTTTGCAGAGTGAAGATTTTCTATTGTAGTATTTTGTTTGTATTTATGAATTATTGTTCAAACATTGACTAATTAAGCTTAAAAGATTCGTCTCGCAAAGTTAAAGCAAATTGTACAATTAGTTTTTGATTTCGTCTATATTTAATACTCAATGCACGTATCGCAAGTTTGATGTAACGAATAATTTTTTTTTTGCATAGTGCATTTAAACGAGGGCTTAGCCCAAGTCCCGTGCTGGCCTGGCGCCACACGAGCCACGAGTGCCAGTGTCCGGCGCATGGGGCCGGTCGGGGGCAGCAGCAGGAGATGGATCGAGAGCCGGGTCGACCGCCGGTGTCTTCCGTTCCACGAGCGCCTGAGATGGACCGAGCCCGTGCCCCTGTTTGTTTGTTCGCTGATGAGTTGTGAGTCTACCTAGCGTCAATCACATGCCACCATTTCTTCTCGATGGAGTCAACAAGGACTGACAGGAAAACCTACTAGTGGCTAGTTTAGATGCCGAAAATTTTTGCAAAATGGCACTTTAGCAGTTTTCGTTGTTATTTGACAATTAGTGTCCAATCATAATCTAATTAGGCTTAAAAGATTCGTCTCGTGGATTTCGTCTAAACTATGTAATTAGTTTTATTTTTTATTTATATTTAATGCTTCATGCGTCCAAAGATTTGATGTGACAGAAATCTTAAAAAATTTAGCATTTTGGAGTGGAACTAAAAGATACCTAGGTTATGTACTGTATGGGCATGCATACAGCAACGTGGAAACAGACAGAAAGAAGGGATGTTAGTACCAGTAGCACAATGCAAGAGCAGACACGCATCAGAAGTCAAGCGCAAGGAAACGATATGGTAAAGATGGCAACGGATACGTACCGTACTGGCCACCCGTATCCGTACCCGTCAGATCAAAATCTTACCCGTCGGGTTACCCGTACCCACAGACGGGTATAAAATTCATTCCATACCCGCACCTGACGGGTAATTCTTACCCGACGGGTAACCCGCACCTAACAATATACCCAAGTTCACACACCAAAATATAATAGCTTCCAGCAAAACAAATCAACAATAGAGCAGCAAAACAGAAATATATTCAAGTCAAGCTAGTTGAAATAGATCAGATGCCTCATTGGTTCATTCCAGATATGCTTATATGGGGATTAGGGTATGAGGGAGTTCTGGAATATATATACTCATATGCTTATATAGGCTAAATATGGGCTATATGCTTATATGGGCTAAAATTGCATAGGTTGTATATTATTTATGCGGGGTTTTTTTTTACCCGCGGGTATGGTTAGTATACACCTACACCCGTACCCGCATACCCGATGGGTACAAGAATTCGTCCAATAACATACCCGTGGGTGCAAAATGTCTTCCATACCCGTCTCTTTATCGGGTAAAACCCGTCGGGTACTCGGGTTTCGGATACCCGTTGCCATTTTGAGATATGAGCCTTATGTCACTTTTTGGTGGTGTGGGTGCACACCCCAACGGGCAATTGGTTTGGCTGTGGCAGCCGGAATAATATTTTTCTCTCACATAAATCAGCTAATAGTACTTTTTCACGAATCAGCAACGATATGAACCAGCCAACCGAAAATGCTGAAGAAAAGATCCAGCGTCCCGGCTTCCGAAATATTCCGAACGCCATGTCTGTCACGAGCCTCCATGTAGATGCGGCCTGTCCAGTCTCCAGTGTCCACGGGCACGGTCCGCGCAGGCGCAGATGACCAGCAGCCTGTTCGCTCGGTGTATTTGCTTGTAAGCGATGACAAACAGTATTTTTTTTATATTAAACTAATCAACGGTACCTTACGAACAGGACGCAGATTGAAAGAGCTCTAGACAGGCTGCGGCAGTGGCAGTGCCCACGGACCCCAGACCGGACGCTGTCACAATCCATGCAACAGATGGACCGGCAGGCAACGAGAATAGTTGACGAACAGCCTATATGCTTGTCCTATTTGACTTATAATATAACTTATTAGCTAATAAATAGTATTTTTTTTTTACATTAAATCAGTCAATGATATTTTTAATTATAGCTTATAAGCTAGCGGTTGCTGGCGCGAGGGCCAGTGCTGGCCGTGGTGATTTGATTGACACGATCTGTTTTGGAACTCGGAATCACAGAGGAGTTTCCATTCTCGCGTGCCATTCGTCTTTCTGCGCTGTTCGGGGCCGTTTGCTTCGGCGCCTGCCATCTGCATTTTTTTCCCAACGAAATAAGGGGTGTTCCTAAGATTCATGTCACATCAAATGTTTAGATACTACTCAATACATCCTAAATTATAAGACGTTTGACTTTTTTGACATCAAGTTTGACCACTCGTCTTATTCAATTTTTTGTGTAAAATATCACTTCTTTCGTCGTGGTTTGGTTTATTAATAAAAATTCTTGAAGAATGAATTAAATTTGACTATATTTGCACAAATCTTTTGAATAAGACGAGTAGTCAAACTTGGGGCTAAAAAAGTCAAACGACTTATAATTTGGGATGGAGGGAGTAATAAGGAGCATTAAATATAGATTAATTATAAAACCAATTACATGGATGTAAGCTAATTTTCGAGACGAAATTTTTAAGCCTAATTAACCTATCATTAGTGCATGTTTACTGTAGCACCACATTGTCAAATCATGGATTAATTAGGCTTAAAAGATTTGTCTCACAAATTAGTCGCAAGTTATGCAATTAGTTTCGTAATTAGTCTATATTTAATACTCCATACATGTGTCCAAACATTCGATCTGACAGGAATTTTAGGAGTTCCTGCAAGAACCAAACAGCCCCTAAATTTCTCAAGATAGTAGACGTGTCACAGTTTTCTAGATAGACAGGGTTTAATTCTGTCAGTAACGTTGGCTACATACACTTTTATTTTTCACTCGGTGTCAAGCCTACCATTAACCTTATCTTTATCTATCTAGTTTAACAAAATATGCTACGAACAAATTGATAGCCTCGTCTTGTGCATAGTTTAGCCAAAAACTGTGATGACCAAGTGAACCAAGCGTACCCTGACACACGCGAGGTGACGAGGCTATTGAACTTTTGCAGCAACGGAAGGGAATTTGGCAATGCTAGCGTCCCGGACGTCCGGACGGACGCGAGCGCATACACTCCATTTCGCGCGCCTCACGCGGAGCCCGTGTCGCCTCGAACGTCACCAACATCGAGAAGAGAGGGAGGGGGCGGCGCCCGCTTGTGCCTCTAGTTCGGATGCCCAGCCAACGCTGGTAGGAGAAGGAGACACCGAGGCGAGGCAGCGAAAAAGAGAGGAGAGAGATGCAACATCCAATCTACTTTTGAAACATCCAGATACAACACTTGCAATATGTGGGGGTATTAACCCCTATACCCTTACGGCTAAGCTTGGGTTGGCCTGGATCGATAGGTTCAGTCCACCTGAAAGATGACGTATGCCCGATTAACTTTGATCGAGTCCCGCACAAGGAATCAAGGCGGATTTGGCGACCAAGCAGGATCTCGGTCGATTAGAATAGGAATCCTTATCCGCCACATATGGCAATTGTAACCGACTAGGATTAGTTTCAGATCGTAACCCGCTTCCGGACTATATAAGGCGGGCGGGGACCCCTCTAAAATCATCTCTCATTGACATACAAAGAATACAAATCGACGCAGGGCGTAGGTATTACGCCTTCTTGGCGCCGAACTGGATAAAACCTCGTGTATGCATCTTGCGTCACCGTCTTGTTTGGGACTTGCTTTTGTGTCGCCGATAATCTACTACCTTGGGCATACCCCTAGGTAGACCGCCGCCATATTTCGTCGACGATGGCGCCAGCAGCCGGGAGGCGATCGCTTGCTCCAAGCGAACAAGATGGTCATCATCTCCGCTCCATGGCTTACGCCCGACGGCCTCACGTTCACCATCGCCGAGATCACTTGGACCACCGCCCCGACGTCTCCATCACCATGACCGAGGCGTGTATTCAACCCCGCCGACGACTACTTCACCTCGATCGGCTACGGTTCCGACCACGGTGAATACGGCTCCGACCACGGTGAATACTGGCTCCGACCACGGTGAACACGGCTCGACCACGGCGAACACGGCCTCGACCACGATGGATCCGGCTCCGACCACGGTACATCGGGCTCCGACCACGCCCTACAACCACGCCGACAACCCGTCATCCGCTTCCCCGCCACGAGGGAAGCAGATCGACGACACCGACCCGCTTCGACTCCATCGATCGGGTGCAGCCTCCCCACAACAGATCTATCCGACCGGCCGGGCGATCGTCCCCGCACGGCTTGAACAGATCTTGTGGTCGATCTCTCTCGAGGGCGCCCATTCGCCGCCACCTTTTTCGCGACGGGCCTCCGACTCGCGAGTACGAAGTCCCGACGGAGAACCACCAGTCCAGCCCTACGGCTGCGAACGCCGCCTTTCAAATTCTGCGCGTACAACCTACGACGCCGTTTGGATCTATGTCCTACACATCGATCTCGTCGAAGCCATGCAACATCGTCAACATGGTCCGGATTGAAGATTATCAAGAAGGGTGCATCCACACGATCCGAGAGGGTGACTCAGCTCCTCATCGGCATCGCATCCAACGCATCTGTCCACACCGAAGTTTCAACGCCACGAAGATGAAGGCGTCAAATACGATCTGGATCTGAGACCACGCCGGGTTTCCCCAATTTCCATCTTTCCCGCCAAGACGAGGGATTTGATCCATGTCGTCAAGAACGGCGAGCCGCGCCAGATTGGCTTAAGCAGAACAAGAAAAGAGCGCACGCGAAGCACGCAACATTGACCGGTTTAATCGCCAAGCAAATCGAAGTCAAGCGAACCAGAGGCACGGCGATAAGGATCCAACCGCGCGCGACCTCAACAATGCTTTCGGCGGTGGTGGGGACAAACAAGTCTTCAAGACCCCAAGCGCCAACGTAGCCGTTGCCATGGCGACAATGCAATGGCCGCCCAACACCCGTAAACCCAAGCGATCCGTGATGAAATACAAGCATATCGACGGTGCTATGGCCTGCATCACCGAGATGAATCAAGCCCGGGCCCCATCCGTTTCGGTGGAATCAAGCCACGACCGCCAATACTCAAGTCGCTCACGACGCTCAACCGACGTGGTTTCGCGCAACAACGACCCGTCGGACAATCGTCAAGGCGGACCGGGACGAAAACCGTCGCCGAGAGGATATCCGTCCACGACGTTCGAGGTGACAACCGCCGGGATAACCGCGACAATCGCCGTGATAACCGCGGTGGTCGTGATGGCTATCGGATCGCCGCGACGGCAATGACGATCTTCGCCATTACCTCGGCGGACGTGATCTCGCGTGTTTCGCATCAACCGAGAGAGCCAACGATCGTGCATCCCATGAAAGCTATCGCCGTATGGAGTATGACACCGCCCACGGCCCTCCGGGTCGAAGCGATTCACTCCACACCTTCGCCAAGTCATATGGCCCAAGAATTTCAAGCTCGAGAAACTTGAATAACGACGGCAAGGAAAACCCTCAATTATGGGTCATGCTTCATTTAAATCAAGCGTGCGCCGATCAGCCATGGCGACGACGAGCACGTTATGTCTAACTACTTCCCAGTTGCCGTTGGTCACGCAGGTCACCAATGGCTAGTCACTTCTGCAAAGAAAGCTGTTTTGACTCTTGGCAGGAGCTCAAGCGGGCCTTCATCGACAATTTCATCGCTACTTGTGAACAACCCGGCAACAAGTACGATCTCGCAATGGATCCGAGATCGGAAAGACGAAACCATCGCGCGCGAATACGTTCGGCGTTTCTCGGAGATGCGCATCAAGGTCCCATCAATCTCCGACAACGAAGCAATCGAGGCTTTTCGCCACCGCCTCCGTTTCCACGACGCCCCTAAGGGACAAGCTCCTCCGGAAAAGACACTGAGTCGATCCACGGCGCTCTTGGCCACCGCTAAGAAATACTGTGACGCCGACGACGCTAAAAGATAATCGTCGAAGAAGAAGCAAGGATCCCGCGCTCCGACCACCCTCCGCGCCGCGACGACATCAAGGCAACCGTAGTCGGAACGACAATTTTGACCGCCGCAACCAGCGCAACGACTCCAGCGACCACCGTGATCAACGTAATCAGCGGCGCAACCGCCGTGACGATTACAGGAGCAAGCGTGCTCGGGAAGACGACGGCGAGGTCAATACGGTGAAAAAGGGCGGCGGACGTCGTAACTACGAGGACGACTACGCCAAAGCATTGAAGGCCCCCGCCGGCTCCATCCCAAGTCGAACCATACCATGGAGAATTGTCGCGTCCTCAAGACTATCTACACGCGCCAGCAGCTCCGGATATTTCCGACAAGCCCTAATGACGTAAGGGAACACGGCATAGCGAGGACAACGGCGGCGATGATGCAGATCCTCGTCATAAATCGTCAAGCCGACCGATCGCGCGCACACCATCATCGGCGGCAAGGTGTCCATCGAGACCAAACGAGAACGCAAAGCCGCCGCCGCGCGCTACCGCTTGAACGTGGCAAAGAACGACAACCTTCTCACCGATCCGCGGCTTCCTCCGTGGTCTCACCGTGAAATCTACTTCAGCGGGAAGGACCAATGGGCCGCCATACCCGAGCAGGCGTTTTCCCTGGTCCTCGATCCTTGTATCAACAAGGTTCGATTCGACAGAAGTAATGATTGATTGGCGGCAGCTCCATTGATATCTTGTTCAAGAACAGACCGCCGCTCTCGAAAATAGCCCAGCGGACTGAAGCCGTCTGAGACGGCACGATTACGGGCGTTCTCCCGAGACGAGCTCCACACCTCTCGGGCAGATCACGCTACACATGCGAGTTTGGGACTCCGGACCACTTCCGCACCGACCACGTCAACTTCGTGGTCGCTGATTTCTGACGGCACCTACCATGCTATTCTTGGTCGACCGTCGCTCACCAAGTTCATGGCCATACCTCATTACAGTATGTCGGTGCTCAAAATGCCCTCTTGAGAAAGGAGTTTTAACCCTCGGGGGCAATGTATACGCAGCTTATATACTGCGAGGACGATGACTTCAAAATAGCAGAGGCCCATGACCTCTCTATTCGCATGGCGAGACCATGCTCGACGCCTTTCGAAGACCACGGCCGACCACTTGAGATCCCAGAGCTCGAGGCTCGCGCAAGAACATCAGATCCAAGGAGCACAAAGGCGATCCGGTGGTCGAGGGCGATCCCAGCACAACGGCCCTCATCGGGGCCAACCTGGATCCCAAATAGGAAGACGCGCTCGTCAGGTTCTTGAGGGGCAACGTGGACGTGTTCGCATGGAAACCTTCCGACATGCCCGGTGTACCTCGGGACTTGATTGAGCACTCCTTAAATGTCAACAGCAAAGCCAAACCAATCAAGCAGAAGCTACGACGGTTCGCTCGCGACAAAAAGGAGGCGATTAGGGTAGAAGTTACACGGCTTTTGGCAGCCGGATTTATCAAAGAAGTGTATCATCCGGAATGGTTAGCCAACCCGGTTCTTGTACGCAAAAAGAATAATGAATGGAGAATGTGCGTTGATTACACTGATCTCAACAAACACTGCCCTAAGGACCCCTTTGGCTTACCTCGCATAGACGAAGTCGTAGATTCAACCGCCGGTTGTGAGCTGCTTTCCTTTCTCGATTGCTACTCTGGTTATCACCAGATCGCTCTCAAAAAGGACGACCAGATCAAGACGTCTTTCATCACGCCTTTCGGCGCCTACTGCTACACGACTATGTCGTTCGGGCTCAAAAACGCCGGTGCTACCTACCAACGCGCTTATACAGGCTGCCTCAACGACGAGATAAAAAGACGGCCTCGTCGAGGCTTACGTCGACGATGTAGTTGTCAAAACCAAGGAAGCACATACCCTTGTTGACAATCTGGAACGCACCTTTGCAGCCTTAATACGTTCCAATGGAAATTAAACCCAAAGAAGTGCATCTTTGGTGTCCCTTCTGGCATATTGCTCGGCAAGCGTAAATCGATTCACTGACGGCATACGCCCTAACCCGGGAGAAAGTCAAAGCTGTCTTAGACATGAAGCCCCCAAAAAGGTGAAGGATGTCCGAGAAGCTCACCATTTACGCATGGCTGCTCTAAGCCGTTTCATATCAAGATTAGGAGAAAAAGGACTACCGTTCTTCAAACCGCTCAAATCGTCCCGAGAAGTTTGAGTGGTCGGAGGAAGCAGATCTTGCTTTTACGCAGCTAAAACAATACCTCACGTCACCTCCGGTACTTATCGCTCCCAGAGAAGGCGAAACTCTCCTACTTTACATTGCGGCAACCGATCGGGTGGTTTCCACTACAATGGTGGTCGAGCGGTAGCGACGAGTCGGGCCACGCCTACAAGGTACTGTGACCAATTTATTTCATCGGTGAGGTACTCAACGAATCCAAGACCAGTACCCACAGATTCGAAAGCGCTACGCCATACCGATAACATCCCGAAAGTTGAGACATTACTTGACGGATATCGTGTGGTGGTCATGACCGAAAGTATCCTTTAGGGGACATCATTCGCAATAAGGATGCGAGCAGGCGCGATCGTCAAATGGGCAATGGAGCTATGCCCTTTTCCTTGGAATTTGCAAGTCGTACTACAATAAAGTCTCGGGCACTCGTTGATTTCATCGTCGAGTGGGACGAGACTTAAGCACGCGCCGCCTCTCCGAGATCCGACGAATATTGGACAATGTACTTGACGGTTCTCTCAACATTGACGGTGCGGGAGCAGGGTTCTTTTGTATCACCATCCAAGGAGCAGCTCCGAGACGTCCTCGGGATTTATTTCCGGCATCTAATAATGCCGCCGAGTATGAAGCATGCCGCATGGCCTCGCATTGCGGTTGAGCTTGGAGTTAAACGTCTCTATGTCTCACGGAGATTTGGCTCACGGTCATCAACCAACTCAACAAGGACTGGGACACGACCGGTGAAAAGATGGACGATATTGCAAATCGATAAGAAAGTCGGAAGCGCGATTCTATGGCATCCAGTACATACACGTGGTCCGGGACAAGAACCGAGCAGCGGATGCGTTGTCAAAGTTAGGATCATCCCGAGCCAAAATCCCACATGGCGTATTCGTCCAAGACACGCTCACGCCTTCCATTGAAGACAAAGATTCAACAACCGACAAAGTTTCGGACCGAGCAATTAGTGGCTACGGTTCCGGCGCCCGCACAACCGAGCCGCTTCCGACCACTCATGAGCCGGATCGAGAACACCTTTATCAAGTACTTATGAGAGACGGTAGCGGTTATATCGATCGAGCAGAAAATGAACGCTCGATGCGTCGTAGTAAGCGAGATCTCGCTTCGTCGATGGCAAGTTGTGGCGCAAAAACGCTAAGGAGGAAATCTTGATGAAGTGTATAACCCGGGAGGAAGGCAAGCATCTCCTAGACCAAATCCACTCACGGCTCTGCGGCAACCACGCTGGCCTCAAGAACACTGGGTCGGTAAGGCTTTCGGCCGGGTTTTATTGGCCGTCGCGATGGTCGACGCAGAAAAGCTAGTCCCGCCGCTGTGAAGGTTGTCAGTTCTTCTCCAAGAGAATCCATGTACCAGCACATGAGATCCAGACAATTCCAGCCTCTTGGCCCTTCGCATGCTGGGGACTGGACATGATCAGGCCTTTCAAACCAGCTCCTGGGAAATTTACATGCGTCTTCGTACTAATTGATAAGTTTTCTAAGTGGATAGAATACATGCCCTCTGTGTACAGGCATCCTCAGAGAAAGCTGTCACATTCCTCGACCAGGTCATCCACCGTTTCGGCGTGCCCAACAGCATCATTACTGATCTGGGTACTCAGTTCACCGGGAACGCTTTTTGGGACTTCTGCGATGAAAGGAGCATAGTTGTAAAATACGTCTCGGTGGCGCACCCTAGAGCTAATGGACAGGTCGAGCGGGCAAATGGGATGATCTTGGACGCATTGAAGAAGAGGATGTATAGAGAAAACGATAAAGCTCCTGGAAGATGGCTCAAGGAGTTACTACCGTTATGCGGGGGCCCCGAACTCAGCCCAGTCGTAACACCGGCGTCTCACCATACTTTATGGTTTACGGTGCTGAGGCAGTCCTCCCACCAGAGATAGCTTTCAGATCAGCACGGGTAGAGAACTTCGACGAAGGCAAGGCCGACGAAGTACGGGAGCTAGAAGTCAATAGCGCAGAAGAGAAAAGGCTTGATTCTTGCGTACGAACGGCCAAATACCTTGCTGTTTTGCGCAGGTACTACAACAAGAACGTTAAAGAGCGTTTCTTTGTGGTCGGAGACTTAGTCCTGAAGTGGAAGACGAACCAGGCTGGTGTCCACAAACTCGCAACCCCATGGGAGGGACCCTTCATGATCAAGGAAGTCACACGCCCAACGTCTTACAGGTTAGCTCATCTAGGCGGCGCAGACGCATCGAACTCATGGCACATCGACAAGCTTAGACGCTTCTATGCTTAACCACCGAGATATGTACTCCACTTGTATTTTCGATTTACTTTACTAAAGCAACTATGATTTCTCCGACCACTCATGTGTCACTCCAATTTTATAATTATTCTAACTTAAGCGGTACAAGCCGACCACCACTCCTTCTACGGTTTTCGGAGCGGCCCCATCTCCGATTCCTCCCAACTGCGTGCGGATCTGTTCTCACGTTGCGGGTGATCGGCGGAGTCCCCCGGTTTGACTTTGTCTGCGTCCACGTGTGCATGTGGTCATAGTACCTCATACTCCGACCACACATGCCGGTGGGGCCGCACAAACTTTTCGAGGTGACGTGTCGAGCAAAGCGGTACAACTAAATGTAGCGTTAACACGTTCCCACTTAGTTACACCAACAAAAAAATTTCAAGCTTAAAGTGTGTTTTGTATACAACAAACAAGCTTATAATGATATCTGATTCACGTTATTACAAGCTTGCACGAAAAGGCTCAAGTTTACAATAACACAACTATGTCCTCCTTCTCTGACTCTAAGCCTATTACATTTATTTGGTGGGGCGCATGGCGTTCATCGCCCGCCGCCTCGATACCCTACTCGAGTCTCGGGGACTCTAGGGCTGGTCAAGTGAAGGGATGGCCCTTGCCGTGTGCTGGTGGTCGAGACCGCATGAGCTTCGTTGGTTGGCTTGCGGTGATGGCATTTCGGTGGCTTGTCGATGGCATACCACCTGACGCGGTGATGTCCCACCTCCACTGAGCTAATATCGCCAATTATCTTTGACGACAATTCCATTTGGGCCGTCCAAGCTCTTGACCTTGTTTGGGTCTATCTCCTTGGTACCCGGCCTCCAAGCGTTCGAGGTTGATCGGAGGGTAGTGAGCACGCACCATGCTTAGCACATGGGCACCCGTGTACTCACCCGCCTCCTTCACGAAGTCTTGGAACCATCCCCATGCTTGCTTGCATCTCTCGACCGATCGGAGTCGACGCGTCCTTGGCTCTACCCTGTGGCGCCGGGTCGATAAGGTCGAGGGGCAGGCACAATGCGGTTGCCATTTCTTGGCACCGTTTGCTCCACATGTCCCGCTCCTCGGTGGCCTTAAGGCATTGCGTTTTCCAGTCGTCACGCTCCTTGATCGCGGCCTCAAGGTGCCTCTTGGCGTTGACTTTCAAAACCGAAAAGCAGTACAAGATATCAAACGTGATGACACGACAAGGCCATGAGGTAATTGAATGAGAAAGGTGGTGCGGAGTGCTTACCTTTCAGGTTGTCCTTCATTCGTCGGTGTGGTCTTGGAGTTCGATTTGGCGGCGTGCCGCTTTCTCGTTGTCCTCCTTGAGCGACCACATTACGCAAGCGCACGATTGTTCTCCCCGGAGGCGGGTCACTTCAGCTTCTAAACTGCATTACAGCTATTCATCAAGAACAAAATAACACAAGTCCCGCACTTGCTGTGATACGGTGAACACTTACCTGCTTTTCTCCGCTCTTTGTTTTCGAGTGACCAACCTGTGCTTTGGTTACGTGCTTCTTGGTCTTTTCTCTCACGGTCGGCGGCTTCAAGTTGGCGTCGTGGCGATCCACTTCACCGTCGACTCCTTATTGGTCATCATGATTCCTTCTATCGGTGAAGCACCTTTTTCGGTATCTGCGGTTTTCATCAAGTCCCGCATACAGACAAATTACGTCGAGACAGTTCGACTACACACAGCAGGTCAACGACTAAAGCCAAATATACCGGACTTGATCACGGACGCTATCGCCCGCTCGACTCTTATGGTCTCTTCGATCTCAGGATTTCCTCGTGCATGACCCATTAAATGCGTTCAAAGCGCGACACATATACATGTTGTCGCCTATCTTGGGACGGCCCAGGACTTCTTCCACTTCATCCTCTTGATTTCTGCTCGAGGAGGCGGCCTTTGGTCCGGATTCGCAGACTCCACGCTCACCGAACTTTCCCACGAGTATCGCGTCGGCAACCATGTTAGGGCAACTTCGGCTGCTGCCCTTCGGTTAGATCCAGCTCACAGGTGCCGTGGTATCCGCCTCATCGGTGTTCGTGCTCGAGCACTTGTATTACTCGCTTTCGGGGGCGGCGTCGGTCGTCACTTTCTTTGAGGCCCAGTGAGTCCTCGCCATATGGGCTCCTCCACGGTGATTCTTCGAAAGCGATTTGTCCCGCCGTTGTTGGGAGGGCGTTCCGCACCCAGCTAGTTGGTGGGGGCTTTCGGTGGACGCCGATCTAATACATTCGAGAGACAAATTCGAGAAGATAATAGCATCCAATGCAAAACGCAAAGCTTACATCAAAAAGTATAGATACTTACGGTTTTGACTTGCGAAAGGATGATGGCGGCGAACGCTCTCCTCGACCGCCTCGCTCCGCTTGCTGGTTTGTGTCCACTGGGGCTTGTGCAACCTCCGATGCAGGCGCCGGAGTATGATGCGGCATGTTCCCTTTCGTCTATGCTACGTGTTGCGATGGTCGGTCTTTGTTACCATCTGCCGCACGGAGGAGTCACCTGCTCCGACGGTCCCACTGCTTTCTCCTCTTTCGGGGACGAGCCGGGATATCCGCATCCTCCGCTTCGTCGTCCGGCTGTGGGAAAGATGGCTTGACGTCGTTCTTTGGCAGCCGGACGCTTGCCGGCCGCTCTAGTCGGCGTCCTCTACGGTCTCGAAAGTACCGCCCAGATGAACGTCATCGGTCCGGGCGCTGATGGGCGGTGGCCCAAGTGGCTTGTGGCCATTCTACACGGGGAGGCGACACAAACACTCCTGCCCGGTCACGACCATTACATCGAGACACAAAATGAAGTAAAAGACAGTTATTTTCTTGATGCGACATGATTCTCTGATTAAAAGGTGGCGTCATTTACCTTTGGGGAGGGCGAGCCGGCTTGAAGGCGTGTTCGATGGCGCCCAATGCAACATAATTGGGATCGCCAGGAGTTGAATAGCTCTCAATCACGGCCTTGATTTCCACCTTGTCGAAGCGGCTCCTTCACGGTCCTCGTCGGATCGGCGCCTCCTTGGTACTCGTGAGCAGGGGTGAATCCTTTTACTGGCGTGGCTGGATTCTTGGTGATGAAGTTGCCGACAACGCTCGGGCCATCAAGCCTTCCCACGGATCATCCCGAAAGCAGTTGGCGATCTGCTCCAAGTTCTCGGGCTTCTCCGACCACCGCTTTTCTTCTCTGGAATCGGTCCCACATCGCACTGAGTGATGGTGTTCGGCTCTTCACGGATGTAGAACCATTTCTTGTACCACTCGTCCAAGGAGGTGTTCGAGGCGGTCACGGTATTGAGCCTTCATGCCGTCCACGCGAGTTCAAGTAAGCGCCACCGGCGATCTTGAGCCACCGCTCCCTTTCTTCCGAAGATGCAGAATAGGTGGCGGAAGAGGTCGAAATGGGGTTGGAAGCCACCATAAGCCTCGCAGAGATGGATGAAGGTGGAGGCGAGAAGAATCGAGTTGGGATGCAGATTGCAAATCCCAATCTCGTAGTACAAGCAGAGACCACGAAGGAAAGGGTGCACTGGAATCCCAAAACCCCATTTGAAGAAATCTTCAAAGACCACAATCTCACTGGTTGTGGATCGGGAAGCTTTCTCCCTACCGGTGCACGCCATCCCATAAGTGCCTTGTTGTGGAGCACCCCATGGCGGCGAGGTCCTCGATGGTGCGCTTTCGTTGCTCGCGATTTCCACCATTCCTTCGCCATGACCCTGCTTTTCTTACAGGCGTCTCCCTTCGCCATTAGGTCGTGCTTCCTAAGTGGGTGGATCACGGAGACCGAGGGGATTGGTAATGCTTTTTGGGGCAATAGGGTTGGCGGGGAGGAAGAAGAAGGTTGCGTGCAATGGCGGATGACAATGGGGAGCAGTATGAGTAGCTTACAGATCGCATTATATAAAACAACGAGCCCCGTCGTTCGTCGCTTGAGAAGAATATTGGGGGGTCGTGCGACGCTGCGCCGCATGAGGGTTGTTCACACAACCTCGAAATGCGCCAATAAATGCGCTTACTTCATTAACGATGTACGCGCTCCCCGTTGATGGTGTAAGGAGGCCCACTGGCGACACACCTCAATCTGGTGTCAACCAAGCTGTTTGCAAAAAAAAAAAAAAAAAGAATAACGTCTCGTACCTATTGACTTTTTTTGACCGAACGTGTCGGTTGGTCTTGGCAGAGAGTAGAGAAAAGTACACAAAATAATAGTACAAGCAGCGCAAGTGATCGTGGATTTGTTTTGACCACTACTGTGCTTGGATACTGCCCAGACCACTAATGTGCTCGGGGACTGCACAGACCACTACTGTTCTCAGACCACTTTTTGTGCTCGGGGATCGCTCCGACCACGGCCGTGCTCGGGGACTGCCCCGACCACTGCTTGAATAATGGCTCTCCTTGGCTACATGTGATTTGTACTCACATACAGTTAAGAGACTTTTTCTTTTAGACCTTGCTACAAGGCTCATACCTCGCCTTCCAGCAAGCTCGGGGACTACATCGGTACGATGCACCTGCCGGTGCATCTCGTATCGCTTGTACGACGATTGGATTCTCAACTTAACTGGGAATTCTTTTTAGACCCTGGCACCACGTGCCTACGTCACCTACTACCAGGCTCGGGGACTAAGTGGGCACACTTCACCTTGCGGTGAATGTGTTTGTTTTTCGACCCCTACGCCTCTGATGATCGAGGATGCTACGCTTCAAGACGCACTTACATTTCTTTTCAGAAATACAAGTGGGCACACTTCTCAGGACAGAAATCTTTTTCTTTTTTCTTAAGAGCACCATACATTCTTCGGACAACCTACTTTCTCCGGTGATGACGGTGGTCGGGCGTCAAGAATTCAAGCCTTGCTTGTCGGAGAAGGTTAAATTGGCGTGTCATGACATAATACATGATGCTCGGGGACTAGGCTGTGGGGTATTAACCCTATACCCTTACGGCTAAGCTTGGGTTGGCTGGATCGATAGGTTCAGTCCACACGAAAGATGACGTCTTGCCCGATTAACTTTGATCGGAGTCCCGCACAAGGAATCAAGACGGATTTGGCGACCAAGCGGGATCTGGTCGATTAGAATAGGAATCTTATCCGGCCACATATGGCAATTGTAACCGACTAGGATTAGTTTCAGATCTGTAACCACGCCCGGACTATATAAGGCGGGCGGGGACCCCTCTAAAATCATCTCTCATTGACATACAACAATACAAATCGACGCGGGGCGTAGGTATTACGCCTTCTTGGCGGCGAACTCAGATAAAACCTCTGGTTATGCATCTTGCGTCACCGTCTTGTTTGGGACTTGCGCACCTGTCTGCCGATAATCTACTACCTTGGGCATACCCCTAGGTAGACTGCCGGCCATATTTCGTCGACACAATATACATCTGAAGACAGATGAAACACTTGAAACATGCATTTGAAAAACTTGCAAAAGCACCTGAAAAAACACTTGAAACCACTGTGAAACATACGCAACATCCAGATAAAACTCTTGCAACATATGTGTGAAACATATGCAATATCCAAATAAACACACTTGCAACATACGTCTGAAAAAATAGATGAAACATTGGGAACAGAAGCTTGCAACACGTGTACAACCATTGCAACATATGAACATCCTGATATTCTTTTGCAACATCCGTATGAAACTCTTGCAACATACCAATGAAACATCTGACATACTTGAAACATAGGCTTGCAACATGCTCCTTTAGCGCAACATCTCCTTGCTGCTTGCGAATGGAGGATTTGTCAGCGCGTGGAGTTCATCGGTGTAGAGCTCGCCGCTCCAGTGGACAAGGCCGCGGGGGGTGGGAGGCGCAGTGGAGAGGGAGGAAGACCGGCTGCCGTGCTTGGGCACGGTGGAGATGTCGGTCGGCGGAGCAGAGACGCGATGGAGAGGGAGGTGCGGCGGAGCGCTCGTGGCGCTGCGGTGAGGTGAGTTTGTTTTTAAACAGTTGCGGGCCTTGTGGACGAGCAGATAAGAGGCGGTCGTTGGGCTGGCGCCGCGGCCCATTACTGGAGCGTTTGTGCAGATGGACACCCGCTTCCTTACCGAAGGGAATTTCCACGTTAGAGGTCCTCCCTAGTCAAATAAACTTGTGGTAGTACTACGACTTCTATTTTTATAAAAAGAAAAAAAACAATGAGAGGACAAAATCCACGTGGGTGGCTATTGGCTATCGCATGCTATGTTCTGCTCTAATCGGCCATGGTACTTAATTCCATCTCAGGCTTTGTTTGGATGTTATCGGAATCACTTCAATGCACATGTGTTGGGTGATAGTATTTATAGGATCATCTAGGTGCAGATCTAGCGGGTAAAAATGAACTTAGATAAAGGACTTGCTGATGTACCTCATCTAGCGCAGTGTCGCGGCCATAGCGCCGACGACGAGGTAACAGCGACGTGGAGGCGCGGTCCAGTGGCGGCGGTGAAGGCGATAGCGCTTCCCGTCGCTCACAGTGCACCCTCTCGATCGGTCTAGGGATAGGACGTCGGTGGGGAACAGACGGCTGCAGTGAACCTCGTACCTTGCGCCTCGGCCCACACCTTCCTCTTTATAGCGCTGCGCGACGGGGCCCATCAGCCAGGAGAACGGTTGGGCGTCCCCGATCAGGGCGCGAATCAAGGGTCCAATTGACCGTTGGACCAACTGGTGGAGATAAATCTAACATTGAGGTGGAATTTAGTTCAAGTTCCATTCTAATTTACTCCAACCCATATAAATTGATGCGTAATCGACTATATCCGAACAAAGCCTCACGTGGTGAAAATAGTGGGTCTTACGGGCCCGTAATCACGAGGAGGAATCATGCTGAAAGCGCGGCCGCTCGTCCTCTCGTTTGTCTCGGCGCGCGAAGCACTCAATTGCAATCACATCCATGGTCCATGTCCGGTCCAAAGCTTCGCGGTTAAGGGAAACGAGGCTCCAGCAGAGCCGGCGCCGTGTTGCTGTTGCTGTCGCCTCAACGGCTCGGCTAGCTAATCCTGCCCGTGCCACAAAGATTCTGGGTTTGTTTAAGCCCTAGTCGCTGATAAATTGTTAATGGCCCCTGAGCCCCTGACACGCTCGCCCGCTCGGCAATGCGAGGCCAACCTGTTCCAAGCAGGCATTCCCCTCAGCGCGGATTCCCGGACAGCTCACAGCTGAGTGACTTCACGGCCTCACGGGTGCTCTGCTCTGGCGGTCTGGCGGGCCGGAGTAGGTCGGTGCCGAATGATTGCGGCGATGCAATCCGCCAATACGGGCAAAGCTCCAGCCAGCAGAATGATGGCCAGCGAAAGTGGCTTGCTTTGATCGAGCAAGGTGCTCTCGTTTGTCTCTCTGGCATGGCAGCACAATTTGCGGTGCCTCCGCCTCTTCCCTGCTCTTGTAGGTAATCCTTCGTAGAGTAGCATATTCCTCTTCTTTTTTTATAGGAAAATGTTTGCGTGTCTTTATATTAAAGTAAAAAAATTATTAAATACAACACGCTTTAGCGACGTACTGGTGGTCAGAAAAATAGTCTATGGATGTTTGACCCTCCCTAATGTACAATTGTTTTTTTACGAGAAGAGTAGAACAATTCTTCGCGGCAGTTTTTCCCCCTACCCTTTTGAGCTGGAAAGGAAGTACTGTACCATATGTGCAGTGCAGATATCACAACTGGTACTGCTGCTCTGTGCGTCGCATATTGTATAGCAGTTGTTGCGGCAGGCAGGCACGCAGCCGGAAGGAGCAGTTGCGTTAGTTTCAGTTTTTATTTTACTCCGTATTTAATTTTTCATATATAGGGGTGGCCGTTGTGTTGGTTGGAGAATGCGATGTCACCTGTGACCCAAGGAGACGCACCTTCGACAATCGACATCATCAGGAGAATAAAGAACGTGAACAAGCTGCGTCAAGCTAACCTACCATGCATGGGAAAGCTCGAAACATGACACGCTCGATTCTACCGGCGAAATCTGCAAACCGATCCGGCGGCAGACGCCCACGCGAGAGCGATGCGTCGATAGGTATATACTCCATCCGTAGCCAAAAAAATGTATACCTCACGTTACCGACGAGTCAAAGAACCTTAAGTTTGACTAAATTTAAATAAAACACTATTTGCATTTAGATCTTTAATCAGGGTTATTATAAAAAAATATTTTATTATTAATTTAATTATGCTTATTACACATCATAAATATTAATACTTACTTACTTTTTTAATATATATTTACTCAAAATTAACAATCTTTGACTTCTTAGAAAGTAAGATTTGCATTTCTTTTTGAGATAGAGAAAGTAGGTCACAACTGAGTGAGATCCATGTCTCATCCCGCCGGATGAGATCGCAAAAGAATCCTCCACGTCGTATCATTGCGCATGTCGGTAGGGCCTCCTGCTGCCTGTGGCCACTACTGTATCAATCATTTCTGGAAACGATCGATCAAATTGGGCACATAATAATAACTACTCCCTCTATGTCCCTAAAGAAAGTCACGGGCCTAATATTAATAGCAGTTGACATCTTTTTCACTTCCGTTTCATACAAGGTGGTTTTGGCGACCAAGATCTCTTTTAGGATCGAGGAGGGAGATACAAAATAGGTGACAGGCGATGCTTGCGTGACAAATTCATCCTTCTAGTCTACTTTTCAAACGTAATAATCCTCCTCCTAGTCTTGATTTGTGGGATCTTGAACAGAGGTGGGTGACTTCCTTAAGCCCCAAAAGAACCTCTTAGTGGCTGTTTGAGAACTATTTCAGGGCTGATAGCAGGTTGCCACCAAACACTGGCCGGGTACTTACACATGCAGCACGGTCCAGCCCTAGGCTCTTGAAATCAAACACCTGATTAGAAACAAACAAGTATAATATAATGACAAACAAAGCCCTGTTCGCTCGAACTTATCGACCTGACTTATCAGTCATGGTACAATATTTTTCTCTCACGACAAATCAATAAACAATACTTTTCAGTCTGGCTTTTCAGCGAAGCGAATAGGTTGGAATACTTATAGCAGCAGTAACTCGTTAGCGTGGATTTAATATACCGGTGCCATGCATGCTTATTCACATATGCTGGACGTATGGATGCAAAAAAAAAACCCTCTTAATAAATATAGGGTTAGATTGATATGTGTGGGCTTGTAGACAAGCCTGCTTTGAATTGGGAGTCAATTTTGGAGTGAGGGTCAGCAATTTCCTTTCATTGGTTCCAAGTCCAAGCTTGGTTTAGGTTAAGAAACGAGTCGGATTGTTCGCACAAGAGACAGAGTGGAAGCCATTAAACAAAGTCCAAATGATTGACTCATAAGAGCCCAATTAGACGCTCCCCAAATCACAGCATTTTATTACAACAAACAGCTCACCCCCGTACTCGTACTCCCCGACTTCTCGCTTCGCTTTTTATCACTTCTTCCTTCTCAAGTCTCAACCCACAAACGAACACCTCCTTTTATTACTCTCCTCTCTCTCTCAACCATCACCTCCAGTCCTCCACCTCCCACTCGCCCAAATCGGGAGGGGGACAAGGAGACGACGAATTAAAGCCTCGCCTCCCTTCCCCGCCGCCCCCCCCCCCCCCCCTCGTCGCCGGCGATGGCCGCCAACGGCGAGGCAGCCGGCGCGTACCGGGAGTTCAAGGCGCTGTCCGAGGCGGCGGACCGCAAGTTCGCGCGCGCGCGGGACCTGCCGCTCTACGGCGGCGGGGACCACCACAGCCGGAAGGCGTTCAAGGCCTACACGCGGCTCTGGCGCCTGCAGCAGGAGCGCCGCCGCGAGCTCGTCGCCGGCGGCCTCCGCCGCTGGGAGATCGGCGAGGTGGCCTCCCGGATCGGCCAGCTCTACTACGCGCGCTACCTCCGCACCGCCGAGCCGCGCTCGCTCGTCGGCGCCTACGTCTTCTACGAGGCCATCTACAGCCGCGGCTACTTTGGCGCCGCCGCGGCGGCGGCGGGGGCGGACGGCGGCGGCGGTAGCCGGCACCAGGCGCTCCTGATCCGGTACAAGGAGCTTCGGTTTATCGCGCGGTTCCTCGTCGTGGCCATGCTGATGCGGCGGCCCGAGGCGGTGGACCACCTCGCTGGACGCCTACGTGCGCTCGTCGAGGAGACGAAGGCCGCGTACCCCGTAAGAAGCATGCCTATCTAGTTGCCTTGCCTATTTTGAATTGGGGAACCTGAGTGAAATTTACGAGGCGTGTTTTCGGCTGCACATTTAGGGTCCTATAGCCCTGAGGAGATGATTTTACTTTTTAATTTAGCGGTGAAGAGTTTGATTTTATATTCATGTTAAGGTTAGCCGCGCGTCACTAGCAGTGCTCTCTTTGAGTTGGAGGAACCTCCGCATTGGGTATTTTGAGTTCATCTGCTTCTCGGCCAGTGGTTTTCTGTTCGCTTAATTGGCTTGTTCAATGTGAGTTGGCGTGCCAAATTTTTCTTTTCCTTTGTATTCCGGTCTTATTGAATTTATTGTCATGATTTTGCTTCCTTCTTCTGCCCACCCTAGTTGCAGTAGATAATAACCACATCTTTTTATTGTGGGGATTAGCGGCAAACAGGGAGAATCAGGAGTCAGCAGGGTGCAGTTAGAAGCTTGTTTTGGTTTCTATCTGTTACCTGCTAAATTAGAGGCAGCAGATGGGTTTTTGTCTGCTGGTTCGGTTATTCCAAGGTGTCTCTGAGTACAAACAAAGGAGCTACTAGAACAATGCTTCAAGCGAAATTGACTGTTGGGAACATAACACCACCCGCTGCTTATGGTGCTTAATTGAAGAAAATGAGATATATGCCATGCTTGTGTAATGAATATTTTTCTATCCTAAACAAAAGATGGGCATTTTTTGTAGTTTGTTTGCGTGTTTCTTATTTTTTTATTCCAGTTCATTCATATCAATATGTGCATACTACCATCTACTTCTATCCTGATCACAACATTGTGACCTTGTACATTTTAGAAAACAAACTTCAAGGAATGGAAGCAAGTGCTTCAAGAACTTGGCAGATTTTTGAAGGCTGATGGAGCATACAAAGGATCTAGATCACTAAGATATGACAACTTGTTTGATTCTTATCCATCAAACCTTGCATCTATTGCACGATTCCATTCAAAAAGGGTGCTGAAATTGAAGGAAGCTGTGCTGACAAGCTACCGCAGAAATGAGGTTACAGATAACTGTTACCCTGTTGAAAATAATTTTAATATTCATCTAATTTTTCATTTGTCTTTTCACGATAATGTGCCGAACAGTTGAAAATATCTCTCACAGCCTTCTTTTTTGTGGAATGCAGATCAAGTTCACAGAACTAACTTTGGATACATTCAGAATGCTACAGTGTTTGGAATGGGAGCCCACTGGGTCTTATCAGATTGCTGCTAAAGAACTTACAGAAAATGGGACTGTAAGTGATCAGAGTGGACCCTCTGGTCTGATTGATATTCACCTGTCAACAGAAATATCTGATGGAAGCCTTCCTTCAAATCCTCAAAAAGCAATCATATATCATCCTACAGCCGCTCATCTTTTAGCGGTATGTGGCTACCCTGATCGTTCCTTTCCCTTTTAAAGTCCATCTTTTGCTTAACATTGGTAGGCACATGAACTTCTGGTAGGATTGCATATTTCCTTGTAAGAAATTCTTTTTTCAGAAACATGAATGATGGCATTAGTGTTTTAGTGCTAAGGTGTGCCAATGCTCTTATTCATTATGATGACAATGCTATGTGCTAATATGATTGATTTTGTTCACTATATACCTCAGTTGGGGGGTCAAACCATAAGAAAGAGTACCAACTTAGTACCAACTTATCATGAATCACATTCTTTTAGCAAAGAAAGGGGATAAGTATACTTCCATAAGCATATTGTAGTGAAAAAGAAGTGGTTTTCCGGCACACCTTCAGCAACATTGGTTTGACAGCCTGACCCGATTCCCTTAGCATGTTCTGGGTGTGTTCATACTGAGGCCTTCACTTCATCTGAAATAATACTATTATATCAGAGAAATGAGACCCCCCCCCTTCGTATAGAACCTTATTTCCATAGTGTTGATTCATAGTTTTACAATACAGGTTCTAGCAACAATTTGTGAAGAGCTCTCTCAAGATAGCATTTTACTCATCTATATATCAGCGTCAGGTTAGTTCTTTCTCTGGCACTACAATTTATGTTGCACTTTTGTTTTCAATCACTTCTGAGATTTGTGATTATCTTGTCAGGTTCTGCTGAGCATAGTTTTGCTAGTCAAAAGCTTGGCTCTAGCTCATCGTCTCGTGCGAGGGCTGCTTCTACCTTCCCCATTGATAAGCCAAATTCACATATCAGTTCTGATAATCATCTATGGCTTGGTCCCCATGGAAGTGGAGGTAAGCTCTATGGCAATGTTCTGTTCCAACAAAGTCCACTTACTATAGGATGGCTAGATCAGTGGATCCCTTTCTTTTAGGATGGCATACCCTGCACTTGCTTTTTTACACTATTGTCTTTCTTTCAGGTCCAAACAATCTTTATCCGGAAGATCTGATTCCATTTACAAGATATCCACTGTTCCTTGTAATTGATAGTGAAAATAGCCATGCATTCAAGGCAGGTTTGTCAGAACTTAATCTTGGCTTGTAGAAGAAAACCATTACCATCGGCACTCTATTGCTTTTCTGAACTAACATATTTAGCAGATTGCACATGCCATCCTTTTTTCCTGCACACATGTTAATGTTTTATTGTTTCCTTTTGCATTTACTCATTTGGTTCTCAAGGTGAACTTATCTCCTAGTGGAAAAAATGCGAGCATTTACATTGGTTTCTTCAACATTATTGTTATCTGGTTCGATCTATCTTTAAACATCTAGAATATCTTTAGATGGTTTTCAGCTTGTTAACTGGTAATAGCAGAGGATAGCTAAGGACTGATTTGTAGCGTTGTGTGAATAAGCTGGAATTGTAGTTGGAGCTTGGGCGTGATTATTGTTAAGGAGCCTTCTGTTTGTATTGGAATGTTTAGATGAAATATATGCCTCCTTTTGTACATGAAAAAACCCCAGCTTGCTTGTTAGCATGTGAACCCATCCTTAAAGTCTCCAATCTGTCTGTAGCAGTACTGCCTAACAAAATTCTTCGAGCAAATTATCATTTTGTTGTGTAATTTGCCAGGCCATACATAATGCAGAGAAGGGAGAACCAGCTGCTTTATTACTTTCTCCTAGGACATCATCAGCCATGCCTGGAGTAGAATCCACGGCTCACGGAAGCCAGTTTACATACTTCCTCACTGCTCCAATGCAAGCCTTCTGCCAACTGGCTGGAATAACTTCTGACATAGACACCGTATGTTCTCTGTTTGAGGAGTTGACTATTCCTTATTCCCTAAAAAAAATCATTTCTATAGTTAGATTTGTGCTGCTTGGTTTTCAGGATACGTACGCAAATGCAGAGAACATACTTTTCTCTGCTTTGGAAGAATACGAAGGAATCCTTTGCACTTCTGTTGGGTTAAACAATGTCTGGGGGCAAATTTTACCAGACCCATTTCTCAGACGGCTGATTCTCAGGTACCCTATACATATATTTTCAACATTCAAAGCTATATATATGGACATCTGGCACTTAGCAAATTATAGTTTAACCCTCAATCCATCTCATTTCTGCCATTTATGGATCTCAAGTCAGGCTACTCCTTCAAAGTATGTCCAGAAAAAGAAGAAAAAAAGGAAAAAGAAATGGGCATAAACAGTTGAAAATGGCTGTCAACTTGTATGTAGTATTTCCAACAAATTGCACCAGTTTATTGTCGCTATAGTATTTCTTTTACATACTTGCCTCTAAAAATGCAGTATTTCAAAAGAGAAGGCACATTGAGAGTAGCTACCAAGCAAGTAATGGTCCATTAGATGCTTGGTGCTGACGTGTTGAGGGTTGTGTAGGAGTTAGTAACCATTAACTATGCATGTTAGGGGAAAGAAGGGGTGTTATAAATTTATCTTTCCTAGTTCATCAGCAACCTTACAGGCGATGTTAAAAAGTTCTAACAAACTTATGATGCCAGCAAAATGATTATGTTCTGGGAAAATATGATGCCGAAAAAGTAGTACAAATATTATTTGATTTGTCCTTAACTGTTATGTTTTTTGAGATGTTTTTCTTCCCTTCGTAAAGGACAGGGTGCCTTTGGGTAATATATGATTGAACATATGACATTCTCTGACTTCACGTTTCTTGACAATCCATTGATACAATTGATTTGAATATTTAGTTCTATTTTTCCTGCAGTATGAACCATTTGGAATTATGCCCTGCGCTAGCTAATTATTTTTCCCATTGCAGGTTTATTTTCTGTCGAGCAGTGCTCTTCTATTTCCACTCAGATGAGCACGAACATCTACCGACCTGCCTACCCAGTCTTCCAGAGTCAGTCTCTCCAAATGCAGAAGCCATCAGAACACCTATCCTTTCGCTCGCAGAAAACCTTGTCGTCAGCGATCGGTTTAACTTCGCACGCAACAAGAAATGATGATCAGCAGCAATAACCATAACTCATGCCTTCTGTAGATACCTCCGTAGTAAATATAGTCCAGCAATTTGTTGATTGTTTTGCATTTATACAGCCAGCGGAGCAATGACTCGGCACCAACTAGCTGCTGCTGCTGCAGCAGCAGCCTGGATGGTGTGAATTGAATGGCGATATGAAGAATTTTGACCTGCTGCTTCATCTCCGTTGAGCGTCTGTACAAGTTTGTTTAGGTGTTCCTAATTTGCTCTAGGCACTGTAGGCATGTAGCCGTGTCTTCGATTTTTCTTTTTTGTTGTCTTGGAGAGGACGGTTTGTAAGCTGGAAGAGGCGTTTTTTAAGTACTCTGGAAGGCAGATTGTTTTGTAGAGTTTGGTTAGCTCAGCATATTTTACGGCAGTTTACGATATCCAACTTTCATTGCGCTATGTTTGCCTCGTGCTCCTAACTTTTGTAATTGTTTGTTGTTCTGGTTCAAAATTGCTCAACCTCGTTCGGTCTGCTTCTTTCCGGTGTTTCATGGATTGGTAATCTGAACGTGCCTAAAGTTCGACCAGGTACAGTATCGTCCAGTTAATGTGGATAAATGAGTCATGAGTGAAATGAAGCTGTATAGATGCCAAAGTTTACCACCTGTGTGCCAATTCTATGACGATGGTAGTTGAATTCAGAATCCCAGTTTCGGTGTTTTCCCCTTACCATGTGCTGGGCTCTCGCAGTTCCAAGCTCCAACGGTACAAAAATTCTCTGGTATGACTGTATCAAGATCATTCTGAACCGAATGTAAGACAGTTTAACGGTTATAGACTAAGTTGCAGAACATTGACAGATACCTCACATGGAAAATAGACCGTGTCCGGACTTGAAGCGACCAAAAGCTTCGCCTATGCCAGTTGTTTTTGTGTGTGTGTGTGTGTGTATACAGTAGTTTCGTGACGGTGTCCGCATGAATCCTCACGGGCACTGGGCAAGACGGCGGATGCTTATGGTAGCCACGAGCTAGCGGTGCACGCACGCGCGTCGGCACGCAAGCGAGCCAGCTGGGCGCTTGCCCCTTGTAAATCCAGCGTAGCCCACGGTTTGTACCGCCGGTAAACGTACTACTACTTGCCCCTACGGCCGTACCCTCGAATTCTCTTCTCGCAGCCTCGGTACACACGCACCCACAACACAAAGCTGCACTGAATCCCTTGCAAGCGAGGCGCAAGTACCATCACCCTCACCTCGTGACATATAAGGGCTCGGCGGTGACAGGCTGACGGCGCACGCCATGGACGGTGACCGGAGCGAGGTGCAGCGGCTGTACGACGCGTGCGGCGCCGTGTTCTCGCCGTGGAGGGGAGGAGGGCTGCCGACGCTCACGCAGATCAGGTGGCTGCAGGACATCCTCGGTACGTCACGTCTCACGACCTCATCGTGCATTCGTGCGTGTTGGGGATCCATCGGGGTACGGCCACAGGCCACATGAGCATTCCGTCAGTATTTTGTTCCTCGCACGCAGACGGGATGAAGGCGGCCGACGTCGGGATCGACGCCGGCGGCGGAGATGGCGAGAGGTCATCCTCCTCCTCTTCGGACGACGAGAGGAGCCCGCGGGGGCGGCGGTTTCTCTCGGCGCGGGCATTCACGCGGATCACCTACGTGCACATCCACGAGTGCGACGATTTCTCGGTACGCGCTCCCGTTTTTCTTCTTAGGAAGATGAAAAACGGCTTATGCTCACGCTGATTTGCTGTGAGAGGAAAATATTGTTCTAGTTGAAAAAACAAGCTGAAAAAGGGATTATAAGAGAAATCAACAGGGCCGAAGATGGCCTGCCTGATGATGGTTTCGGCCCGGCCGGGTGGCGCTGGTGTTTTGCAGATAGGCGTGTTCTGCTTCCCGGCGGGCGCGACGCTGCCGCTGCACGACCACCCGCAGATGGCGGTGCTCAGCAAGCTGCTCTACGGCTCCATGCGCGTCAGCTCGTACGACTGGGTCACCGCGCCGTGCTCCGGCCCAAGAAAGGGTAAGGCTAGCGTGCTGCCTCGCTTTGAATTTGGCTTCTCTTGGCCAATTGAGTTTGTCATTGTACATATCGATAATATAAGACAGGTATAAAAGTCTCAGGATACTTACGCAAGCCTGCAAAGTTTTTCGTGACTCGGCATGAAACATGAAAGGGATCCCAACATGAAACGGCGTAAGCCATGGGCTGTGGAAAAATGCAGAGCTGTGCAGCTGGCGCTCCTGCTGGTTGCGGCTACGAGCTCACGAAACAACTGCACGGCTAGTAGTATTCTGTGTATCTGACGTTATTATTCTACGAAAAGAAATTACGTGACGGTAATTCCACTGCTCAATCCAGAAGTCCGTCCTGTTTTGGGATAAGGGTGACAGGGCGTAGAATAAATAAAGAAAGAAAAATAAAGTGAAAGAGATGGATTGAGTCTTGAGTGCTAGGCTAGGCACACTGAAAAGTTGAGTTCATGCATGCAGGCGGTTTAGCCAAGGTGGTGGCGGTGGACGAGCTCCGGGAGGCGCCGTGCAAGGCGTCGGTGCTGTTCCCCCGGAGCGGCGGCAACATCCACGCCCTCACTGCCGTCACGCCGTGCGCTCTCCTCGACGTGCTCGCGCCGCCGTACGCGGAGGACCTTGGGCGCCCGTCCACCTATTTCTGCGACACCCCTATTCCTGCTCTCCCAGGTACGCACCTACATGCATATGTATCATGTATGCCAGACCCTTTTTTATATATATGTCGATAATACCGTAACGATTTCTTTCGCCTCCTGTTTTGCTAAGCCGTACAAAGACTCTAAAGAAGTGACGACGATGATACCATCTGTAATCTGTTCAGGTTTTGCAGTACTGGAAGAGGTACGCCTGCCTGAGGATTTTCGTGTTGTTAGCGCCCCATACGTAGGGCCCGAGCTCGCGGTAGATATGGACTTGTATGATGATGACTAGATAGCTCACTGTTTTTCTGAAGTGGCAATGTGCAAGTTGTGTGTCTCTGGAGAATGCATTGTGACATTGTGTGTCGTGTCTTTTGCTTGTAAATACATTTCCACTCCGCAGTTCATTCTCAGATTTGTCTTTGTTTGAATCTGTCTAGATAGTAATTGGGTGATCCAAGGATAACCATCACTTCTTTTTTTAGTCTTATTAGATATAAAATGGAGGGTCTAGATCAAATCTCCTCTCTTCACTTAATCTTTTCCATTTCTTCTTCCTCCACGTGCCTGTACCCAACCTCGGTCTCGAGTCTCGAACGAGTCGCTTGCCCCGCTGCCTTCGCCTCCGCCTCCTACTAGCCCGGTTCCGGTGGCTCCCCCGCCTCCGAATCCGTCGCCCTCGACCATGACCCGACTCTAAGATCCATAGGATGTCTCCTCTCCTCCATCTTCTTCGGAGCTCACCCGCCACCATCATGTCCGCCCGGCTCCGGTGGCACCTCACAACCTTCGCTGCCGCCTACAACCGCCGCCATGCTAACCTGGTGGAGGTCGCTAGGCTATCTCCGTCATGCCCCCGCCCTTGCTCCACCCAACCGCCTTCCCCAACTGCCCGGCCGGCAGTGCCACCATTGCCTCGCCCTAGGCCACCCCTACGCCCACCACCATCGCCGAGCCAACCTTCTCCCATAGCAATCCTTCTAAGCCCACTGGAGTTGGGAAAGAAGAACACGTGACACTTTTTGACTGGACAAAAAAAATCAAGTAAGCTTTACTCCTTTCTTATGCGCTTGTTTGGTTCGTTGCTAGAGTTTGCCATACTTCAAACATTTCCTGTTTATACTTATATATATCATTTTGTTTCCAAGAGTTATACCAATAGGATTACTGTATGCAACCGTGCTCGTGCCTTGTGTTTTAATCAAATTGATCAGCAGAATAAGCTAAACACATGATGTAACTTCTGGCTAAGCTACCGTCATCATATTATAGGCAATGTCTCAATTATTTCCCACTATCAGCAATGAGCGCAGCTCAGGCACCACGACCATAGGTAGGTGCAAAACTTACACTGTTACAAACAATGCATGTCAACATATTAGTACCATATATCAGGGCTCGTCTCTTCTGAATCACCACCCTCACCGGAGCTCAGATGTCGACGACTCGGGACGCCACCGGCGAGCAGTTAGCAACGCGGCAGTTGCGCCGTATCTCCCCTTTCCTGGGGTTTTGCAGCTCCCCCATCTTGATCATCCCCTCGATGAAGGCCCTGAAGAAGGCGTCCCGGTCCTTGCTGAACCGCTTGACGACGCGGCGGGTCCTGGCGTTGTCAGAGAAGAGCGTCTGGTCGGAGTTGAGGAAGCCGCGGAGCGCGACGAGGTCCTTGAAGTACTGGTTATCGAAGACGCGCGGGGTGGCGTCCAGGCCTCCCGTGACCTCCTCGTCGCCGCCCTTGGGGCAGAGCGCGTCGAGCGCGCGGCGGTAGGCGGCGTCCATGTGGGGGTCGGGGCGGCCGGATCCGGACTGGTTGTAGAGGCGGAAGACGATGGAGAAGCAGCGGGCCTCGCCGATGGAGTGCGAGCCCGAGAGCGCGACGAGGTCGGTGACGCTGAGGTTGAGCCCCGCGAAGAGGCGGATGAGCTTGCTCGCGTTGGCGCGCGGGCTCGGCATGATGTTGTCCGAGTCCTCCTGGCTCGCCGTCAGGCTGTCGTCGCGCCCGAGCCGCACCTCCCAGTTGGGCCCACCGGTCTGTGGCGACAGATCAAAACAAATGGAAGAGTCAGATGAAGTCAAACGACCTGACCCAACAGTCTCAGTTTGAATACACATATAAAGAATATTAATATTTATAATGAGCAATAACTAGTACTAGATTATTCACAATTTTTTTATAATAAATCTATTTGAAGATATAATATTAATATCTCTTATCTTTTATAAACTTAGTTAGATTTAAGATTGTTTTATTTATTGAGATTTCCAATCTTTTTGGATGGAGGGAGTAAGGTCCAACATTATATATTAGTAAGCCAGTGCAAACTATTTACCGACAGTAATGGTGGTGAATGGCGGCATGACGCAGCATTCTTATGATCTTGCTTTTGTTTGTCTCAAAAAAAATCAAAACAAAATAAGGCCCGTTTGATCCTTGGAATTGAATTCATTTTAACAATCATAATTTAGACATATATTAATTAAGCTAATATGGTTGTATATAGATTATATTTATTTATTATTGTTGGCTATACAAGTGAGATATTTATGTGTTGCATTTCTACCATAAGAGACAGAACTGAAGAGCGTGTTATAAATTCTAAAATAAAAACATAGAATGCTGATTTATAGAATCAATTTCCATCTCCCACCCTATGAATTTGAAATATACTTATATGTAAACTTTAAAAAGTGGCGCAATGTTAAATTTCAAGTCAAATAGCCTAATTTATTAAGTAGATTTTAATTCCTTCACATAAAAGATCCAAACGACCCCTAAAAATGCACGGCTACCGGGAGCTTACGGGCCCACAGCGTGCCACACCCAAACAACATTAAGCTAAGTAGTATACTACGACCATTTTTCTCAAAAAAAAAGAGACGTAAGTACGTTTATGGGAAAATTTGATTAACCAAGAGTACTCATGGACCAATGTTTCAGTTGCAAGTACAGTACATTATACATTTCATTCCAAGGAACATCGACAGGTTTTGTGCTACTATTACGTACGTTACGTGTAGTAGTACTCCTATACTATGATATCTCCTGCGCCAATCAATCCCGTTGAACCACCTGTCGACTGTCTACTTGCCAAGGGAACAAGAAGAGCAAGTCGTAGTACACCCAGCGTCCCAGCCTGGGAGCCACAAGGGGCATGGGCGCATGGGCATCGTCGCTTGTTTCCACGGCGCGATTCGAACCTTCGTGATGAGGACCAAGGGAAAGCACGCGAAAAGTACTCTGTTCCACGGGAAATCTCGTCCCCATCATCATCGCCCAATCTGGGAGAAACAGAATCCCCACCTCGGCGACGGAAGGGCCGGCAGCTTTGCCATTCGCGGCGCCAGTGTCCGCACCCGCGGGGCCCGGTACGGGCTGTCCGCGCTAAACACCGAAGCCTAGCAGCACTCTCGTGTCGTGCGCGCGGCGGGTCGAGCCTGGCCTTTCCCGGCTGGTTTGGTGCACCTGGTCTGGTCTGGCCGGCTGGGTCGCTGGCGCTCTCCCTGTCTGCAGTCTGCCAATTTCCGTGAGGGAGGGAGGTGGTGTGAGGTGCACGCGACACGAGTGGAGACGGGTAGGCGCGTGATGCCAGTCCTGCATGTGCGCCTCATGCCCGCCGCCGCCGCGGCCGTTACAGGGTGCACACCTAGCTGGGATGTGCACCGTCCATGCCCGGTTCGTTTGACGGATAACTTAGGGTTGAAAGTACTATTGACTGATTTATTGTGAGAGAAAAATAATATTTGTTAGCTAAAAAAATACGGCTTATAAACCAAACAAACGGGGACATGCATCGCCAGGCAACATGGTCAGTGCTAGGCAAATGATTGTGAACCGGTCCGCCAATTTGCACATCAAATGTTTTTGGTGTAAATTTTGAAAGCATCAATTGATTTTTCCTATAAAAACTAGTAGGAGCACACTGTAGATTGATAAAGATTGTACTGTAGTAAAACGGAACGATGCATGCTTGGTCGTGGACTCGTGGTGCCCACACGCAAAGTGATGGGTGGCACCAACGATTACTTGCGGACAATCCTCGAATGCCCATTTTGTACGCACTTAAACGTTACCCAGGACTTGGAAGCCGAACGCGACGCGAGACTAGTGGCACGAAAGGCGTTCCGAGGAACGCGATGCGAGGCTAAATGGTGCACAGGCCTTGTGCGGCACACGCCGCCTTGGTTTGGTTGTCGAGCAGCACGGCACGAAGCACCCGTGCGCGCAGCGCTGCCGTGGTGGTAAAACCAAATCGTGAAAAAACTTTCCTAATTGATATTTATTCTCTTGTCTCTTATTCGCGGTGGATCCTGAAACTGAATGCTGCGGGAACACGATCAACGCAGAGTTCTGCACTGGAAACGCCAGGCAGCGAAACGCTGGATTCTGGAGTGCAACCGGCAGACAAAGGGGACGCGGATTTGAACCGGAAACGGCAGACAGCGGAAGCGAAACGCTGGGTTTCGCACGGCAAACGGCAGGCCGCAGTAAGAGATTGAGGAACGGCATGCGCATCGGCATCGCATATATCCGGCGAAGTGAACAGAGCAATGGATCTCTGCAGGGTGCGGGGGGAGGTGCGTACCAGGACGACGGCGTCGCGGGCGGCCATGATGACGATGTCGGCGCAGGAGACCACGCCGGGGCAGCGCTCCTCCAGCGCCTCCTTGATCTTGTCGACGACCTCGAACGAGCGCAGGGAGTCGATGTTGGACAGCGCGTCCTTCTCGCCGGGCATCGTCGTCGTGGCGTCCATCAGCACCGAGCCGTCGCACCCCTGCAGCCGCCCCGGCCCCGCCACCAGCGGGAAGGAAAAACAGAGAGAAGCCATCGCGTCAGATCGACTGCAAACGGAGGAAGGAAAGCCACGTAGTAGGGCAACCGGAGCGAGATGAGATGCGTGGGCCGGGCTCACGTTGACGAAGCAGTCGTGGAACTGGAGGCGCATGACGGAGGCGACGCTGCGGGCCTCGCGCGCGCGCGCGCGCGCCATGGTCTCGCGGACGATGTCCTCGGCCTCCGGGCACGTCTCGGCGTAGTACCCGACCTTGAGCTCCCTCGCCGCCGCCTCGCCGCGGCAGCAGAGGAACGCGAGGAACACGGCGACGGCGGCGACCAGGGGGAGGCGCCCGCGGGGGACCGCCATGGATAGAGAGAGAGAGGGAGGGGTGGGGCAAGGACGCCACGCTCTGGTGGTCCGCGGCTGTTCCGATCGGAGACGAGACGGGTCACACTGCACCGCACTGCACTTCGCCCTCTGCTCTGCTCGGCTGGGCTGTTTGGCACCGTACTAGTAGCGTCCAACTGGCGAGGCCACTTCGGCGGGCTGTGTTGATAAAAAGGGGGGCTGGCCGCTGGCTGCAGGCGGGGAGGCCAATGAGCTGTCAGCACGGGGTTGGGGAGGAGGGCGCGGGGGCTGTGCGCGACACGGGGAGCTGTGGCAAGTTGTGGGCGGGCGGGACGGCGCGAGCACGGGCGCCAGCCTCCAGCGCGCGGCCGGCCGGGTCGGCTCGCGTCGGGTGCGCCAGGCGCCGTTCCTACTACACCACCAAGACCTACCAGTATACTGTACACCACTAGCACGCGCCGGCCGGGCGCGACGGCTTCGGTCACACACGGTGTTTACGTTGGTGCGCGTGCGGCCGTGCGCGCGTCAAAAATATCCGCGCTCCGATCGTGCTCCGTGTCGCGGTGGAACTGTGGAAGATGCTGGCATCAACCCGGACTTTTCTGTGGGCGTCTGTGTGTCACTGTATGTGGACGGTAGTATTTGAGTTTTGCTGGCATTTTGGAAATGTGAAAAGAACAGTGATTACTTATTCTGGTCAAAGGTATGAACGGTGGGAGAAATGATATGTGGATGTGGGAAAAAATGCGCATGGGATTCTCCATTATCCCGGATTGTTCATAAAGGAGGATTTACTTAGTAAAATTAAGGCCCTGTTTGGTCCATGTGACTAAAGGTTTTGGTCTCTTTTAGTCAATAAATTGCTAAACAAGATGACTAAAAAGTGACTAAACTAGTTTAGTCCTCTAGTTCTGAGGGTGACTAAAGGGAACTAAACCAGCTAAAAGACACCCCCTGCCCCTCATTAATGCACAGAGAAGGGAGAGAGAAGAAGAAGAAGGACATTTTGGTCTTTGTATATTCAGCCTGTTCGCTTATGCTAAAATTTAGCTTATGCTTATGCTGAAATGTTGTGAGATAAGTTCAAGCGAACATGGCGATTAGCTTTAATGGTCATTAGTCCCTGGATCTAAACAAGTAGGGCCTGGACTAAACTTTAGTCCAGGGACTGAATGGAACCAAGCAGGCCTTAAGTGAAATATTTAGCTAATATTCTAACTAATATCTTTCCTACCACCAAACTAACAATTAGTTGTTAGCTTGTTTTTTTAGCTGACTGGACTAAAGGTTAATTGAAGGGATTCAAACAAGATCTTAGATGTCATGAAGAGAAGATGAGATAGCTAGTAGCAATAATCTAAGTTTGAGTGTAGCATAATATCATCTTGATCTTATCATGTATCATCCTGATTTTATCATTTATAACATGTCTTAATAGACATAAGCATAGTTATTAGGATCGGACCGTCGAACCGCTTAAGGCCTCGATTCACGGTTTGATTGGTCCAACCGGTTGAACCGCCAGTTTAACCCGGTTCAAATAGAATGAAGACTGATACAAGAACACAATTGAAGTCGTGGCTCAGTGGTGGAGAACTTGCTCTTTGACCCTGCAGACCAGAGTTTGACTCCCTGCTGCCCCCTTTTTACATAATTTTACAATTTCCCCTCATTTCTCTCCTCTCCTCTCCTTTCCTCCCCATTCCCACGTTGGAATCCCACGCACGGTTGTTGGCTCCCCGTTTTTTCACGGTCCAGTGTCCGGTTTTATACCGGTTTCTAGGGAAAACCGCCGGTTCACTGGTTTTACACCGGTTCAATTACTTACCGGTCCTTTAAGGTGGATCGGACTGGCCGAGGCTCTAGTTCGGTCTTTTACCGGTCGGACCGCTGGTCCAGTCCGGTCCAAATAACAATGTCACATAAGTATCAAGTATCATCATGATTTTATCACAAGTTTGTAATCGTTGGTCTTCTCTTTATCACAATTATATCTTGTCTTAATAGACAACTTAAATCCAGGCTTACCATGATAACATTTTCATTTGCTTGGGAAATATATCTCCACTTTGATCTATATCATAGATTATACTTGACTCTTATATTTTATTTTGCTATGTCAATTAAATAACTATATTTATGTAGTAGCGACATCACATTCTACCAAATTGTGTACATGTAGCTTTCATTGTCACCTTTCCAATTCCACAACTTCTAGAAACAAACACGACACAGGAGTTGCGTGATATGTTTGAAAGTAGAGAGCCGAGATGGACGGGTAAACCTATTGTACAACTCAAGGAGAAATGGAAAGATATAAAGACATAAAAATACTAAGCTTATGTGCATGATATGGGTGAATTGCAACTTTGATCACATAGTGTGCAATGAGCTTATGTATTGACAAAATTGTGCTACCTTTATTTTTTTTCAAAAAAATGTGTTTGCCTTCTTTTCTTTATTATAGTGGTTGAGGTGGATAATAGAGAATCATATTGGGGGGGGTATTTTTAGTTATTTTTAATGTCAATGGTTGGTTGTTTATGAATAGATATATGAGTATTTTGTACTAACCATAATGCCAACATTATGTAATTCTTAAATACTTATATGTGTATTTTGGTTTAATCTTTTCATAATGGTAATTGTGGGTAACTTATAATAGGTCTTTAGGCCTAAATCTATTGTAATGGCGATGTTGGATATTTTTTTTTATTTTTATACGATTATTAACATGGTAACTTTTAGACCTCCAAAGCAAACATGAAACCTTATTTTGTTGCCAAATACAAAAGTGACAGATAGATATGAAGAATAATTTTTAATTTGGTTACGTGTTTTCTTTCAATCTTATTTATTTTTTTAAAGAACTTTCAATCTTATTTCTCCTTGAAACTTTGTGCTGTCTGGTGACATTAATTATACACCCTATGCTGAACAAAGAAAAGATAATATATTATTACATTTTACATTATGAAAACCATAAATAAACATAAATGAATAAGATACAAAGAAGACACGTGTAGATAAATTAACATCAAGTTCTCATAACAAATTGAAAAGTATATCATTTGTCATCTTATTATTCTTTATTATCATCCAAATCACCATTCTCAACATTCTTATTGCTATTAAAACCATCCACGTTATTACTATTCTCATAATAAATAGCGGTCTACCAATAGCGGCCGCTCTTGCAGGCGCTATGAACACTATTTATTACTCTGATGCTCTGTTTCCTGATGGAAGCAATCTGGCTTCTTGAAACAAGTTGGTCAAGGTGGTTGCCAATATGTTCGAAACCAGTTTATAAATTAATTTGGCATGCTGTATGCCAGGCTAATGGGGCGGCACCCACTCAGTGTCTTTCAGTCTTTGCATCATCATTCTTGGGGAGTCTCAAACTTTCCGGTCCATGATCGGGTAGAATTAGAATATACAATACAAGGGTACTATGCAGGTTTCCAGCAGCACCTATATATTCCATCCGCACTACTAGTGCCTTGAGAAAATTTAGTGTACGTGATCGCTTTCAATCTTTTATCTTATCCCGGTCTGGAAAGTTCACTAGTACACGGTACAACCATAGTCAATGTGTTTCCTCATAATACTATGCACTAATAATATCATACTACTTGCAAAACATGCGAAATTGTGGCCCATGCAGCATACCACGTTCTCTCATCAAATCAAATGCTATATAAAAGAAAACTCCTCTGGTTCTGTTTCCAAGTGCAGGAGTTCTTGGCCGCATCTTCTCCCAAGTGGAAACGCCAACTCATCACACTGCCTCTGAAATGGTATGGCGTCAAACTTACGCAAAAACGAAACATCCATCCACTACTTTGTTTAGAGGAAAGAGAGAATCCACACGCGGGCTCAATTCGCTTCTCTTATAATTTATCTTTTTTCAGCTTATTTTTTTAATTGAAATAGTGTTTTTCTTTCGCAATAATATTTTGTCTAGTTTTCGAGCAAAGCGAACGCGGCCGCGGAGTCCAAACTGCACCCAACCAACAACACCCGCGCACCGGTCCCTTCCGAGGGTGCACGACAGAGCTCACCGAGGCGGCATCACGGCAGTTCGACGCGACGCATGCAGAAGCGTAGCATCACGGGACGGGGCCGGCGACGGGGACCAGGGCTTCCACTTCATTTTACCAAATTTTTCAAGATTCCTCGTCACATCAAATTTTTAGACGCATGCATGAAGCATTAAATATAAATAAAAAATAAAACTAATTACACAGTTTAGACGAAATCCACGAGACAAATCTTTTAAGCCTAATTAGACTATGATTGGACACTAATTACCAAATAACAACAAAAATACTACAATGCTCATTTTGCAAAAAATTTTGCATCTAAACTGGCCCCAGATAAAAATCTGGCGCTAAACGCCACGGGCGCGGGCGGCCGGAGCCGGGGCCAGCGCGCGCGTGCTAGGCCACTAGGCCTGCCAGCTCGAAGTGCGGCGCAGCAGTAGCCTACTACTACTCCTGCGATCCCGGGGTGAGCCGGGAGCGACCGGTTGACGCCCAGCGCAGCGACAGGCCGTGCCGCGGCGGACAACTTTCGAGCGGTGCGTGGTGGATCGGCGCGCGGGGCCGGTGCCGTGCCCCTGGAAGGGACAGCAAAGCGACTCGTGACCGCGACCGCTTGACGAATTCGTTGGGCGAGGGATTGGCAGCGACGGCGTCCAGGAAAAAGCTGCCTGGTACGGAGTACTGGGTAGTGATAATTGCCGTCATGGTCTAAGGATGAGGCGCGGGAGCGTCGGCTGGGCTTGGTATGGGCCTCACCTGGACAGCGAAAAGCTGCATATGGGGTGGGCTATATGACCTTGCTGGACCCCGGGCCGAAATTCAGACAGGTTCACGAGAGAGCGGAGAATGGCGTTGAGACTCGAGAGGAACGGAAGAAATTTCAGGCCCCGCATCTCGGAAGGACCAAAGGAATCACGTCCAGGAAAAAAAAAGGAATAAGCGAAGTTCCGTTTCGGGGGAAAGGAAGCTATTGATGTGCAAAACACACAAAATAGAACATCAGCTCTGAAAACTCAAAGAAGAATCTTTGCTCGCTCTCCCTCTCACCTCTGCTTGCTCAGTTGCTCACGTTCCTATTTCCTTGGCCCCTCTAAGCCATGTCTTAGCTTGAGCCATATAGATAATTCAAAGAAAAAAGTCTAATCCACCCCTAACTATGGGGGTGGTCTACATAACCCCTCAACTATGAAACGGTCCGATTTACCCTCTGAACTTTTCAAAACCGTCTATTTTACCCCCAGGCGGTTTTCAGCGGCGGTTTTGCTACAGTAACTGCGGGTTGCTACAGTGGCAGGGGTTTTGTCTTTTTTTCTTATTTCCGCTGAATCTTTGAAAAATCATAGTAAATCACAAAAAAATCATAAAATGAAAAATCTAATTTTGTTGGACTCCACATGAGTAGATCTACACAGTGAACATATAATATAGTATGCTTTAGGACAAAGTTTTTGCTGTAACTTTAGATTAATTGGAAAATCCAATTTTGTCTGTAATTAATTAGAATAATTCATAGTTGCAGCTTCTATGGTACAATTGTGGTGAAATTTTTATGGTAGGTTAATTATTATATGCTTAAACTATAGTAAAAAATTCGTACTCATTGGACCATGTATAACTTAGTTATAGATAAATTCCAATTAATTACAGACAAAATTAGATTTTCTAATTAATATAAATCTATAGTAAAAGTTTTGTGCTAAAGTGTACCATATTATATGTTCACTGTGTAGATCTACTCATGTGGAGTCCAACAAAATTAGATTTTCCATTTTATGATTTTTCTGTGATTTACTATGATTTTTCAAAGATTCAGCAGAAATAAGAAAAAGACAAAACCCATGCCACTGTAGCAACCCGTCGTTACTGTAGCCAAACCGCCGCTGAAAACCACCTGGGGGGTAAAATAGACGGTTTTGGAAAGTTCAGGGGGTAAATCAGACCGTTTCATAATTGAGGGGGTTATGTAGACCACCCCCATAGTTGAGGGGGTTATGTAGACCACCCCCATAGTTGAGGGGTGGAGTAGATTTTTTCCATAATTCAAATATTTGTATATCTTTGACCATTGATTTCAAAAAAAATTATGTTTGGACTCTGGACTTTTTGGTCTGAATTCAATCATAGAGAAAAAAAACACTTTGTTTGATGGACTTTGGACTTAACCCCCTTGTTGCTATAGTCCTTTTCCTTCTGTTTTTATAAAGGATTAAGCTATCCTATTTACATGCTATGGACCATGGTTAACCAGCCATTTTGTTGTGCACATTGTTCACCTTGTAACATGCTTATCTTACAAGAGCATAAACTACCAACCATGTAAACTTTACAATGACTAGCGCCCTGACTCTAAGCCCATAGCGATTTTCTTTGCAATGCTGAAGGACTCTGTAGTAACTGCCGAGCTGACCATAGAGGGAGGCTCTCCAAGCAAGCTGTCCAACTCTTCAGAATTCTCATGTGCCCATGGGTGTTGAATGACCTTCCTTAACCTATCAAGCTTATCTGCCACCTCCTTCATTGATGGCCTATTCAAACCACTCATCTCCAAGCACCGCCACGCTAACTTTGCAATCTCCTCGAGATAGTCCATGTTGCCATTGTTCTTGATTTGATCATCCAGGATATTCTCAAGCTTGTTTTCCTTCATCGCATATAGAAACCTCATCGATAGGCTCTTCTCATGCTCAGGCCCTTCAAGGTTGAATGCCTTCTTGCGTGTGAGCAACTCTAGGAGAACAACTCCAAAGCTATACACATCACTCTTGTCTGTCAATTGGCATGTTTGCATGTACTCCGGGTCCAGGTACCCACAAGTTCCTTGGACAAGTGTAGCAAATTGTGATTTATCATTTGGCGCTAGGATGGATGCACCAAAGTCGGAGACTTTTGCTGTGTAGTCACCATCCAGGAGGATGTTGGTCGATTTGACATCACCATGGATGATTGGTGGAGATGCACATGAATGGAGGTAAGCTAAGGCCTCTGCAGACTCATAGGCAATCCTCAAGCGAGTGCCCAAGGAGATGTGTTTGCCATGGTTTCCATGGATGAGATCGAACAGAGTACCATTTGGGATGAACTCGTATACTAGCATGGGCACTTCAACTTCAAGGCAGCAGCCGAGGATCTTGACAATGTTCTTGTGATTGATTTGGGATAGGATTAGCATTTCCTTGCCGAATTCTTTCCTTTGTTGCTCATCGATTGTCATACATCTCTTCACGGCTACTTCAGCATCGCTCTTCAAAACTCCCTTATAGACTTTTCCATGGCCTCCATGACCAATGACATGCTGTTCATCAAACCTGTTTGTGGCTTGTTGTAGTTCTTCTTCGGAGAAGATTTTGAATGCTACACCCTGTTGTGATTTCATCTCCTCAAATAGCAGCAGACCACCATGTTGTCGAAAATACATCTGTTTGATCCGGTGTAGCTTTCGCCTTTCTCGGATCAAATATGTACAAGTAATGGCAATCACAAGAACGACAAGTCCAACACTTCCACCTGCATAATTATTCAAAATGATCACTTTGGCTTACCCTTGGTCAGCAGTCAGCACTAAATAAAAATGCCAGATCCCATCAGAGGTGAATGCAGGGGACATAAAAAAAAAGTGCATGCAAACTTCCTCGAAACCTACCAACAACTGGCGCCATCCAAACTGACTTCTGCTTTTTTTCGCAAACGCCATTGATCAAACTTTTTCCCGGCGAGCATGAACAATTATAACCCCCACTGTATTTTTGCATATTCCAGCGCAAGGGTAAGTAACCTTGTCCTGGCACTCATCAATGTCTGAAACCGCACCAAAATGCTTTGTAAAAATCTCTGCGTGAGCACTTGAAATAAAAGAACAACATCTGGATAATAAAAGAATAATAATGGAGCTGAAGTGGAACCTGTGCATCCGCCTGCGATGTATGGATTGCCTTTGAATCCCCTGGAGCACTTGCATAGATAGCCTGCATCATTCGTGATACACTCGCTATAGTTGCTAACACACGCGTAGGGCACATTCTTGTCAATTTTGGCAGCTTCACATGTCTTCTGCGTAATCCCCCATTCCATCACGACAGGAGACCTCGAGTCGTCTCTGTCGTAGAACACTGAAGAGGTGAGATAAGTGGTGCTGAAGCTGAAGGCTGCTCTCTCCATGACAGTCACATAATTGCAAGGGGTGTTCCTCCATATCGCAGTCGTGTTGTATAACGAGTTGAAAAAGCCTTGGTAAACCCGCACGCCCTTCGGGAGGTCCACCTGGTAGCACCCAACACCAGCAGTACCAGAGCATGAGCCGTTCTTGGGTGGTATGTTGACGTCGCATGTCGCCAAGCAGCCGATGATGTACTGCAAGTGTTGCACAGCGGTGCTATATGTCGATCAGCTTGCTGCGAGTTCATTCATAATTTCATATATATGTGGACAGGATCGGAGAGTGGCAGAACGTCATCAGCAATACTTACGGAGTCACTGCGCATGTAGGCGAAACTGTTACACCCGAGGACGATGATTTTGTTATCGTCTGCCGAAAGCACATAGGGCGAGCCAGTGATGTTCATCCACGCGTAGTTGCCGTACAACATCCCGCTGGTGGTTTGGTTGTAGCACTCCCGAGAGATCCAAGTCTTGAGCCAGGCCTTGCCATCCTGCACCGAGAGCTTGATCACCTCCAGGTTATTGTGGAAGAGCTTGGTTGTGCGGCCGACGGTGGTGCAATTGAGCTGAAAGCCGGCGTGGATCGCGCACTGCGGGTCTAGGCCGAACGGGTACGGGACGTCGATGTCCCCGCACCTTGTTGCGCAGCCAGGACCCCGTGCAGCCGGGACGTCGTCCGCCGCTGCAGCGGCGGCGGCGAGCATCCACACGGCCGGAAGGCCGAGCAGAAGCCGTGAGAGCTTCACCATGTCTCTCATGATATGTGGAGTTTTTGTCTAGTTCGTTGGGTGGTTTGCGTGATATCTGGTTGCTGATATTATTGTTGGCAGTAGTCTGTCTATACTCTCTATCGATCCATGCATCTACATATAAAGAAGGTAGAGTGGTGTTAATATATCCTAGTATATTGATAGAACACACAATGCAACTATGCAAGTTGTGAATGTGAACGCACGACATATTCCGAAGGATGGAGTGATGGACTGACATGTTCTTTTTCGCAATTTTCATCCGGGGAATCGCAGTTGGTGAATTGACCACGATTGTCAGGACGAAGAACAAGCAGACTGCCCAACCTCCGACACATCAAAGCGCAAGAGAGGTCAACACCACCTACACAACTGGCCACCAGCAGTACTGCCCAATGTACCCAGCGCTAAACGCAACCCAAATACATCCCTCCACACTGGCCTCTGCCTATTACCCAAACTTCCTACCAGCATGGCGGTCAGCGCCTTCGCAGCAGCCTCCGGCGGGTAACTACAGGTCGGAGGCAAGCCTGACCTACATAAACCCAAAACCTCCCCACATAACCTACCTCGAAACAAACCCACCGGCACAAAACCAAATCAGGTTCGAGCCTCCGCCGCAACAGCACCACATGCAGCAACTGCCTCCACCGCCACCTCACAACCAACCACCAGCACCAAAAAATGAGCCAAACCCAGAAAACCAAGTCAACCCCCATGGACCGCTACCAACAATAGGCATGATACTACCAATCGCCGGAGGATCATCAATGGAGTTTCAAACGAAAAAGCAGAAAAAGGATCACCTCCGCCTGGTAAACAACGTAGCAGTCCAAGGCCCAGCAAAATACACAGATTGGTCCAGAGTCCCAATCACCTTCACAGAAGAAGATCTCCAGCTAGAAAGCTACCCTCACGCAGACGCAATGGTAATCAAGACCAACATAGCAGCATGGGAGATAAGCAGAGTACTGATTGACACTGGCAGTTCAGCAGATATCATCTTCGCAAATACCTTCGACCAAATGAAGCTCAGTAGAAATCAACTATAGCCCTCCGAATCCCCTTTGATAGGATTCGGAGGCAAGTAGATACAAGCATTAGGAAAAATCTCACTCCTAGTGTCGTTTGGAACCCAAGCAAATGCTAGAACTGAGTACATAACCTTCGACGTCGTCGATCTGTATTACCCATACAATGCCATCTTGGGCAGAGGATTCATGACTAAATTCAACGCAGCCCTACATATGGCCTACCCGTGCATAAAAAACCAGCACTCCATGGTATTATCACAGTCCGAGGCAGCCAGAAAGAAGCAAGAAACATAGAAAAAGCAATCTACAAAGCCCAAAGAAACATCAATGCAGTCGAGTCGGCAGACAAAGAACTAGAGCCTCTAGATATGCCCAGAGGAAAAACAGATATGGTAGGTCAAGAAGAGACAAAGGTGACCCCTCTAGAAAAGGAGTTACCAGATAGAAAAGTAACAATCAGCTCAGAGTTGAGCAAAGCAGAGGAGGAAGAGCTCATAGAAGCTCTAGTAAAAAACAAAGACATCTTCGCCTGGTCAGCCTCCGACCTACAGTGAGTCAGCAGGGACATCATACAGCATGAACTGGATATCAATGAAAACATGAGGCCAAGAAAGCAGAAACAGAGAAAAATGTCGGAGGACAGGATCCTAGCAGTAAAGGCGGAGGTGCAAAGGTTGCTAGATGCAAAAGTCATCAGGGAAGTCAAGTATTCAGAATGGCTTGCAAACGAAAATCGATACCAAGAAGAATGGCAAAATGAGAATGTGCATAGATTTCATAGATCTGAATAAAGCTTGCAAAAAAGACCCTTTCCCATTGCCAAGAATAGATGGCTCCGTCGACAAGGCAGCCAGATGCCAGAGGTTTTCTCTCCTCGACTGTTTCTCTAGGTATCACCAAATCTGAATGAAAAAAGAAGATGAAGACAAGACAAGTTTCACCACTCCATTCGGGACATATTGCTTGTCGGGGATCTAATACCAGGGTACCCCAGAAGGTGGAACCGATGACCACCGAACGTGAAAAACTTCTAGATGCATAAGGGCTCCATGTCATCCCTTATTCGAGTAACAGGAGTTCGGTTCCGCCACGCCCTGACGCCTTGAGGGCGGGCTCGGTCTCCCAGAGGGTGAGGATGAATTCCGTCTCGCCCTGACCGGAGGGGGGGGGGTCACCCTACCCGACACCTTTGTAGGATAACCCCGCCTCACCCCAAAAGCTCAAGGCTAATCTCAGTCTCGCCCGATGCCTATAGGGCGGGCTCGGTCCCGCCCGAGGGCCGAGGGATAAACTCCGCCTCGCCCGACGCCTTGAGGGCGGGCTCGGTCTCGCCCGAGGGCTGAGGGATGGATTCCGTCTCGCCCGACCCCGGAGGGGCAGGGTCAGCCTCACCCGACGGCCCAGAACGAGCCTCGCCCTGATCGATATCTATCCCTCATAATAATGGGTACAGGACGAGACAAGACGTTCGGGTCAACCATGGCTCCAACGACCATACCTGCGCTACTGGCAGAAAAGGACCTGCCGAGGAACGCAGGACTGAAGCTTTAGACCCTTCCGGCGCGCGCAGAGCCCAAAAAGGTATTACAGTGCGTGCACCTCACCTCAGAGTTGTAGGCGCCGCCTTGGCTCTGGGACACGGAACCCGGACGAAGATATCGACAACCGCTACGCTCCGGAAAGGATTTGCTATCTCCATGAACGATGGGTATTCCGTCACCACACGGTGGACCCGAGGAGCGGCGCCCGCTTCCGACCCTCAGTCCTCCCAGTCAGAAGGCCTTGACCACGGCGTTACACCGGACCCCGACCCCGCATTCTCCCAACGAGGACTCATGAGAACCTGAAGGCGTGCGGAGCAAGGCTGGCGGAGAGCTCATAAGTCAAAACCAACATCTTGCAGCCCATACCTGCAGCGAGGCAGCATTACGTGACTAACGACATCCTACAGAGACATCGACAACATTGTAAACACTTATCTTCCTTCGCACTCATCGTGAGTGGAGGACCGACCAGTGAGCGTGAGCCACAAGACTAAGTAGAGTACGCGTCCTAGAGCTCTTACCCTTGTAAAGCCGGCCCTTCGTCTATAAAAGGGATGCGCTTCTTCCATCAAAGGGGACGGAAGAAAAGGAGGACAAAACAATAGAACGCACTCACACACATTCAAGCGGCGACGAAGCTCTTGACCACCTTTCAAATCTTCGATCAGAGACTTGGGACCAGTCCCTCTCTCGACGCTTTGTATCCCTTACTACAGATCGTTACGGTGCTAATAACACAAGCAAACAACAAACCGGGCGTAGGGACGTTTCGCCCGAACCAAAGATAAATCTGTGTCCTTTAGCGCACCATCCGAGCCTAACGCGCATTACTATAAATTCACTTGCCGGTGCTTGTACGAAACACCGGCGGTTAGCGCGCGCCAGTAGGGGCTTTGCGCGTTCCAAACCAGTCTCGGATGACCACCCACGCAATCACAGGCCCGGCGCACGCGTGCGTTTCGGCGACTGGATTTCATCATCACACTAGAAGGAGAGCGGGCGACTCACTCGGCCGCCCCATCTCCCCTTCCATCAACCTCACCGTCTCGAGCTTGAGGGTCCACGGGCAACTCCCGGGAGTCCCGTCACCCAAAGAAGCCTCTCACAACGCCACCATGTGTCCGGAAGGGTCCGTATGGAGCGCCCCGACAGCGTTTCCGTTCGGTCTCCGCAACGTTGCGGCAACCGCTGGCCGTCTTCTGGCGCTACGGGTGGTTCAACCACCCACGGACATCGAGTTCGTGGGGGCGATTGAGCGGGATACGGAGACCCTCACGAGCTCCTCAACGAGGAGCTCAGATCGCTCTCGGCTCGGATTCCAGCAGGGGGAGCCACCACCCTTCCCGAGAATGCTACATGACGCAGACCCCTGAGGGTCACGTCGAAAGCGCCTCCAAGGAAGAGGCCACCCCTACGAACAATCCTAACAGCAGATCCGGGGAAGAAGGGACAGCCCCATCTCGCCCGAGGATGGAGCGACTAAGGGCTCGTCGAAGAAGAGATCGATGAGGCCGGGCAAGGGCTCAAGACGGGAATACGCGGACATCAATCGCGAGATTGAACGCCGCAAAGGCGAGGCGGCGCGCGCGCCTACAGCCCGCACCGTACATCAAAGGATCCTCACCGACGATGGGGCCTTTCCTCACTTTGCTCGAGCCAGCCAGAACATCGCCCGCATGCGACCGCCTTGCTTTGCATGGTCTCCGGAGGCCACGACGTCCGAGGATCGGCGCTTATCGGGAGATTCGTGACGTTGCTCGAAGCGCGCAGCAGCGCAGCAAAGCAGCGGAAAGTTCGTTGTCTCGGCGACGCGAACCCGACACCGGCCGGTAGCGCACCTTCGGTGCATCCCACCAAGCGCGATCCGTACACCAAACACACCGCCGGCCGGCGGCAGCCCTCCGTCGTCCACAGACATCAACGCCTCGGCCGTGGCGCGGCGTCGTACGTAGCATCATTGGACGCCGGAGACGCGTGCCACGGCGACGATTTAGGGAGAAGCGCGCCGCGGCTATCATCCCCGACGTGGCGGGCGCTTACGACAACAACGAGGACCGAAGCTCGAGCCCGTCCCGCCGGGCCCTCGGGCCTTTGGCGGCACATCCTCAACGCTGCGTTCCTCTAAGGTATCGACCGCCACGAACATTCCTAAATATTCTCGCGAAACAAAACCCCGGGCTTTGGCTCAAGACTATCGGCTTGCATGTCGGACCGGTGGTGCTAGCGATGATAGTTTCATTATTCGCAATCTCCGGCGTTTGTTCTGGCCGACTCAAAGACGAAGCGTGGTTGGAGCACCTACTCAATCCAATACTATTCGAGTTGGGCGGATCTCGATTGAGATCTTTGTGGGTAATTTCCGGGCACGCATAAACATACAGAAACCCATGGGACCTCAAGAACGCCGTCGAAAGCCGGTGAAACCCTCCGCGGGTACATCCGGCGCTTTTCCCGACAGTGCAATGAGCTCCCGACGTCGCCGACGCCGACGTAATAGGAGCTTTTCGTCCGGAACGACCTGCGAATCCCTGGTCCCAAAAGCTGAGGCGCGGGGCCCGCGAACTACCAAGGAACTCCTGGACATCGCCACTAGTCATGCCTCTCGGAGAAGAGGCGATGGGGCCATCTTTGATCGCATCGACGGAAAAACAAAGCGAACGAGGACGCCTTGTGAAGGCGCCCCAACCGCCCCGCCAAAGGGAAAAATAAGAAGCAACGGCGCGACAAACTTTTCATGACGTCGCCGCCGACCGCAAAGGTGGCCGGAAGCCCGCGGAGGGCACTCCGAACCACTTCGAGAAAATGCTCGAGGGGCCATGCCCAAACCATGCCTTCCCGGCCAAGCACCTATACAAGGAATGCGGCCTTATGCGCAAATACTTGGTCGGGGCCTTAACAAGGAGGAGCGGGGAAGGAGCCGTTTCCCACCACTAACGACACGGAGGCGAAGGACGACACCTTCCCAACTCCGACCGGTGCCCTCATGATCTTCGGAGGATCAACGGCCTACGACTCCAAGCGCCGCCAGAAGGTCGCGCGTTGAGAGGTCTATACCGTTGGACCGGCTATGCCAACCTATCTCCGGTGGTCGGAATCCGCCATAACCTTCGACCGGACCGACCATCCGGATGCCATCCCACACCCGGGAAGGTATCCGCTTGTCGTCGACCCGATCGTCGGTCCGAAGCGGCTCACCAAGGTACTGATGGATGGGGGCAGCGGCCTCAACATCATGTACGCCAAGACGCTCGACGAGATGGGCGTCGACCGAACGCGCCTCCGCCCCGTCCGAGCACCTTTCCATGGCGTCGTACCAGGAAGGCAAGCCGTGCCACTAGGGCAGATTGACCTGCCCGTCACTTTTGGGGATCGATCCAATTATCGGACCGAGACCCTCACCTTCGATGTAGTGGGGTTCCCAGGAACTTTCCACGCCATTCTGGGGCGACCATGTTACGCGAAGTTCATGGCAGCATGGGAGATAAGCAGAGTACTGATTGACACTAGCAGTTCAGCAGATATCATCTTCGCAAATACCTTCGACCAAATGAAGCTCAGCAGAAATCAACTACAACCCTTTGAATCCCCTTTGATAGGATTCGGAGGCAAGCAGATACAAGCATTAGGAAAAATATCACTCCTAGTGTCGTTTGGAAACCAAGCAAATGCTAGAACCGAGTACATAACCTTCGACGTCGTCGATCTGTATTACCCATACAATGCCATCTTGGGCAGAGGATTCATGACTAAATTCAACGCAGCCCTACATATGGCCTACCCGTGCATAAAAAACCAGCACTCCATGGTATTATCACAGTCCGAGGCAGCCAGAAAGAAGCAAGAAACATAGAAAAAGCAATCTACAAAGCCCAAAGAAACATCAATGCAGTCGAGTCGGCAGACAAAGAACTAGAGCCTCTAGATATGCCCAGAGGAAAAACAGATATGGTAGGTCAAGAAGAGACAAAGGTGACCCCTCTAGAAAAGGAGTTACCAGATAGAAAAGTAACAATCAGCTCAGAGTTGAGCAAAGCAGAGGAGGAAGAGCTCATAGAAGCTCTAGTAAAAAACAAAGACATCTTCGCCTGGTCAGCCTCCGACCTACAGGGAGTCAGCAGGGACATCATACAGCATGAACTGGATATCAATGAAAACATGAGGCCAAGAAAGCAGAAACAGAGAAAAATGTCGGAGGACAGGATCCTAGCAGTAAAGGCGGAGGTGCAAAGGTTGCTAGATGCAAAAGTCATCAGGGAAGTCAAGTATTCAGAATGGCTTGCAAACGTAGTACTGATACCAAAGAAGAATGGCAAAATGAGAATGTGCATAGATTTCATAGATCTGAATAAAGCTTGCAAAAAAGACCCTTTCCCATTGCCAAGAATAGATGGCTCCGTCGACAAGGCAGCCAGATGCCAGAGGTTTTCTCTCCTCGACTGTTTCTCTAGGTATCACCAAATCTGAATGAAAAAAGAAGATGAAGACAAGACAAGTTTCACCACTCCATTCGGGACATATTGCTACACCAAAATGCCGGAGGGCCTCAAAAATGCCAGAGCAACCTTTGCCAGAAGGACAAAGGAAGTTTTGGGCTCACAACTAGATAGAAACATCATAGCCTACGTCGACGACATAGTGGTCATGAGCAAGAACAAGGATGATCATGTCTCCGACTTACAAGAGACCTTCGCCAACCTCAGGACAACTGGCCTCCGCCTCAACCCAGAAAAATGTATATTTGGAGTTACAAAAGGGAAGATGCTCGGATACATCATAAGCAGCAAAGGCATCAAAGCGAACCCAGACAAAACCAGAGCAATAATGACAATGGCAGAACCCAAAAACAAGAAAGAAGTGCAAAAGCTGACGGAAAGAATAGCAGCGCTCAACAGATTCATCTCAAAATCAGCAGAACGCAGCCCCCCTTCTTCCAAGCCTTGAGGGGCAGAAACAACTTTGAGTGGGGGTCCAAGCAGTCGAAGGCATTTCATAACTTGAAAGAGTATCTGGCAAACTCACTGGTGGTCTCCGTCCTAGAATCGGACAGCCACCTATTGCTATATGTGGCGGCCTCCGACCATGCAGTCTTAGTTCATGAGCTGGAAAAAGAATCAGGCAAAACTCAAAAACCAGTTTATTTTATCTCAGAAGCACTGTCCGGAGCCAAGCTAAACTACACTGAGGTAGAAAAAGTTGCCTACGCAGTGCTGATGGCATCAAGAAAACTAAAACATTATTTCCAAGCCCACAAAATCTCAGTTCCAACATCGCTGCCACTGCAAGGCTTGCTCAGAAACAAAGAAGCCTCCGGCAGAATAGGCAAATGGGCTACAGAGCTATCACAGTTTGGTATCTCGTATGTCCCCAGAACAGCAATCAAATCACAAGCACTAGCCGATTTTATAGCAGATTGGACACCTCCGATAGAGCCCAAGATACAACCAACCACTCAAGACTGGATAGCATTCACAGATGGAGCCTAGGGCCAAGCCAGAGCAGGAGCCTCCACCGTCCTAACGGCACCCTCCGGCGTCAGACTGAAATACGCAGCAAGGCTAGAGTTCAAATCAACAAACAACATAGCAGAATATGAAGGCCTGATCCTAGCGCTCAGTAAAGCAAAGGCCTTAGGGGCAAAAACATTGACAGTCAAAATAGATTCTCAAGTGGTTACTGGCCAAGTAGAGAAAGAATACACAGCAAGAGAGCCAGAACTCATCAAATACCTATCCGTTGTCAGAAATTTGGAGCAGAGATTCGAGGGCTTCACCCTGAAGCACATCCGAAGATCAGAAAATGCAGAGGCAGATGAACTGGCAAAAGCTACGGCAAACAACCTGCCACTGCCACCAAACACTTTTTACCAGATCTTAAAGTCTCCGGCAACTGCGGAGACATCTAAGGCACCTAAGCCCATACCACACCTGCAAAATGAAGATTGGAGAAAGGCGATAACAGAATTCTTAGAAGGCAAAACAACTGAAGAAGATGAAGCAAAAGCAGCAAGAATACTGGTCGGTATGTAAATTACACAATCATAGATGGTGTACTGTACAAGAAAGGAGTACTCTAGCCTCTCCTCAAATGCATATCGCAGAGCAAAGGCATAGAGTTGCTTCAAGAAATACACTCAGGAATTTGTGGGTCGCACATTGGCTCTAGAGCATTATCAGCAAAGGCAATAAGGCAAGGCTTTTATTGGCCAACACACATACAAGACGCAGAGCAGACAGTCAGAACATGCAAAGCATGCCAAACATTCTCTCCCGGGCAGTCAAAACCATCGTCGGAGACCCAGCTTATACCTCCGACATGGCCGCTACAAAGATGGGGTATGGACCTGGTCGGCCCATTACCACCATCCCAAGGAGGAAACAGATTCATAGTAGTGGTAGTAGAATATTTTACAAGATGGATAGAAGCAAAGCCACTGGCGAAGATAACCTCGTAAACCGCCGAGAAAATTCTTACGGCAAAACATCATTCTTGATTCGATATGAGGATTCGACGATGAGACAATGGAAAACAATTTGATTCAGAGAACTTCAAAGAATTCTGCAAAAGCATTGGGACAAAACTAGCCTTTGCCTCAGTATACCACCTAGAGTCCAATGGTGCTATTGAAAGAGCAAACAGAATAGTGTTTTCAGCAATATCAAAAACATTGCTGGGCCTACGCAAAGGAAAATGGGTAGATGAATTACCCAGAGTGATTTGGTCACACAATACATCTATCTCAAGAACAACAGATTCACACCATTCAAAAGCGCTTTATGGAGAAGAGGCCATGATGCCGAAGAGATCAAGCACGAAAGCCTCCAAGACAACGAGGCGACTAATGTTGCAAGATGAAGAATATGCAAAAGAAACAATAGAAGCCATAAGATCTGAAGCAGGTCAAAAACATTGGAAAATATCGGTCCCAAACCAAGAAGTGGAGAGACTCTCGGTGGTAAGGAAAGACATAAAACATGGAGACCTTGTACTCAGAAGAAAACCCAACGCACAACTTGCTGGCAAACTACAGCTGAAATGGGAAGGCCCATACACAAAGCAATGGCAAAGCAGTCGCCCTGCTCTTTCCACTTGACCGACAAATGAAGGTGTCACGACAACCCACACTGAATATTGGCATGCCTTCAGAGATACTACATCTAGGCAATGTAACAAAGGGCAACCTCCACAAATAATAAGCGGAGGCCCTCCGTTCATTTACCTTTCAGCTTTTTTTCTTCAAACCAAAAAAATGTAAAAGAGCTCGTACTTTTTTCCTCACTGTGGGAACTCAAGCGGAGGTGAGGTTTTTTAACGAGGTAGGCTCAATGTAAAAATCCTCTACAAGTATAAAGAGGTAATTCCCCAAAAGAACGCTTGAAAAGTTCAAAACCGAAAGCGGCCAGCTCTGGCGCCGCAATATTCGGTGAACAAAAATAAACACAGGTCCTTTCAAAGCGCCGGCCACAGGCATTGACAATTTGAAACGACCTCTATGGCCAAACTGGCCTTCGACCTTGACAAAGACCTGTCCAAATTCAGGCATCAAGGCAGAAACCGTATTGGCCAAACTAGCCTTCGACCTTGACAAAGACCTGTCCAAATTCAGGCATCAAGGCAGAATCCACCTAGGCCAAACAGGCCTCCGACCTTGACGAAGACTTGAACAAATTCAGGCATCAAGGCAAAACCACCTTAGCCAAATAGGCCTCCGACCCTTGACGAAGACCTGACCAGATTCAGGCATCAAGGCAAAAACAACCTCGGCCAAACAGGCCTCCGACCTTGACGAAGACCTGAACAAATTCAGGCATCAAGGCAAAAACAACCTCGGCCAAACAGGCCTCCGACCTTAACAAAAAAACCACCCCAAGCATCAGGGGCAACACCATTATGGCGCTAGAATCAGGAAGAAAGTCTCCGCCATCAAAAACAAGAAAACGAGGAAAAGGTCTTACAAAACCCTGTCACTTAGGCACTAGGCCTATTTACTTCAAAAGATCTCAAAAGGCAAGAATAATTCAAGCAAGATATAGGCCATTAAAGCCAAGATACATTTCAACAAACAATGTACCAAAAAATTTAACAACCAAAAGACACCACCCCGCTATAAAATGGGTTCCCCCCACGCCCTTAAAACCTCAGTCAGCAAAAGCCGCAAGGTGGGAAGAAGGCAGAGCACAAGCACAAGCCACAGCAACGACCATGGAGGCAGGGGTCTCCTTAGATATCTAAGTCGGCCGTAGATATTGTATGAAAACTCATAAAATCAGAGGCACCAGTAGACGGTCGGAGGCAGTGGGAAAAAAGACAGGAACTACGGCACGGTGATGAACAGCGCACGCCTACAGAAGAAGGGGGATATCGCATGAAATCTCATAACATCCCCCTGACGCCGGAGACCTAACCTGCCATCTCCACAAATAAAACATGTCCCACGGGTGTGCAGCGTCGGAGGCCCATAACACCAGACAGCTAAAACACCCAGCTAAAGAAATCCCAAAAGTCTCCGTCGTCTGCACAAGCTGCGCCAAACCTACTATCGGATCACACACCGATTCAGCAAGCCTCGTCAGGTGGACTTCAAGTACGCCTCCGTCAGCCAAAAAAACTGCAAACACTTCTACCCCGGCCATCAAGCAAGCATAGAGAAGGAGAGAACATGGGGCGGAGGTCCTGGCCACCACCTCTATATCGCGCACGTTCACCCAAGCAAAGGCCCACGGTGTGCAAGCTCGGGACTAGACGAGATATGTAAACAAGCACAACAGACATAAGCCCCCGCACAAGCAATCAAGAAAGTGAACCTGTTTTGTATTCCATAAAACGTCAAGTTGCATTCTTACAGGACACAAACTTACAATAAAATCCAAACTATTGTGGCAGAGGTCCACGCCAAGCAAGCGCGCGAGTAAACCCAGCGCGCTAGTCGTCTATGTCAAACTTAACTGACTCAAACACGTCGCGCGCAACACTGCGGGGAAAGGCCGAACGGCAATACTCCCAAAGCTCTCCGCTCACATAAATACCGTCGTTGTAGAGAGTCAAAGGCGCAACATCTTGCGCAGGCTCCCGGTTTGGAACCTGCGCAAGGTTAAAATTTTCAACAAAATCATTCAGAACAAAAGAAACTTTATTTACAAGAGTCCAACTAGACTACAATATGCAAGTCAAAACAACTAAGTCCTACAAAGAGCCTAGACCTCCAGCGCATCGGCCACAGTAGAAGTCCCTAGAATGGAGCCCGCATCAACTGTGGACGGGGATGGCGCATGCGGCCTCCGACCATCACCGCCGCCGATCGTAGCGCCCATCGGAGCGCCAACGGCGGCGGAGGCGTCGCCCGCAGTCATCGAACACGGAACTGGCAGAGGCCTGCCCACAAGACTCTTCTGCGCATCCTGTAGCACAGGTTAAAATATCAGTGGCACATGCAATGAAAGCCTTCGTAGCTTCACAAAAAGCAAGGAGAGAAAAATAGCGACTACAAAGACTAGAAATACCTTCGCCCTCTTTTCCTTCGCCAATTTTCGGGCAGCAGGTCTCCCAAATGGAGCCCAAAAGTACCCAATGAAATTTCTCAAGGTTTTTCACAAACCAAGAGAAGTCTCACCAAGCTCCTCCGGACCCGGCAGCGCTCCATCCAGAATACTTTCGCTATGCGTGCACCCGCCGTGCACCAAAAGCTTGGCGTAATTCGCTACTCTCGCCAGCGCCCCGTAGTCCGTGCAGCCATTGATCAGACCAGGGAGCTTCGCAAGGTGACGCTTTATCCAGGAGATGAGGGCGTAGACGCTGTCTTCCTTCGGAGGAGCGGATGTTTCACCTCCGAACTCGGCAACGATGGAATGATAATGGCCAACGGTTGCAGCAAGGACCCCCTTGACCGAGTCCAAACGCCTTGTCGACAAAGACAGCTGTTCCACCACCGCAGCCGCGGATTCCTTCTCAGAGGCCAGCTCTCGCCGGAGACCCTCGGCCAACTCATTCGCCCTGCGGGCCTACTCGGCGGACAAAGCTTTCACATCCCGGGCCTTGGCGAGATCGGCCCACAAAGCCTCCTTTTCTTGTTCCTTCTCCGCTAGAGAAAGGCGGAGAGCTGCAAGGGAGTTGGCCAAACCCCCTTTTTCACCTTCTAGGTGCTCGTTCTCCGCCTTGAGTGCTTCAATCGCAGTATCTCGGTCGGAGACCTTGCGAGTGCAGCGCTCTTCCATAACAACAGCCGTGTGATACCCCTGCGATCAGAAAGAAGACCAAGGCGATCAGCAATAGAAACAAAAACAAGTCTAAAGGCGAACATACACCAAAAAAGGCAAACCGCCGAACACGCACCAATCTCTGGTGTTCTAGATGAACACAGAGAAGTTCGAAGAAATCCATGTCCCTCAGACGCTGTTTGAAGCGATCTGTTCAAAGAAGAACAAACAAACACAAAACAATAAGGTGAGAAAAGCAAATCTCACAATAAATAAACAAACTGCCAGAGACCACCTCCGATGTCTCCAAGAACCCCAAGATAGCACTCTTCCCAACCTGAGATAGAAGTGTCGGAGGAGCCTGCGTAGCAAAAAAAACACAACAACAACAACAACAACTCAGGTCAGAGGGTCGATCAAAAATAGGCAATAACAACAGGCCAAAAGACGAGTAAGATAAAAACACTCTATACTCACTCGGACCCGGCGCCATCAGCCCTAGTTGCCTCGGACCAAACTTGACGCTGGCAGCGGCCGCTCGCTCCTCCGGGGTGAGGAGTCCAGCCATGACATCACCTACAAAGCAACAAGTACACAGTATTAGCACTTGGTACAATACATAAACAAATAAACCGGGCGAAGACAGTAAACACAAAAATATGCGCCAAACAAACTTACTCATAAAAGGCCTAGGCTGGGCCGCCTACCGAGCCCCCTAGGCAGATGTCTCCGCCATATCATGCGATGAAGGCCCAAAGGGCTGGCTCTCCTCAGCCAGCAGCCTGGCGGGCGGAGGGCTCGAAGAAGACTGAGCCGCCGGGGCCTGCTCAGCAAGCACAGCCTCCGGCTGCCCGATGTCTGCCGCTGGCACGGAGGAAGGCGCAACAACAGCGGGAAACAAAGGCGCGTGCTGCAAGGCGACCCCCGCGCCATCTTCAGAACTTGAATACAGCCCGCCAAAAATGTCAGGCATAGGATCAGCGGCGCTAGCCTCCGGCTGTTCGGCGACACTCGTAGCACCGTGCAAGGAGCACGCCGGGGCAGCGCTGGCCTTCGGACGCCCAGCATCGCTCACAGCGCTGCTCACAAGGCGCACCGGAGCTCTAGGAGAGTCATGATCCTCGCCGCTCGTGACCCGCACGTCCACTGATGGGACGGAGGAACTCTGAATGTCTTCACTGCCAGCGGAGGCAACGCCAGCACTACCGGCCGAAGACGCGACCGCCACAATCACCAGAGCACCGGTCTTCTTCTTCTTTTTTGCAGGCGCCTGAGCAACAGTGGCGCCCTTCCTCTTCTTGGACTCGGCCTCCGCCATAACATTCTTCGTGAAGGCCTTCTTCTTCTTGTTGTCAATTGAAGCTAGGACCTCGGCGGGAACCTCACGCTCTCGGTAGACGATCCCGAGCTCCTCAAAAACATGATTGAGCCACGGCATGGTGCCCGCCATGGCTCTCCGAGACGTGTACTCATGCTCAGAAATTTTGCCAACCAACCCGACGGTGGCCTCCTCAACGTCGGCAACGAAGCTGTCCTCCGTCACCCCCTCCCCTAAAGACCGGGCAAAGCGGGGGAAAGGAATCTCGGCCTCCGGACCAAAAACAGGAACCTTCACCTTTTCTAGCCGAAAGGCTAGGTTGTCCTTGCCCAGGGGCCAGTAGTTGGAGGCCATAATCTCCTCCACCAGGTCGCGGCCCCCGGAGTAGCGGCACGCAGCCGCAAAAGCCCCATCACAAGCCTTCCTCGCCGGAGACTTTTCCTCCGGCGGATCCACGCGCGTATGCGGCGCCATCTCCTCCATTCTTGAAGTCAATGGAGACTCCACGACCTTCGCACCATCCTCGGTAGTGCCGCGGACCCCGTAGGTCTTCACGTAGAACCACTGCTCAAGCCAGCCGCGGTCCCACTTGCCCTTCTAGCAAAAAGAAAGCTCCAGGCGGTCTACGCCTTGGTTCCTCTTCGACATGAAGGTGCAACTACCATACTGGTAGGTCACCTCCACCTCCTTGCCCTCCCGCACCTCCTTCTTCTTCTTCGGCTGCTTCTGCAGCTCATAGTACACGCAGAAGGTGTCCACATCCAGCTCGGCACCATAAGAAACACACGCCCAGCAAAATTTGCTGAGCGTAAGGAAGGCCGTAGGGGTCAGATGGTGAACCTGGACGTTGAACGTCTCCAACACCCAGCGGAGGAAGGGGACATAAGTCACGAAACACCACCGCATGCCCCTCCTCCGGCTCCGGAATGGTCTGGCCGGGTGGAGGGATTTTTACCCTTGAAGAAGGAAAATATGATTCCTTCAACATCTCCGCGACGGCCTCTTCAGTAATGGAGGAGGGGCCGAAATCCCATGACTTTATCACCATGTCTCTGGAATCCATAGCGATCAGGTCTCCAACGGACTTGGAGACACTCCCCAAATCCTCCTCCACTAGCTTTTCAAATTCCAACGCGGAGGCGGAGGCAAGCATGCACTCTTCAAAGCGCGCACTCCAGCCGGTGACCCTAACGCCGAGAAGGTGGCAATAGGGTCCGAAGAAGGCGGGCCGGCGAGTATGGGTAGAGGCGGAAAAGAAAGCCACCACGGCGACAGCCTAGGCCGTAGACGCAAGCGGAAAGACGGAACACGCGAAGGCAGCTCAGGCGAAAGCGAAGAGAGCAGAGAACGATTTCTCAGAGGCAAGGAAAGCGAATGAACAGTGCAGGGGGGACCCCGCCACCAACCCCGCCCGTATATAGGACGCGGGCGGGCGGTTCGGCTACCATCGTACAACGGTCATCTCCGGACAATTCGCCTGCCGCCCAACGGTCATCTCCGAAGAAGTCGCAAGGTATACAACGGAAAGCAATACGGTGTAAACGGCCACAGCGTAGGACAACGGCTAGTTTTGCAGCCTAACGGCTACTATGACAAGACCAGCGGCCATGCCAGAGCGGGCCAGGGGAGAACCTGCGGGGATCGGTCGGAGACGTGACTATGCGCAGTCTCCGCCCCCGCGGACGTCCATGCTTAGGGCGTTTTGAGCTGACGACCTGCTCGGGCGGACCGTGGTCTCAAAAGGGGGAACTGTTGTAACATGACCTCCGAGAGTGGTGGAGACCTACGTGGCCAGTAGTTCGCAGAGACATCTCCAACCAACTACCTAAGCAAAGGCCCGGCTACCATGCCTCTAGACCCAGAAAGATGATGGTTTCTCAGACTGCTTGCAGGATGCCGCCGGTGACCCTGGCGCAGCCTTTGCCCGGTTAGCTCGTAGGCGTCTCCGAGCAGAGGGGGCGGAGGCCACCCCACTGCAAGGCTAATCAAGTGGCAACGTTACCTACGTGTGTGTGCATGTAACCAGAGGAAGGCGCTCGTGGACGGCGTGGGCACGCCGGTTCGGCCTTCGCTCACAGGGGCAGAGACCCAAGCAGAAGGACGGCAATGCTGGGCATCGGGGGTCTGCGGCCTCGGTGCCCCAGGGGTGGAGACCGATGGCGGAGGCCTAGAGGCCCATCATCGAATCCTGAGGCCTGCTGGGCCGACTGATCGTGCAGGCCCAGTACCTGAGGGCGGCAAGACAAGATTACCCCCGAGAAGAAAGGCGAGTAGTGGGATATTCTGAGAATATACTGTAGCAGTTGAAGGGTACTATTGTAAACTCTGTAAAAGTGGTAGTTGAGCCCTATAAATAGGGAACACTTGTAACAGTACGGGAGGTTGGTGGATGAATTAACAAAACCCTAGTTTTACGTGCCGTATCCCTACACTTCCACTTGTCGTGTCTGTTTCCCGAGCCTCAGCCTGAGGGCAACGCTTGGTGGGCGGAGGCCTCCACCTCCTCCACATTGTCTGAGACCGCAAGTCTCAACAAATCCCTCGCCCAACAAATTCGTCAAGCGGTCGCGGTCATGAGTCGCTTTGCTGTCCCTTCCCGGCGCATGGCACCGGCCCCGCGCACCGATCCACCATGCACCGCTCGAAAGTTGTCCACCGTGGCACGGCCTGTCGCTGCGCTAGGTGTCAACCGGTCGCTCCCGGCTCACCCCGGGATCACAGCAGTAGTAGTAGGCTACTGCTGCGCCGCACTTCGAGCTGGCTGGCCTAGTGGCCTAGCACGCGCACGCTGGCCCCAGCTCTGGCCGCCCGCACCCGTGGCATTTAGCGCTAGATTTTTTTCTGGTCCCCGTCGCCGGCCCCGTCCCGTGATGCTACGCTTCTGCATGCGTCGCGTCGAACTACCGTGGTGCTGCCGCCTCAGTGAGCTCTGTCGTGCACCCTCGGAAGGGACTAGTGCACGGGTGTTGTTGGTTGGGTCCTGTAGTCTGGACTCTATGTGTGGATTCTCTCTTTCCTCTGAACAAAGTAGTGGATGGATGCTTTGTTTTTGCGTAAGTTTGATGCCATACCATTTCAGAGGCAGCGTGATGAGTTGGCGTTTCCACTTGGGAGAAGATGCGGCCAAGAACTCCTGCACTTGGAAACAAAACCAGAGGAGTTTTCTTTTATATAGCATTTGATTTGATTTGATTTGATTTGATTAGAGAACGTGGTAAGCTGCATGGGCCACGATTTCGCATGTTTTGCAAGTAGTATGATATTATAAGTGCATAGTTGTCGAGTATCGATATTAGGGATACGCAAAGCAAGTTAGCGCCCATGCTGACTTCCTTGGATGGCTGAAGACATATTAAAAGGTCTCACCAGACCCTATGGTCACGGGCTCCGTCTCCCCCGATCTCGAGGCCGCGGGCTCCGTCTCGCTCGACCCCAAGGACGCGGGTTCTGTCTCGCCCAAGGCCACGGGCTCCGTCTCGCCCGACCCCAAGGACCCGGGCTCCGTCTCGCTCGACCCCAAGGATTTGGGTTTTGTCTCGCCCAAGGCCGTGGGCTCCGTCTCGCCCGACCTCGAGGTCGTAGGCTCTGTCTCGTCCGACCCCAAGGACGCGGATTCCGTCTCGTAAGACCTCGAGGACGCGGGTTCTGTCTCGTCCGACGGGGACCCATACCGCCGCCAACCACCCCAGGTCCAAGCGTATGGGCCTGGGTCCTAACTATGATGCCAAGGAAGAGGCTGACAAGCCTCGATATAACCCGTGGCCATAACAGACCATACCTTGGGATTCACATCAAGAATAGTGTCGGACGTGCCGGTGCTGTTCTGTCTAATCCTAGTACAGACGCTGACAGGCGCATCAGTTCACCACGATGTCCACCGGGAAGGAGTGGAATGCCATGACCGGTAGATGACACCTGCGTATGGCGCCAGTGATGAATAGGGCCACGACATGGCGCCGTCGCTATTGACATCTACAGGATCGCGTGGGACCCTCATGAAGGAGAAGAAGGACCCGATAGCCCTGAAAGCCTTCTTCTCTCTTGTTCTTCTCCTTTTCCTCCTCTGTAACCCGCGCTTTCCCTTCGTATATAAAAGGGGAAGCAAGGCGCCCCTACCGAGGATATGAACACAAGAGCACGACACGAGCACACGACTGAGGGGCAAGCGAGCTCTCAGCATCCGTTCACTTCTTCCACCAGAGACTTGGGATCATCTCTCTCGCCTGTTTGTAACCCCTATTGCAAACCAAGTGCCGGTAACACGAGCAGCAATGAACTGGACATAGGGACGTTCCGCCCAAACCAGTATAAACCCTTGTGTCCTCCGAGCACACCATCCGAGCCAGACGTGCAAATAGAAATTTACTCGTCGGTGGTCCGAAAACACCGACAATTGGCATGTCAGGTAGGGGCATTTTGCGCGTCTAGACGTCCACATCAGGCTTCGGTTGGCTAGTCACAGCGTCAGCTGGGTCCCAGGAGTGCACGTGCGCTTCGGGAACCTGGAATTCAACGTTACGACGGAGGGAGAGTTGGCGCAGGTTTCGACCGCCGTCCAGCCTCTCCACTCCGTCGGCCTCTACGCGATCGCCGAGACGCTTGAAGAGCTATAGCTGCACGCACCGGAGGCCTGTGCCCCCGTGAGCGACCAGCTCCTCGGCTTTGATTACAAGAGGCTAGAGTGCCAGCTCGGTGCTGTCCTGGGACCCTAACCGTCCTAGGAGGACCTGTGCTGCCTCACCTTCTCGTTCACCAATGTCATGACATAGCTTGCTGGGAGAGAGCCGCTCTCCCCGGAATACCTCATCCGGAGCGCCCCGATAGCACTCCCATTCGGTCTGCGCAACGCCGCAGAGACCGTTGGCCACCTTGTGGCGCAGCGTACGCTCTAGTCCCCTACGAACGACGAGTTCCTGGGGATGATCGAATACGTCATGAAATCTTTCCACGACCTTCTCGCGGGAGAATCGGAGTCGCCCTCCGACTCTGACTCCAGCAAGGAGAGCCATCACCCCTCATGAGAATGTTTCATGGCAGGTACCCCTGAGGGATTCATCGAAAGCATCCATGAGGGAGGGGCCACCCCAACAGACAACCTTGATGACGAGGTTGAGGGGGGTGCAGGGGCCCTACCTCGCCTATGGGTAGAGCAGCTAAGGGCATGGCATCAAGAGCTCTAAGAAGTAGGACTCCAACTCAAGTAGGAATGTGAAGAGCTCGAGCGAGAGCTCGAGCGCCATGTAGACGGTGGGCGTGCGCGCGCCATGGGCTGCGACGTGAACCGGAGGATCATCGAGGATGACGAAGCCTTCCCACACTTCATCCGGGCAAGCTAGAACATCGCTGTCGTGGCGGACTTGCTCTACGGGCTTTTGGGGCCGACGACACCTGAGGATCATCGAGCCCATCGTGGGATTCACATGCTACTCGAGCGTGCGGCGATGCAGCAGGCCGAGAGCTCGCTGTCCCAACGACGCGAGCTCGACGCCAACCAACACGAGCCCTTAGAGCGACCCGACAGGGACGTGTCAGTCCACCAGGCGCAGCGAGGCGGTAGGCCATGTGCCACGGCCCTAGTGCATGAGTGTCTTGGCCTCCACCGTGACGTGCGCAACACCCTGGATGCCCACAGGCGTGCCCCCAGTGATGAGAGGGAGGAGGCAAGCCGTGGCTACCACCCTTGTCGTGGCGGACGCTACGACCGCGGCGAGGACCGAAGCCGAAGCCCTGACTTGCCAGGACCTCAGGCCTTTGGCTGACACATCCTCAATGTTGTCTTTCCACTATGGTACCGATCGCCGTTCAACATCCCAAAATACTCTGGGGAAACAAACCCTAGACCATGGCTCAAGAATTATCGGTTTGCTTGCCAAGCCGGTGGAGCGGATAGTGACAATTTCATTATTCGCAACCTTCCATTATTCCTGACTGATTCAGCGTGAATGTGGTTGGAACACCTTCCGCCCAAACAAATCCAAAGTTGGATGGACCTAAAAGAGATCTTCGTGGAAAACTTCCAGGGCACATACGCGCCACCGTATGTAATGAGGACATGACACCCATGCATACGACCATGTTTGGCTCATGGTATGGCAGGGTAGGAGGCCAACAAGGGTGTCCAAGTCAAGAAGGATGCCCGAGGCTAATTCGGTTCGAGTCCCCGAGGTGGAGGCCCAAAGCAACTCAAGTTCGAGCCCGTCTCGGATTCCAGGACTAGTCTACCTTAAACTGGTCACCCAGGACGCATCTGGACTCCATTTTTGATGATCCACACATGGATGGAAAGCTAATTAGATAAGGAAGCCAATCCAAGTGGTTTCACATCAAAAGCTCTTCGGAATCAATGGGAATCATCGAAATAAGTCAGCATCTAGAATCTTCCTGGGTGCTGCGACACCGTCTTTTGGTCTGTTGGACCGTGTATAGTGTTTGGGCCCATTAGAGGGCGTGTCCAGGGGGTGACGCCCAAGACTCTATAATTAGCAGCCATTGTTCGCCTTAGGTTTTGGATTTTGTTTAATTCTTGATTTCCTCGTGAAACAAACATCGTTTTGCTGCAACTGTGCCGCCAAAACTGCTTGCTGTGAATCAGGGCCCCAGTTCTTGATCTTGTTCGCCTGTGGTGATTGGTCCTTTCGAATAAAGACTTGAACTCCTTCTCATTATCATAAGCCTCATATTTATTTGCAATTTCAGATTGCGTTTATCCCGTTCTTGCTTGTGTTCTTGATTCACTTGTAGGAAAGCCTTCTCGGCGAGGTCAATCGCGTTCGCGTGGTTGATAACCAACAGAGCAGTGGTGCAACGGTTGCGGGGGTCTGAATCAGTCTTGGTTTGAAGCCTAGATCGTGAACGTTGAGTCTCCACCAATCGACGCTATCATACATTTTGGAAGATCGGGCCTAGTCTACATCAAGTGGTATCAGAACCCTTGTTGCCCGTTATGTATACCTTTGTTTTTCCCTTTAGATTGAATCTATTTTTGCATTACCTAAAGTCCAGAAAAAAGCCAAAAAATATATACTGCCACATATTCCTTGTCCTATAGCTCCTTTGCGCCTTTGCAATATTATAATTTCAGTTTGCTTTATTGAACGGTTGTCCCTTGTTATGTCGTTGTGTTCGTCATTTTAGGTTTTGTTCTAGATCTTTAGTTCTTTACTACTCGGTCCTATTTTCTTGTGTTGAAGAAAACGAAAACATGTGCTGTTGTTTTCGGTGAGAAAAAAGAGGCCGTCAGGTTTACCATCCATATATGTGAGAATGTGTGATCATTAGAAGGAGAAGAGAATGAATAGGAAGCTTGCATTCAATTTGGATTCTTCCTTGGCATACACATTTGGTTTTTGGATAGCTACTTTTGGAAGCTTGGACATCATGCTACCTTTGATCCTTAGGATTTGAGTCTTGCATCTCATTAGTTTGTATACTGCAAGATATATTTGAAGCTTGTACCTTGCGACACTCCTGGTGAAAGAGAATACAGAAAGAAATAAAAAAAAGCAAAAGGCAATATGTGCAAGAAAAAAAGCCGCACAAAAAAAGGCAAAGAGGTGAAAAAAGAGCCGCACCTAATAAAAAAAGAAGAGCAAAAAAAAGTGCAAAAAAGAAATCAGATGTGCTTGCATCCTTTTGAGTCTTTGTACTGAGTTGTATTGCTGCTTGCTTGAACTAAGTCTAGGACGAGCTTAGGCCGGCGACATAGACTAGCTTGGGACTACTTTTCAATCTTGCAATTTCTGAATTAAATTATTGCTATTCCTTGCTACTATATTGTGCCTGTCCAAGCTCCACTTTCTTCTAACCAAGTATAGGTTCACCTTACAACTGTTACACTCGAGCTACAATGGTATCACATATTATGTTATTGGCAAATATAACAACAAAGGACAATATATGATACATCGAGTATATGTTCGTAGTAATATGAATTCTCCTTTTGTTGTACAAGATTATGATCGTTTAGAGGGCAGCCATAATAATACAAACATTTTCTCATGTTCCTCAAATAAACAAGTTCACTTCCAAGAAGGGGAGCATTGTTGGTTGCTACCTATGTCTGCTAGAACAGCTATTCCTGCATTGTCTTTGGTTAGTTCTAATCTTTTGCAGGATAGTGTTGACATGCATCGTGTGCATTCGGATCATGGAGTCTACATGCTTGCTGAAATTTTTATGCGAGATGACATGCTAGAAACTTGGAAACATGGTCATGTTCCTTCTCATAATTATTTCAGTTCCCTTTGTCTTCACAACCCCATTCTCCTTTGTGTTGTGCAGGATCAGTTTCAAGCACAATCGACGCCGAGGATGGCTTTTCGTCAAGAAGGGGAGGATGATGAGGACATGACACCCATGCATACGACCATGTTTGGCTCATGGTATGGCGGGGTAGGAGGCCAGCAAGGGTGTCCAAGTCAAGAAGGAGGCCCGAGGCTAATTCGGTTCGAGTCCCCGAGGTGGAGGCCTATAGCAACTCAAGTTCGAGCCCGTCTTGGGTTCCAGGACCAGTCTGCCTTAAACTGGTCACCCAATACGCATCTGGACTCCATTTTCAATGATCCACATATGGATGGAAAGCTAATTGGATAAGGAAGCCAATCCAAGTCGTTTCACATCAAAATCTCTTCGGAATCAACAGGAATCGTCGAAACAAGTCAGCATCCAGAATCTGCTAGGGTGCTGCGACACCGTCTTTTGGTCCGTTGGACCGTGTATCGTGTTTGGGCCCATTAGAGGGCGTGTCTAGGGGGGGTGAAGACCAAGACTCTATAATTAGTAGCCGTCGCTCTCCTTAGGGTTTAGATTTTGTTTAGTTCTTAATTTCCTCATGAAACAGACATCGTTTTGCTGCAACTGTGCCGCCAAGGCTGCTTGCTGTGAACCAGGGCCCCAGTTCTTGATCTTGTTCGCTTGTGGCGATTAGTCTTTTCGAATAAAGGCTTGAACTCCTTCTCATTATCATAAGCCTCATATTTATTTGCAATTTCAGATTGCGTTCATCCCGTTCTTGCTTGTGTTCTCGATTCGCTTGCAGGAAAGCCTTCTCAGCGAGGTCAATCGCGTTCGCGTGGTTGATAACCAACGGAGCAGTGGTGTAACGGTTGCGGGGGTCTGAATCAGTCTTGGTTCAAAGCCTAGATCATGAACGTCGAGTCTCCACCAATCGACGGTATCATACCTTTTGGAAGATCGGGCCTAGTCTACATCAGGATGTGACTCAAAGTAGTGATGCAACTTCCTCTTAGTGATAAGGACGACGTACAGGAGTTTCTTGATTTGGGGGTAGCGAGTCCTGGAATCAGACAAGACCATGCTAATGAAGTACATGGGACGCTGTACTTTGAGGGTGTGTCCCTCTTCTTCTCGTTCTACCACCAGGGCGGCGCTGACCACTTGCGTGGTGGCTGCAATGTAGAGCAGAAGTGGTTCTCCATCGGTTGGGGGGCCAGGATCGAGGCCTTCGTTAGGAGCTGCTTGACCTTGTCAAGTGCCTCATCGGCCTCGGGCATCCATTCGAAGCGGTCGGCCTTCTTCAGACGATGATAGAGGGGGAGACCTCGTTCACTGAGGCGTGAGATAAAGCGGCTGAGCGCGGTGAGGCATCCTGTAATTCATTGTACCCCCTTTATGTTCTGGATTGGGCCTATTCTTGTGATAGCTGAGATCTTCTCTAGGTTGGCTTCGATGCCGCGCTCGAAGATGACAAAACCCAGCATCATACCCCTTGGGACCCTGAAAACGCACTTCTCGAGGTTGAGTTTGATATCATTTGCTCGAAGTTTCGTGAAGGTCTGCTCTAGGTCGGCAACGACCTGGTCAGTCAGTTTGGATTTGACCACGATGTTGTCGATGTAGGCCTCGATGGTCTGCCCGATGAGATCCCTGAAATACTTGAGCATGCAGCATTGGTATGTAGCCCCCACATTCTTTAGGCTGAACGGCATTGTGACGTAGCAGAACGATCTGAATGGGGTGATGAAAGATGTCACGAGCTGGTCGGACTCTTTCATCGTGATTTGATGGTACCCAGAGTATGCATCAAGGAAGCAAAGGGTTTTGCACCCTGAGGTCGAGTCGACTACTTGGTCTATGCGTGGCAAAGGAAACAGATCCTTTGGACATGCTTTGTTGAGACCCGTATAGTCAACACACATTCTCTATTTCCCACTTTTTTTGTACAAGAACAGGATTGGCTAACCACTCGGGGTGGTATACTTCCTTGATGAACTCGGCCACCAAAAGCTTAGCAATCTCCTCGCCGATGGCCCTACATTTCTCCTCGTCAAAGCAACGCAGGCGCTGCTTTACCGGCTTGGAGCCTGGCCTGATCTTCAAGGCATGCTCGGCGACTTCCCTCAGAATGCCTAGCATGTCTGAGGGTCTCCACGCAAAGATGTCTCTGTTGGCGCGGATGAAGTCGGCGAGCGCGCTTTCCTATTTGGAGGAAAGCGTGGTGCCGATGCGCACCACTTTGCCCTCAGAGCCGCTGGGGTCTATGAGGACCTCCTTGGTGCCCTCTACAGGCTTGAAAGACCCGGCCGACCGCTTGGGGTCGGGCGCTTCTTCGATGACCTCCTCCCTGATGGGCGCAAGCTCTTGGGAGGCGACAATCGTCGTGGCATGTTCACAACACTCGACCTCACACTCGTAGGCACACTGGAAGGAGGTGCCGATGGTGATGACCCCGCATGGACCCAGCATCTTCAACTTTAGATAGGTGTAGTTGGGGATGACCATGAACTTCGCGTAGCATGGACGTCCTAGGATGGCATGGTAGGTCCCGTGGAACCCGACCACCTCGAAGGTAAGGGTCTCCATCCTATAATTGGTCGGATTCCCGAAGGTGACGGGCAGATCGATCTGTCCAAGTGGAATGGCCTGCTTTCCAGGCACGATGTCGTGGAAAGGCGCCCCGGTCGGCCGGATGTGTGATCAGTCGATGCCCATGGCGTCGAGCGTTTCAGCGTATATGATGTTGAGGCCACTGCCTCCATCCATCAGCACCTTGGTGAGTCGCTTCATGCTGATGATCGGGTCGACCACAAGCGAGTATCTTCCTGGCTACGGGACGCTTTCCGGGAGGTCGGTCCGATGATAAGGCGTGGCCGGCTCGACCGTATAGACCTCGCAGCGTGCAAGCTTCTGGAGGCGCTTGGAGTCTTAGGCTGCTGACCCTTCGAAGATCATGAGGCAGCCATCTAGTGTTGGAAAACCATCGTCCTTCCCCTCGGCGTCGTCTGCGGTTGGCCAGGGCTCCTTCCTATGCTCCCCCTTGTTGGAGCCTCTGGAGAAGAACCGCTTCATGAGGATGCAATCCTTATATAGGTGCTTGACAGGGAAAGCATGGTTCAGGCATGGCCCTTCGAGCAGCTTCTCGAAGTGGTCCGGGGTACCCTCGATGGGCTTCCAACCCCCCTTACGGTCGGCAGTGGCCACGAGCGAGCCCTCACGCCGCTGCTTGTTCTTCTTCTTGTTGGGGCAGTTAGAGGCGCCTTCGCTAGCATCCTCGTCCCGCTTTGCCTTGCCCTTGGGTCTATCAAAAATCGCCCCGACCGCCTCCTCACCCAAGGCATGGCTGGTGGCGATGTCGAGGAGCTCCTTGGTGGTTCGCGGGCCCTTACGTCCTAGCTTGTGAACCAGGGACTCGCAGGTGGTCCCAAACAGGAAAGCTCCTATGACATCGGCATCGGCGACGTCGGGCAGCTTGTTGCACTGCCAGGAGAAGCGCCGGATGTACCCACGAAGAGTTTCCCCGGACTTCTATCGGTGGTTTTTGAGATCCCATGGGTTTCCTGGGACGCGCATATATGCCCTGGAAGTTTCCCACAAAGATCTCTCTTAGATCCACCCAACTTTGGATTCGTTTGGGCGAAAGGTGTTCCAACCATGTTCGCGCCAAATTGGCCAGGAATAATGGAAGGTTGCGAATAATGAAATTGTCACTATCCGCCCCACCGACTTGGCAAGCAAACCGATAATCCTCGAGCCATAGTCTAGGGTTTGCTTCCTCGTAGTATTTTGGGATGTTGAACGGTGGTCGGTACCGCGGTGGAAAGACAACATTGAGGAGTGTCGGCCAAAGGCCTGAGGTCCCGGCAAGTCGGGGCTTGGGCTTCGGTCCTCGCCGCTGTCATAGCATCCACCAAGACAAGGGTGGTAGCCGCGACTAGCCTCCTCCCTCATCGCCCTAGGCACACCTGTGGGCATCCAGGGTGTTGCACGCGTCATGGTGGAGGCCACGACGCTCATGCACCGGGGCCGTGGCACGTGGCCTACCACCTCGCTACGCCTGGTGGACTGACACGTCCCTGTCGGGTCGCTCTGAGGGCGCACGTTGGTTGGCGTCGAGCTCGCATCATTGGGACAGCGAGCTCTCGGCCTGCTGCGTCGCCGCACGCTCGAGTAGGGTGTGAATCTCGCAATGGGTCCGACGATCCTCGGGTGTCATGGGCCCTGGAAGCCCCTAGAGCAATGCTGCCACGGTAGCGATGTTCTAGCTTGCCCGGGTGAAGTGTGGGATTGCTTCGTCGTCCTCGATGATCCTTCGATTCACGTCGTGGGCCACAGCACGTGCACGCCCACTGTCTACATGGCGCTCAAGCTCTCGCTCGAGCTCTGCACATTCCTACTCGAGCTAGAGTCCTGCTTCTTCGAGCTTTTGATGCCACGCCCTCAGCTGCTCTACCCATAGGCGAGGTAGGGCCCCTGCATCCCCCTCGACCTCGTCGTCGAGGTTGTTTGTTGGGGTAGCCCCTCCCTCGTGGATACTTTTGATGAATCCCTTAGGGGTACCTGCCATGAAACATTCTCGCGAGGGGTGATGGCCCCCCTGCTGGAGTCAGAGTCAGGGGGCGACTCCGATTCTCCCACGAGAAAGTCGTGGAAAGATTCTGCGACGTATTCAATCATCCCCAGGAACTCATCATTCGTAGGGGACTGGAGCATGTGCTGCGCCACAAGGTGACCAACGGTCTCTGCGGCATTGCACGGACCGAATGGGAGCGCTGTCAGGGCGCTCCGGATGAGGTATTCCGAGGAGAGCAGCTCTCTCCCGGCAAGCTGCGTCATGACATTGGTGAACAAGAAGGTGAGGCGGCACAGGTCCTCCCGGGACGGTCGAGGTCCTAGGACGGCACCGAGCTAGCGCTCTAGCCTCTCGTAATCGAAGTCGAGGAGCTAGTCGCTCTCGGGGGCGCGGGCCTCCGGTGCGTGCAGCTACCGCTCCTCAAGTGTCTCGGCGATCGCGTCGAGGCCGGCGGAGTGGAGAGGCTGGATGGCGGCTGGAACCGGCGCCAACTCTCCCTCCGTCATAACGATGAATTCTAGGTTCCCAAAGCACACGTGCGCGCTCGGGACCCAGCTGACGCCGTGACTAGCCAACTGAAGCCTGATGTGGACGATGAGACACGCAAAATGCCCCTACCTAGCGTGCCAACCGTCGGTGCTTTCGGACCACTGACGAGTAAATTTGTATTTGTGTGTCTGGCTCGGATGGTGTGCTCGGAGGACACAAGGGTTTATACTGGTTTGGGCGGAACGTCCCTATGTACAGTTCATTGCTGCTCGTGTTACCAGCACTTGGTTTGGAGTAGGGGTTACAAACAGGCAAGAGAGAGAATCCCAAGTCTCTGGTGGAAGGAGTGCACGGATGCTGAGAGCTCACTTGCCCCTCAGCCTATGCTCGTGTCATGCTCTTGTGTTGAGATCCCCGGTAGGGGCGCCTTGCTTCCCCTTTTATAGATGAAGGGAAAGCACAAGTTATAGAGGAGGAAAAGGAGAAGAACAAGAGAAAAGAAGGCTTTCAGGGCTATCGGGTCATTCTTCTCCTTCATGAGGGTCCCGTGTGATCCTGTAGATGTCAACAGGGATGGCTCCATGTCGCGGCCCTATTTGTCACTAGCGCCATGCGTAGGTATCATCTGCCGGTCATGGCGTTCCACTCCTTCCCGGTGGATGTCGTGGTGAACTGACGCGCCTGTTCGCGTCCGTACTAGGATTAGACAGAACAGCACCGGCACGTTCAACACTATTCTTGATGTGAATCCCCAGGTATGGCCTGTCATGGCCATGGGTTACATCAAGGCATGTCAGCCTCTTCCCTGGCGTCAGAGTTAGGACCTAGGCCCATATGCTTGGACCTGAAGTGGTTAGCGGCAGTATGGGTCCCCGTCGGACGAGACGGAACCCGCGTCCTCGAGGTCGGGTGAGACGGAAACCGCGTCCTTACGGTCGGGCGAGACGAAGTCTGCGGCCTCGAGGCCAAATGAGACGGAGCCCGTGTCCTTGGGGTCGGGCGAGACGGAGCCCGCACCCAAGGGGTCGGACGAGATGGAGCCCGCGGCCTCGAGGTCGCGCGAGACGGAGCCCACGACCTTAAGGTCGGGCAAGACCTTTTAATACGTCTCGAGCCATCTGGGGGAGTCAGCGTGGATGCTAACTCCCTTACTTTGTGTATCCCTAATATCGATACCCGACAACTATGCACTAATAATATCATACTACTTGCAAAACATGCGAAATTGTGGCCCATGCAGCTTACCACGTTCTCTCATCACATCAAATCAAATGCTATATAAAAGAAAACTCCTCTGGTTCTGTTTCCATGTGTAGGAGTTCTTGGCCGCATCTTCTCCCAAGTGGAAACGCCAACTCATCACACTGCCTCTGAAATGGTATGGCGTCAAACTTACGCAAAAACGAAGCATCCATCCACTACTTTGTTCAGAGGAAAGAGAGAATCCACACATGGAGTCCAAACTGCAGGACCCAACCAACAACACCCGCGCACCGGTCCCTTCCAAGGGTGCACGATAGAGCTCACCGAGGCGGCGGCATCACGGTAGTTCGACGCGACGCATGCAGAAGCGTAGCATCACGGGACGGGGCCAACGACGGGGACCAGATAGAAATCTGGCGCTAAACGCCACGGGTGCGGGCGGCCGGAGCTGGGGCCAGCGCACGCGTGCTAGGCCACTAGGCCAGCCAGCTCGAAGTGCGGCGCAGCAGTAGCCTACCAGCCTGTTTGCTTGTGTTTCAGGTAGAGCCTATTAACCCGCTAGCAGTGTTTTTCTCTAACAGCAAACCAGCACTAACTGGGCTTATCTGTCCAAAAACCAACCAGCGACCGGGCTCCACTGTTACTCATGCTATCCTGGCGTCCTCCTGCGTGACTTCGTCCGGGGTGAGCCGGGAGCGACCGGTTGACACCCAGTGCAGCGACAGGCCTTGCCGCGGCGGACAACTATCGAGCGGTGTGTGGTGGATCGGCGTGCGGGGCCGGTGCCGTGCCCCTAGAAGGGACAGCAAAGCGACTCGAGACCGCGACCACTTGACAAATTCGTTGGGCGAGGGATTGGCAGCGACAACGTCTAGGTGAAAGCTGCCTAGTACGGAGAACTGGGTAGTGATAATTGCCGTCACGGTCTAAGATGAGGCGCGGGAGCGTCGGCTGGGCATGGTATGGGCCTCACCTGGATAGCGAAAAGGTGCATATGGGGTGGGCTATATGGCCTTGCTGGACCCCGGGCCAAAATTCAGACAGGTTCACGAGAGAGCGGAGAATGGCGTTGAGGCTCGAGAGGAAGGGAAGAAATTTCAGGCCCCGCATCTCGGAAGGACCAAAGGAATCACGTCCAGGAAAAAAAAGGAATAAGCGAAGTTCCGTTTCGGGGGAAAGGAAGCTATTGATGTGCAAAACACACAAAATAGAACATCAGCTCTGAAAACTCAAAGAAGAATCTTTGCTCGCTCTCCCACTCACCTCTGCTTGCTCAGTTGCTCACGTTCCTATTTCCTTGGCCCCTCTAAGCCATGTCTTAGCTTGAGCCATATAGATAATTCAAATATTTGTATATCTTTGACAATTGATTTCAAAAAATTTATGTTTGGACTCTGGACTTTTTGGTCTGAATTCAATCATAGAGAAAAAAAACACTTTGTTTGATGGACTTTGGACTTAATCCCCTTGTTGCTATAGTCCTTTTCCTTCTGTTTATATAAAAGATTAAGCTATCCTATTTACATGCTATGGACCATGGTTAACCAGCCATTTTGTTGTGCACATTGTTCACCTTGTAACATGCTTATCTTACAAGAGCATAAACTACCAACCATGTAAACTTTACAATGACTAGCGCCCTGACTCTAAGCCCATAGCGATTTTCTTTGCAATGCTGAAGGACTCTGTAGTAACTGCCGAGCTGACCATAGAGGGAGGCTCTCCAAGCAAGCTGTCCAACTCTTCAGAATTCTCATGTGCCCATGGGTGTTGAATGACCTTCCTTAACCTATCAAGCTTATCTGCCACCTCCTTCATTGATGGCCTATTCAAACCACTCATCTCCAAGCACCGCCACGCTAACTTTGCAATCTCCTCGAGATAGTCCATGTTGCCATTGTTCTTGATTTGATCATCCAGGATATTCTCAAGCTTGTTTTCCTTCATCGCATATAGAAACCTCATCGATAGGCTCTTCTCATGCTCAGGCCCTTCAAGGTTGAATGCCTTCTTGCGTGTGAGCAACTCTAGGAGAACAACTCCAAAGCTATACACATCACTCTTGTCTGTCAATTGGCATGTTTGCATGTATTCCGGGTCCAGGTACCCACAAGTTCCTTGGACAAGTGTAACAAATTGTGATTTATCATTTGGTGCTAGGATGGATGCACCAAATGAAGCGACTTGATTTCCGCGAAGGGAAATCCACAGAGTCAAAGTGTAATAAGACCGTTGTAGATCATATTACCCAAATTCTAGTCGAATATCACATCCATACAATGATAATATCAGAGTACAAATAGTGCGAAATTACATAAATTATTACATCACCGTATTGGCGGAATCAAAAGTAGCATTCATTTAGAACAGCTTGAAGATAAGATCGCCAAACTCGAGCGTAGGAACGAACCCCTCAACCGTCAAACTCCTCGGAGCTATACTCGTCAGCAGAACCTGTGTGTCAAAATTTATCAGTACGATTTGTACTGGCCACTCCCACCCTATGAGCATTGCTTTGTGGAAATTGGATGCAAGTTGGATATAATCAAAAGAAACCTATAAGGCTAGGGTTTCCTATGTATTAGTATATCAAGTACATAATAATAGTTGGTCAAGTTTTAACACCATTCCCACACCCATTCCTCCCCATTCCCATTCCAGAGCTAGGTTTCGATCCCGGGATCGATATACCACCATCTCTACACCATCACCATACCACACCCATACCATCGCTCAGTCGACAGGCCAACTCCCTCTCGGCACTATCTCAAGGCTCGTAGCCCCTGGCTACGTCCGAACACTCACTCCCAGGGGGAGAAGAGAATGACTCATCTCTCTATCTAGTTTAAGCGAAACCTAGGAAAGGTCCATAGCCGACAAGTTGGCATATGTATCAATCGATCAACCATACACTCTGCAGAGGTTTTACATAACCACAAGATCCGCCTTCCTCGCTGACTGTCGTCAACTGGGCTGATTCCGGCCGCTTGCTAGCCTAGGATAATGCCACTCTACCATTCAGCCCTGGTACACCCCAAGTCTAGTCTGGGGTGGCTGAAACTGTGAGTCATGAGCCGGGTCCACAAGGTCTCCATGAAGTCTCGGAAGGGTGTGGGGGAAATCCTCCATGCCCCGTACCTCCCTCACACTGTCCGCTATCAACCTAGCAGTAGTGGCAATATCCTACCAAGTAGTCCGGTCGTCCCTCACCATATAGGGCAAGTGGTACGTAAGGCTTCCCGGTGAATCTGAGTACTAGTAAGTCCTTAGGGATGACCAAGCCAGAATGTCTTCATCAGGATTTCCATTTATCATGCCACCACAGCACCTCCACCCTGGGCTCCTCCCATCATAGGATCACACCTAGGGCCACCTCATATACCATTTACCCACCACAGGTGTCCATTCCAGGGGTGCCTAGATAGCACCCCACGGCAAGACTTGCCCCAGGCTCGTCGTATACTCCAACTTGGTCGACACAACCCTCACCCTCCACGCACCCAAGTCACACACGCAGCACTCTCCCCATGGTCCAGATAACACCAGTTTCCACCATGCATCAATGTAGTGCAAGCGTAGTAGAAGTAATAAGCAATGAAATATAATAGCAAGCGTGTGACTAGCCTAACGGCAGGGTGAGTAGGGGTAAGGTTGCGTCAAGGTAAAGGCCATCAAGAAAGCATACTACCATGCAAGTCCTACCATAGTGTGATCATGACAATAAAGTAAGCACTAGCATTTCTATATTAGCCATGCGTAATAGGTCCTATGAGATTCGGTGGGATGTGGCACCTTCAGTGTAGTCGTCTCCGTAATCCTCACGGTACTCACGATCCTCGTCCGTCCGGTTCTCCTCCGAGTCTACAAACGATCGCATTATAGTCGCGTTAGTGACGTCTATAGAATAGCACAAAGAAGCAATGAAAATTCAAAAGAGCCAAATGCACTCAAACATGGGTTCATTGCGTAGAGCTCGATTTTAGATGAATTTTGGTCCTGATTTCATATTTTTCTTAGGTCACATGAATTAGTTATGAATTTACGAAGATTAAATCCATTTCTAAAAATGAAAAAGGCTGAATTAATCCTGGGCTGACACGTGTCACGCTGTGACTGGTCCACATGACGTCATCATCTCGGTTCCGAGCTGACAGGCGAGGTCCAGCTGACGTCGGCATGACGTCAGCAACGTCATCCATTCCGATAGGTGGGGCCAGAGGCTCTTGGGTCACGGACATGTGGGTCCGACCAAAGTCAACGTCAAGTCAACGAGTGAGTCAACGGTCAACGGTCACTGACGTGTGGGGCCAGGGCTGCTGACGTCAGCAGCTGATGTCATCGTGACGTCACCCCGGCTGCGTTGGCTTCTGATGTGTGGGTCCTGCGTGACGTCAGCATGACGTCACCATCTGACATGTGGGTCCAGTGGCTCTGTGTCGCTGACATGTGGGGCCAGGTCAATGGTCAACGTTGACCAGTCAACTATCAATACGGGTCGGGTTCAAACTGGGCCTGGACAGGGCTGGATTTGTGCCGGGCTTGGCCCGCCACGTGGCATGATGTGGCGCTGCCACATCACTGCCATGGGCTCCTACTGGGCTTCGTTTCCAGGCTGTGGGCGTGAGCGTGGCTCACGGTGGACCAAGAGAAGCTGGTCTATGGACCTAAGGCAGGGTGCATGGTGGACCAAGTCTACCTCTCTTTCCTCGGGCATGGTCTACGAGCACCGGGTTCATGCGCGGGTGGTCAGCGAGGAAGAATCCTCTGTTTCCTCCCCGGCGTGCCCCCGCCGGTGATGTGCTCTCCGACGAGCTCCCGCAACGGCTCAGGCGTCCAATTGTGGTGGGGAAAAGCCTTCCCGTGCCATGGCGACTGCAACGGTGGGGTCGGGGCGACGGATAGGGCTTCCTAGGTCACTGGCCACGGCGAACGGCGGCTCGAGCACAACCGGCGTGTGGGGGTGGCATGGGTGCAGCGACATAGGCCGGGTCTGTGGTGCGCGAGAGTGTCACAATGCTCCAGCGGGCATGTCGGGCAGGTCAAAGGGTCTTCTAGAGCCCTCAGTGGCTTTGGCCACGGTGGCGGCTTGCTTCGGCCATGGCGGAGGTCTGGTGGTGGTCTGGTGCTCGTGGCCAAGGCACCGTGGCATGCTATCGACGACTCGGTCTACGTGGCTATTCTCCAGACGTCACGGCGGTGCTGCGACTACGTCCTAGTCCGGCGAGGCGGCGGGGTGCATGAGTGGTGGTGCACGGCACGACGGCGGCATCGTGAGCACGGCGTGCACACGCTCTGCTACGGCGTCCAAGGGCTCGGAGGTGGTCGCGGGTGTGCGTGTGAGTGTGCTGTGCTTGTGTACCCAGAGGCCGAAGATGTCCTTGGCCTACGCGCTCACGGTATGGAGCGCCATGGCTGGAGTAGCAAAGTCCGGCGGCAAGCAGGGAAGACTCAGGCACTCACCGTAGGTGCCGACGGTGAATGGATGGCGGTGCAGTGGCGGGTCGTGGCCGTGTAGCTCCGGAAGCAGTGCAATGCAGTGCCGAACCGCGTCAGTGATGAAGACGACGGCGTCGTCTTCAGCTCCGACGACTCCGGCAGCACGCGGGTGGCTCCGATCCTCCTCTTGCTTGCTCCTCACTCGTTCCCTCTTCTTCCTCTATCCTCTCTGGCTCGGGTGTGCGGTGGATGGCCACAAGGTGGCGGTGGGGCGTTGGGACAAGCTCTAGGGCACCTGGGGCCGAGGCTTTTATAGCCGAGCTCGGCCATGGAGCTCGGTGAACGGCGGATGGGGATCAAGGGCGATCGGAGGCGCGTGCCTGCATCCAACGGCGCGCGCGTGGTTGCGTGGGCGCGGCGCCAAGGGGACAAGGCCGTGCCCCGGGCGTGACCCCCTGGCCCGCCCCTGCCATTGCTGTCGGTCTCCGGTCGCGCGGCGGTTGAGGCGTGGGGGAAGACGACACTGTTGTTGGTGTGGCTGACGTGCGGGGCCAAGTGGCAGCGGCAGCAAGGGAAAGCGGGGAGACGCGTGGGTGTGGGCGACGCGTGCTGGGCTACTTGCTGGGCTGGCCGCGCGAGTTGGGCCGGCCTGCTGCTGCGCGCTGGCGGGGCTGCTTGCTGGGCTGCTGCGCGTTGGCGGGCCGAGAAGCTTCTTCTTCTTCTTTTTTCTTTTTCTGTTTTTCATTTCTTCTCCTTTGTTTGAATTCAAATTTGGTTTTGGTATTTGAATTCAAAATTGGTGCACCAAATTCATTGGAGTTTTAGATATGAGGCCCACAACATTCTTATATAAATATTAGTAATTTATTTAGCTATTTTGTATAACAAAAATAGGTGTAGTTTGTTATATATAAAAATAGAATTAGTTTTCTCTTTTTACATAATTATCCTTTGATTTGGATAATAATTACTTTATGGTGTGTTTCTTTAAAGGAGTTTTTAGGCATTACATAAAATAGATGAAAATCCAAACCACCATTTTAGTTAACAATGTATGCAACACTTTGTTTGTTGGAAATTAAATAAACATAACTAACAAATGACATGCCATGCTTATGTGTTGACTTGGGTTGGGGTTGTTAGACCTAATGCATCTCTTAGGTTGGGTTTCTATACATGACACTCATCATCACATGAAAGTTTTAAGAAAAATTTTGTAGTTGGTATTTTTGATGTATGAATTTTTGGGTTGTTACCAAAGTCGGAGACTTTTGCTGTACGTGTAGTCACCATCCAGGAGGATGTTGGTCGATTTGACATCACCATGGATGATTGGTGGAGATGCACATGAACGGAGGTAAGCTAAGACCTCTGCAGACTCATAGGCAATCCTCAAGCGAGTGCCCAAGGAGATGTGTTTGCCATGGTTTCCATGGATGAGATCGAACAGAGTACCATTTGGGATGAACTCGTATACTAGCATGGGCACTTCAACTTCAAGGCAGCAGCCGAGGATCTTGACAATGTTCTTGTGATTGATTTGGGATAGGATTAGCATTTCCTTGCCGAATTCTTTCCTTTGTTGCTCATCGATTGTCATACATCTCTTCACGGCTACTTCAGCATTGCTCTTCAAAACTCCCTTATAGACTTTTCCATGGCCTCCATGACCAATGACATGCTGTTCATCAAACCTGTTTGTGGCTTGTTGTAGTTCTTCTTCGGAGAAGATTTTGAATGCTACACCCTGTTGTGATTTCATCTCCTCAAATAGCAGCAGACCACCATGTTGTCGAAAATACATCTGTTTGATCCGGTGTAGCTTTCGCCTTTCTCGGATCAAATATGTACAAGTAATGGCAATCACAAGAACGACAAGTCCAACACTTCCACCTGCATAATTATTCAAAATGATCACTTTGGCTTACCCTTGGTCAACCGTCAGCACTAAATAAAAATGCCAGATCCCATCAGAGGTGAATGCAGGGGACATAAAAAAAAAGTGCATGCAAACTTCCTCGAAACCTACCAACAACTGGCGCCATCCAAACTGACTTCTGCTTTTTTTCGCAAACGCCATTGATCAAACTTTTTCCCGGCGAGCATGAACAATTATAACCCCCCACTGTATTTTTGCATATTCCAGCGCAAGGGTAAGTAACCTTGTCCTGGCACTCATCAATGTCTGAAACCGCACCAAAATGCTTTGTAAAAATCTCTGCGTGAGCACTTGAAATAAAAGAACAACAACTGGATAATAAAAGAATAATAATGGAGCTGAAGTGGAACCTGTGCATCCGCCTGCGATGTATGGATTGCCTTTGAATCCCCTGGAGCACTTGCATAGATAGCCTGCATCATTCGTGATACACTCGCTATAGTTGCTAACACACGCGTAGGGCACATTCTTGTCAATTTTGGCAGCTTCACATGTCTTCTGCGTAATCCCCCATTCCATCACGACAGGAGACCTCGAGTCGTCTCTGTCGTAGAACACTGAAGAGGTGAGATAAGTGGTGCTGAAGCTGAAGGCTGCTCTCTCCATGACAGTCACATAATTGCAAGGGGTGTTCCTCCATATCGCAGTCGTGTTGTATAACGAGTTGAAAAAGCCTTGGTAAACCCGCACGCCCTTCGGGAGGTCCACCTGGCAGCACCCAGCACCAGCAGTACCAGAGCATGAGTCGTTCTTGGGTGGTATGTTGACGTCGCATGTCGCCAAGCAGCCGATGATGTACTGCAAGTGTTGCACAGCGGTGCTATATGTCGATCAGCTTGCTGCGAGTTCATTCATAATTTCATATATATGTGGACAGGATCGGAGAGTGGCAGAACGTCATCAGCAATACTTACGGAGTCACTGCGCATGTAGGCGAAACTGTTACACCCGAGGACGATGATTTTGTTATCGTCTGCCGAAAGCACATAGGGCGAGCCAGTGATGTTCATCCACGCGTAGTTGCCGTACAACATCCCGCTGGTGGTTTGGTTGTAGCACTCCCGAGAGATCCAAGTCTTGAGCCAGGCCTTGCCATCCTGCACCGAGAGCTTGATCACCTCCAGGTTATTGTGGAAGAGCTTGGTTGTGCGGCCGACGGTGGTGCAATTGAGCTGAAAGCCGGCGTGGATCGCGCACTGCGGGTCTAGGCCGAACGGGTACGGGACGTCGATGTCCCCGCACCTTGTTGCGCAGCCAGGACCCCGTGCAGCCGGGACGTCGTCCGCCGCTGCAGCGGCGGCGGCGAGCATCCACACGGCCGGAAGGCCGAGCAGAAGCCGTGAGAACTTCACCATGTCTCTCATGATATGTGGAGTTTTTGTCTAGTTCGTTGGGTGGTTTGCGTGATATCTGGTTGCTGATATTATTGTTGGCAGTAGTCTGTCTATACTCTCTATCGATCCATGCATCTACATATAAAGAAGGTAGAGTGGTGTTAATATATCCTAGTATATTGACAGAACACACAATGCAACTATGCAAGTTGTGAATGTGAACGCACGACATATTCCGAAGGATGGAGTGATGGACTGACATGTTCTTTTTCGCAATTTTCATCTGGGGACACTACTCCAGGTCTGGACATCACTGTCGGTTGAAAAACCCACTTCACTATCGGATTTTGAACCGACAGTGGCATACCGACAGTGATGTGGGGTTGACATCACTGTCGGTCCTTAAAAACCAACACTGATCTACAGGAAACCGTGTCGGTTCCTGGCTCCACCCGGCAATGTCCAGTTGAACAACACTGCCGGTTTGTAGTTCCAACCGACAGTGACGGTTGCTTCAAAGAGTGTCGGTTCTTAACTCAAGCCAGCAGTGTTGAGTAAGCCTACACTGTCGGATTATGGATCAAACCGGCAGTGTTGTTGTAAATATCAGTGTCCGTTGGTGGATCAAACCGGCAGTGTTGTTGTAAATATCAGTGTCGGTTCGTGGATCAAACCGGCAGTGTTGTAGTAAATATCAGTGTCGATTCTTGGCTCAAGCCAACAATGTTGAGGAAGCCTACACTGTCGGTTCATGGATCAAACCGGCAGTGTTGTTCTAATCATCAGTGTCGATTCATGGTTCAAGCCGGCAGTGTTTAGCAAGCTAACACTGTCGGTTTGTTTCTAACCGGCAGTGATAGTTACAACAACACTGTCGGTTTGTTGCTAACCGGCGGTGATGGCCCGTTCGTATTTTATTGTTTTATAATTTATTTTAATTTATATTTTTTCGTAGGATCGAGTTTCGCTTTATATACGCTACGTAGACGACAGGTCCATCAATATTAAATATTACAAATGTTACGGTTATAATTCAAATGTTCTTATCCAGATCTTGATCCCTCAAAATAAAAAAAATGTTCTTGAACTTTTTACAATAATCTGGTGAGCCGCTCTGGGCCATACCGGTCCTTGTACTTCACGGATTGTGCAATGGAAAATAGTCTATCTTTTTCTAATACCTTGGTTAAGATGAATTTTGCCAGCTCCGATTGTAGTGCGACGATCTCCATCTCTAGCAGCCTTTCGTGCTTAAATTTCTTGCGCTGTCGTTCAAAAAAGATGATATCCAAAGAAGAACAGTAAATTATTTTGTTGAATTATTAACATACATAAATAGAATGGGGATTATACACACTAACTTATCGACTTCTTTTGATTTCCCGCCGATGTAGCGAAGCATTGCCCACATTACATAAAACTCGCATTCATTGTTTCCTGCCGGCTGTGATAGGTACTTCCCCTCCATTTCGACAATCTTGAATGAGACCAGCTTCCCACCGATATGACTTCTTCGGACACCGAGCAACATTAAAAGGAGAAACATTAGAAAGCGGGTATGTGTGATTAGAAAATAGTATGTTATTAGGATCGCTTACTAATTCAGCACTGACACCAGTGCATCCAGATGATGAAATGGTTTTTTCTTCGAGTCCCACACCTCGAGCAGATTTTTGGCAAGATTAACACAAATGAAGACGAAATGGTTGCTGCAATCACAGAATCCTAATTATCGAATAATCTTAACGAAAAAAGAAGCATAAAATTAAAACCGAGAACACATACTCCCAGTTGTAGGCTAGAAGTATATGGGTTTTCTTCTTCATCGTGAATTCGTCGAAAACAGCAATCAATCTCTATTTCAGGTCTTCCACATCACATCCATAGAGGCCTAGACATGTCCTCTCATTGACTCGCATGGGGTCCAAGAAGCCTATGTAATCCCATTTGCTTTTTAGAATACAAAATTTTGCTATACACCTACATAAAATCATGGGAAATGCTCAAAAGTTAATAATTTGTATCTCGAGAGAGTAGTTAATTGTAATATCGTGCGTGTAGGGTACTTACATAGTCCACAGCGTCAACAGTTGAACATCGAGATCGCGTTTCTGGTATAGCTAGAACAAGCACTCCCACTCGACATCGAACTTCTCTTCTTCAGGATAATTAAAAACATGTGGCGAACGGATAATAACCTCAAAACCAAAGTTGTCTGTCTCTGTTGCTTGAGCCATGTAATATTCATGTAAATGGCGCATATATGTTGTCAGATTTTTAAACTCATGATCGGAAACCAAAAAATTGCCCCTTACATACTTCATTGCTGGTGTTGTCATCCCTTGTACATCATAATAGATGGTCGCGGCCTCTTCCATGGTTAATCCTGGGTTGTCTTCGACGTACTTCTGTATGTTCCTTAAATCTTTATTGTGTATTTCTTCGTCTCTTGTAGCGTATTTATTCTGTGTTTGCCTTTCGAATTCGGACTTCAACATAAACGAAGGTAGTGAGGCATAGAGATTGAAGAAACTAATACAATCTTCCTTCTTGACGTGTGCTGTAAATTTTTCTTCCATCAAGGAGGTAACACTGCCATTGAACGGCCTTTTTCTTTTCTGTTGGTCCACTTTGGGAGCAATAGCGACCGAATCCAAGGACCTTTTTCTGTGACTGCGAGGATGTCCTTGATCTTGTTTTGGGCTGAGGTGGAGGAGGAGGAGGATGACGACGAGAATTCTATTTTCCCGGCGCTGATGAAGATGGAGTCGGACGAGGAGGAGGAGGAGTCTCTTTTCTCGGGGCTGATGAAGATGGAGTCGGACGAGGAGAAATAGATGGAGACCTCTGTCTTCTCGAGGGTGATGGCTCTAGATGAGGAGGGGAGTGATGTCTGTTGGGAGATGGTGAGTTATCATCACGGGTGGGCAAAGACTCGTAGTCGTCCTCATCATCAGAGAACAATTGGTGGTCAAGCTTAATGAAGCGCTTGCGCCAGGCCACTTGAGAGCCCTTGTTATGACCAAGTTTCGGCCTGTCTTCCGCTACGGGATACTTAATGGGTATCTTGTTATACTTCTTATCAAGTATTCTGTCAATGGTGACGCGAGCGTACCCCAGTGGAATTGGGCGGCCATTAATTGTCCCATCTCCCACAGGCCAGGCCTGGCCGAGCGCTACCTTGTCCTTTGTCCATTCCTGACGGATGTACAACCTGACATTGACGGGTTCAGTGATGTCGTCCACCGGATGAGGCACATTTGCCTCTTCTTCGTCGAGCGGGGTCGATCCGCAGCTGCTGCGACCCCTAAACTGTGGGCTAAAGGCAGTAGGAGTAGGGTTTTGTGGTACTGCTGACCCCTTGGACAGCAAAATTTGCTCGACTCGCGCTTCAACGGTCACCTTAATCCGTGCTTCCATTCTGTCTTCCATCTCTTTTAGTCTCCTCAAGTACTCTGCCTCATGTTCCTCTCTACCCCTCGAGCGGCTCCGGTAAGTGTTAGATAGTAATGAAATACATCAAAAAATTACAAAAAAATTAGAAATAAGTTACATATACGATAACAAAGACCTTACACTAAAATTCCATATACGATAACAAAGACCTATTTGCGTACAGGTCAATGTTACCATCAATGTGTATCAACACATTATAATTTAACCACCTTAGTAGCATTCTTCTAGCACCAACTAGGGTCAAACAACAGCACTGAGGTGGTCTACGAGCTATACCGGTTGGAGATGATAAGGTGGCATCGATGAATCTATGCCTCTACAGGCCATGGTCTTTTTCTCGGTACAGTCCAGAGCACATCGGATTCAGCTCGGCATCGCACCGATGAACCAATACCGCTTCGGGGCAGGAAATTGCCCAGAGCACACCAGGTCTCTCTGGACATACAGTCCAGAGCGCACCACAGCGGATGGCTCTGTGAACCTCGTGGCATCTCCAATCTTCGGCGTTGCTCTATCTTCGGTAGCATTCTTCTAGTACCTCATGTGTGCACCATTTTGGTGGACTACGATGCATAACGATATCTGTGGTTTGTTGTGAGAGGAAAACATTGTATCATGTTTGATAAGGCCTGGCTGAAACCAACATGCATGGAGAGGCTAGCTCCTGGCTGAGGGCCATTTTATATGGGCTAGCAGTCGTGATATATTTTTATTTCTGAACTAAAGTTATCGGGGTAGGTGGGAGCAGTGTTCCAACGGTTGTAGTCATGGGAGCACTGTTGGCGGGTTGTGGTCATGGGAACACTGTTGGCATGTGAGGAGCATCTACACATCACTGTCGGTTTTAGTTTAAAAACCGACAGTGAATTGGGCCTTCTGTGTCGGTTTGAGCAACCGATTGTGATAGAAGATATCACTGCCTGTTTTAAAACCAAAACCGGCAGTGAAGGGCCCTGCCGCCAACTTTAGGTAAAAAAAATATAAAAAAATAGTGTCGGTTTGGAGCCTGCCATCACAGCCTTTTGTAAAAAATATAAAAAAGTTTGGCCCGCCTGGGATTCGAGCACGGGTCTCAGAGTACAGAGTGCGCGGCCTTAACCGCTGAGCTAGAATAGGGAGTTCACTTAGTTTGCTTTTTTTTATTTATTTATTAATAGAAATAATGCAGTTAGTTTATATTCTAAAATAACACAAAAATTTGTGTCTTGATTATTTAATTTTATGATAATGAATTAATGGTCTATAATTATCAAATAATAATGTTTGTGAACATCATTTTAATATTTGATTACATAGTCAATAATTAAATTATAGAGATACGCACAAAATATAAATTAAATATTCAGTGCGAATTACTGATACAACGTCTGCATAATGATTACATAGTTAACAATAATCTAACTATCTTTAGGTGCATCAACAATGAGGGCCTCATTGTGATCAATTCGTACGTAAGCAGGTTTGTCACCCTCTTGAAGGATAGGTAGGGGTACGTTTACCCCGAATGGAGGCATTTCCTGATAGCCCCTGTAGTCTTCTTCGTCCGTCACTCCATCGACACCAACAATCTTCCTTTTTCTCTTCTAGGACTACTTTTAGCCTTCCTTTTATCTTGTTGTCCCTTGCATAGAAGACTTGCATAACATCTCTTGCAAGGACGAAGGGGTCATCTCTGTATGCGGTCTTAGTGAGATCAACGGTAGTGAACCCTTCGCTGTCAGTGTTGATTTCCTCAAGCCGGACCCACTGGCAATGAAAAAGAGCTGCCTTCAACGGAACGTAGGCTAGCTCCCATATCTCCTCTATGAAACCATAGTATGTCGCCTGCACGTTGCCGTTTTCGTCATGAGCATCAAAACAAACACCACAATTTTGGTATGTGCTCTTTCCATCTTGCTTTTTTGTGTAAAATGTGAATCCATTGATCTCATACCCTTGGTACTTAAGATATGTACTCGAAGGTCCCTTGGCTAAGGCATCCAGTTGATTTCCCAACTTTATTCCAAGCAAGCGACGTCACAACCAGCTGACAAATTCCTCCTTATGTTTTTTATCCAGCCAAGCCTGTGACTTGCTCGGATACAGAGTTTGCAGCGATTGCCTGTGCTCGTCAATGTATGGCATCACACCCTCGGCTTGCTGGAGAACAACGAATTGTGCCTATCTGAAAGTAACAAGGTTGTCTACTGTAATAGATTTCTCCCTGACCGTTCATTTGCCACGTAGTCTTCCCTCGTGACGAGATTCTAGAACTCCGACCCTTTTGATGTTCAGCTAATATGTGCAGAACTCAATGGCCTCCTCCGTTGACCATCCTTCAACCATGCCCCTTTCTGGCCTGAATCTGTTCCTAAAATGCCTAATGAAAACTTTCATCAATCTTTTGAAAGGGAACATCTGATGCAGGTACATTGGGCCAAGGGCTCTAATTTGATCAACAAGATGAATGAGCAGATGCAATGAGATATCAAAGTAAGTCGGCAGAAAATGCATCTCAAGCCTAACGAGAGTTTTGGCTATGTCCCGCTGTAGCTGCTCTAGCGTGGACACATCAATGACCTTTTTTGAGATCGCGTTGAAGAACGAGCAAAGCTTTATGATTGGGGGCGGACCTTTGGGGGGAGGATACCATGCAGGGCAACAGGGAGCAGCTGAGTCATAATGACATGACAGTCATAGGCCTTCATAGGGCCATAGTTGAACTTGAGTTCTCTCATGTTCACTAGCCTCTTCGGGTTCGCACAGTAGCCCGTCAGGACTTTGAGTTCATTGAAGAAAGAAATAAGCGCACGCTTTTCTTCCTTCTTCAATGTCCATGACGCAACCGGAAGTTCAAACTACCCATTCTCTAGCTCCATGGGATGCAGCTCCTTCCTGATTCCCAAGTGTTGCATGTCCAGGCGTATGGCTAGTGAATCCTTCGATATCCCCCGGTGTCCATCAAGGTGTTAAGACTGATAGCGCACATGTTTTTAGTGATGTGCATGGGATCAAGACAGTGGCGCACACTCAGAAATGGCTAGTAAGGTAGTGTCGGTGTTTCGAACAAACACCGGCTAGTAAATTTATACTTGATGCGCGTTAGGCCCAGATGGTGCACTAATGGACACAAGGTTTATACTGGTTCAGGCTAAATGTCCCTACGTCCAGTCTATTGCTGCTCGTGTTATTAGCACTGAATGAGGTTCGTAGTAGGGGGTACAAACGGTTGGGAGAGGGAGAGATCCCAAGTCCCTGATGGAGTAGTGGAAAGAACTCTAAGAGCTATGTTGCTGCTCAGTTGTATGGTGCGTGTGCGTGTGCTAGCTCGTCCAGAGTCGATCCCCTTAGTGGGGAGCCCCGCCCTCCCTTTTATAGACAAAAGGGGGGCATAGGCGTTTACAGATAGGGGAAAAGAAAAAATACTAAGAGCATAAAAGGTCCTTTGAGAGACCCGAGTCTTCCTTCTTCCCCACGCCTGCCCTGCCTATCATGGCAGACTGTGTCAGAAGTAGCATATCCATCGATCTTCGTAGGCCATGCCCTGGCCTTTTTTAGCAAGTGGGGCGTCCTATCCCGCCCCCGCGGGCGGCGGGTCAGATAGGATTGTCGAACCCTGACCCCGTGGGGGTCGGACGGCGTGGTGACTGTTGGTTGGCCCTTGGGACATCGTGGTTGTCGTATGTCCGTGTCGGGTCCTTCATCCAGAGGCTCAGGGCGGCGCCTATAATACTGTAGGGCGGAGAGCAGGCGCCCGCAACACTGTTTAGGCTCTGCCACGCCTAGGGGGGGAGGTCCCAGCGCTTGTCCTGTCACATCCTAACGGTACTTCCTTGCAAGGGTGCAGGGCATGGCGTCTGACGCTGTGGTTGACCCGAACATCTTGTCTTATCCTGTAGCCATCATCATGAGGGTGTAGGGCACGGTTTGTCAGGTGACACGGAGCCAGCCTCCGAATATCGGGTGAGGTGAGATCTGTCATCGGTCGTTGGATGAGGTAAAGCCGGCCCTCGGACGTTGGGCGAGGCCGAGCCCAGCCCTCGAGGGTCGGGCGAGGCGGAGTGTATCCCTTGGGGGTCGGGTGTGTCGTCCTCTAGCCATCGGGCGAGGCGAAGTCGTCCTCCAGCCGTCAGGAAAGGTGGAGCAGGTCCACGGGCGTTCGGGCAAGGCGGAACAAAACTCCTGTCGTTCTAGCAAGAAGTGCAGCCATGCTCTTATCCGTTCGGGAGCTTTTAACATTCGATGGTTATTAGTTCCACCTCCTTGGGTACCCCGGTATTAGGTCCCCGACAGGTAGTTTCTAGAAAATCAATTTTTTCTTCCAAATGCTCCCATCAAGCGCTGCTACTGCATTGTCCCCTTCCCAAGGACAACCTCCAGTTTATTGAGTTCTCGAAGTATCGCAGGCCCGTCTCGATATTTTGGAGCTAATCATTTCTCAATAGTACCATTGAAATATTTTCTGTTCCTACGGTAAGGGTGATCCTTAGGTAGGAACCTACAGTATCTCATATAAACTATCTTTGAGTTATTTGACAGATTTACCGCATCGGTGTCGTCCAAGCACTCAACACATCCAGTATAGCCTTTTGTCTTCTCTCCGGACAACGAACCTCGACCTGGCAGGTCGGTGATAGTAGCAATAAGTACTCCCTTGATCGTGACATGTTTCTTTTTGTACTCGTCCCAAACATCCGGCACACCCTTTTTAAACATCTCCACTAGTTCATCGATCACTGGTTCCAGAAACACATCGATGTCATTCCCAGGCTGTCTTGGCCCTTGGATCAGTAGTGGCATCTGGATGTACGACCGCTTCATATAGACCCAAGGTGGAAGGTTGTATATATACAGCATCACTGGCCAGGTGCTATGATTGCTTCTAACCTGGTCGAAAGGATTCATCCCATCTGTGCTCAAAGCAAACCAAAGGTGCCTTACATCTCCACCGATGTCCTTATAGAACATAGTATTGACAGTCCTCTAGTCATGCCCATCGGCGAGGTGCCTTATCTTTGTATCTTTCTTACGCTCTTCGTCATGCCAGCGCAACAGCTTGGCTGACTTTGCACATGCAAACAGCCTATGCACTCGAGGAGCTATAGGGAAATACCAAACGACCTTTTTAGGACCTCCTCTGGTCTTGGTACCTTCATCTGACAGCCCTTCCTTGTACCGTGGAGCTTCACACTTGGGGCACTTGTCCAAGTCTTTGTATTTTTCTCCATGGTACAATATGCAATCATTGGAACACGCGTGGATTTTTTCAACCTCGAGGCCGATGGGGCAGATCATTTGCTTGGCCAAGTATGTCTTTTCTGGCAACTCATTTTTTTCTGGGAGCATTTTCCTTATTATACCTAACAACTGATCGAAGCCTTTATCGCTCAATCCGTTTGTCGATTTGAACTCTAACAACATGATGTCGGCTTTCAGTTTGCTCATTGGACAATTCCTATACAATGGTGTTTTGTCATCTTGTCTTATTTTCTCTAGCTTTCTCAGTTGTCTTTCACTAAGACATTCGGTCTCTATATTACGTAGCAGCTGAGAAATGCTATCGTTATCCTCGGTGTCGTCAGCTAGCGTGTTCCTAAACACATTATTAACTGTGGCCATAGGTTCCGTGTTGACACCGGGTTCCTCGTCAGCATCGTGGATGGCTACGTCAGGCATGTCCACATCATCATCATTTTCCTGCAGAACATTCACACCAACCTCGCCATGTATAGTCCATATTGTATAGTTTGGCATGAACCCCCTGATAATCAAGTGCGATCGTATAGACTCAATTTGACGAAAGTTCCTATGATTCTTGCAATCTTTGCATGGGCAGAAGACAGGGTTCCCATTCTCAGCATGGGCTTTGGCATCGGTGATAAACTGGCTGACGCCATGCATTACCACTTGTCTATTCAGGACATATGCATCCACTCTCGATCCATCTCTGCAAAAAAAATACTGAGACAGTAATTACAAAGAATTAATAAGAAATCGAGCTTCATGAACAACAATTGTAGCTCGAAAGTACCATTTTTGGAAAACATTATTGTACACTAATTATTGGAAAATTGAAATTGGTAGCCCCGGCCATGTAAATTGAAAATCAAAGTAAAAATAATTATTGCATCACATACTAACAATGATGATCTTGACCACCATAGAATAATTAGCTAGGAATTTAAATGTGTTCATAGACACCAACCGTTTGGATGATGGATTCACCACAATTTAAGCCTTGCACAAATGTTCAATTGGAAAAGTGCTCTCTAGAATAGAGAAAGAACTAGAATAAGAATCAAGCAATGTAGCCATCAAAACAAAGCTAATTAAGCAACAAAATCAAAGGAGTGGATGTTTGTTACTAACCTTAAAGCAAAAAGATCAAGACATTCTTCAAAATCCAAGCGCTAGCTTCATGGTGAAGAGCAGCCGCAACAATAGAGGGAAGGGCCCAAACGCGTGCCTCTGTTCTCGGGATGGAAGAGAGGAGGAAGAAGAGGACGTCTGTAGCCTTTTTGTGCTGTAGGCATATCACCGTCGGTTCTTGGCTAGAACCGATAGTGATATAGCCAAATCACTGCCGGTTTGTGGCTTAAACCGACAGTGATAAGTGTCCGCCAAAACACTGCCGGTTCAAGCCACAAACTGGCAGTGATGTGGTCCTTCACTGCCGGTTTTAGCCCAACCCCAATCATTTTCTCATTTTTAAGTTCATAACCGGTAGTGAAAGTACATCACTGCCGGTTCTCACAAATCCGACAGTGATGAGGTCGGCAGTGATGTGCAAATCTGGCGTAGTGGGAATCGCAGTTGGTGAATTGACCACGTTTGGTCGTTGCGTGCATATGCATGCATCCTTCCGTTGCAGTATCGCTCTCAAGCGGCAATGATTACATGTTTTGACGTTTTGTAAAGACCGAACGAAGCATCACAAGAAGAACGCGAGGTGGTTAATGTTCTTCAGAAATCAGACCCGATTATAAAAATGGCAGCCGCCTCGTGTTTTATTGTATTGTATGCCTGTTGTTATCTTGTCCCTCTACTGCGAAAGTTGTATCGACTTGATGAGTACATTAAGGCTTATTATCTGTTTTTGCAATAACATGAAAACTATCCAACATTTTTCTTGATTGCTATATATGTTCTGAAATTTGTTTGGAGATGGTCGTTCAAGTTGCTTATATCTCCTACAACTAAAAAGAATAAAGCGTGGACATTTTTTGATGCGACATTTGTTTTGATTCGTCCGTCTGCCCACGCCTGCGATCCCGCGGTGGCGGCAGGTGGGACCTCCTCCAAGCTTGCGATCCCGCGAGTCCCCCGACCCTCGCCCCGACGCCTCTCCGGCCCGTGCCCCCTCCTGGTGCCCTCGCCCGCGATCGCCCCCCACACGACTCCTCCGCCTTTGTGTAACCCTAGCCGCTGCCGGTTGACGCGAGGCAGCTTCAGGCGCGCCGCCTCCAGGCGTCGGGAGGCCACGACAGACGGGGCGTCGCCGGGCGACGCGAGGCCACGACGGGGCGCTCCCAACCGAGGACGACGTGCGCCGCATCCTCGGCTCCGTCGATGCCATGGTGGAGGACCGCCTCGACCTACTCTTCGCCCTCATGGAGGGCAAGGACATCACCAGGCTCATCGCCGCGGGCAGGGAGCAGCTCGCCGATGCCGCCTCTCCCTCCCTGCCATTGGCCCTCGTGCACCGCGCCGCCTTCTGCTTATCTTCTAGGACAGCGAGACGCAGCGATACGTGGAGGTCGTCCCCGCTGCGCGCTTGTCGGGGTTGCCATACCCGTCGTCGTCTTCCTCATGGTAGACGAGGGCATGAAGATCTACGACCCTGATGCCATCTTCTTCCTCGAGGTACCGCCATCTGCATCTCAGGTGATTGACTCCTCCCTTATCTTATTACTTGAGCCCAGCATCTCTAGATCTGAGCGTCCGCGACAGCACGGCGACCATGGCTGTTGTTGCTGCAACTTGGCCAAGGCCGATGTCTACTACTGATGGCGACTTAGCTTCAGGTTCTGAGGAGGATGAGGGCGGAGGCAGAGGACCAAAGCACGAATCCGGCCAGTGATGGCAGCTGCTTCAGCGCTTCCTCTCCAGCTACGAGCCTACGACACCATGTTCCAGACGAAGCAACATGCAAGTTTCCTTATGCAAATTTAGGCTCTGTTCTTGTGTGGTATTTTCAAGCCTTCAACAGCATAGAAGATTAGATAGATCTTGGAAACAAGGAATCACATGTCTCTGTTCTTGTGTGCAAATTAGGTTGAGTTCATCTGTTCTCAATCTAAAGTATTGTACTTGTGAAAAAAGTTGAATAGGTGCTGCATCACCTGAATATTTATACAGAAATTAATGATAGTGTTTAGCCTGCATGACTTGCAAGTTAATATGATTCTGGTGTTACAGTATTCTGTTCTTGAAGTTTCAAAAAAATACTCTGTTTTTTTGAAGGAAAAAGTACTATGTTCTTGTGTAAATTAGATTGAATTCATAATGAGTAAAACTAAAGAACACTGCTCACTGCTCATAATCGCCACAGTATAGGGATACAGACCTAAAAGAGCATGTTCTGATTTTTTTTCCATTACAAAATCTTGCATGACTATTTGACAGGCCAGAACAAAGAAATTTGATACTCCTTCGCCCCTTCTCTTACTTGCTTAATCTTGGGGTGGCGAAGTCCACAAATCAGCAGCAAGTTTACGACAACCCTGCAGCCACAGGTTTGTTTCATTCCTCTCCCTTTTCCTTCCTATCTTGGATATGAGTTCTAATTTGGATTTCATATACAATTTTTTTTGTTAATCAAGGCAAAATAAGCTATACATGCATATTGAATTTTTAGGTTTTGCTTCTTGTAATAAATAATTGACCTTACAGGGCTGTATGCATTCTTTAGTAAGTGAATACATTCATTTTCTATTTTAGTCATATTATGATAACCAAACAAAGACAATATAGCCTGCATTCCAGTATAATATATAATTGATATAGATAGGTACCGAGTCATGCAACGAACTGCACTAATTTTAGCATCATAGTTGCAATGTGATTACTCTCTATTTTATAATTCAATCAGATGCCTAAATATATGTTCAATGCATTCCATTAAAACCAGTCATGTAGCGTCGAACTTTTTATACGATTACTACCGGAAGGGTATGACTATCCCATTAGTATACCAACAAGGCAACAAGTGTTACTGCAGTCTTTAGTTATGTCATTAGATGGCTTATGTTACACATAATGAACAGAGACATTAACACCAGTCAGAGAATTATCTGTACACTGCAATCCTTAATTATTTCTAGCTGCAGCCAACTGCCAGATATCTCTATTAATAAACCAGTCACACTTATTTCATATTGTCATTTCAGCCACACTTATTTTTGACAAAAGAATATATGCAGGCAGCAATACTTTTGCACTACCAAGTGAGCAGGTCAGTACTTAACCATGCATTTGTTTGATTTTTGTTCTGTACATGTTGCTGCAAGTATGTCTGTATCTGCAGCAATACTTTTGCACTACCAAGTTGTTATTTAATAGTTGTTTACTTTCTCACAAAAAATAGTTGTTTAATAACTGTTATGCACTGCTATCTGTGCTTATATGATGATGGCAACGTCAAAAACTAGCTGAAAGTCTGAAACTTCAAATCCATGAAGTTTCCTGAAGAAATTGCATATATATATACACCTATGAAAGCATATAAAGCCATGCATGCTTCAAAATATTTATGTCACTATTGCAACCCTCACTGTTTTGGAGAACATCTTTTTAAGCTTAATAAAGCATTTGGTACCTATCATGAAATATAAAGTAGTAATAAGTATGGTACAACATTATATTACAGCTTTGCTCCACCTAGCTAAGATAACCTTATATTATTTAGATTCATGATACAATATATTTTTATAATATACCTACTTAGTATCATGAATAATGTTGACACTTTTTTCCAGTAAATTGGTTAAATTTGAAAATTGTACAATTGAGGACAAACTAGATTATGTTCTTTTTAGGACAGAGGCTGTAGATTAGAACTCTCAAGCAAGACTAGCGCTTGTGGTGAGTTCTAATCCATCTCCTACAACTAAAAAGAAAGAAAGTAAGACCACCGTTTCGTGCGACAATCGTCGCTCCGTCAGTCCTCCCCTCCCCCTTGCTATCCCGCGAGCACAGATGGAAGTCTCCATGGCAAGCAGATATTAGACTGCTTATTGTGTACTACATATTGTACCCTACTTAGCAACTAGGGATCTGTGTGGTTCCATATTTATTAGCTTAGTTAATAATATATTAGCTTAGTTCCTAAATTGTTGCCAAGTTTCTGTCAGTTTTTGCAGGCTACTTGCTTTGCACATGCACATGCACATGCAATGCGATGGTTTCAGACCTTTGGTATGATCTCTTTGGCCCAGTGCCATGTTGATTGCACTCTATGTCAAGATGCTATTTTGTCCCTTAATTCTTAGTGCATTTTTTTACTCGTAGTACTTTCTGAACTTCTCAGATATTCCAATAGCCATTCAAATTGTCATCCCTTATTCCTTATTTTACTTAAATCTTCAATCACCTACAACTAAAAAGAACAAAGCGTGGATACATTTTTTGCGACATTTATTTTAGTACGCCTCTTAAGCCCCTAAGCACTGTGATCCCTTGGCGGTGGGTCCGCCTTAAACCACGATCGTGGCGTCGGGGAAGGAAGAGAGATTTGCCGCCTTGCTATTGCTGCCGCATGGGACCCTGCGCTGCGCCGGCTGCCACCCGCGTCGTCCTCTCCCGCCCTCGGTTACTTTGCTTCTTCTCGGGCTCGGACACGGCGTCGTCATTTGGATGCCACCGGCGAGGCCGCCTCCGTCGTCGGCGCCACCACCGATGCCGGTGCGCGCCATGACGGCCTCATCCCCACCGCCAGAAGCCGCTAGCTCTCGTCACCGCCTCCCGTAAGCCACGCATTTGCAGCGCCCATTGCCAGCCGTCACCACCACAACTAGTAAGTTGCGCATCTCGCTCCTCGCCCCTTCCATATCATCTTCCTCCTAGTCCGCCAACCCTGACATGCTCGCCCAACAGCGCCCGTCGCAACCAGCCGCCATGGTTGCCCGCCGAAAGCTCTAGTTTGGTTTTGGTTAATTGATGAAACCCTAAGTGCTAACCTAGTTTATCAAGATGATTATGAGATAGGTAGCACTACTCCAAGTGATGAAGCAATGACGAAGATCATAACAATGGTGATAGCATGGTGATCATCAAATGCTTGAACTTGGATAAGAAGAAAGAGAAAAACAAAAGGCTCAAGGCAAAGGTATAAAATGTAGGAGCCATTTTGTTTTAGTGATCAAGACACTTAGTGAGTGTGATCACATTTAGGATAGATAACCGTACTATTAAGAGGAGTGTAACTCGTATCGAAATGCGGTTATCAAAGTGCCACTAGATGCTCTAACTCATTGCATATGCATTTAGGATCTAGTGGAGTGCTAACACCCTTGAAAATATTTGTGAAAATATGCTAACACATGTGCACAAGGTGTTTGCAGGATTCAGCGCTTTTGGAAAAATGAAATGTCTATTTTCTATTGCGTCGGATGCAAAATTCTTGGTGGTTGGCACATTTGAGCAAGGGTGAAGAAGTTAGAGTTGAAATGGAGTTGGTCGAAATGATCTTTGGCGTCGGTCTCTTGGCCGGGATATTTGGAGTCACTCAATGACCGGACGCTGAAAAGGCTGCGTCCGGCCGAAATTTATCGACGACACGAAGGAAGGGTTGAGCACCGGACGACTGATCTGCGTCCGGTCAAAAGGTGGACAGACGCGTTCGATCGAAAAAACACGCCTCGGGAGCTTCTTGAAGCGGCCGGATGGCTGGGGCTCAAGCGTCCGGTCGCTTTTTCTGGAAGCGTCCGGTCAACTTCGTGGCCGTTGAAATCGGCGAACGGCGTTTGAAGCTGGTGACGCGTGGCGTCCATCGAGGCGACCGGACCGGGCGGCGGTCCGGTCGGTATATGACCGGAAGCGTCCGGTCGGGCGTGTTTTGCCCGATGAAGGGTACAACGGCTCTATTTGATGGGGGCTCTATTTATAGCCCCATGGCCGGCTCAAGGGAGCTCTCTTGCACATTTTTATTGACATAGCAACCTTGTGAGGTTAGCCAAAGCCCTCCTACTCATCTCCATCATTGATCCATCATCATTGTGAGATTGGGAGAGAATCCAAGTGCATTGCTTGAGTGATTGCATCTAGTGGCACTTGGTATTCGTGTTCTTATTCTATGATTTCGCTTGTTTCTCTTGGTGGTTGCCACCACCTAGACAGTTGGAGACATCGGTGAAGGATCGGCACGAGTTGGTGATTGTTCGTGGCCGCCTTCGGTGATTGTGAGGGAGTTGTACCTTCCCGGCGGAGTGCCGAAAAGGCAACTCTAATAAATTGCTCGTGTCATTGAGTTATCTCACTTGTGGGTCGGTTCTTGCGGTGTCCTATCGTGTGGACGAGGTTTGTGAAACACCTCTTAGCCGCCGAACCACCAAGTGTTGGTCGACCTATGAGGGACTAAGCGTGTTGGCAAGCCACGTGAACCTCGGGAGAAAAATCGGTTGTCTCTTGTCATTTGCATTCTCCGGTGATTGGCTATATATTCATCGTGTAATTGGTTCACTCCACGACCCGGCGGTATAATCGTCTCACTTACTGATTTACATTTCCGCAAACTAGATATAGCAAGCTCTTTAGTGTAATTAGAATTGAGAGCTTGCCTTGTGCTTTAAACATATCTAGTGGAGCTCTTTAGTGTAGCTTTTGTGAGAGCTCTTAGTGAGTAGTGGTCAAGTAGATTGTGTGCAAATAGATCATTGCAACTAGAATTGTTGGATAGGTGGCTTGCAACCCTTGTAGAGCTAGAACAAGTTTGCATTTCGCTATTTGTCTTACTAATCAAATTGCTCTAGTTGATTTGTAGTTTTTAAATAGGCTATTCACCCCCCCTCTATCCATATTAGGACCTTTCACCCGTCCTCCACTCTTTGGATCTTGGGGCACCGCCTCGACCAGGCCGCCCACCAAGGGAGCGCGTAGGAGTCCGTGGACTCGTCAGTGACTACGGTCGCCGCCGGGAAGGCTGCCGTCGACTGCTCCCTGCAAGCCGCTACCGCCCGGTCCCCTCCAAGCTGCCGCCGTCCGCAAGAGTTCCACATCGACTCCTCCATCTTCAGGCAGTGATGGTGATGCACGTCCTCCTCTCCCTCCCCTCTCAAATCTGTAGGCCTCGGCTACATCCTCTATCTGAATAATGCATTTTAGTTTGATTGAATAGCCTCTACCAGTAGATAGGCCCATCACTGTGTGTTCTTAATCTATAAAGCTAGAGTTTACACACAAGGAATAAGGCTTTGTTGTTTTATTAATTGGATTGCGAACAAAATGATAAAGCTACAAAGAAAGGATTTTTTAGATAGCGTAAATTCAGAACATATTATGGGCATATCTTTTGTTCTTATACGTACATCTGAATTGTTGGATTCTGGGCATTGGTCCAATTATTATTTTATTTTCCTTGTGCATTGCCAGGTAGATTTTCATGTAGAAAACCTATACTGATATTTTGGTGTATGCTGATTTTCGAGGGTTAGCCTTTTTTTAGCTTGTATATTTGGTATCCTGGATTTATAGATACAATTTGTTTACTATATTTCTTTGGCATGACATAAAAGGTGTATCTATTTTATCTCTTCACTGCAAAATGTCTGTGGATTGATCTTTGTTTATTTTTGAACAATCTGGTGTAGGCAGGCAAGGAAAAGAATGATGATTTCTCACTAAAGTTAAACCTTGAAAAACAAGGAATGCAAGAACTTTTCTGTAGGTAATAAACTGAACTTTCTTTGACATATTACCATTTGCATATTTGTTAGTTTGGATGGTTAACTTTCTTTGACATATTACCATTTGCAGAGCCTTGGAGTAGTAGCTATCAAACTCATACAGTTTGTTCAAACATACGGTGTATCCTGTGGCCACTTAAATAGATCATTTCGTCCAATACTGTTGATCAGCATGTGGTTTAATTTTAGACAAGCGCGACCACTAGCGGCTCAGTAAAACTGCTTTAGTTTGTTTTAGTTCTTAAGACAATTCAATTTTTAATTCTGGATTTTTTTTTATTTTCTAACTTGTTGGAGCTATGGACCTTGTGGATGTAATTTGTCTATTGTATAAGAACCTTGATGGATGTAATTTGTAATTTATTTATTTAGGCATTGTTATGAGTAGGGGTGAAAACGGTATAGATATTTTTCGACCGTATCCGAGACCGAATCCGTTTAAAGGGTTTAGATCTATCCGTATCCGAGTCCGGATATTCAACATTGGTATTTATTGGCGCACGAAAGAAATGGATATCAGAGATTTCTTCCGACCAATATAAAACATTATCTTAGCCACATCACGGAAAAGATCTATAAAGTAGAGTTTGTGAGCCTGCGACACCGCGCTCTCTGTGACTTGTGTTAATTTTACACACTTTGTTTTTTTATTAAATGTCACTTTAACATTGGTATTTGTATATATATATATTATATACTTGTTCGCTTCGCTGAAAAAACAAGCCGAAATACTGATCCGACTGATTTGCTGTGAGAGAAAAATACTGTTACGGCTAAAAAAACAAGCTGAAAAGTACGGATTAGAAGACAAATGAATCGGACCAAAACGCCATCAGCAGTACTTATGAGTCGCTGCGCATGGATCGTGCACTGCGGTCTAAGCCGAACTGGTATGGGACGTCGATGTCCCCGCACCTTGTTGCGCAGACAGGACGTCCTCCCGCGGCGGCGAGCACCCACACGGCCTGGCCGAGCAGAAGCAGCCGTGAGAACTTCACCCATATCTCTGATGATACGTACTCCGTACTAGGTTGTTGTGCTGATTGGCCCTTTGGGTGGTGCTTCGGGCCCAAAGTGAGTGGGTTGAAAAGTCGTTTGTGCTGATTTATATGGGTTAGTTTTTTTAGAGAGAAAAATATTGTTCCGTGACTTATAAGTCAACAAATAAGCTGGCTTATACAGCCAGCCGAACACCCCCTTTGGTGTTGTTGATTGATAGTATTGTTGTACGTTGGCAGTATAGATTTTTTTTATTGGATACAACATGACGTATACAACCCACACACGCGTGCACATCCGTACACATGCAAAAAAAAGATTGGAGGCTCTCTAGCCTGTGCATGGGAAACGCGCAATACCACCCGTGTATCCTAAAATTTTTGGAAAATTCCAGAAAAAGGTGTGACACCAAGGGTAGCGTCCCACTACCACTAGACCACAGGCCCATTCACGGTAATATAGATTTTTTAAAGGCTTGGTTACAGCAAGTCCATAAAATTAAAAAAACGGTAATGCTGCGGTTTGGGCCTAAAAAATTCCCACTCCGCCTTGTGCGCTGTCCGCCGCCGCCAGCGTCGACCACCTCCGCTTCCTCCGCACTGGGGCCCTCGTCTGCCTCCGTGATGCCAGGCTCCGCTGCTGCAGTCGTGTCTCCCGCCTGGCCCCTACGCCGGCGTCCTCTTCATCACCTCCTCATGCAGCCAGAGACGGTGACGGCGTCGCTAAGATTGAAAACGGACAAAAAAATCATGTTCCGACCCATTCCGTTTTCTATTTTGTTCCGTCCGTTTCTGTATTTGTGAGATCCCGTTTCAAAAACGGTAGAGGGTTTTTCCGTCCGTTTCCATAGGATCCCGTTTTCATCTGGAATTGACTCATATTTGTTTCGTTTTTCATCCCGTTTTCAATCTATGCGAGATATGTTTAGAAATTAATATGTTCGTAAACCTACTAATCACCAATTATGCATGTAAACATGCTAAAAAATGGCATGCTTGTGAATATTGGACCGATAACTTCGTACGTGTATATTATTTTATGACTTTGTTCATGTATGCTCGGGAATATTTGATCATGTTATTCTAAATTAATTTTCCGGCTCTCCGTCCGTATTTGTCTATTTCCGTATATCCCCATCCGTTTTTATTTCCGTTTTTTCCGAACCCGATCCTATTTCCGCTAAAAATATAGAAACATAAACGAAAGAGGAGCTTTTCCACCCGCTTCCGTCCGTTTTCATCCCTAGGCGTCGCGGCGGGGCCGTACTTCGTGCCTGCCTTGAGGCTCCTCGCACCTCGGTGCCCCAGCAAAAGAAGCTCATGGCGACCAAGTTCATGGTGCTCTTCGTTCCGCTGCCTCCCAATCCTGATCTGCCCATCGAGGCGGTTATCGAGTTCCTCAGCGCACCTGACATGGTGGTCGCCGCGCCTGGCATGTTGCAAGCGTTGTTTCATGTGTTTCAGAGGTATGTTGCAAGTGTTTCATATGGATGTTGCAAAAGTAGATCGAGATGTTGCATATGTTACAATGGCTATATATGTATGTTGCAGGCGTATGTTCCAAATGTTTCATCTGATTTTTCAGACATAACTTGGGAGCGTGTTTATCTGGATGTTGCATATATTTCACACATACGTTGTCAGTGTTTTTATTTGAATGTTGCATATGCTTGCAATAGCTTTCAAGTGTCTTTCATATGATTTTGCAAGTGTTTCAGATATATCACATCATCATCATCGTAGCACTATAAAAGACAAGTTTTTTTAGGAGGTCTTCTTCTGTAATAACCGTTCGATCTAAACGTCATACTATATAATCCCTCCGTCATCCATAATCTTACATGTAAGATACAAAACTCCTCCTAAACCAAGATTTCTTCTAGACCCTATGATCTTAGAGATTCCTTGCCAGCACACAACTAGATCACGGCACAACACGTCAGCCGCCGAGCAAGCCGTGTCTACACTGGACACTGGACCAAACTTCGCATGTGCACGTCCATGCACCATATATAAACAATGACTAAGGAGGTGGTATACTCCAAATTCCAGTCGGAGTTGGCTCCACGTGTATACATATATCTCAGAGTACAGATCCATTTTTTTTCCCAGTAGTAATAAACCTTCGGTACAAGGGTTTGGTTCAGGACCCAGCGGCGCACGGTTTGGCTAGACAGGGCCGCATGTTGCACCCTCAAGGCCACATAGGTCTGGCCGTGTGGCAGCATGATGTCCAACGAGCAAAGCTTTGTATATAAAAATACAAAACCAAACAGCGAAAAGAGAAAAAAAAAACAAAAATATCCCACTGCTTTACTGGTCTTGACGAAGACTAATCTATATCTATACCTAATAATAAAGAGTCAAAATTTATGTCACCTCTAAATTTTCATCCAGACTAATCACCGTGGTCGTGTCCGTGTCTTTTTTCCGTTTCCGTCTCTATTCCTTCTCCCGCTGCTTTCTCTTTATTTCTTCTCCCGCTCATAGGTTGGGTCCCATATGTGGTCTCAAGAAAAGTGCTGCCCCACCTCCGGGTGATGTCCAGTGACTTTCCTTTGTCGTGATGCCCTTTTTGTGTTTTTAGTTTTAGTTTTTTATTTCTCGATGAAACAACTTTAGTGTTTCTTATAAAGACAAAAAAACTAATAAATACAAGGGGTCTGTGAAGTTTTGACCCTTACTTAATAAACAAATAACTTTATTGCTAACGTCATGTTCGTTTGAGCTTATTCAGAATTACTTTTTAGCTATGGAACAATATTTTCTCTCACAACATTTCAGCATAAACCAAATTTCAGCATCAGCGAAAAGAAGAATAAATTATTATTATGACATGAATAATTAGCTGATGGCCCAAATAATCAAACCCAAAATTAAAATCTTGAGCAGTTTGTCTCCTAATCTAATCAAAAGAAATGTTTCTCTGAGCTGTCCGCACATATCAGTGCAAATCTCTAAGTTATCTGAATATACCAGTGGAACTTTCAACAAGGGGGTGACATGTGGAAACCGATTTTAATAAGATATTAAAATTACATAGCTATCTATACCTAATATTAAAGAGACAAATTAAAATGTCGCGGCCGCTGCAATTGTGTAACAAGATGAAGCGAATAGGATTTGATAGTTTTTTACACCCGTTGCAACGCACGGACATGTTTACTAGTATTGCAAATTTTCTCACCTATATGTTGTAAAAGTAGATCTGGTGTTGCACATGTTGCAATAGGACCCACCTGCTACGGCTGCTGGGGCGCCACCGAGCGGGCACAGATGGCGGAGGGGGCACAAGCGGTCCTGCACGCGGTCTGACGGCGTGGGCCCTGTTTGGGTGCGTGAAACGCGGGGGCGAGCGGGGGCGTGCTGGTGAGCGCGGGAAACAAAGTGTAGGCGGAGGGCGTCTATCTAGACATCCGAGCGCTAGCAACGTCGGTAAAAAAAAATACAATCCTCAAGTTTGCGTGGAAGTAAGACTGTCTCCAATAAGAAACCCATATGGACACCCAAACCCAAAATGGATAGCAAGATACCCAAAATCAGCCTCTAACAGAGTATCTATACGAGATACCTATTTTGGGTTGCATGAGAGGCACAACCCAAATATAGGCATCATCTCTCCTGAAAACCCATTTGCAGAAAAGATTCTCTTTTGTGTCTTGTTATTAGAGAATATGCCGAATATGTATTGAACTTTTTGCCTGTAGCGCTACCCAAAAGACGAATAAGTCTTATATTTTGGATGTTATTGTTGGAGATAGCCTACGTGACGAGGACATGCCTACCATACCCAAATATTTTTTTCTGATCTTTCACTGTACAAGCTATCGATAATTAGTATCTCTAGTGCTGTCTGCTGTGCAAATCTCACGGTACAAGCTATCAATAATTAGTATCTTTGGTGCAGTGCAAAAATTCGGTAAAAGCAACGATAATTGTGAATTTGGACGCCAGGCAAAAAGTACCACATGACTATTGGCCCTGTTCGACATGATTTATTGGTGCTGTGACTGATTTATTGTGAGAGAAAAATACTATTCTATAACTGAAAAAGTAGGACTGATTTTAGCTGATAAGCTCAAGCGAACATGGCCATTGTTGACAGAAAAATAATTCTTGTAGTCCTCACATCACTAGCCCAGATTGAAATAATCCAAGACAATATAGCAGGGCACCCCAGAAAAGACTTACGACGATTAACAAACTAGGCAATAACAGCGGCCAGTTGTATTTTCAGGATGTCGATAGTATTCTCTATTCTGCATTAATCCACAGAGCAAGCACAGCTTCACAGAGTCTGCTCCAGAAAAAGGTAAAGTGCTCTAGAAACTGCAGTTTTTTTTACGAAGCTGTTCTATTATGAGCAAAATTAGTAGAACAATTTCAAACAGGCCCCTTACTCCCATCCCGTAGGAAGCGGGCTACATTCGAGCCCAGCACCGACGGGCTTGACGCGCTTCCCATCCAGCCCGCTCAAAGCCCAACTGGCTCCAGTCGCCGGTTCTCCGAGACCCAACCCAGCTCCCTCCCAGCTTTCCCTCCTCACACCAAACCCGCATCCGCACTCTTCGCCGCGCCGCCGCTCCTAAACCTCAGAGGTTCAGACCGTCGGACGCAAGCCCCTCGTCTGTCGTCTCTCTCGCGCCACCGGCGCCTTTTCGCACGCCGCCACCGAGGGGGCGAAGGAGCGCGCACGCGTGCGACAGAGGGGTAAGATGGGAGGCGGGCGGAAGCGCGGGCGCACGCAGCGCCGCCACTTCAAGCAGGGCCGCGAGAACGTCTGGAAGCACAACCCTCAGCGTCCTCCCGCCGGCGAAGGAGGCGAGGGGCGGGAGGGCAATCCCTCGTGGCAGCCCTTCGCCACCGAGAACCCGGCCTTCGAGGACTACTACAAGGTATTGACGCTTGCTTCATATCACGCCCTGCTTCCTGTTGCGATCTATTGTCCCAAGCTGTCAATTGGTGCGTTGCTAGCTTGTGATGCTAGTCAGATGGTGGTGGGATACCTCGGGGTTGCTCTTCATGTAGGCTCTACCTATGACGCTTTGTTGATGTGGTAGGGCCTGATGTGTTCATTTAAGCTATGATGAGTTTGTTAGTCGCAGATATACGAGTCTACTGCAATTTGTAGTATTAAGCTCTTCTCTTACCGTATGCTCATGGTGAGATTCCTTAGCTTGTTGTACATTTCTTGTAGAATTTTAGCTTTTCAGTTCGATGTATAATTTCGGAAACTTTGGATTGTGATTTTTGCTAATCCTGTTCAATTTGGCACATGCGTTTGTCTTGCAGGAGCAGCAAATTGTTCCTGAGGAAGAGTGGGATAGCTTCATGAGTATGCTCCGGAAGCCATTACCTGCCACTTTTAGGATTAATGCGAGGTAATGCTTCTCTTTCAAGTATGAAGGTGGATACATAAGTTTTGCTCGATTGTTTGTTAAGTTGTTTTGACTAAGCTGAATGAGAAAGCGCTTTGCTTATGAACCAATAGTAGATACCACACTCTTGATTACTGCTGCATCGAAGTGTATGCATTGGGTATGGTACTTTCCGTGACTGATATATTAGCAATAACTTCGCACTTCTGCTTTAGATCAACAATCCAACAGTTTCCTGGCTATTCTGGTGTATTTGGTTGTATGTTCAGGTTGTAAGATCATCAATGTGCTGTTAAACTGTGAGAACTATACGTACCACCTTATCCTTCTGAGTCCTGAGATATAAAAGTTGAAAGCGGCCCTGTTGTCTTATGAAATCTTTATTGTTTCCAAGCAAGAATTATTTATTGATTAAAGCTTCCTTACTCTTGAAAGTGTAACCAAATTCACCTGATCTTGTTTCATTATAAAATCAAGTTTGATGTTGTATATGCTGTTTACAAGAATATCGGGCCATTGTTGGTCTGATTCACTCATATAGACAAAACTGCGTTGTTTAATGGACTTTGGATTCAATCCCCACGTTGTCCTAGACCCTTTTCCTCTTATATTTTTATAAAGGATCATGCTATCTCTATAATGGTTTGTTTGCTCTGTTTACATGCTATGGAATATGTACCATGGTTCATCAGCTATTTTGTTTGCATATTGTTCACCGTGTAACATGCTCATCTTGCAAGAACCTAAACAGGCAACCATGTAGTTCCACAGAGTAATTGTACAAATACTCTGGTAGTTTTACCAAGATTTTTCCGTACTTTTATGCTTTCCAGCAGTTGAGATTAATTGCTGTCTATTTAGGTGTTTAATTACTCTATTTTAGCAAGCTAAAGTTTTCTTTGTCAGCTGTCAGTTTTTTCAAGATATCTGCTCGCAATTGGAAAACGACTTCAGGAAATCATTAGAAACTGAGGTTGCTTCTAAAACCCATGCATAAGTCCAAGTTAGAGTTAGTGCTTCTGACATTTTCTATTTTTGTCATTGACAGGTCACCGATGAACATGAAGAAGATGCTATTAGGCCTTTGCCTTGGTACCCAGGTAATCTTGCATGGCATTTGAACTTTTCTCGAATGCAGCTGAGGAGAAACCAGGCACTTGAGAGGTAAACACAATAACAGATGCTGTGTGATGTTCATTTTGAGATAATCTTGTCAAGTAGCAGTATGTTATGTATATGGTATATTTTGAGAGAATCTTGTCAAATTGTAGTATGTAGAAATTACTTTGAACTTATTATGTTTTCATGTTGAAGGTCCTTGTAAGAGTTTTGAGGTGCTAACTTAAAATAAGTACATAAACTTTTTGTATTGCCTCAGATTTGCAGATGCATTGGCTGTGTATTCATATGCAAAATAAGTAATAACTAATGCCATATTGTGATGTAAAGAAAGGTTTTCCTTTTCTTTATTTTTGAAAAAATGATTTTGTTGAAAACTATTGTTGTGCGTAATAGTTCCTGTCACTGCAATATTCATGTTGGTCATTTTAATATTCCAGTGAGATAATTGTTTGTTCAACATTGACTTTTTTATCACTTAGTTTTCATGAATTCTTGAAGCGAGAGAATGAAGTTGGCAACATAACTAGGCAAGAGGCTGTCAGTATGGTAGGTACCTGATTCTTTTTTTCAGGGATGTGCTGTACTATTTATGTATTATTATACATATCTTGGGTCAATCTTGTTTCAATGGTATGTATTGTTGCAGGTTCCACCACTGTTTCTGAATGTGCAACCTGATCATCATATTCTTGACAGTATGTTATCTATCAACCTTGTTCACAATATTTACATATTGTGTAGTTTAAGTAACAGCCTGTTACTCATGTACTGTCTGTTTGTCTAATGGCTACCTTTTCCAGTTTGTGAGGTTTTCAGCTAACAAGTTTGTGCAATAGTTATGTACATGTTTAAAATTACTGATATTTTTCTGCACATGAGTAAACACGTCTAAAGGAAAAGAGAAAAATGATTACCATTCTAGTTACACCTTGTGTCTGACTACCCATAGACTAGCTGGATCTCTCATTGAAGCTGAAACTTTCTGTGCTTGACTTTTAGCCTTTATCTTGAACTTAATCAAGGGCAAACAGTTTCTACTTGGTCATAGTATTCATCTTTTATCTTGAGACTGGTGATTTCTCTAACCATGGTCTCATTTTTATTATCTTATTATGCAGTGTGTGCTGCTCCAGGATCTAAAACTTTCCAGTTACTTGAGATGATTCACCAGTCAACGAAGCCTGGAATGCTTCCAAATGCCCTGGTGTGTTTCAATATATATCACATGTAACTGATGTACTTACAAGTTTTTTTGGGTTCCTATTGGTTTTCAGAAAGGTATTGATTGCGTCATTAGTTATCTTACCTTATGCTTCCCCCATATAATCAGGTGGTAGCTAATGATGTTGATGTGCAAAGATGCAATCTTCTTATTCACCAGACCAAGAGAATGTGTACAGCTAACCTGATTGTGACAAATCATGAAGCACAAAACTTTCCTGGTTGTAATCTTGCAAAGTTCTCTTCAGAAGTGTGTATGGATGAGGCAAAGCTGCAGAGGTTGGAGTTTGACCGCGTTCTTTGTGATGTGCCTTGTAGTGGTGATGGGACTGTCCGTAAGGGCTCTGATATGTGGAGGAAGTGGTGAATACTGATTCATTTGTTCATTTTGCTACTGTGTTCACTTAGATTCTTATCAATTGGATTGACTATTCAGGAATGCTGGTATGGGGAACGGACTTCATCGCCTGCAAGTGGAGATTGCTATGCGTGGTAAGGATTAAAACATGTTTGGAGCATTACCTGATTCATAACTCTTCAGTTGGTTCATTATGTTAGAATTTTCTTTTTTGAAATGCTTTAAACATTTACCTTTGCAGTGTTCAGCTGTTGATCTTCTTGCACAAGTGAACTGTTGTCATCATTCTTTGATTATGATTTAGGTCCTTGCAGTTGTGGCTCTCCATTAAATCTTTCATGAATTTGATTGCATTGCCAGTTTGATAGCTTATTACTCCTTCAGAACTTGCAAATCTCTTTATATATTTACTCTTTATATATAGGATAACAATACATAAGCATAAAATTCGGTTTGTTTCATATCAATCATGTATTGTGGAAACTGACATGAAATTGATATACGTATATGTTTCTCCAACTATGGCGAGTAAATGCTAAGTTATTTCTGCTATTAGGGATTTGTTACTCATGAGATTAGGTTTGCATATTTGATTATTTGTTGCTTGTTCAGGTATGGGTTTGCTCAAAGTGGGTGGGAGGATGGTTTATTCAACATGTTCAATGAACCCTGTTGAAAATGAAGCTGTTGTTGCTGAGGTATTTTTTTATTGTTGATTTCAACTGTAACATTTACTGTATAAATATTTGGTTTGGTCAAATATTCTTCTCTTTTTGTTTTGGTACTTTCATGGTTGGATTTCTCCTTGAAAAATAGTGCTCAGGGCATATTAAGTCCGTTATCCAAGAAATGCTTGGCCAACATGACATGTTCTTTTTTTTATTATATTCATATATTGATTTTGTAATTTACTCATTTATAGCTTCTCAATTTTGTACATTTTGTAACATCAACAGTGTTCTGCATAACTCCACAGATTTTTTATGGAGATGTGGGGACTCTGTTGAACTTCTTGATGTTTCTAATGAGCTACCTGAATTAGCCCGTCGTCCTGGACTTAGCTCCTGGAAGGTTAGTATACTTGTTTCTAAAACCATTCATATTAAATATACTATGATGTCTTGCATGATTAAATTTGGTTTCCTGCGAACCTAGGGTTTGATATCCTTTCTGGAAGCAAACACATTCAGGAAACTTTTGCACATGACACAGAACCTCTTTAGTCATTCAGCAGTGCACAGTGCATCTGCTGGTACATGTGAAGTTGCATTTTCATATTGTACACTTTCTGCTTAACTGTGTTGTTTATTTATTTCCTTTTGTTATCCTCAATAGTTTTTGGCACCTGAAATAAGTAAAGAGGAGACAAGTGTGCTAATTTTTTAACTGAAAAATAAATCTTTGTATTGTGACACTTTCTCAATAATAATCTGTGGGTATCAACATGTGTTTCAACTTGTTTACAGTTTTTTCTCTGTCTATAGTATTTGTTTGCATTGTACACTTTCAGTTGGTATCCACATTTGAGTCACACGATTCTATCTTCTGGGGTCTCCATAAAATTTTATAATTCAAGGTAGTAAAATTTTTATCCTGCTCTCCCCTCAGTAGTTCAAGTATTGCAGGTACGGGATAGAGGGTCTTGGTTTGGTGTCCACGAAGATGTACCTCGCTACAGGAAGCATGTGATATCACCAAGTATGTTTCCCTCTGGGAAAGGCAGCAAAGATAGTCTTTACGGTGAGCAACAGCGTTGAGGTCAACACAGATGTAGCTGATGCAGACATGAAGGATCCAACAGACATGGGAGAGGAGAACAAGAAACAAATATAACAATTGATGACAGCAATAATGGTGACAATCTGAAAACCGAAGAGGGAACCAAAGTTAATTGCGAGTCTGGTGAAGCTACAGCTAGTTATAAAAAGTTAAATTCTACTCCCATCTGTACAGAACATTCAGATTATCCACTGCATCGCTGTATGAGAATTGTTCCTCATGACCAGAACAGTGGGGCATTTTTCATTGCAGTCCTTCATAAACTCTCCCTACTGAACGGTAATATTCTTCCACATTCATTTATCCTGCATATTTTGTTGTTTATTACATCAAGCTCACATACATTACAGTTGTGGTTTCTACTTCCTAGTGCTTAAAATATGGTACATATCGCACCTTTTCAGAGAACCAGGTGGTAGATGGGGTAAAAAGTGAGCAGAATATTTCAAAAGACAAAACTGAGAATCTGGAGAAAGATTTAGGATCAGATAAGGCATCATCTGAAGAAAATATAGTGCATCAGCAAGTGATTGATAACACAAATGTTCTGGATGGAGAACAAAATGGAGACGGGGATAACAAAAGTTCAAAAGATAAGAGCTCAGAGGATTCTAAGGTGAATGTTAATGAGGCGGAAAATGGTCAAGCAGGAACAAGGGATAGGAGGAGGCAGCAGAACCAAGGCAGGTGGAGAGGGGTTGACCCTGTGATATTTTTTAAAGATGAAGTGACAGTCAAAAGTATTGTATCTTTCTATGGTATCACAGATTCATTTCCACTTGAAGGTCATCTCGTGACTAGAAATCCTGATACTAGTCATGTGAAGAGAATATACTATGTGTCAAAATCTGTCCAAGATGTTTTGGAGCTCAACATAAAAGTTGGCGAGCGGCTTAAGATCACCTCACTAGGCCTAAAGATATTTGTAGGTGTCCAATTAATTTTTGTTCTTTATCAACCTAAACTATTATCAGAAGCTGACATTTTTTATTTAACATGGTGATTTTATTCTACCTTTGCACTCTCTTTCAGGAAAGGCAGTCTTCAAAGGAAGGCTCGCCATGCACATTTAGGTTGTCATCAGAGGGATTGCCGCTCCTGCTTCCATACATCACAAAACAGATTCTATATGCATCTGCAATTGACTTTCAGCATCTTTTACAGTACAGGACTATTAAGTTTCCTGATTTCGTGGATGCAAAATTTGGTGAGGAAGCTTCAGCTTTGCTTCCAGGTTGCTGTGTCGTAGTTTTACGTGAAGGTAAGAGCAACAATTTTTTGCAGCTTAAAAGAGAACTCAAAACTTGAGCAAACTAAACATCTGATGATGGCTGAAAATCTTTCTTAAAATTTCAGGGCATCAGGATATAGGATCCATAGCTACAGATCCCTCAGCCATTGCCATTGTTTGCTGGAAAGGAAAGACCAATTTGTGTGTCATGGTTTCTCCACTAGATGGGAAGGAACTGCTTGAGAGGATTTCATTGCGTTTTGGGCTCAAAATTCCCAAAGGGGATAAAGAGAAACCCAGCCAGGAGATTGCTGGATCAGACGAGCTGCTTGATTGTGCCACTGAGGCGGACGATCAAGAATGTTTTCCTGAAAGCAAAGCATCTGACATCGAAATTTCAGATGCTAAGGATGCTGAGTAGCTTACTACGTATACTACACAGGAGGTAGCTAGCTGTATCATATGAGTTGGCTATTTGTTTTCAGTCACTTCAGTTGCTAAAGGAGAGATAGTCGCCACATGGGAACGCACATGATATTAGACACAAAACACCTGGTAATCGTGCATGGTGACACCACATCGTGATAATCCCTCCCTGCAACTGTAAACTTATAACCTGTTTGTTTTTCTCTGAGAGGGTGTATCGCATCGATTTTAAAATTTTGCACTGAACACTGAATCCAGTAAAGTTTGAGACGATAATATTTTTTGAGACATTATGTGTAAGTTCACTCTGAATGCTGAGATCTGAAATTTTCCGAGGCTAACTAGTGATTAGAGGCCTGTTCTTGTGGCGGTATTGTTGAGCACCAGTCACAGAACGAACAAGATGATCGTCCATTATCTCCGTTGTCGTCAAAGGGCAGCACGTGCTTAGAAATGTCTTGCATGACAAACTCAAACTGGCACACTTGATTTTTCGGACGAATTGATCTAATGGTTGGACCTATAATTCTTTTACAGGGACAGGGACATACTGAACTCAGAGCTCTGAAAGTCTGCCACAGGAGTAGTTTGGTCTCCGTATCTGGCGCCGACTGAGGCAAATCTTTGGCACTGAAAGTGAGAAAGTCTGCCACAGGAGTTTCTTGGTCTCCGCATCTGGCGCCGACGGAGGCAAATCGTCTCGGTTTCCCCTCCCAGTAACGCAAGTAACCAGCGCCCATACGTTCAAGTCCAAGCCGGTTGAAGGGAGCACCGAAGAAGAAATTGACGTCGTCATGGAGCACGCGACGCAGACCAGACCAGACCGGAAGATGTCCCACGCTAACAAGCGTGTACTCCCTCTGTCGTAAGATAATTGTCGCTACAATATTCGTGCGAGTCGAACCTTCTTAAATTTGATTGGATTTATAAAAAATATTAATAACATTTGTTTCTACGAATAAGTTTATTATAAAAATAGTTTCAATGATATATCTAATGATATTAGTTATGTATTATAAGTATCAATATTTTATTGTATATATTTGGTTAAAGTTAAAAGTGTTTGGCTACTCAGGAAGCGAGAACAACATTTATTTTGGGGCAGAGGGAGTAATTCGCACTGATGATCGGAAACAAGAAAATGGTAAGATAACCTACGTTATTATAGGTCGTTTTAGTTTCACATTAAGTTAAATGTCTCTAATCATAATAAGTTTTATAAAAATACACTAACATCTATAACATTAAACATTAAATCAGTTTTACATGAAATGTGTCACGATGGTGAAATGTGTCATGATGGTGTGTTTTGGAACTTGTAGATGTTAAATACTCCATCAATTCTAAATTATAAGTCGCTTTGACTTTTCTGGTTCATTTATTTTACTATGTATCTAGACATATTGTTATATCTAGATGCATAGCAAAATATATGTACTAAAAAAGTCAAAGCGACTTATAATTTAGAACAGAGGGAGTAGTTTTTTTAAAAAAATATGATTAAAGTTAGCCTGACATATAATTTGTAAAGGAGGAAGTACGACTTTAGCATGGATAAACATCCTATTAATCACATTTCACATGCATGCTTGGTGGATCGCCTAAGCATTTGGATGTGATTAATTTGAAGGTCTTTGGTTTCAGTAACCATTCCATCCAAGGAGGTGGTGCATCATGAGTCTATTTATTAAATTTAGTGTGAATGTGTGTAGGATCTCTGGTTAGCCTAGACGGGGGGTTGAATAGGCCTGTCAAAACAAACACTCAAACTTTCATCAAATTCAACCTGCGACACTACCGCTCTGACCTCGCGGCACTGCCGGACAGCGGCATTGTCGGGCCAAAACAGCGACACTGCCGCACCTACAGACAACTTCGAGTCACAGTTCAAATTCAGTGAATGTAAACTTGAATCGGAGAAATTTCTTAGCTTCCTGCAGGTATGAGATTCACATATCGAGAGCTAGAAGTGGTAGGAACACAACACGCAAGTAGATCGACCACAAACCATAGAAATCACCTCAACAACAATATGAAATGCAAATGATGTAAATCAAGCATAAGGTGACATGATGATTTAACCTGTGGTTCAGCTTGTCACAAAGGCTTGCCTACGTCCACATTGTTGAGGTTAGCCACTAAGGCTAGGGCTTTGCAACCCTTCCTCGTTCTCAAGTCAAGAGACTCAACCCTTGAGATGAGGAGTGAGTTTACTAGCTTCAAGAAGTGGTTACAAACCTCCCAGGACTGCCACACAAGTTGGCAAGCTCCACGGACGACGTTCTAGCTGGCTAGGAGCAAAGCTCCAAGAGTAATAAACACAACCGCCGGCCAAAACATGAATCAAGTCCTCTTTTGAGTTGGGGAATCAAATGATCTGCTCTCCAATTGAGTTTGGGACTTTTTTCCCTCAAGGATTGATGGGGAAATCAAGGAAGAATGCTTGGGAGCTCAAGGTCACCAATGGAGGAAAGAGAGAAGGGCACTCTTACATTCTTTGGACGAGTTGAATGAGTGGGAGAGGGAGGAAAGTCGTTGGGGAGGATGGGGAAAGGTATAAGTACCCCAGCTCCAATGGTCACTTAAGTTGCTTGGCAGTCTTGCATGGCTCAAATCTTGGCAGTGCTTGCCTCTCTGGGTCTCTCTCTCCGGTCTTGACGCCACACCGTGCAAGACTTGACAAGGGTAAGAGTGAAGTGTTGGCTGCCTTTAAATGAGTAAATGATGATGATGTATGTGTAAGATTGAGTACTTAGTAGCACATGTTAGCTTAAGCATTGTGCCCCCTTTATAGTACTGGCTTTTCTTATTTCAAAATATAAAAGAATTTAAACCTCCTTTGAGTTTGAAGCCATCAACATTTATAATTGAAGGCTCCTCTATTTCATGTAGCATCCTCGAATATAGATTCCCTGCTCGTCATCTCGATAAATCTTATTAGTTCTTTAATTGCATGGTCATTATCACCAAAACCCACAATTAGAGCTTGATTGCACTTTCAATCTCTTCCTTTTTTGGTGATTGATGATAACCCAATTAGAGCTTACAAAAGATATGAAATGAATACTGAGATTTTTGAGCCATGTGTGTAGAGCCTCCCCCTAAATGTGTGAATAGAGAATTGAATTATCAAATTGGTATAAGAAGCCAAGATTCACATTTTAGTAAAAGTGATGTGACTCCCTCTACATCCATGCTCCTGTGGGGTGCTGCATACTGTGTTAGGTATGTAGACATGATGTGAATGATAGTTCATGCACAACATGTTTTGATGTAATAACTGGGTGCGGCACTGCCGCACTTGCTGTAACAGCACAGATAAGAACAGGCACCACACAACTTGTAACACATATAAAGATATACATTCTAGCACAATTTTATCACCAGCTACAACACAGATTAATTCATGTCCATATCCCACACATATAAAGTACTTAGGTAGCATTATTACATAAATAGAGTTTTGAATCATCTCTCAAACTCTCAACCTAACGAAGTCTACTCTAAACGGATAAGAACATGAAGCTCCAGCTGCAGCAACCTCCTCTCCATGGCGACGAAAAAGTTGTTGACCCCTCTAATTTTCTCCCCCTTTGACATAAAGCACCAAAAAGATAAGAAAAGAAGAAAGATCAACACTCACTCCTCATCTTCTTGGATGGTGTCCCAATCGACATTATCCACACCAGCAGCTCCACTAGCACCTGCAACATCCTCCTCACCACCATCATCATCATCGTCGTCGTCGAAGGAAGAGGACACCACCGCCCTCCCTTGCTGATGGGTGGTAGAAGTGTGACGCTCACGCCTGGTGCTTCTCCTCATGGACTGCAAGGTGGAGATCAACCTTGTGTGAGGGTCAAGCTCTAGCTGCCCTGCTCCTCCTCCTCCTCCTTCGAATCTATGTCGGAGAGGCTAGGGAGGTTGTCAAACCTCGGCGGTGACTGTACTAGAGAAAGAGGTGGCAGTCCTGCATGCTCTCTAGCCTTTCGGTTGGCTTCACGGTTCTCCAACCAATCCTCATATGCGGTCCTCGCTGCATAGGTGCATGTGGTGAAAATGGACTTAATCCATCTTCCAAACTTCTCCATCTTCCCGTCCTTGCGAGACCTAGAGCGAGAGGACTCAGGCACGTCCTCAACTGATGGAGAGCATCTCACTGCCCTGCTAGCACCTGAGGCTTGGGCCTTTTCAATCTTGTAGACGGTGTGGAGACCATCTTTATCAAACATGTAACCGGTGACCCTCTTAATCATGAACATGAGAGAAGGGGCATAGGCTATCCCCTTTCTCCCATCCTCCATGGCATTCCTCAGTTCACGCCACATGAAGCGAGGGATATTGAACCTATCACCTTCAGGGGAAAATCTAGCATGCACATTCCTCACATAGCCATTAAGATCTGAAGCTGCTCCATCTTTGGGATTTATTATGTGCCTGATCAAATTGTTCATAATGTAGTAATAGTTCTTCAAGCCACTGACCTTACCATCTACACTTCTCCTGTCAATCCACATATATGCAATATCACGGATCTTAGCTGTAGCCTCATCATGAATATAAGTGAAGCCCCGCTCCTCCTCTCTAAAACTAAGGATCTGGCTGAAAGTCATAAAGTCAATCCTATAGTGCCGTCCCTCAGTCATCCAGTGAATCTCATCAGTGTAGATGTCATAGAAGAAGGTGGCATGAAACTGGGCTAGCATTTCCTCATTCTAATTGTATCGGAAGCTCATGATATCAGTGAGGCCAATAGCTCACAAGCCTTGATCATTTTGTTGCACTCAGGCTCATTTTCCCCCTTTATCTCCTCCCAGTCAACATACTGCATCTTGACAATCTTTGACTTTTTAGAGTTGAAAATCACTGAGGCATAAAAGTTGGAATGAAACTCATTCCAAAACCTGTAGTCCACCCCCAAATCCTTTGGCTGCTCATAAGGATTGTTCTCATGTGCTTCTTCCACCATCTTTAGCTTTCCCACATAGTTGAGCACAGGATGAGCACGTGTGTCAATGGGATGCCTCATGATCACTTCCTTAGAATACTCTCTAATGTAACCTCTGTCAAACTTCTCAAGGTAAGGTGGAGTATCTGGGCAAGCACCTAGAGGAATGGTGCGGCCAGCCCTCTCCAAGTTCTCCTCCTAGATCAACTGATCCCTTCTTCCCCTGTCACTAGCATCCCCTCTGCCTACTGCACTACTGCTACCCCCTATGGTTCTGCCATGACCATGATGAGGCATTTGCTTGTCACGAGGCTCGGTCATCTTCCTCTTTCCCTCTCGGTGATCTTCACCTCAAGGCCATCTACGTAAAAACATAGACCAAAATGAGAAACTATACAAATGAGAGTAGAAGTTACCCTATAAAGCAAGTTAAGTACTCAAGAAGAGTCAACGTGCAAGCGAGGGAAGCAGCTGATGTGGTACTACCCCTAGACGCGCTGGCCTTTGCCATACCGAGAGCGCAGATCGCCACACCAATTTGTTTTCACAAAGACAGATTTTGCATCTTCTTGTCTCTTGAACTTACTTCATATTTTAACTCCTAGCCCACTATACAATCTCAACAAGTATAAACATGTTTATGTCATCGATTCATCTAGATATGATTGAAAGAAAGCCTAATAACCATGAATCTTAGTATTGGGAGCTGAGTGAAATAGATAAAGTGAGTCAACCATTGAACCAAATGTATAACACTATCGGCTTTGCCACATAGGTCTTGGTAATCGCCGCGTCTTAGGGCGTGGCACTACCACAATGATTAATTTGGCTCCAAGATTGAGTCATGATTTCTACTTTAATCAATCCTCAAAGCACCATCAAACTACTATCTACTTTCAATCAACCATCCAAGACAACTAGAATCGACACATTGCATAGATCGGGAAGGATTAGGGTTTCACCTTTGATTCACGTAGATTGAGGAGGAAAGAGATGAAATGGCTCCGCCCAGGAGCTTCAACGACCACCGGTGATGAGGGAGAAGGCCGGTGTTGGCGCAATAGTCTCTTTGCGGATGGAGGCACAATAATAGGGCGATGGCGCCGGCGGTGGTGGTGGCGGCGTGAAAGAGAAGGGAGAGAGAGGTGGGCGTCGGGTGAATGAGGAGAGGGTTATCCTATGGCTAGAAGAAAAGAGTAGAGTAAATGGTCCCCCACGGTAACTGCTGTTGTGGGCTGAATTTTGATTGAAATTCAAAGTGCGGCACTACCGTATTCCACCCGCGGCACTACCCCAAGGCAGGCGCGGCACAACCGTACTCCCAGACCAACAAGATTTAGTTACTAACTAAATAGCTCCATATATATAGGATATGGACACATATGTCAAGCGTACTATGATCATCATCAAATAATTAATACAAACAACGATCATAATGCACTTGTTTCTTATGATAAAACATTTTGAAGCACAATATTTAAACCTTTACAATTCATTTCTTCTATCCATGCGAGTTCATCAATCAAGGTGTGCTATAGTTCAAACCATGTTACGAGAATCAAGTATATTTAGCTCACTACGCAAAGCACAAAACCTTGACTCATCGAGAGGCTTAGTGAAGATATCGGCTAGTTGCCTTTTGGTGCTCACATAACGAATTTCGATATCTCCTTTGGTTTCATGGTCTCTCAAGAAATGATATCAGATGTCTATGTGCTGAGTTCTTGAGTGGCTTACGGGATTGTTGGCGAGCTTCATGACACTTTCCGTCCAAGGAATTGACATGTCCCCGAGGTGCTTTTTCGATTTACTTTGCAACCGGCGTAATCGAAATCCGAATACCCAAGTAGATCAAACTTAGAGCCCTTAGGATACCACAAGCCAAGGTTATGAGTGTGTACTAAATATCTCAAGATTCTCTTAACGGCCACTAAGTGGCACTCTTTCGGGTTAGCTTGAAATCTAGCACACATGCACACACTAAGCATAATATCAGGCCTAGATGCGCACAAATAAAGTAGAGAGCCGATCATGGAGCGATATACCTTAGTATCCACAGCTTTCCCTTCATTATTGAGATCTAAATGTCCATTGGTTGGCATGGGAGTTTTCATAGGGTTGGCATTCAACATGTCAAACTTCTTGAGCATATCATGGGTGTACTTCGTTTGGCTAATGAAAGTTTCATCCTTCACTTGCTTGATTTGAAATCCAAGAAAGAACTTTAATTCACCCATCATGGACATCTCAAATCTCTTGGTCATAATCCTACTAAATTCCTCACAAAAAGAATGATTACATATATTTGGCACACAAATATATCTTTACCAACTTTTTGAGTGAAAATGGTAGGATCGGCTTTGCCTATTTCAAAGCTTTGTTTAAGCAAGAATTCCTTAAGGCATTCATACCATGCTCTTGGTGCTTGCTTAAGTCCATAGAGCGCCTTTTAGAGTTTGTAGACATGGTTGGAAAACTTGTGATCTTTAAAGCCCGGTGGTTGCTCAACATAGACAAGTTCTTGAATAGGGCCATTGAGAAATGCACTCTTCAAATCCATTTGATATAGCTTAAAGTTGTGGTGAGTGGCATAGGCTAGAAGGATTCGGATTACTTCAAGCCTTGCCACCAGTGCATATGTTTCTTCAAAGTCCAAGCCCTCTACTTGAGTGAAACCTTAAGCAACCAATCTTGCGTTGTTCCTTGTCACCACTCCATTATCATCTTGCTTGTTCCGGAAGATCCACTTGGCGCCAATGACATTGGTATTGGGTCATTCCACCAAGGTCCACACTTGATTTCTTTCGAAGTTGTTGAGCTCTTCTTGCATGGCCATCACCCAATCCGGGTCTCCAAGTGCTTGTTCTACCTTAAGAGGTTCTAAAGAGGAAACAAACAAGTAATATTGGCAAAAATTTGCTAAATGTGAATGAGTTGTTACCCCCTTTTGAAGACTCCCAAGGATGTTGTCAACAGGATGATCCCGTTGTATTGTTTGTCTTAGCCTTGGATGCTCAATGGCCTCTTGTTCATCTTCTGGACCTTCATCATCTTCTTGCTCAAATATGGGTTGTAGGTCTTGTCCATGAGCTAGAGTCGAATCATTTCTTGGCTTGTTGTGTAGGTGTGGCACTACCGCTCTCGTAATGCGGCCTTCTTTGCGATGTGTAGGTCTTCGCCTTGTAGGTGTCTGCTTTCTTTGTTTAGCATCAGGTACGTCAACGGAAATATGTGCAGCAGCAACTTGAGAAACCTACACTTTAGTGACTTCATCTTCTTATGGTTTAATATCACCAATAGCCAATTGCTTGATTGCTTCACATGGTGGAGCCTCCTTTCCTACAACACTTGAATCAACTTGCTCCACTTAGGAGCCATTAGATTCATCAAATGTCACGTCTACCGCAATCTCAACTCTCTCGAAAGTTTTGTTGAAGATACGGTAGGCATGCTCATTTGATCCATAACCAAGAATAAAACATTCATCAACTTTAGGTATAAACTTAGAGGTTTTGGGTTTCTTGTTAAGTATGAAACACTTGCACCCAAACACTCTAAAGTAAGACACCTTAGGCTTGTTACTGGTTAGAAGCTCATATGAAGTTTTCTTCAACTTCTTGTGTAGGTAGAGGCGGTTGATGGCATGGCAAGCGGTGTTGACGGCGTCCCACTAAAAGATGTCTGGCGTCTTGTACTAATCTAGCATTGTTCTTGCCATGTAAATGAGTGTACTCATCAACAATAACAAGACCATATTTGTTATCGCCGAGACTTAGGTAGGTGACCGGTCCAAAGAGATCCATATGTATTAACTCCAATGGTTGCTTGGTAGTCATGATGCTCTTCGGTGGGTGAGCTACGCCAACTTCCTTTCCGGCTTGACAAGCGCTACAAATTCTATCTTTCTCAAAGCGAACATTTGTTAGTCCAAGGATGTGTTCATCTTTTAGAAGTTTGGCCAAGTTTCTCATCCCAACATGGGCTAGTCAGCGATGCCAAAGCCAACCCATGCTAGATTTTACCACTAAACAAGTCTCAAGCTTAGGTTTACTTCTATTGAAATCAACTAAGTAAAGCTTGTTCTTTAATCAACCTGTAAAGACAATATAGGAATCCTCCCTTCTAAAGATTTCCACACCCTTATCCGTAAAGAGACAATTATAGCCTATCTCACACAATTGAGAAACGGACAACAAGTTGTAACTTAACGAATCAACATGTAATACATTTGTAATTGAATGCTCAAGGGGTATAGCAACTTTACCGAGACCAATCACACCCTCTTTGAATTGTCTCCAAAGACAATATTTTCATTTGAGTACGTCATCGGGGAATATGATGAGAACATACTCATTTCTCCGGTCATGTGATTTGTACATCCGCTATCAAGCACCCAACTTGATCCACCGGAGGAGTATGCCTACAAAACAAGTTTAGTTGCTAGATTTAGGTCCCCAATTTGACTTGGGGCCTTACATGTTAGTCACAAGAAACACAGGAATCCAAATAGAAGTATTCTTATATATGTTGGTTTCTTTTCCAACATATTTAGCAACTACTTTTCCACTGTTGTTGCTCTTCAAAACAAAGCATGATGTCAAGCTTTGTCGAGGTGCATAGATCGTTGGTTGATAGGCATACTTGTTCTTGTTGCCCCACATTGATTCCTTAGGCTTCTAGAAAACCTATTTATGCTGGAACACCTTCTTCTTGGGCTTAGTTTGATCAGGAACAGAATTGGTAGCCTTCCTATTTTTGCGGGGCGCGGCACTGCCGCCCTTCACCGCGGCACTGCCGCTCAGCGACGCGGCACTACCGCGGTCTATGCAGGCTGATCTGTACTAATTTTGCCATTCCTCTCAAACTGCACACACTCATAGCCATTCACTATCCCTTTTCCATTTGTCCTGGCTCCTTTTGTGTGTCCAAGCCCATGCTTGATTGAGGGATGCCTTCCTTGCTTGAATTATAGCCCTTTAGATTCATCATTCTTGTTATTAGATTGGGTCTCACCCATCCACCCTTTTTCAATGATTTCATTGAACCTAGCAATCTTCTTTCTCATAGCCTCCATATTTGCAAGGTTAGTGGAATAGCCATTCAAATCAAGATTAAAATATTTTCCACGACCTTGACTAGTAGAGGGAGTAGAGGTTTCCTTTGTCTTAGGAAGATGTGAGTTACTGTCCCAAAGAATGCCATATTGCATCTCAAGTTCTTTGTGCTTTTCATTCAAGTCACAATATTTTTTCTTGAGAGCTTTATTTGCTTTCTTTGTAATAGCATGGTCTTCTTGCTCTTTGGTCAAAGCCTTGCATAAGGATTCCACCTCACTTCTCTCTAATGCAAGAGCTTCTTTGCTAGCAATGTAGAGATCCTCTTGTTGGATAAAAGTCTCTTCTTTAGATTCTAGCTCGACTTGGACACTCTTTAAATCCTCCATTAGCTTAGTGATAAATAATTTAGTCTTTTCATCTAAAATTTTAGTTATCATGTTTATTTCTTCATCACTAGATTCATCATCACTAGAGCTATTACTAATATCACTACTAGAGATATCACTATGAGGTGGAGGAGATTTGGTCTTCGATTTGGATTTTACCTTCACTTGTGCTCTCTCTAGTTGAGTCCCATTCATGCCCAATATGAGCCTCTCCCATGTACTTCTTGCTCTTTCTACGGTCGGCCTTCTCCTCTTTCTTATCCTTCTTGTATTTGTTGTCCTTAATCTCATATGGACACTTGGCAATAAAGTGATTGGTGCTACCACAATTGTAGCATGTCCTCTTTTTTTTGTTTGGAAAGTTTCTCTTCTTTACCTTGTAGCCTTGCTTCTTTAGCCTCTTGTGAAACCTCTTTATAAATAGAGCAACATCATCAACCTTCTCATATTGATCATCATCATTTTCACTTCCACTTGAAGATGATGTGGTTTCTACTCTTTTTGGACTTGCTTGATTGCTTAGGGCTTGCTAGTTGAAGCTTGCTTGCTGATCTTGGACTTGCTTGTAGAGCCTTGCTTACTTGATTTGTTGGCTTTGAGAGCTACATCCTTGATCTTGATGCCTTCTAGCTTTGCTTGCAATTCACCAAGCTTCTTCCTCTCATTTGCTTCTTCTTTTTGCATGTCAAAGGTCAAGATCCTCCCAAGTACATCATTTGGTGTGAAGTACTCAAACTTCTTCTTGTCTCTAATTAGAGTCACTACGGTCTCATTTCTAGGTGAATAAGCCTTCAACATAATCTTGACAACTTTATGATCATCTAGCTCATCACAACCATAGCCTCTAATCTTACCCACCATTGTCATCAACCTATCAAACATCTCTTGTGGCCCTTCTCTATCCAAGATTACAAACCGGTTGATCTTTGACATTAACAAATCAATTCTTGCCTTTCTCATTTTGTCAACCCCTTCATGTGCTAGGTGCAAAGTGTCCCATATTTGCTTGGCAATATCAACCCCAATCACTCTATTGTACTCATCACCATCCAAAGCACTAAGCAACACACTTGTGGCTTGATCATTGAGGTGAATGATTCTCATCTCTTCTAGTGTTGGGTTCTTGGGATCAACCGGTGGCTCAAATCTATTGCAAACAATCTTCCAAATGCCGGAGTGAAGACCTATAAGATGGGCTCTCATCAAGTGATTTCACTTGGCAAAGTTAGTCCCATTGAAATGGGGTAGCTTGCCCGTGAGCACATTGATGAAAGACCTCCGATCATGGTTAGTCATAGGTATAGAAGAATAATTAAAGGACGCGGTGGCATATTTGTTGTTGTTGGCTTTGCCCTTTCCTCTCTTATCCTTCTTGTCCCCCTCGACACTGGTAGGACTCATCATCATCTCTATCTTGAAACTACTTGATATGTCACTTGATGATGCATTTGTTGCCTTGTCTTCTTCTTCCTTCTTCTTCCTAGCTTTTTCTCTTCTTCTTCTTGCTTCTCTTATGAGCTTTCTTTCTTTTTTTTCTTTGCTTCTTGTCTTCTAACCGCTGCTGCTCCTTCTTCTACTCTCTTGCTTCTCTTTTGAGCTTTCTTGCCTCCTTCCTTCTTCTTCTCTCATTGTCATTGAGAGCTCTTTCGTCATCGGTAGCCTCAAGATGTGGTAGCGTGGTGTTGCTTGCTGTTGATGCGCTCAACTCGCTGCTGTCGGTGTTGACATCCACTGGCTTCACGCCACTAGTTCCTCCTCTAGGCTCCATACCTCATGCGGTGAAGCGCACATGAGTTAACATTCTCTGATACCACTTGTAGGATCTCTGGTTAGCCTAGAGGGGGTGAATAGGCCTATCAAAACAAACACTCAAACTTTCATCAAATTCAACCTACGGCATTGTCGCTCTGACCTCGCGGCACTGCCAGGCTAGAACAGCGGCACTGCAGCACCTGCAGACAACTTTGAGTCACAGTTCAAAATCAGTGAATTTAAACTTGAATCCGAGAAATTTCTTAGCTTCCTGCAGGTATGAGATTCACAGATCGAGAGCTACAAGTGGTAGGAACACAACACATAAGTAGATCGACCACAAACCCTAGAAATCACCTCAACAATAATATGAAATGCAAATGATGTAAATCAAGCACAAGGTGACATGATGATTTAACCCGTGGTTCAGCTCGCCACCAAGGCTTGCCTACGTCCACGTTGTTGAGGTTAGCCACTAAGGCTAGGGCTTTGCAACCCTTCCTCGTTCTCAAGTCAAGAGACTCAACTCTTGAGATGAGGGGTGAGTTTACTAGCTTCAAGAGGTGGTTACAAACCTCCCGGGGCTACCACACGAGTTGGTAAGCTCCACGGACGATGCTCTAGCCGGCTAGGAGCAAAGCTCCAAGAGTAATAAACACAACCGCCAGCCAAAATATGAACCAAATACTCTTTTGAGTTGGGAAATCAAATGATCTGCTCTCTAATTGAGTTTGGGACCTTTTTCTCTCAAGGATTGATGGGAAAATTAAGAGAGAATGCTTGGGAGCTCAAGGTCACTAATGGAGGAAAGAGAGAAAGACACTCTCCTGTTCTTGGACGAGCTGAATGAGTGGAAGAGGCAAGAGAGTCATTGTGGAGGAAGGAGAAAGGTATAAGTACCCCCTAGCCCCAACGGTCACTTAAGTCACGGCGAGTGTTCTTGGCTCAAGTCTTGACAGTGCCAAGATCAAGGGTGATGCCTCTCTCTGTTGGGCAAGACAGCAAGGGTAAGAGTGAAGTGTTGGCTATTTTGGGTGAAGTAATCGCGAGGATGTATGTGTAAGATTAAGCACTTGGTAGCACATGTTAGCTTAAGCATTATGTCCCCTTTATAGTAAGGCTTTTCTTATTTCAAAATATAAAAGAATTTAAGCCTCCTTTGAGTTTGAAGTCATCAACATTTGTAATTAGGGGCTCATCCGTTTCGTGTAACATCCTCGAATATAGATTCACTGCTTGTGATCTCGATAAATCTCATTAGTTCTCTAATTACGTGGTTATTATTACCAAAATCCACAATTAGGGCTTGATTACACTTTCAATGTGTGGTGATGACCCCACTCCTCATTCTTAGCTGTGTCTGGATCCAGTGGCTAAAGTTTAGTAGTGTCATATCGGACGTTCGGATGCTAACTAGGAGATCTAAATATGAGCTAATTATAAAACTAATTGCACATGAGTAGACTAATTAGCGAGATGAATCTATTAAGCCTAATTAATCTATAATTAGCAAATGTTTACCGTAGCACCACATTGTCAAGTAATGGACTAATTGGACTTCATAGATTCATCTATAAATTAGCCTCAATCTATGTAATTAGTTTTGTAATTAGCCTATGTTTAATACTCCTAATTGGGATCAAAGATTCGATGTGATAGGGCTAAACTTTTGCCAAAGGAAACAAACACTGACCATGTTAGATTGCGATGAATGAAGTGGTGATGAAACAACTCATTTCGTTACGCGAACCAAATAAAAAGGTGAAGAGTTAATAGATGATGATGAACTACCTTATTCATCAAAACAAATAAGTAGATTCGTTAGTTTGCAAATTGCTTATAACCACCTTAGATTATATATCTGTATAAGTCACTTTTCCTAGCCTATCACTACTACAATAAAACTTAATCGAGGCGTTTGGCAAGCGGGCTCGAAGATGGCGAGTATTTGAACCGCCTCGGTTAATGCAGGATTAACCAAGGCGGTCATTTTTATTAACCGAGGCGGTCACAATCAACCGCCTCTCAAAATTGATTTATGGAGGCGAGAATCTATTAACGAAGGCGGGCCTTAAAAAGATGCACCGCCACCAAAAAATACCCCCATTGTTAGAGGCGGGGCCCTTATAAGGTCCGCCTCGTTAATATTCGTGAGGCCCGGCAGGCCAGCGACGCCTGATAGTCAAGTAAGTATAAATACAGGAGGTTAGGGTTTCTGATTCACACCTTTGTCTCCCCTCGTGCAGTCGCGGCTCAGGGCCGTCTCCCTCTCATGCATCTCTCTCTCTCTCTGCTCCATCCCAACCCGAGGCGCCCTCCCCACCCTTGAGCAGGTCGTGGCGCTCCTCCTCCCCATGCGTGATGACGCTCCTCCTCCCTTGGCATGGTGGCGCCTCCCTCCCCTTGGGCTGACGATGAGGCCGAGATCCTATTTTTTTTACAATATCCTATTTTTTACAATATCCTATTTTTTAGGAATTATAACTTGCACACTATTTTAGAGCATCTCCAGAGTCTTTCTAAATCTCACTCTCTAAATTATCATTTGGAGAGTCATTTTTATAAAAATCGTTTTCTATATCTTTTCACTTTCTAACAGTTTTTCTATATCTCGTGGGCACTCTAAAGAGCCATTCTCGTCTTCTATTTTTGGCAGTGAAAAAATTGAAATAGAAGATGACTATATTTAGATAATTATTTAGATAAGCTATTGAAGGGTAGTTTTTCATAAAAATTTCTATTCCTAGCAGAGCATCTCCAAGAGATATTGTAAAAACAATAGCTGAATTCTACATTTTAGCCATTATGCAAAATAGAAGAGTTCTAAAGAAGGTACGTTACTCCAACAGCTTAGCTAAATTTTTGCTTTTTTATATTTAAACTTGCCACGTTGACACACAGGTGATCAAAATCCCAACCGCTTCGCTTCCCTTCGTGGTTGTCGTTGTTTGTACCCACGAGGATGCCCGATCAGACGGACCAGAGGTTTCGCAACCAAATCGATGCGCAGGAAGGGTCTCGTGCACGCGGGAACGTGCAGCCGTGAGCGGGAAAATCGGAGGATGGCGAGCGAGCGGGCCTGCTTTCTATGGCTAGCGAAATTTCAGGGATAGCTCACTTGCTATTCGAGAAAACCATATAGCACATCAATTGGAACTTATTTTTTGCTGTAAAAATCCAAATATAGCCTAGACATTAAGGACCACATCTGCTGGAGTTGCTCTTATAACGATATAGAGAGTCTTTTAGAGCTGCTCTTATCCCAAAACATTTCTATATATGTATGTGGACAAATGTTATTTTAGGACGGTGAAAGTAGATCCAGTTACCCTGACTCCTCACTCCACGGTCGTAGGGAAGCTAGCTTTGTGTTGAACAACCTTTGGTCGGTATAACCATAACATTCCGTTGTAAAAATTAACTATTCAAAAATGTAACTTATAATGGAACCTCGCTCCTTTATCTAAAAACAAAACTCTGATATAATAAATCACCTTACAAGAAGACATGCATGCCGGTAGTTTATCTGTTATGGGCTTAAAACTATCATAGGCTCACTGCTACCTACTCCCATTCAACTAGTATAAAGGTAGGTCGTTTTAAAGTTCTACTCGGTAATTTTTTCTATAAAAACTGGATCTTTAATATACATAAAAAGTTACATAGACTTTTAGCATACATTTGATGTTACTATAGAAAATAGCTTCATAATACGTAAGCTTCAACTTTAGAACATCATTGGTTCACAAAAACTAAAACTAAAAATAAAACACCATTCTTTTGCAAAGATTACTGTACAAGTCAAAGTTCATGTCGGAGACCATGCCTACATCTAGAATATGGGGAGTTTTCAACATTTTACTGCTTTTCTATACGACCAAGGGTCGTTATTTATCTTCACAATATATTTTCTCAAACGGCAAAGGATTTTGTAGTCTAAACTAGACAATTCTTGAGGAAAAACAAATTAACGATGAAGAATCTTCGACGATTACTTTCCAAGAAAACTCCTCACCGATTACTTTAGTAAATAACCGTAAAAAAAATGCCCTCGCCGATTACTTGGTAATAAATAACTCTAAAAAATGTCTCAAATTAGACTAACAACAGTTGGGCAATGAAAAAAAATCCTAAAAAGAAGGCCACTCTCCATCGGGCATTCACACAAAGCACTTGGGAAATGGTAAAAATCTAGCAGCGCTTGCCGAATCCTGGGAGCCTGAGCTCGACCTACACACTTCGAGGAAGTTGGCGAGACGACGCAGCAAAGACAAGGTCACGCAGAGTTAGGCCCCAGTAGCTTTTGCCGTTGATATTGCAGTTGCAGGTTAGCTAGTACTCGTTCGCCGGCTGGAGTGCTGGACTGTCTGCGCTGCGAAAAATTCGCCATCCTGCCGTCCCGTCCAAGGTCCAACAGTCAACAGTGGACCGGCTCAATACGCTTGTTTGGTACTGTAAGTTCAAAGCAAGCCGTCGAACGAATGTGTGTAAGCACTTGGTTTTCTGTGCAAACGTAGACTTCTATCACCACCAACATGGAGCTAGTGAATGCGAACATCCACACGTAAGCAGAGCTTGTATAGCCAAACTGTCCACACGTAATATGCATCTCGTACATTGTGGCAACCTAATTAATTTAGCACTGGTGTACATTTCCGGGAAAAACGTCGAACCAAGTCGTCGATCGGACACGACCGACTTTGGGAAAAAAAAAATTGCGTGCTTGGCACGTGCGGTGCGACTCTGGGTTGATTTACAGATTATTTAGTGCTACTAGCTAGATCGCCGTCCATATTTCAAAATGTCGAGTAGTTTTCTCTCTCTAAAGAAAAAGGATGCTGAGTATCTAGAATTCTGATCTCTTGGGTGTAGACTACCAGGAGTAGGACTGACGAACTCATGGTTGAAAACCGTTGCCCCGTCAGTCTGAAAATGTCAAGGAGTAGTCGTCTAGTGTATTCAATTCAGAATCCAAGTACAGCATATGCCCTTGTTTAGTTCCACTCCAACTTCAAAAAATTTGCTACAGTACCTGTCACATCGAATGTTTGTGACCCGTGCATGGAGCATTAAATGTAGACGAAAAGAAAAATTAATTGCACAGTTTGGTGGGAAATTGCGAGACGAACGTTTTGAGCCTAATTAGTCCATATTTGAACACTATTTGCCAAATAAAAACGAACGTGCTACAGTAGCCCCAAAATCCAAATTCCTACAACTAAACACAGCCATATTCAAACGAAGTTAGGTCTAAACTAGTTTCTCTATCACTTCATCGTTCATTGTACTGCATACGCTTAGGTCGCAAAACGAATTAATGAACTGAGGGTCGATCCGTGTATGAAAGCGGATTAGGTTTTGTAGATGCCGCAGCGCACAGAGCCCTGGTCGTGGTTTCTTTCATCATCCTGGATGTGGATGAACACAATAAAGTTCTCAGTCGTAATCATCAGTACAGTGTAGTACTAGCACACTGCATTATATTGATCGATTATTTCACATGCACGACAGCTTAGTTAGTACTAGTACACAGCATTATTGATCGGGCGGAGAGTGTTGGGGACGCAAATACATTTCAAATTCTTTCTTATAGTAGTACACAGCAGCTCGTTGAGATCACTGTATATATCTTTTTATTTTAGTTAATTAAACACAGAGTCCGATTGCTATACGTATTGAGCTCAGTTGCAACACTCAAGCATGTTTGCTATACTTAAATAAGCAGAATTGCTATCTGTTGCTTGTGTGTTTTCTTGTCTGGCAGCACACGAATTTTTGCAGCGTTGATCGGTGGATGGAGGGCTGGAAGATGTTTGGTCAGTTCCCACCGATGAGCCCTTTCGTTGTCTCGCTGACCCGCAGGGCCCACCCATGTGCCCACACTGTTTGTATTTTTGGGACTCGCGCCGGTAGCCGAGCAGTCGTCTCTCTCCCCCATTTCTTCCCCTTCTCCTCGTTTCGCCACGCTCTCCGTCGTCGGTGACTCTGTGCTTCCCGGCGCGCGCTCGAGGCGATTCATCGGCGGCAGCGGTAGTTGGTGCGGGGGAACTCGTGGTTCTTCGTCTCGGAGTCCTGCCGAACTGCTTCCCGGCGCGCGCTCGAGGTAATTCATCGGCAGCAGCGGCAGTTGGTGCGGGGGAACTCGTGGTTCTTCGTCTCGGACTCCTGGAAGATGTGTTGGTGTAGGATTCGTGGATCTCTACTTTGTTTAGGGTAGAGGCATAGAGTGCTCGGATTTGTGGGATTTTGGGTTGAGCTAGTTCGGTGGATGGAGATTTGGGGTGGGGGTTTTAGGGTTGTAGCCTGGTATTGATGTGTAGGTTGGATTTTCTTCGGATTTGGGGGATTTGGTGTTGCAGGCAGGTAGATTGTCATGCGCGGTTGTTAATAGGCTTGAATTGCATTGGATTTGGTGGTGGATTTCGTTGGGTTGAGGATGAATCGTCGATTCCACTGCCTTGTGTGTCGTCGATTCCTCTGTAGATGGGGTGGGGATGATGCGCAGTGCGGGTTGAAATGCTTCGAGGGATGGTGCTTGGGTAGAGGAGTTGGAGTATGTGTGTTTTCTCGGGAAGCTGCTAGATGTGCTGCCTGAAGATCATGAGAGCATTTTGATTTGTTTCATCAATCATTCTATGTTTATGTTTCAGAAATGTCAGTGTTCTCTTTCTGTACTGCTCTGAAATGTCTGATACACATGTGTTTAGTATCTTTCTGTCTATTTATTGTGTTATCTGTTCCATGATAATTTGAGAATCAGTTATTCAGTTTTTTCTGCAAATATGGACTGCATCTGTAGAATTTTTGTACTACAGAGACATTATCTCAGTCTTGGTTAGTAATTTTGCCTTTCAGTTGTGCCTGGTGGATCGCGGTCGTCAGAGCAGTGATCTGTGCCTGCTGCATCAGTTGGTCTACTTGTATAGGGCAATTACTTATTTGTTGCAGTTGCACTGCTTAGTAAGCCTGGGCTAAATGATGTTTGATAGATTTGTTAACATTTAATTTGCAAATGCATTCTGTCCACTCTGCATGTATTTGAACATATATACTTATTGACATATGTCTAGTTGCACTGAGTAAATGATTGTTTGAAGCAATATTTTAATCTAGTACCTGGTTAGTTTGGTATATCAATTGTAGTGTTTCCTGCAACTTCTTTGTCCCATCTACTATTTTGAGATCAAAGTTTGATTCTGAGTTTTCACTTGCATGTCTATATGGTACCTACAGTAGATGATGTACATCATTTAGTAATGTTAAATTTATGAGGTTTCACCTGTAGTTCATGGGAAATAGATTTTTCCTAAACCTAAACTTAATTGTTGACATTTATATTAGCTGAAAGTTATGCCCATCCATAGTTTCAGTAATCTGTAATACTTCCTGCTCCAGTCTATTTTTGTCCTATTCTTTGCCTGCATTTAGTAATAAATGATGATATGTCATTAGGATAAAGTTAAAGCATCGTAAACAATTAGTATGTGAGATTATGGCCATTCCTAGGCACCTCTGTTCCTGCACCACATCAAAACTAGTAGTTGAATTAATAGTGGTAAAAGTAGCAATACTTGCATGAGCCAGATCTTTAAATTGTATACATGTACAACAAAATTGCATTAGTAGCGGTACAAGTTGCACTATGTCGGATGTGCAATTTCCTTATTTTTGTTCTTTAATTCAATGCTTGTTAGAACTTGGGGGCTAAACACAAGGCCCAAAGGATTAGATTTAGCGCTAAAGTTTGTTAGATTAGAGCTAAAGCTTTTTCTTCAATTTTGAGGGCAACCTCATAGGCATCTTCTGCTGTGGCCAGTTCTTTGGTCTGTGATGAATTTATAGGCATGCATGTCACATCCAATTTTAAGGATAAAATTGAATGCATAAAACTCATGTGTGCCTGGGGATCGATCCACACACATAAGTCGACAAATTACAAAAGTATCATCACGGTGTATCTTACATAACGAATAATAACATCACATAGTCTTACACAACACAGCGGAAAGTAAAAAGATAGCTCTGTCGTGGTAGCTCCAACACAGGGACGGTCAACTAGTTGACCACAAGCCTAATAGTCCTCAGGAAACTCCTCATACACGTTGTCATCTGTTACCCATCCAGGATTTTTATCCAAATATAGAAAGTAAACAAGCGTAAATACTTCCTGTACTCAGCAAGATAACATGGGGTTATGAAGCTCAAAAAGGATAACACTGGTTTACTGCAGTTAGCACTTTTAGTAAGTCAAGATTTTATTATCAAGTATTATCAAGTTATGCTTAAACTCCCATTTAAACCCACATAATAAGATATCAGAATCATTTGCACCATATTATCATCGTATACCATCATAAATGAACAACAATAAGTAACCGATTATTCTGTGAGTTTTTCGGGCCGCTCGTGACCGTGAGCACGGCTGTTATAACAGTTTGTAACCCTCTGTAGAGGTGGTGCACATTCACCGCGAGTGGTGATCCCTATATGCCCGGGTTAATTACTCCCATATCACTGCCAAGGTGAGCGGGCAGGGTATACTATGAAGCCATTTTATAGGTTTCTCTAACAAGTTAGGGCCGCTAGGTTTCCTTGGCAGGTAGATGTAGGAACCCCCTTTCCTATGGCACATATCCATCGCGGCTATACATATAGGAACAGAGGCAGTCCTATACCCAACGTGGCAAGCCCCTTTTGCGCCATAAAGGTAACCTCTAACAAGTTAGAAAAGGTCCTATTACTGAGCTCAAGTCAGAGCCATGTGACTCTCACGGTTGCACTGTCAGTCCCAGCTTTTGCCGACAGATAAGTCCTTATGGAGGGCCAAGAGCATCATGATCAAAAGATCATTTGCTCCATCGCCCTATAATTCAGTTGTTTAAAAGTCAATTTTACCTTTTTGTTCCATAGAACCATTGTTCATTATGTAGATCAGGTATAGTTACATTGAGTGCTAGCAAATTACCCATATGCATATAACCCATAGGAGATAAGGAACAGGATAATCAATCACTAGGATGTCCTTACGGGTATCAAAATTAGACACATGCAAATGAGTAATTAATAAAGGTGAATAGGCATCAAGGTAGATCCCATGCTATACTTGCCTTGGTTAGCAAACTCCTGCTGGTCGTCGAAGAACCCTTGGTCTCCAACATTCTCCTCACCGTCTGAACGCGACCAACACGACAACATACAACATTCCAAAGGCATTCATGCAAAGCAAATAATCCTATGGTTAGAATAGTACACCAACAGTAAAGAAAACAAGATAAAATGTTTATGAAAAGATTCTACGTCTCGCTACGACCACGTCAACGCGAAGTTCACTTAAAAGCGAAGCTAAAGCGAAAGTTATGATTTAAGCGGGATTTCCTATAGCAATTTATTTAACTAAATCTAACCTCAAAATTTAAATGTTGCAAACAGGGTTAGCAGTGGTGTTAACATGTAGAGAACTTAATTGCGAACCTAACAAAATTTGAATGGGTCAAATCGGAGCTATAACGACGATTTTATAAGCAAAACAGTGCAATGACATTTCTGTAAATACTGAAAACGTATTTTGGACTAAAACAATTTACTTTACATTTTCAAAAGGAGAAAGCGTACTCAGAAAAACGTGCTATGGACGGGGGGTTCAATTAGGTGAAACCAGGGGGTCTCTTTAGCAAAGTTACCCGCGAAGGGGTATTGGCCTTGGTGGCCATTGGATCATGGATGGGTGGTTGATTAGATGGGAGGAGAGAGAGAAGTGGTCTTGGCGAAGCAGTCTGACCCACGGCAGTCTGAAACCATTGCCGTGGCGAGGAGCATCTTGGCTTGATCGATCTGCAGGGGCTACGGACCACGGTTTGAAGAACCAAGGGCACTGGGAGATGGCGGGGGTTCATGCAATCTCAGCCGTGCCGAGAAGGTGATGGAGGAGAGGTCCGAGGGCGGGTCGCCATGGTCGGCGATCGCGGAGCACATCAGTGCACGCAAAATGGACCCTAGAAACCATGAAACAAGAAAACAATGGCACGGGAGAAAGAGGGAGCAAGGGGTTCTCACAATGGGAAAAAAGATGTCGACGACGGCTTAGGGGACGGCTGTCTGCCGCGGAGGCTGGACGGAGACCTCGGCCTCGTCGGTGCAGTGGCTTCTGACCTCTGCTGCTTTCGGCGAACACGAAGAAGAAGAAGGGGGAAAAGCAGAGGGGGCGGAGGGGTCACGACTTCGTTTTAAATGAGGTAGGGAGCCAGGCGACGCGCCACGACGCTTAGGAGAGCGGCGGGCGGTTGTGGCTTGGACCGGATGCGGCGGTTCTGAGAGGTGGGGGAAGCGTCGACAGGCGGGCCCGGGTCGGTGGCTGGTGGAGGCGCGGACAAGGACAATGATGAAGTCTTTGGCGATCTTTGGGTTGTGGTGAGAAACTACTCGCTCGGCTGGGCCGGCCCAAGAAGGAAGCGGGGGAGGGGAAAAGAGAAGGCGCGCGGGCCGGCGGGAGAAAAGGGCCTGCGGGCCAAAAATGAAAAAAAGGAAGGGGAGGGAAAAGAATTCCTTTTCTTTTTCCAAATACATTTTCCAATCTCATTTTCAAGTTGAATTCGAATTCAATTCAAATTCTAGTCAAAGCTAATCATTACAAAAATAAATGTGCAGCAGCATGAATGCATCAACATGTTACTAACCTTATATTTGATTTTTAATTTCCCAAAAATTATTAATTTCCTATATTTGAATGCACACATAATTGCGTAAATAAATCAAATTTTACTTATTTCAAAAGAATGAAATTTTTGGGTGTTATAATGCAACCCAACCTTTTTTCCTTTTTCCTTTTTCAATGTTGGTGATGGTGATGGTGTAGAACGAATATTAGAGTTCGGTCATTGTTGTTTCTACATTCATTAATCAAACTGAATTTCAGTAGTATCCACAAGTGCCTTTAGGATGGTAATTTTACTAATTACTTGTGTAACTTTCTTTAAAATAAGATGGTAATTTACCAATCTCTTTTGTGTTGAGCATAAGCCATGTTGAAAGAGATAAATACTCAATAAACCAAATGAAACCAAACAATTTCTAAGCTGTTTGGTTTCGTTTTGGTTTATTGAGTATTTATCTATTTGATTTTGTTGAATGCTATGTTTGGATTAGTGAGTATTGATCTGCTAAACTGACGGGTTGTATGATTACTGAGGAGTATGTGGAGCACTGTAGTTCCAAGTCGCACTCCTGTTTTGGTAATATTAATTTTTCATGTGCTATTGTCTGCAGGCATTTTATAACTGAAACTAGAGAACCCAAATATTAAGAGCGAAAATATGTTGGAATCTCTCTATCAATTTGTTTTGTTCTTTCTAGTCTGAACCTGTAGTGTTAGCACAAAGCAGTGTAGAGCTAGTTCAGTTATAATCCATACTTATGTTATTTCTTTATTTGTTCTATAAGCTTCCAATATGTTGATTGTAGCTTTAATATTTTCATCTTTGATCGTTTGAGTTTAGATGGACAGGCGCATGCGGAGCTCTTCATGTCCCCCTGTTATTCAATTGTCAACTCCTCACGTTGAAAGGAACCTATTTTAGTAGAAGTGCCTTTGAAAGACGATGATGTATGTGCTCTACTTGGATGCCTTAGATATCGGAAAAGAGGGCGATGGTGAAAGTCGCTTTAGAGGTCGCCATGGAGACACCGAGGGTGCTTTGCCTTGTATGCATGTCTTCCACAAGATATGCATTTTTAGTGGCTTAGTAGCGATAAGTCATGCCCTCTGTGCCGATATAGGTATCCTAGTATAAGCGATGGTGATGATGTTGAGTTGTAGTTTGGTTAGTTGATATTATAAGTATTGGGTTTTTTTATGAATACCAGTTATTGCTGGCTTGTAATTATTATATTGAACTATGATATATAATATATTTGGCTCTAGTTATTCCAGTGATCTTAATTCATTTTTGTGTCCTAAAATTTATGTCATTGAGTTGTTTGGAGTTTCAGGTAATTTTTTTTTAGGATGGCTCTCAGTTATTTTTTATTTGTTCTATAAGCGTCCAATTACTTTTTGAGCTAGTTGTTTTGCTTCTTCTTTTATTGGCTGCATCTAGCAATGAGGACATTAACCAATTTTTTTTGTTATGTTACGTAGCCATGGATGATGATGAGTTTCTTTCTTATGCTGAGTCTGGAAATGGTGAGAGTGAGGATGACTTTGCTATGAATTCTAAAGAAGACAACAACTCTGATTCTATGAATGTTGGCGAGGTACTAAGTTCACTTGATTTTGTTTTGTTTGTGCACTTGTGTATTATAATAATATGATATATGTTGTTGCCTTTTTTAGATCGAAATCCCGCAGATGATGATATTGATACTGCTGAAATGCTGAAGACTTTCAAGCATGTGTAGGAAGACTTATCTGGAGTATGTTCTGAAATTTGTGTGGTGAAGATTCCTGTATTTAAATTGTAGCGCAGTTGTCTGATATAGACTAGTTACAAAATTCTTAGGCCAGGGAAATCATTTTTATGTTAATATTTTGTCTATTTCTTGACGTCTAGTTATCTAGGTACTATTGTTCTCTTTAAGCTAGAATAGTGAAAAGAATGATAATATATTTACACCCTATCTTTTGTAGTGTGATGCGAGCCATTTATTTGGTTTTTTTCTTTCAGTTTGCTAAGTTTGTTGACAACAAAGGGAAATCAAGACGGTCTGGCATCCGGACGCGTTCTGGAAAGGTAAATTCAGTACCTAACTAATCTTCTTTTTTATTTGTCACCATGTTTACTGAATTCAGTAGCTTAACTAGAATTTTTTATTATTTTTTTGCATCGGTTTTTAGATTAACAGAACTATCAGAGGTAGGGGTAAAGGGAAATCAAGTGCTGCTGCAAGTACATCAGAGAGAGCATCCTCTAGGTTCAATAGTAAGTATTTTGGAGAGATAATTGTCAAATTGGATGAGCGTAAGAAGAAGATTATTTGGGATCAGGGTTTCGGTATCTTGCTAGAGTATGATGGTTGTTCTACACCTAGAGGCTTTGTGCAGTGGATAGCATATCAAGTTGATTTGAATTGCTGTGACATAGTTGTTGGAGGGAAAGTGATCCCATTTTCTGCAGAGGCAGTTCATCTTTTCTTAGGCCTTCCAATAGGTGATGAAGACATTAGGGAAATCATAATGACTCTGCAAAGACCAAGTTTCTTTTTGAAATCGATGAGGCTTCTCTGCCCCTGATCAAGACCTTTGGCGAGAACTTGTTAGGTGACACTTTGTCAGATGATGATGTGTTTTGGTACTTTATGGTTGTTGCTTTGTCCACTTTTTTATGTGCAAACTCTAGTACTCTTCCCAGCCTGCTGTACCTTGGTGCTTTGATTGATGTATCTAAGGTGAAAGAATGGGATTGGTCCAAGTTTGTATTTGATTGACTGTTTGTTTCGATTTCAAACTATAGAAAGAAGAATAGAAGCACTATTGGTGGCTGCAGATACTTTCTTGCTGTAAGTGTTTCTGTGTTGCTCCTTTCTTCTCTGTATTCTGTTGTTTGTCTTCGATATGTACCCTATTTTAGTGATGTCTTTGAAATCTTTTGTAGGCTTATTATCTTGATTTTGTCAACTTTGGAAAACGTAATGAGCTCCCCCCAAATCTGCCAAGGATCCTCTGTTGAAAGGGCTCGATGATTAACAAAATATGCTTCTTATGATCGTGTGTTTGGTGAGAAGTATGGAAAGCTCTCGGTAAGTATTGTTTGTTATATCACCGCCAAACTATGTGATGATTTCGGTGTTTTTGAGATCTCTTGTTGTATTACATGTTGTATTACATGACACATACATCTCTTGTTTTTGAGATCACTGGCTGACTTGAATACATTTTGTGTAGGTGAAATCCATTGAGGACACTTGCTATGTAGAAGCATACCCACCGGAAGATGCTCGTGATTCCTTTAGGAATACTCTGGATAAACATTGTGATTTCATCCGTATAGAGGTAGGTGCCTTGTCCAGTATGTTTATGAGTATTCTTCTATATTGAAAAATACATGATTCATATGGTACTATTAACTTGACATTACAGGACAAAGATGCTATGTGTGAGCATTTCTAAAACCACTTGACAAGACTTGGCTATAGGAGTCCCGGCACACTTGTTGCCAAAATGTTCAAGTACATGCATGAACGTTATTGTCATGTCGCCGACCCACCTGCTGAGGCTCAGAATTCTAATGCCAGAGTGGCTTCTCCAGCACATGATAATGCTGATGATGGAGGTGTTAATGATGTGCCTGCTGAAGATGAAGCCCCACTGCCTTCTCCAGCAGATGGTATTGTTCAGGAAGATGTCTTGGATCCGAGAATGGCTCTTTATTAGAGGTAAAATATTTGTGAAAGAAGTTGATGTTGCTGCTTTGGTATAGATGGCATTGTGGAAGATGTCCATCCCAAGGAAGAAGCTTTTGTGGATCGAGAAAATGGAATCGGATGGCTTATACAATGCTTACGTGCATCGAGTATTGTCTTCGCTTCTCGACCAACTGAGATTCTTCCTTTGAGTAACTCATCTGCTCATGGTAGATAAAGTGTATTACATTTCATTTATTTTAGCATTGAATTAACTTTTGTATATCTTGTTCATACTCTTTATGCATATTTTTCATGTGCGAGAATCGGGTGCAACAAATCGGAAGAGGAAAAAATGCATTATCCCGATCAACTAAAATTCTTCCTTCCAATGACTCACCAGCTCTAGGTAGATAAAGTGTTCGTAACATTGTTTTTGACATTGATTAACTTTTGTATCTCTTGCTCATATATTTTTTTTGTATATTTTCAGGTGCAGCTTCAGGTACAAGGAATAGCAAGAGGAAAAGCAAAGCATCCCAATTTTCGAGTCCCGATAGTGTAGGCTCTATGACTCGACGAAGACTCTCTACAAGGCTTCACAAATCCCCCCTCAGTCGCACAAATGTTGATAATCTTTGGACAATCTCAGTAATTGTTGAGGAAGTCCTAGTGTAAACTTCTAGAGGTGCAAGTAAGCGTGTAAGCTTCATCTAAAAGTGAGTATGTGTTTGTCAATGTTGTTTTTATTTTTGATGGATGACACTGGAAGTTGAATGCTTATCCATGTGATAGTGTGCTCTGGTCTTCTCTTGTGTCTTATCCTGCTAGATAGTACTAAGGCAGTGATCAAGTAAAGGAAATATCCTACTGACTAGACTTGTTACATCTTTTTTCCATTGTTCAGGAAGGCAAAACAACTAGTGGAGGTGCTGCTCCCTCCTCGATTCCTATGGTTCAGGAAGGCGAAGCAACTAGTGCAGCTGTTGCTTGCCCCCTCGATGAGTACGGTTGAGAAGGCCCCAGGTTTGTTCTGCTGATGAAAAAAATGCTTAATAAATCTATGATATATGAACTGGGCACATGTTTGAGCATGGTCTCTATGTAGGACAAACAGGAGAAGCGCCCAGTCCAAAGAATCCTATTGGTTATCTGAGTGGTCACGGTCTTTGTGGAGTGAAGAATGCCCAAGCTGCTTCAAGTGCTATTCCTCATGTTTTAGATAAAAAAAAGTATCCCCTGAAGTTCAAAAGAAATTGAATTGGATGAAAATACAGCTCCCTGCTTCGGATCTTAACGGTTAGTACCTATTTTGTAGATTGCATTCTCTTTAGCGAAGAAATTGCACTTTTAAAATTCTTAACAGTTAGCACTTTTTAGATTGCACTTTTATTAGCGATAAATTGCACATTTGAAATAGAGCAATTATGGTATTTGACATGTGCAATATCTGTTGTTGTCACCTATAATTTTCAATCTTCTTTACCATTTTTTTTATTAACCAGGAAAAGCAGCTGTTGAGAAACCTTGTATAAAGAATAAGGCTCCTTACTTTAATAGTCCTAGCATTCCATCTTTTAGAATGTTTGAATTTGAGGATGATTTGGGAAATTATGTTGAAGACCCTAAACTATGGCGTCCTGTTGGTCCCTTATCAGGTTCTAGTACAGCTTGTCCTATTGATCGAGTGATATCTAGGATTCGACGTGCTGTATCCAATGACATGCATGAAAAAGTCAATTCTATGGTAATATGTTTGTAACTTGTTCTTTTTGTAAAATCGTGGTTGTAATATGTTTATCTTATTCACTATACTATAGCTTTTGATTTATTTTTACTTTTTGATAGGTTCAATCGAGAGCGGCTTCTACTCCGATTTAGCCTCGGACGAAAATTGGACTTTTATTGATCGGATGAGTTCTAATCCATTTGGTCCAAGCGGTAGCGTGAGCAATCATAAAACTGTTGAGACCGACAGAAATGACAATGTTGAAACTGTAAGCTTGTTTATTAGATTGGATCAATTTTGTATTGTGACATATCTTGTGATCTCTTTTTTGTAACTAATATCGTACTATTTCTTGATTAGGACCTTGTGCGTATGGAGTCTTTACCTTTTACTGAGACTCCTGAAGAATCAATTGCTCATGTTCCTCTAGCTGTAGTCAGCCCTTCTGGAGTACATATTGACATTGTAAAATGGCATTTCTAGTTTTATCAATTTTGGAACAATTGTCTTGTGAGATAACCTCATTTGATTTGCTTTTTTTTGCAGCCATGGTAGTGGAAGGACAATTGTTAGTAGTTGGTGTTGCTCTCAGCCATGTAATAGCTAGTACAAGTAGTTGTAGTACTATCCATGCTCTAGTGTACCTTAGTGGTACTAGTGTTGTATATATATGTATATTGAGAATAAAGGCAATAATAACATTTCTGTTGTCCCCTTTTTATACGTCTCAACCATGTGTGTGTGTTTGTGTGTGTTGTAGTTCTAGAATAGAATGAAACTGTATGAGCCCTGTTTTTTGAGTTTTACTTTTTCATTTTTTCGAACAAATTTATGTGTTTCTTCTTCTAATTTTTGCAGACACCTACTAAAGCACCTCTTCCATCCCATCGAGAAGCTTCAGTACTTGGTGGGACTTCGTTGTCTTCAAGGACTATGGGCAGCAATGGTTTTTCAATCGACTCTGAGTCGTTATCTACTGAAGGTCCTTGGCAGTCTTCTAGTGCAAAGCTTGCTGTTCATCGTCCTAGGTGGCTTGCGATCCCCAGCAAGTACAAGATGAGCCCTTATATTTTGCCTCGGGCAAAGATTAAAGTGTCTAGACTTGAAGCTGATATGTATGAAGTTGTACTAAAGATGGCAGAAAGTAGTGGATAGTTGGAGTAAGTTATAAATTTCTATAAACTCCTCTCCTTAGCGTTCTGCACCACTTGTGAGAACACTTGTAGCAAGTAATTATGAATTGTTTTCCTTTTTGTTTCAGTCTTTCAGTAATCAATTATGGAAGTGTGGTTGTGAAGTTAAGTGCACTTGCATCTTCTCTTAAGCCGAGAGGAAAGGCGCACTATTTTGTAGTGAATGCTTTGTGCAGATTGTTATTCCATAGGAATCATCCCGGGACTTCTTACAAGCATTTTTTCTTCTCTAAAGTTGGTGTGAGTATTCCTTGATGTTTTTCGTAAATTATATGTAGTAACTATATAAAATAACATTGATGAATGTGTTTTTTGTAGGATTATCTTATTGGAAATCACGGTCGTGATGATAAGAATGAGAAGGAGCTACATGAGACCGCTGTGAGATGCTTTAAGGGTGCTGGTCGTGCAAGGTCATTATCACACAGCCACTATGTAAGTAACATATCCTTTTTTAAATTTTTTTTTGCATATATGTTGTGTGCATTGCAATTGTACTAATAGTTCGTTCTTTTCTAATTGTGTGTTATTTTGTTAGATTTTTTTCTACCGTGATCGGTGGTACGTGGTTGTTGTGTATTTTAGTTTGAGATGTTGTATAATCTTGGATTCATGCACACTACGCTTTGGAGCAGACTCAACTTTCCATAAAGCTGTCAAAGATGAATTTGTAAGTATCAGCAACATAGGGATCAATACTATTGTTTGTATGCATTGTGAAAAATTTGTTCAAATAATGAAAAAAATATATATCTGTATTGTGATTTATTTCATTTACTTGCTTTTTAGCTAGAAAACTTGACCACAGTTTGGTCAGAAGTTGTTCAGATTGACTATGGATTCCATGGATATCGTGTGTTCTTTGCAGATATACCTCAGCAGTCTGAGAAGTAGGTTAAGTGAAGTCCTTTTTGATTTATATAGACCATATCATTTTTGTTGTGCTTATAGTATTTTGTCCTATTTTTTTCTTTTGTCATATTTTCAGCATAATCAATGATAGTGGTATCTACGCTATGAAGAACCTAGAGCTTTTTGAAGTAAATCTCAATATGATAGAGAAGTATACTGAAGATGATATTGGGCACCTTCGCATCAAGTTTGTTAATGACAAGGTTTTCAACGAATTCAATTGTGCACATGATGGTCAATCTAAAGTCAGGGAGGTAATACTAGTTCCAATGTTATTTTCTATATTGTTCCATCATTCATTGAATTTGATAGTTGTTTTTTTCCCTCAGGTCTATGGCAAGTTGCAGGAGGCAACATGATTAGAAGAAGAAACAAATTGTCTCTTGTGTTTTGTGATTATGCTTAAATAGAATTAAAATTGTGATGTGTCCTTCCATAGCGAAAAATTATGTATTGTGGTCTGTGATTGTGCTTGATTACAATAAAAATTGTGTTACGTGTTTCCATAGAAAAAAAAATTCTCTTGTGTTCTGTGATTATGCATCCATATAAAAAAATATGATCTGTCCTTCCATAGAGAAAAATTGTGTCTTGTATTTTGTTTTTGTGCCTCCGTAGAAAATAAATTGTGATCTCTGCTCAAACATGTTCAAATCTTTTTATTTGTGTTTTTTTGGATGCTTGATGTTAACTGTGCTCAAGGACAAGCTCGATGGTTGTGGAGGTCATTCTTGTTCTTCTAAAGATGAGGATCTGATCCGGTTAGTGATGTTATGTGCATTACCTTTTTTTTTTAATTTTGAGCATGATATACTTTGGTGAATGTCCTGTATGTTGTTTCATGGAGTGTCTGATTGACTTCTACCACAGGTCTTGGAAAAGAAAGGCTAGCCAAGTGGCCAAGTGTGGTGCTCTACATTCTCCAAGTGGCAACGGATCCGCTGACGCATCCGTCTCTAGGTAGGCGTCTCCTCGTCTTTGATCTTTGTTCTATGATTGTGTTTGCATAGGAAAAAATTGTGATTTGTCCTTCCATAGAATTAAAATTGTCGCTTGTGTTTTATGATTGTGCTTTAATAGAATAAAATTTGTGATATGTCCTTCAATACAAAAAAAATTGTCTATTTTATTTTGTAATTGTGCTTGAATAGACCATGTTCGTTGTCCATTTGTTTGTTCTTAAGTCTTAAGTCACCACAGTCACCTCTTCTTTATACTAGGACAAATTGTGTCCTGTGATCTGTCGTTCCATAAAAAAATTATCTCTTGTGGTTTGTGCTAACTCACCTTTTCAGTGCTAACCACAAGATATTGTTGTTATTTGTCCTTTTCAATTATATAAGCTTCATTCAGTCTTTGTAGTGATATGACTAGAAAACTTGAGAAACAAATTATATGAAATATTTTGGCATTTGTTGATTTTTATTCAGAAGTATGTGAAGAAACATCATAAATCTTTGCGTAGAAGACTAATCAAAGGTAGCACAGAGCGATTTCTGTTTGCCACCTGATTATATGTTCCCACCCCTTGACCTCTTTGTTTCTCACTATGTCAAATCTATACATGTACAGTATAATTGCATTAGCAGCAAGTACAAGTTGCACTATGTCAAATATGCAATTTCCTTATTTTTGTTCTATAATTTATTTACAATAGGAATATAGCAAATGCTTAACAGATATATTTGTAATTTTAGTTTAGGATTAGTTGATGATTGCTGAGTGGTGTGCCTATAGAATTACTTTGATTTGTGATTTTTTTGTTAACACACACTTGTATGCCTCTTTGATTTGTTTTGTGTATCCTTAGTTTATCTATGGTGTATTTCAGACTTTTGCCTTTCTCTTCCGAGGTCGGTGATGTTCTAATGGTCTGGAACATGTTGGTCATTTGTGGAAATGTGGAAGAAATTGAAGTTGGTTTGTATTTGGGTTGTATTTCCCTAAATGCTACATTAGGTGTGTTGTGGCCGGGATCAGTGCTACCACTTGTTGTTTCCTTCCTCTTCTTTCCTTGTGGCTTCACCAAGGAGCCTACAAAATATTATTAGGTCTCATAAATAAGAATATGTGTATTTGGATTCAAATTCTATTTTTTATTCAAATTATGAGTTTGTTTGTTTTGTGTTACTGTCTTTGTCGGTGTCTTTTGCTTTCTTCTTTTCTTCTTTTCTATAGCCGCCATCTTCTTCTTTTTTGTGCTGCCACCATTTTCTTCTTTATATCTTCTATAAAAGGCTTGAATCTCTTAGGTTTAGGTGGCCTTTCTTTTCTCTGAATTCTTTCTGGATCCTCTATTTCATCTCTCTGTATCTATAGTTTCTGTTTGCTATACTTTCTCCATCTTCATTCCCTTGTTTGCTCATTGTCTCCTTCACCTATTTGCTGAGTGGATAAAATTCTATCTAAATTGATTTCCATCTTGTTGAATTTTGCCATGAGGTACTCCATTGCCTGCTCATTTTGCGATCCTTTTGAATTCAGTATTGCTGACTTTCTGGATAGTACATTAAACCTCAACAATGCACTTGTTGCTAGTGTTTCTTCTTGTTCTCTTTGAACATGTACCTTCATACTATTTTTCTCCACCTTTCCTGAAATATTTATCCGGAATCATGTTGATTTCCTTTTAATGACTATTTTCAGGACATAAGAGCATAGAATCCCATCTTTCTTTGTATTTTACACATATGCAAGTAAATTCTTCTTTTCCCCTCTGTTAGGTCTGTGCTTACTATATACATCCTCACTCTACGGACGTTGTGAATCTGGTTGCTTTTCTCCCACCCCTCAAATATTTTTCCTTCTTCGGTCTCCTTGTAGCTTAGCCTTGTTGTTGCCTTCAATTTGAATCAAACTTTCTAAATATGTTTTCATTGTATAGCTCAATTGCTTGTGCTCTATTCTATAGCCAAAATGAACTCCTTTGTCCTTTTCTAGTTGTTGTAGGTGTCTTCTAGCTTTTCTGTTCTGTTTATGGTTTCAATGATGCGATCATACTCTTTCAAGAAGCTCATGATACTGTATGGCGGGCCAACATTAGCTTTCATTCTTGAATTAAGTGACTCACTTCTGGATGTGGTTTGTATGAATGGGAAGAAGTCATTTTTGTAGAAGACAGGGATAAACCTGTGTCTCATTTCCCACATTTTAGTAAAGTATTTGTTCCTTTGCAGCTTGTTGTCCTCGATCATCTTCTACCACATTCTTTCAAATTCCTCCACTATGAGACTATTGTTGACAATATCTTCAAAGTCTTCATACAACCCATTGTTAGCTGCAAAGACCTTCACATTCTTGTTGTAGCACTTTGTCTTGATATGGAGCAAGCAGTTCCTGTGCCTTGTGTTTTTTAACACTAGCTGTATTGCAGATTGCATAGCCTTATCTTGGTCAGTTATGATTGTCTTTGGGTGTTTCCCTCCCATTGCTTCAAGGAATGACTCGAACACCCATTTAAAAGTCTCTATTGTCTCATCATGCAGGAATGCACACCCGAAGAGACAACATTGGGCATGGCCTGTTATCCCAACGAATGGTGCGAAATGTAAGTTGTATCGGTTGGTCATGTATGTGGTGTCGAAGCTTACGCACTCCCCATATTCTGCATAATATTTCATGCAACATGAGTTTGTCCAAAACAAGTTCCTTACTCTCTTGTCGTCATCTAAATCAAGCTTGTAAAAGAAAGAAGCGTCCTCACTTTGTCTCTCTTTCGAAATATTCTAGAACCTTTGTCACATCTGAACCTTTAAGTTCTCTGTTCAACTTTGTCCTATAGTTGCTTATGTCTTTCTTTTTCATGGGTAGAGTTGTTAGACCACCTCTCAGGTATGAAAGAATACTGACCATCTACCTAGTCGGGATATTGTTATCGTTGAGAGTCCTGATAAGTCCTTTCTCCATGTTGGTCATGTACTTATGACAAGAGAATAGGTTATCCCTGTCTCCAGGTCTTAGGTCATGATTATGATCCAAATCAAGAGTTTTAACCTTCCATTTAGGTCCTTCTTCTTTAAACATCATAACACACGGACAACCTGATTTGTGTTGCACGCTTGTCTTCCTTTTCCTTACTGGTTTCTTTCCAACATCCTTGTCTACGTCTGCTTCTTCTTGCTCTAAAGATTTTGGTCCCTTCTCTTTTCTGTGATGAGTGCATCTCATTTCCATTTTGACTACCTCATTATTTATCTTCTTACTTGTTGTTCTTGTTGTATGTGTTATGGCAACTTTGAATCCAGCAAGGAACGCATAGAAGTTGAAGAAGTGTTGAGCAGCATCCCTATTGTCATATTGCATGTCTAGCTGTGGGGTGTAGATGCTGCCAATTGGTGCATTGTTGCCTTCAGATGCAGCAAGCTATTCAGTTCTGATGAATTCTTCAATCTCTTGTTCTGTAAGTTCCTGGCTGCCATTTACTAGGTCATTATCATCTGTTATAACTGATGTAACATCTATACTTGTTGATTCTACTTGTATGATGGTCAAGTCATTTTCTGACATTGTCGGTTGATCATCCTGATGTTCTTGCTGTTCTTGTTAATATATTAGGAGCAGTCTTAGTTTCTGAGTAATGGCATTTGTAATACAAATAATTGTTTATTTCACTGTACATTGAAATAGCTGGCCACATGATTTTTTTCTATGTACATCATCAATCTCTATGTTATTGAATACATCAGTTTGCCAATGATGGTGTTCATTTTTAGATATTCATCATCAACAATGTTTGCCATTTGTCCATTATTGTCATCAGCGAAATCCTGTTTTTTGCAAAGATAAGTCCATTTTTTTATGGCAGTAGTACATATTTTGTAATTTGCTTATAAATGTAATCAAATTGTTTAGCTGTCTGTATGTACCTGATATGGCATTCTTGACTCTGATATTGACCAATCAGTTTGGGGTCCAGAGGTTGCATCTAGGGCATTCATGTCATTTCTAATTATCATATGTGTCAATGATCCTTGCATCCCTTCATGTAGCTGCAGAGTTTGTAAGGAAGATTTGAAAATTACACTCCTATTATGCTAAATTAACATCGAATGCACGGTTGTAATTTGCACATTCTGGCACTGTATTTTGCACATGGTTGTAACTTGAAGTATAATTTTTTACCTGCGTATTCCTGTCAGTCTGATCATCTTCTTCCTGTGAGTTCAAGATTTGTTCGAACATAAGTTCAGTGTAGCCTCCCTGCATTGAAATAAAATTTAGTTCAAATAACAACCTTTTTATATTGGCTTTCCTGGGAGTAAGCAATGCCTTTGCTCATATTTTTGTATCTATGGGTATTAAAAAGGTCAGTGGAACAAGTTGTGCCTCCAAATACTTGATAAGGAGCTGACTGCACTGTCTTCATTGCTTTTATACCATGTGAGTTCATTGATGTTGGATAATCATCAACTCTGCTTGTTGTCATATACATACTATTCTGCTTCATAAAAAAAGCGAGCACCTGAGTACTTATTTTGCTTTTTATCAGATCTTCTTAATTTTTCATTGCATTTATGTAATGTGTTTTTTTACCTCAAGTAATTGATCAAACTGATATTGTGGCTCTGACATTTGCTCCTGTCTTGTACCTCTTCCTTGGTTCTTATTCTGTTAAAACATAAAAAATTATGTAAGATATAATCTGCTGCTTATACAATCGTCTAAATTTCAAGTAAGTCCATGGGATGGTCTATTATCTCATCTCCTATTTGAACATGAAATTAAAAATAGTATAATCTTCTGTGCATGATAGCCAGACTAGTCCAGCATGAAGAAAAATTATACCTTCAGAACTAGCACTCTTGTCATGGTTGTGTCTTTGTGGTTGTGTTGCAGTGTGCATGTTAACTCTAGCTTGCTGATAGTTTTTCATTTTTAGTTTCTGCTGCTCTGACATTTGTGTAAGATGTTAATCCCTGTCTGGCTACTTATTTGCACATACTGGAACAAGTTGTGTCAGGTCTGTTAACTCTAGCTTGTTTTGTTTTGTAGTTCCAGGAGTGGTTTTTAGAGATGAGGGGCTAGGAGTTGTTGTTGCAGTATCTACAGATGATGGACTAGGAGTTGTTGTTGTGGTCTCTACAGATGATGTGTCAGTAGCTGTAGTTGCATTCTCTACAGATGACGACCTAGGAAATGGTGTTCTGGTCTACTTGCTACTTAGTTTGAAGCTGTCTTGTGCTCTTCTGCATACTGAGTCAGGTAGGTGTAAGAGAAAAAAATGTAGTTTGAAGTTGTCATTATAATTGATCTCTGATAGATTTGTGAACATAGGATTTGGAAATGCATACTGTCCAGCTTGCATCTATTTGAACATATATACTTATTGACATATGTCTACTTGCAATGGGTAAATGATTATTTGAAGTAACTAGTACTTGATTAGTCTGGTACATTAATTGCAAGGTTTCTTGCCACTTCTTGATCCCATCTGGTATTGTCAGATCAAAGTTTGGTTCTGAGTTCTCATCCATAGTGTCAATTATTACACGAAAATATAGTGATGCATAAGATATATGTGCGGTGTGCTGCAAAAGTCCTTATAGAGATTGGCCAAAGAAATTTTGATTTCTCTGTGTGTGTGTGATTGAGCTATCTAAATGATGCTCTTATCTCATGTAATCTATGCTGGATCCTCCGACACTAATTTACTACTTGTTTCTAGAAATTCTTCCTCCACCAGTTATTTAGTAGAGATACCTAGAGGAGATTGTGCTAAAAGGAAATCTAATAAGCATTCTACTCTTTGTCTCTTGATTTGCAAACTAATGAGGTAAAATTCCTTGTACAGATTGTTTGAGACCATCAAATCTTGATGATGACATATTACAATTATCTAACACATGCAATCCTTAGATGTGGGGTGTACTAACCTTGGAGGATGTTGAGGTGAGTCCTGCCTCCTTGGATCCGGTGATTTACCCCCTTTTCCCCTGCTCTGGGTGAGCAGAGCAGAGCTCTTTCCTCACGAACAGATCCGCCGATCTGTTGTGTGTGGGTTTCCTTCTTTCCCAAGTAGGTGCTTTATTTCATAGGAATTTTGTTGCTGGGCTGATGGGCCTAGGACTTGATAACATGGGCCTTTTTGTCATCATGTTTCTGGGCTCACTTGCACAATTACAACTACAACAGATCTCTCTATGGGCCTTGTTTGTTCTTCTCACACAGATTACAACTCCAACAGAAGACAATTACAACAGATTTCAGATACAACAGAATCCGTGTGCTACTTCCTCCTAAAACACATGGTTTTTCTCCATGGATGGATTTCGTGTGCTACTTTAGGAAAAACACATGGTTTTTTCTTTCTCTGCTGGGACTCTTGTGTTGCCTAGGCTGCCCAAAATCGTGTGTTAGGTTCCAAAAAAACACACGGTTTTTTGGGTTTTCTGGAATTCGTGTGTTTTTTTGGCACAAAACACCCGTGTGCTGGTTTCCTTCGAAACAAACGAGTTTCAACTAGACATGTTCTAAATAAAAGGCGCATATCATCTCTAGATAGGGGCGGAGACAAGAATTGATTTGTACATAGGAGGAACTATTCAAGCCGACATTAATCATATATGATGAAATAATATAGATATAGCATAGATAACAACCAAATAAACGTTTCTTTAACAATTCAAAAGAAAGAAAAAACTAGAAGATTTAAGTAAATATTACAATAAAAAGGAATTCAAAAGATAGCCAAAAAAAACTTAAAACTAAAATTAAATATTACAAAACAAAATTAAATATTTACAAGAACAAAGGAGACGGAAAGACAATAAGAAGACTAATCCTAAATAATATAGATATCGTTTGAGATCAAAGCAGAGGAAGAATAAACAAACAAAGAACTAATTACATTTATTAAGTAGCTTATTAATGACCTGTTTGGATTCTTAGGTCCAAAGTTTAGTTGGCTAAAGTTGAAGACTAAAACTTTAGACCACTTTAGCTCACTTGTGTGGTCTAAAGTTTTGTGAGATGCTCTAAGCTTTAGATAACACTTTAGACTTCCTGTTCCGTGCCTCAAGAATTAATGTGGTCTAAAGTTTAGTGACACTATGGGATAGAGACCAACCAAAACATTAGATACACAATAATAAAAAGCACAACAATGAAAACACAAAAGAAACCTAGATTACATAGATGTTAAAAATTATCATGAAGAAAAATCAAACAATGAAAAACTAATTAATTTCATGTAACTAGTTAATTGAGGAGGAGCACTACTTTGGGGTGGCGATACTGGCTCTACAGGGTTGGAATATCCAAATTGCAACAATAGTCGGTTATACATGTATATATATTTTTGGGAGGGATTTATGTGTGTGTATATACACAGATATATGTGCATATTCAGAAGGACATATATAGGCTCGTTTGGCACAACGGAGCTTCACCAGTGAAGCTGTTTTTTTAGAAACAACTTAATGAGCAGCTTTCTCGTTGAAGCTGAGTTGTTTTGGAAAAACTGTTTGAGAAAACAGATTTACCAACAGCTTCATGCATGGCTGGGAGAGGGAAATGAGGCTGAGAGAGAGATGTGAGCTACTTTTTCAGCTTCACCTCTTTCAATTCCTTTGCTAGAGCATAAAAAAGAGCTTCATCCTATGAGTTGTTTTGACAAAAATGTTGTGCAAAAAACAGCTCATAACGTTGGTGAAGCTGTGCCACCTATAGACTGCTACGTGTATAGCCGATTTATCTTATTACCATTCTTTTTAAGGTTTAGGAAGCTAGTATATGTCATGCGGCGGAAAAGAAAAGGTGACAACTGAGAACATTGCAACACACGCGAGAAATTTTGAAGTAATTCTAGAGAGAATTCTTCCAAGTTCAGTCGAGTCTATTCAAGCTAGTCGCGTCTCTTCCGTTGGCTGCTCGCTGCACATTTTTACCAGCGTGATATACATGCATTTATTTATATAAAGAAAGAACATGCTAGACCGTTAAGAAGTCGGTCTAACTAATAATCAAGCTAAGCTCTCTGCCACGTACAATATCATGCTATACATATCCAGACACGTCACACACGTCTCGCCACTGACTCGTTTTTTTTGTGTTCCTGGCAGGTGCAATATCATGTGCATGAATAATTATTATGTATACTTGTATAGGAAACGTAAGATATATAAATATATAAGAAGGAAGAGAGGAATGCACAGAAGACGCACAACAATCTTGATTTGCACGTGGATTCTTAGTCCAAACTTGTATGAAGAAGAATATATGGCGCTCTATAAATTAAGTCATTCCCTTGTGTACCTGTGATATAATGAAGGCATTCATTAGTCAAACCGTGCAGCTAGCTGTTCACTAACGAAATTCGTTCTCATCATGCGCGTAAACAAAATAATACTGCTTCCTTTTTTCTCATTTAGATTGGCTTGTAAACTCGTTCAAGAATCTGAAAGAAAAACTGAAGGCCCTTTTGAAATGTAGGAATTTCACATGAATCATATAAGAATTTCGTAGAAATCAATTCATTTTTTTACAGAAAAAGCGAGAACAGGGAAAGAAATATACCGTAAGGAAATTTGTTGATTCAAGTAGTGAATGCATGACTAATTGATGTTGTAGGAGTACTGCAGGATGCGTATGCATATCATAGCAAAAATGATATAGCTGGATCAAACTACGACGACATATATAGGAGTACTGTTTAACAGGTGTATGATAAGGAAAGATACTACGGCAACAAAGAGACTTTGGCCCCGTTTGGTTCCTCAACGGATTATTAAAATCTGGATAGTAGATAGGGATTTTAAGAATCGGGATTCTAGATAGTAATAATCCAGTTTGTTTGATTCCTCAGATTATATTCTGCGCACTAGTTGGATAGTACAAGCAAAATGTCCAAAATACCCATGGCTTTATCACACACAGGATGCCGTCAAAGTTTTGGAGTAGGGATAAAATCGTCTATTCTCATACTAAATCCCAAAAAGCTCATAGAGAGAGGATACTAGATTATTACTTTGGATTATGTGAACACGTAGTAGAATCCCCTAGGAGCCTTCAGATTCGGCTTTTACTTTTAGATTGTAAAACCCTATTCGGATCCAAACGGCTCCTTAATAACTCGTGTACAAAGATGCACGTGGTGTTTTTTTTAGAAAAAAGAATGGGTATTAATATATTCTTGCGTGGTGTGTAGGTCAATCCCACGTGCATCCGCACACACGCCTAGGGACGGCACGACACTGCCAGGACTATCTCCATCTTGGCGTCTGCGATACTGCCATATATGCCAATTCCATTTGCGTTGCAACAGTGAGTTGGTTCAACCTATTGCATTGTTTCTTGAGCCTTAATTTCCGTGCTGGATGGGTCGATCTGTAGCTTCAACAGCTAGCCAGCAATTTTGACGTGGACAATAACGTGTGGATCGACATGCTGTGCTGATGTGCAGCAGCACACGTTTCATTCCTCCACGCTTGGAATATCTTTGCGTCGTGCCGTTCGTGCGTCCTTCATTAGTACTCCTATAAATCCGTTAGCTTAAAAAATTCCATTCAACCATGCCATGCTAGAAAGAAGTCAAGAGAATCTACACGCCACGCGAGAAAACCGGCCGAGTGCGGACGGACGTACACCCACCCAGGCACGCACTGGTCACCGCTAGCTTCTGGCCGGTCTAGGGCTCGGTCGGTTTCTTCGAAACGAGTTCCTCAAATAATTTTCAGTTAAAATGGTTCACCAATTTATATAATTTTGATAAGCTTGAATAGTTCCTAAGTTCAATCCAAACTAACCGAATGGACCCTTAGAGATAGATCCGTCGGACGAGATGATCATATCGATAGATCCCGGTCGACTGATTGTTCTTTTCAAAAGGCGGCAACTGGTTATTGCCGGAATTTTATTAGACGAGGAAAATAGAAAAAATAGAATTACAGATTTACAAAAATGCGCCTATGCTCGCCACCACTTTGGTACGCAGGTCGGCCACTCTACTCTGCACACAAAAGAGAAAAACCAAGCCCCGGTGAAACAAACTAAGCACACCTCTTGGATTACAGAAAAACAAAGCCAGAAAAGGAAGAAACCAAGCACAGAGACTACTATAACCGCAACTAACAGCCTGTTCGGGAGGCCGTATCGTATCGTGGATTATTTACTGCTGGCTGGTTTGGTGTGAGAGAAAAACACTGTTCCCGGCTAGAAATTTACGATCGTTTACGAGCAAGCGAACATGCTGTAAGAGGTTTGAACATTGGTTCTCGTTGCCAACTGGTATTTGTTCAACCTCTTCCTTGCACAAACTAGCCACCTCCTTTGGTTGCAAGCTTTTGTTCTGAAAGGTTCTTCTATTCCTTTCCTTCCATATGTTCCACAAAAAATAGATCATGATCCCGTCAAAAACTTTTTTGTGGCTTCTGTCAATCTTGGCGCGGCACCTACGCCAGTAGTTATGCAATTATCCATTTGATCCTACTGTGTCGATGCTTGACAAGCCAAACCATTGTTTCAAGAACGACCAAACTTGTCTGGAGAAAGCACAATCCTTGCAAAGGTGGGTGAGTGTTTCTGGATCACTTCCGCAAAGCTGGCATATAGGGTCGTTTGGCCAATGTCGTTTCATTAAGTTATTAGCCGTCAAGATCTTCTTATGCAGCAAAGTCCACGCAAAGAATCTGCATTTAGGTTCTGCCTTAGCTTTCCAAATTGGCATAAGTTTGAGCTTGCTGAAGGTCCCATGGAATTAGATACAGGAGGCACTTTTGGTTGTATATTCTCCGTCCGTCGTCCAACGCCAGCCAGATAATGCTATCTTCGCTATCTTCATCTAAATTGTATTTGTTGCACGGCTTCCCATAATGAGACATATTTTTGAATTTCTTCTGGCGTAAGAATTGGAGAAATTTGTGTTATCCATTTATTATCCTGTAAGGCTTTCTGCACCGTAATATTCTTTATTTTAGCCTTTTTGAATAACGTTGGTGCAAAGGTCTTGGGTGGCCTTCCTTGTGCCCAAGATGATGTCCAGAACTTGGTCGTTCTTCCGTCACCGATCGTTACCAGTGTGGATGCAGCGAAAAGCTCTCTGACTCGATTGTCACATGGTAGTTTGAGTTTGTTCCACGCTCTTTCCTTCTGTCGCCATTGGAACCACAGCCGGCGCATTCTTAATGCCCGTGCAGACCGTTCTAGGTCTAAAATCCCCAATCCTCCTTTGATTTTGGGGGAGGCAAGATGTTGGCCAATTGACGATGGAATGGCCCCATAAACTTTATCCAGTGTTTCTCCTCTCCAAATGAAACTCCGACGTAATCGATCAATCTTCTTGATTAGCTATTTTTGCTCCGGGAAAACAGTCATGTGATAAATTGGTTGAGAAGACAGCACTGTTTTGACTAGCGTTTCCCTCCCCGTTGTGGACAAGAACCTCCCTTTCCACCCCGGTAGCCTAGCCCCAATCTTATCTATTATGCTGCTTCCTAATAGGAAGAGGATGACCGAGGTATTTGCCCGGAAAATTACAGATTTTTCCAGGGCGGTCGACTGATTGTGCCGGTCACGATGTCACCAACGTCGTTAATGATGATCATTATTAACCGCTAGACAATAAGCAAGTTGGGCGGCGCAGGCACTTCACGCAGCCGGCCTCTGATGGATCGGAGGCACATGCATGTAGCATATGTAGGTACGTATAGCTCGGTATTCTCTGTTCATTATTAATTAGTAATCTCTCGTGTTACATTTTCCAATCATCACGGTCGTTTTTCTTGTATAAGTTCAATGCATGGGAATCTCTCGAAAAAGAAATGATTCAGTGCATGGGCATAGGATGGCATCCAGCTGTGTAACCAAAGGGTAATTGGACAAGAAAAGGATTACGAGAAGAATTATTTTCCCTCTGTGGGCCGCGACAAGCAGCTAGTTGCTATTACAACATTCTGCGCACGTGGCGGCTCGCCATGTTGGAATGTGACCGGTCAACCGCTCTCACGGTCGTCTCACCATCATCTGCATGGATGGTGGATGCCATGATGATGGGATGGTGCGCTCTCTTGATCGCTCCTAGGCGAGCAGAGAGCGCGACACACGAAAGAGCAGAGAAGCAGCCACGCAGGATATTGACCTTTCCTGTTGTCTCGTCGCGACTTTCCTTACTCGCGCGAGCTGCTTGAGTTTCACTCGGGCAGGGACAAATTTGGGGGGGGCACTGCCAGACCCAGGTCCGGCGACCCTGGGCACCCGCCCGGGCTCAGGCGCCGGCGTAAGCTCATGTATTTGTTGCCTCAAGCTTTGTCGTAAGCTAAAAAAATACAGAGTTAAATATACCAGATGTCCATTAACTTGTGAGGAGGTTTCGGTTAGGTCCATCAACTTTTAAAGTGGCTTTTTGGATCCATAAACTTTGTACGCCGTATCACTTAGGTCCATATCTCTCCACGTTGACTTCTCGTGCTGATGTGGCATGATGCCGTGGCCATGCGGGCGTGCAGGTGGCTTCCTCCGGCGGCTGCTTGCTGTTTGCTGTTTGCTGTTGCTCCTGCTTGCTGCTTGCTGCTTGCTGCTTGCTCCTGCTTGCTGCTTGTTGTTGTTGCTCGCCGCCGCGGGCAAGTACCACCACGAGGACGGTGAGGACAGCGACACCAGCACCGACGGCGGCAACGACTCGGACGGCGCCGGCGAGGATGAGGCCACGCAGGTGGAGTAGCTGCTGCCCAGCGGCGTGGCCAAGTTCCTGTGGACCGACGGCAGCATGTACGAGGGTGCCTGGCGCCGCGGCCGCGCGTCGGGCCGCGGCAAGTTCTCCTGGACCTCCGGCGCCACCTACGAGGACGACTTCGCCGGCGGGTACATGCCACGGCCGCTACATCTGGCGCCACGGCCACGAGTACATCGGCACCTGGAGGGCCGGCGACATGCACGCCGATGGCGAGATGTACATCGGCACTGGTGCGAGGAGGCGGTGCCGTGCGCCGACGGCGGCGTCTACTACCCGCCGTCCGGTGGCCCCACCGTGCCGTGGCTCCCGCGAGCCCTGCGACCCCATCATGGCGTTGCTCCAGGAGCTGGAGGTGTGCGAGGGCATGAGCCTTGGCGCAGCTCACGTCCAGCCGCAACGACGACAGCGCCGAATGCAGGTACACATGTCGGTCATGAAGCTGGTGCCGCAGCACATGTCGGCCATGAAGATGGTGCCGCCGCGACCGCTCGGGACGGGTTTCGCCGAGGGCTGAACTCGATCGGGCAGCGCGCCGCCGAGGATGGAGCTCGCGCCGGCGAGGATGGCTGGCTCGCAAGGCCGCTTAGAGAGGAGCTCATGGCGGTCTACCTTTTTCGCAGAAACAACCACGCCACGGCCAGCACCACACGCTGTCGCGGGCGCAGAGGGACACCGCACCGGCAGCAGGAGCAAGAGGCGGGCTGCTCCGCACCGCCCATTTGCAAGCTAAAGGATGACAAATGACAGCGAGCACTAGGGAAGCGGGCGAAGCTCCCTCGACGGGAGGATGCGCGGCGAAGCCGCCCATGGGAAGAGGCAAGTGGCTCAAAGCATCATCGACCTGTCGGCGCCAGCGTAGCGATTGGGCGTGATGCACTCGCGGAGACGACGAGCGCCAACGTCAGCGCCGTGGGGATCGGACCAGGACGCGCCGCGTGCATGGTGCTCGAGCTAGGTCCACGGCGGCGATGCATGCGGCGGTGCATCCCATCCCGGAGAGGTTGTAAGCCGCAACGTCGTCGCCGCGATGCCGCGGCGCTGCCCGCGACGATCCGGGACGCGAGCGACGGCGCCGGGTGGAACGTGGTTGACGCGTTGACCAAAGACGCCGACGTCATGGGGGCCGAGGCCGAGGCTCGTCTCGCTCGCCCTGGTGAACAGCTCCGCCACGGTGGCGTGGAAGAAGGCGCCCATCTCGCCGAGGCAGTCCTGGTGGGTGGGGGCTGTGCTCATGCCAGCCATGACCGCAGCGCCAGAGCTGGTCGCCCACGCTCGCTAGCAGCGGGTGCGTGTGGCACGGCACGCTTCGCCATTAACGACGTGCCCGCCATCGCTAGCAGCTCTCGCTGGTCTCTCGCCGACGGCACGGCACGTCATCGTCGTCGGCGCCATCGATATCGTCGTCGCCACGCATTTGAATACGATCGATCTCAGACGATACATACGTCTTGAAGAAGCCGAGCGAGGCCAAGTGTGGCATCGCCGCGGTCGTCGGCGGCGACGGCGGCGAAAAGAATAAAAGCAGCTGCAGCGGGACGGGTCGTCGTCGTCATCATCGGGCGGGTCGTCGTTCAGGGCCGGCATCGTCGACGGCGACGAGCAGCAACAGCAAGCAGCAAGCAGCTGCAACGGGGCGGCAGAGCACAGGGGCGCCGGAGCAAGCAGCAAGCAGGAGCATGCGGCGAGCAGCAAGCAGCAAGCAGGAGCAACAGCAAACAGCAAGCAGCCGCCGGAGGAAGCCACCTGCACGCCCGCATGGTCACGGCATCATGCCACATCAGCACGAGAAGCCAATGTGGAGAGGTATGGACCTAAGTGATACGGCGTACAAAGTTTATGGACCTAAAAAGCCACTTTAGAAGTTGATGAACCCAACCAAAACCTCCTCACAAGTTAATAGATCTATGGTGCATTTAACTAAAAAATACATGGTCTCATGAGCTGCTTTGGTCCACCCGGGCTCCCTTCGGACGCTGGGTCCGCTACCAGGAGGAGGGGGGGGGGGCGCAGAGTGGCCTTTAGCCCCCTTACCACCATGAATAATGGAGCCCCCTCCCGGTAAGCCCCCTCCTATAAATTTTGGACATAGGTGAAGTAGAAGAAGAAGAAATAAGAGAAAGAAGAAGAGGAGAAGCGAGGAGGATGAGCCCCGACCCTTCTACATTGCTAAGCCGTGTTCGCCACTCTCTAAGGACGTGATTGCTTGCCCTTGATGAGGCCTAACCAGGCCACTAAGATGCACCCATGTCTTGATTGGTTGTCTGGACTAGCATTTGAGTTTGGCCCGAGCTGTGCAAAAGGCATCCTGTAGCATGTCTCTGGAGATATGAAAACGAAACTCGTTTCTACGTGGCCTGGCCGGCTGGCTCAGTGCCAGAGCATATGCATGCCCGAGCAATGCAGAGCCGACAGAGCAGTGATGCGGGACACAACGCGTGTACGGTGCAACCAATTAGTTTCTCACTATGACCTTGTTTGTTGGAAGAAATTTGGAGAAATCTGAATAAATCTATGAGAGGATGAAGAGTGTTTTCAGCCCGGAACAGGGGATTCCGGCTGAAAAACTGATCAAGCGAACTGCCCCTGTAGCCTGGCTAGATGCAAACCGGCAAACAGTCAGCTGCAGTTGTATCCGTCGAGCATGAATAAGAGAGGCCTGGTTCGCTGGGAGGCTGGGACAGGCTAGGCTAAGCAGAACCTTGTGAACCAATCCCTCCTTAAATAAACAACATAAAATATCATACTCATTTTTTAGATAATGGAAGAACAAGGTTAAAAATATCATACATACTTCAGATAAATTTAGCACATATCAACGTATATACGTTCCAATTACAGATAAAAAGATTTTTATCAACAATAACTATACTATATAAAATATAAAACAGCTTCAAGTTGCATTTTTAAGTGGTCAGATAGAACACGTACGGGTCACATATGTTCACATCCGACGATTGAACCCTTTGTTTCTATATACGTACAGTGACATTGATAATTAGGACCCTCAACAAGAACTTTTTTCTTTAACAAGAACTTGACAATTGCGCACACACTTGCTTCGAGCCAGCTGTCAGAATCAGATATATCGTTATTGTGACCATTTCACAAAGTGAACTTGTTGACCACTTTATGAAACCGAATTCATTTAAGAAAAGTTTCTAATAAATTAATCCTAAAAAACTATCGACAAAATAATTGATAAAATACTTTCTTTTTTCATAAAGGAGTATAGAAAGGTATTTGTTTCAAAAGGAAACCATGAAAAGTTTTAGATTTACTTCACAAAAAGAGTATAGAATACTCAGGGAACAAATTAGTGGAAACATTTAAAAAAGAATCTTATAAAACCATTTTTTGAAATAAATCTAGATAATGTTTTAAGAATTTATGGAAGCTTTCAACAGAAAACTTCACGCAGATCAAAAAGTAAAAGAGATGAACGATACTTCATCCGTCCTAAATATATAAGGTATCTACACGTTCAAAATTTATTTCAAATCCTAAGAGATTCTAGGTGAACTAATCCTTTCATTCAGACCGAAAAGGCAATCTTCACATGTCTATCACCAATCGAAATATAGAAATCATAGAAGGTTACATATGTCATTTATTTTTACCACAAAGTATATGTTCTAGAGTTACAAGGGGTACCTAGTGTATTAGGATGAAGGGAGTAATACAGCGTCGTTGATGAAGGGAGGAATACGGCGTCCTTCCTTGGCCGCCGGCGGCTACCAACGGAAGTAGAAATTCTACTGTAGAATACACGGACGTACATTGCTACGCGTATATATGTAGTGACATTTGCATTGCAAATACCGTTGAAAATAACATGACATGCTGGCCAAATTAAATGGCTAACGCATTGACTTTTCACCTTACATAGTACCATTTCCATTTTTCTTTTAAATTCGTGCGCAACGAATGTAGGTACTGTAGTGGTACGGGGGCACCACAGAACAACACGGTGACGGTACCATATACCAGGAAGGTCGCTAAAAAGCTCGGTTCCCAGATTTCCGAGGTCATCCAATGCAAATCCAGCAAATTTTAATCGGTGCCGGGCCTGATCGATTTACCGGCGCTTGGAAGCTCCCTCCCCTATTTAAGCAGCCCCGGGTTGCCAGTTTGCCACCACCCTTCATCGCACGCCCACGGCACAAGGAAAGCAAGCACAAGGGCTTTGCCCCAGGGGCCGGCCAGTGCGCCAATTGTTTCAAAGTCTCCTAGGCTTGGCTAGCTAGCTCACCTGCTGAGACATCCCGCGCGCGCGCCGGCCGGCCAAGCATTTGGACATGGCGTCCGAGCAGCAGCAACACCTCCCTAACGTGCCGAGATGGACGCCGAGCCTGCCGCGGCGCCAGGCCCATGGTGGCGGAGGCGACGCGCACGACGACGACGACGACGACGCGGACTCGGCGTTCGGAGGGTCCATGCGCAGCACCGACGGGTCGTTGTTCCCCTTCGGCAGCGGCCGCTCGTTCCCGTTCCCGCTGCCCCAGCCCTCGCTGGAGATCAGCGTGCTGCAGCTGCAGGCGGCGGCGAACGGGACGACGACAGCCGGTAGCGGCGTCGACGGCCCCGTGGCACGCGAGAAGTCGCTGCGCCGGACCGACGAAGGCGTGGTGATATCCTGGGAGGACCTGTGGGTGTCGGTGGCCGGCGGCAAGGTCGGCCGCGTGCCCATCCTCTGCGGCCTCAACGGGTACGCCCGCCCCGGCGAGGTGCTCGCCATCATGGGCCCGTCCGGCTGCGGCAAGTCCACCCTTCTAGATGCTTTGGCAGGTACGTGTACGTACGAACCAACGTGGAGATCATATACACCCACGTGAATCTTATATACCCAAAAAAAATTTATATACACACAGGAAGGCTCGGTTCTAACGTGAGCCAGAAGGGAGACATTCTGATCAACGGCCGGAGGCAGAAGCTAGCCTACGGGACATCTGTAAGCGCATGATGAGATCGCGCCACGTGGCGTGTGCGTATGTACACCAATATAATGCATATACTGACGGATACGCATGTACGTACACTGCATATACAGGCGTACGTGACGCAGGACGACGTCCTGATGACGACGCTGACGGTGCGGGAGGCGGTGCACTACTCGGCGCAGCTGCAGCTGCCGAGCGCGATGCCGGCGTCCGCCAAGCGCGAGCGCGCGGAGGAGACGCTGCGGGAGATGGGCCTGGAGGCGGCCGCGGACACCCGGATCGGCGGGTGGATGCACAAGGGCATCAGCGGCGGGCAGCGCCGCCGCGTGAGCATCTGCATGGAGATCCTCACCCGCCCGGCGCTGCTGTTCCTGGACGAGCCCACCAGCGGCCTCGACAGCGCCGCCTCGTACCACGTGGTCAACCGCATCGCGCGCCTCGCGCGGCGGGAAGGCATGACCGTGGTCGCCGCCGTGCACCAGCCCAGCACCGAGGTGTACGGCCTCTTCCACGGCCTCTGCCTCCTCGCCTACGGCAGGACCGTCTTCTTCGGCCCCGCCGCCGAGACCAACCAGGTACGTAATAATTAATTAACACTTGTAAGTATTATTACAGTATTATATTAGAATTAAAACGTATTGATTGCATATATTATATAATATATCGAAAGGAAACGGCGGCTGAGTGCGTCAGTTGTTTAGAAGAAAAAAAATATCCTCGTGATGGAGTAGTTTGGATTGGAGTATGTCTATTGGCTGCCTGCCTGGCTGACAGACGACGTACGCGTTTGGACATGCATCGTAGACTTGTAGTAGCTAAGCTAGATGGTACGCGGTTTCGCACCTGGAACTTGCAAAGCTTCAACTGTCTGTCCTTGCGGGTTGAACTTGGTAGGCATTCACTCGTCTGTTGGAAGGAGACCGCTATAGAAAAATACGGCCATATGGCCCTTGAAGAACAGCCATATGGCCTCTGCCTCTGCCTCTGCCTCTGCGCGACGCTAGCTGGAAGCTGGAGCTCGTGCCACCACCTCCCTCCCGCCTGCCCCCATCCCCGGCGGCCGCCGCTGCCTGCCTGCCTCCGACCACCCATGCGCAGCGCTCCTTCTAAAGTCCGGCTGGGATGGAAATCGCCAATCGCCATTCTCTAAATCCTGAACCCGGCAGCTAAAGTGAACTTTGACTGAAATCCTACCCATTCAGCAATGCTAACCCGGATGCCAATCACGGGAACATTCGCTTTGGTAGGAACAAATTTATGGCTACCTATGCCTTCGTCAACAGAAGCAAGGATGAAATTTATTGCGCTCCGACAGTGACCCAACTGGTTCGGCGTGTGAACTTGTTTCAATGAGTCAGCTTGTTGTGCCTGTTGTGAAGAGCCTGTTGTGAAGCAATAATAATTAATAATGCTCCCACGACGTAATGCCAACAGAAAGGACACAGTTGCAGAACCTATCCAAGACCTCGTTCACTTTGCAAAAACAGTGAACCCGATAAATAGTACTATTTTCGTCTTATTTGGTAAATATTGTCCAATCGTGGATCAACTAGGCTCAAAAGATTCATTTCGTGATTTCCAACTAAACTGTGTAATTAGTTATTTTTTTTACCTACATTTAATACTCCATGCAAGCGGCTAAAAATTGATGTTGTCGGTGTTTCGGACCGAAGGGTCCTTAACCAACCAGTGAATTTGTTCTGCGTGCTCCCGATCCGGATGGTGATGCAAAGAGACACAAGGTTTATACTGGTTCAGGCAATCGAGGCCCTACGTCCAGTCTGAGAGATCGATCTTGTATTCCTTGCACCGAGGTGCTCGTAGTAGGGGGTTACAAGCTAAAGGAGAGAAGGAGCTGGTCCTAGGTCTCGGCAGGGTGCCGTGCGGGCCGTTTGAGACGTTGCTCTCAGGCGGTAGGAGTGTGCGTGTGTGTGTGTTACAAGGTGTCCCCCCCTTAAAACAACCCAGGTCCTCTCCTTTTATAGCATGAAGAGAGGACTAGGGCGGTATATGAGCTGACTATACGGCGTCGTGTGAACAGAGGCGGCGTGTCCAGGCCCTGTAGCCTGTTCCTGTGGCGGTGTGGCCGTCGGAGTGGTCCGTCCTTGGAGCACTGGGGCGACGTGGCCGTCCTATCAGATCCTGTGCGTCGTGGGAGCCCCAGGACTGCCTCGGAGTGGGCGCGGCGGTGGACGTGCAAGCCACTGTGGACGGACTGCGCGTGAGGCCGAGACTTGGTCGGTGTCGAGGCTACACCATGGTGGAGGGGTCTCGGCAGGCACGATCCCCAAGATGGCCGAGACCTTGGTGTACGGTGCCGAGGCCTCGAGTGGGCGGCTGATCGTGGGTACAGTGTTAGGACACAGTGACCGGTAATTCCCGCCGTACCCTGTCCCAGCCGGTATGGCGCAGATCGTGGATACAGTGTTAGGACACAGTGGCCAGTAATCCCCGCCGTACCCTGTCCCAGCCGGTATGGCGCTGATGCGACCTTGGGTCGCGTCGGCCATTCTGTGGCGTTGAGCCGTCGTCCGGCTGAGATTGCGGGAGTGGTTGAAGCATTAATGGGACATGACGCGTTGTCTGGAGGGTCGGTCGAGGCGGGGGGTGATGGGCTGCGGGCGACCTGGCCTCGAGCGACACGGAGAATGAGGCCTTGCGCGAGACGGAGATCGGGTTCCTTGCCGAGGCCTTGCGAGACGCCTCGCGCGATACGGAGAATGTACCCCTGCCGAGGCCCTCCCTGGAGAGCCTCGGGCGAGACGGAGACGGCGCCCCCTGCCGAGGCTCGGCGCCCCCTACTGAGGCCTACCCTGGGGAGCCTCGCACGAGGCGGAGTTTGTTCTGGGACCTCCTGCTCGAGGCTCGAGGCGAGGTGGAGGAGGGCTCGGTCGTGGCAGGTGAGGGGCCCACGGCTTACCTTCTAGCTTTATTTTGATGTTTGCTTGGGGTACCCCATTCTAAGGTACCCGACAGTAGCCCCCGAGCCTCGGGGTGAGTGCGTGCACTCTCCCTGAGGGTTCGTCGAGGCTGGGTTTATGCCTGCTCCGTAGGAATTGGTTTGTTTTCTGAGGTTCCGGTGGGTGCGCGCGAGCGCACCCGCCGGGTGTAGCCCCCGAGCCCCTGGAGGAGTGAAGTTACTCCTCCAGGGGCTTTCTCTACTTTCGCGTTTGAGTGATCAGTTCTTATTGCATTTGCCGAGCCCATAAGCGCAAGTTCGGGTTGCGGGGGTCTCGGCGAGGTTGCAAAAAAAGGCCCTCTAGCCTCCGCATGGAGCGAGAGGTTCGTCAGGGGTCCCCCTGACGTTGGGTATGTCCCTCACGCTTCCTTTCAATTAGAAGGAGGGGTGGAATGTGCCATGCTACCCTCGATGGGCGCGAGCGTGGACACTTTCGGTGAGCTGTTATCGGGTAGTCCGAGTGGAGGCCCGAGCCCCGTTCGCTAGGGGATGGCTAGCGGTCCAGAGACACACTCCAAGAGTACCAGAGGATTTCTCTAGTGGGTGCCGAGGCCGTTCGCTGGGCCTCGGTGGCTCGGTGCCTCCCTACGGTGGGATCCCATTCGGATACTTTCCTGTCGGTCTCGGACACGACTTAGGACGCCCCGAGCGACTGTTCGTTCGGGTCTGGGCCATTCGTAGGCTCGCCCCGAAGTCATCCCTGACTCTGTTGCCCTGGGGCGGCTGTCGAAACCTCTTGGAGGCCCAGCCTTCGAACCCCTGGACCGTAACGGGCTCGGTGCCCTTTATCGTGTTTTTGTCTTGGTTTTTGGGTGCAAGAGGAGCCCCTGAGCCTCCGCCTGGAGCAAGAGGACGGTCGGGGGTCTCCTGACTTTTTCATTCGCCCCTCACATATCCTTTTTGTTTGGACGGAGGGTTCGTTTGCCGAGCCCATTCTGGTCTCGGCAAGGTCGCAGGAAGAGCCCCTAGCCTCTGCGCAGAGCGAGAGGGCCGTCGGGAGTTCCCCTGACTTTTTATACGCCCCTCGCGCGTGAGGGTTTGTTTGCCGAGCCCATTCTGGTCTCGGCAAGGTCACTGAGAAGAGCCCCTAGCCTCTGCAGCAGAGCGAGAGGGCCATCGGGAGTTCCCTCGACTTTTTATCGCCCCATGGCGTGAGGGTTTGTTTGCCGAGGCCCCTTTGGGCGTGAGCCCGGGTTGTGGGGTCTCGGCATATTTGCAGGAGGAGCCCCTAGCCTCTGTGATAGGGCGAGAAGGCCGTCGGGGTTCCCCGACTTTTATGCGACCCTCGCGCTTCCTTTTCGCCGGAAGGAGGGGTGGAATGTGCCTCGCTACCCTCGATGGGCACGAGCGGTGGCACTTCCGGTGAGCTGTTATCGGGTAGTCGAGTGGAGGCCCGAGCCCCGCTCGCTAGGGGACGGCTAGCGGTCCAGACACACTCCAAGAGTACCGAGATTTCTCTAGTGGGTGCCGAGACCGTTCGTTGGGCCTCGGTGGCTCGGTGGCTCCTCACGGTGGGATCCCATTCGGATACTTTCCTGCCGGTCTCGGACACGACTTTGGGCGTCCCAAGCGTTTCGCTCGCTTGGGTCTCGGCCCCGAATAGGCTCGCCCGCAGTCGCCCCTGACTCTGTTATCCTGGGGCAGCTGTCGAAACCCTTTTGGGGTCCAGCCTTCGAACCCCTGGATCGTAATAGGCTCAGAGCCCGGTTCCTTCCCATGAAAGGAACAGGCCGCGGGAAATATCTTCCCTATTGGCTCGGCCGCGAGTGGCGCGCCTTTTGAGGCAGTTTTATTGGGAGTCGAAACGGTACCTGCTGCCGTAGTGGCCGAGCGTGGCGTGGTGGATGGGACGTAACTGTCCTCGCATTTAATGCGGGAGACGTGGGCGCGTGGGCCGGTGAAATCGGCTCGTGGTTAACCACGCCAGATTAGGGGGAAATCTCCCCGATTTCATCGCCCGCTCGTTTCGCCTCCTCCCTGCATAAATACCCGGGGAGTTTTGCCCCTCCTCGTCTTACCTTGCCTGCATCAGCGCCGCCCCCACCGAGCCGTCGCTAGAGCAGCGAGTGCCGAGAAGGAGAGGAGGAAGAGCGAGCCTAGGGAGGAAGCGAGAAAAAAGTGAAAGCGTGGGAGGGAGAGAAAAGACTCACCGCCGCACCTGACTCCCCCAGCGCACCCATGGCCGGTGATATCGTTGTCGTCGAGGCGGACCCCTGGGATCCGTCGGACGTCACCGAGGAGATGCTCCAGTCGCTTGTCGACGGTGGGCTCCTCCGCCCGGTGACTGACTCCGCCAGGCCGGAATGGATGGCTCCGTACGGCGAGCCGGAGCCGAGGCCTCACGACGGCTACGTCGTAAGCTTCGTCTCCTTCCACGAGCGTGGCCTCGGCGTCCCGGCGGACCGGTTCATGCGGGCGCTTACGCACTACTACGGCGTGGAGCTCCACAATTTTAATCCCAACTCCGTTGCTCAGGTGGCTATCTTTGTTGCCGTCTGCGAGGGGTATTTAGGGATCACGCCCCATTGGGAGTTGTGGCTCCATCTGTTCCGGGCGGGGCATACTACAAAGCCGTCGGGCACGTCGGGCAAGAGGAAGGCGGCGAGGGCCGGAGGCTGCACTCTCCAAGTGCGTCAGGACCGCCTGCACCTCTACATCCCGGCCCAACTCGCGTCCTCCAACCGCCGGTGGTACACGAGTTGGTTTTACCTTCATAACGCCGACGGAGGGCTTCCCCTACACCGGGCGGATTGTGGGAGTTGCCGGAGAAGTGGAAGTGGGGCGCCCCAAGGTCGACCAGCCCAAGCTGGAGCCGCCGCCTGGAGGGGCTGGCGAGGTCTGGGGCCACGGCCTCACCGCTGGGCTGTGGTTGTGGCCGCGTTCCACCGCCGGAGGGTGCTGCCGCTGATGGCTCGGCGGCGGCGGCTGTTCGAGATGAAGCCGGGTGAGCCCATTGAGGGCACCCGGATGTCCTCCTCCGCCCTTTCCGAGGAGGAGATTCTTCGTCGGGTGGGGGAGACGGTAGAGGCGAAGCTGAGGGGCGGCAACTTGACCCCTATCGCGATGCGGCCGTCGCGGGGGTTCCTTTCGCTGGTAAGTCGTGCGCCGCTGTAGCCTCTGAACCTCCTCAGTCTCCTCCTACCCCTTGTTCCCTTATGTGCGTTCGTCGTTCCTTTAGGGGATGAGGGACGTGCGCTCCTCTCCACCGCCCGTTCCCGAGGACGCGGGGCGGCGGGCGGTCAACCGTGCTCACGCCGATGCGCAGAAGAGGCGAAAGGACGCCAAGGCGGCGAAACGCACGAAGCACATCCTCACGCGCGAGGAGCTGGATAAGCGCCGCCGTCAACAACGGAAGGACGGTCTTCTGCTGGAGGAATCCCCGTCGACGTCGTTGTCGACGGAGGCCTCGGACGGGGACGACAAGGTCGAGGGAGGGCGAGGTCCCCTGGACCACCTTCCTGATGTCGTGGAGGTGGCGCCCGGGGTGTCGGTAAGCATCCCGGCACCCCCGGGAAGGGGAGGAGAAGCGGACCCGGGGCCGGCGGTTGCCCGCTCCGGGGCCGAGGCCGACACGCCCGAGGCGCGGGCGTTAGGCAAACGCGCCGTCAGCCCGGTAGGCTCGGCGGCCGTGGTGGAGCGGGTGGCGGCGGAGGCGACGCCGCCTCCGCCGCTGCGGGTGAGGTTTGCCGTGGCGAAGCGGGGGCCGCCCCGATCAAGGCAAGTGTATTCTTAGCAGGGTCATGGTGTTTTTCAGTCGCTTTTTTAGTTTTGCGCTGACCCTGTAGGTTAATTTTCCTTAGTCGGAAGCGGCCTGCGGACGACCTCCCCTTGGCGCCCCTTAAGGCGCTTAAGGCGAGCCCCGACTCCTCCGCACACTGGGTGGCGGAGGCACAAGCCGCTATCCAACGCGGCGCGGCGTCGGCGAGGGTCGACCCAACGGGGCCGGCCGCCCAAGGAGGGGCTGCCGAGGCGGCCCCTACACAGACGATGGAGGGAGCGCTTCCGCCTCGTGGGGGCGAGGCTCACGAGTCAGATGGGGCCGGCATGCCCTTTGTTGCTGAGGCCCCCGGGGTCTCCGAGGCTGAGGCGACGGAGGCTACGGCGCCCGCGACCGCCGAGACCGCGGTGGCCGTGGTCGGCGTCTCAGCGTCTGCCGAGGCCACGATGGCGGAGGCCAGAGACCCTGAGACCGCCGAGGCTGTAATTGTAGAGGCCAGAGCCCCCGAGGTCACCAAGACCGTCGTGATGGCGGCGAGGCCGTCTGTGCAGGAGGCGGAGATGCAGGCGGCAGCCGCCTCGGTGGTGCCCTTGGTTCAGGGCCCGCCGTTGGTCTATCCGATCTCCTCCGACGATATTTCCCGGGTGCAGGAGGTGGTCGACGCCGAGGAGACCAATGCCGTGGAGCAGCCAGCGTCGCTCTTGGACGAGGGAGGCTCGGCCCGAGCCTCGCGGGTGGGACCACCCGCGGGTATTGTGGCGGAGCCGGGACGACCCTGAGGGGGAGCCTCTGCTCGCCCTTGAGGACGCGGCTGAGGGTGGGCGCTGGAACACCTTCGAGCAGTATCGCCAGCTGGCGGAGCGGTCGCTACGGACGGCGCTATCTGTGGTGGCCGACGAACTGCCCGGAGTCGCCCAGGTTCGTGCTTTTCTTTCTCGTGCGACGTTTACTTTCCTGACTTTGTTGCGACCAATGACCCTCGCTCTGCTTCCCCAGGAGCTCGAGACCCGGTCGCTTGGGAAGTCGGTGTTTCTCCGGCGGGAGAGGGGCGTCTGGGACCAGCTTCACCGGCAGAAGGGCCTTCTTGCCAATGCTAACGAACTTCTGTCAGCGCGAAGCGTGGAGGTGGAGGACCTCCGCCTTCGCTGTGCCGACGCGAAGGTTGAGGCAGCCGCGGTCCAGGCGCAGCTCGCCCCCTTGGCGGCGTGGGTCAAGGAGGTGGAGGAGGAGCTTACCCGCGCGGTCAGCGATCGGGATGCCTTCAGGTCCCGGGCCGAAGAGGCGACGGCCTCAGGCAAGGCCCTCGCCGGGCAGCTGGGGGCAGAGGAGAGTGCGCACCGGCTGACCAAAGGCGCTCTGAATGAGGCCCTTGCTGCGGTTGAGGCCTCGTAGATCGAGGTTGTGGTTTTAAAGGGGGCGATCGAGGGTGAGTTCCAGTCCCCTTGTTTTGTTTCCTTTTCCTTATGTTTGCTCCCTGACTTCCTTGTCTGACGCAGAGCTGGGAAGTGAAGCCTCCAGGGCGGCCGAGGCCTCTAGGTTCGAGGCCCAACGGTTGAGGGAGAAGGCCGAGGCCTGTCAGGCCGAGACCCGTCGCTGGGAGCAGAAGGCCAAGGGTGAGCTCCGTGGGCTTCCGTCCCCAACTTAGGTTGTCCTTTCTCTCGCTCGACTTCATTCCGTTTTCCGCGGTGCAGAGTCGGAGGCGGAGATCCTTCGGGCCGCCGAGGCTTCGGTCTGGTGTGAGACGGTGCTCGAGACCGAGATCGGGAGCACGAGGCGCCAAGCGTGCCACCCTTTCCACACTGCGAGGCCTTGGAGGTCGAGGGGTTCAATCAGCACTCCCTTGGGAGCCGCTCGATTGCGCTGGCAACTGGGACAATGCGCGGCGGCTCGAGGGGCACTTGCACACGGGTGTCAAGCGGGCGCCATCTCCTCTCACTACCTTGGCGTCGACCTCCCGGCCATCAGTGATGGCTATGTTCTGCCTGATGATGACGAGGAGGCCGACGCGGCGGTGGTGAAGCTGATGGAGGCGGCAGAAGGCCCTGGCACGGCGCTGGCGATGCTCTTCGAAGAGGAGGTGGTTCCTCCCCTACCATCTGCCGACGCTGAAGGCCCTGAGCCTTGATCTGGGCCCCGGGGGCTATGTAAAAATAGAATAGGGGTTATTTTTTGTATCGTAACGCTTGTGGCCGTCGAGGCCTTTACCTTTGAAGTACTTGTGTTTCCTAGTTGTTTTTCTTATGTTTCCGAGCCTCTGCCCTCTGTCGCTCCTGATCGGATTTCGTTTGCAAAACACCCCCTTGGGGCCTAAGCCGTCCCTTGAGCGAGAGGTAGTGAGGGAGTGCCAGAGTCTGGAGGCGAGAGGCCGCCTCGTGACTCTACACGGCCTCTCGCTTAGGAAGCAGACCTTGGTCCGAGGGGTTTTACAACTAATTCATCGAGCTCTGCTAGGGACTTGGCGAGGATTTTTAAGTAAAAACGATCAAGAATGGCGCATGGGACCTAGGGGACGCCTAGGAGGGGTCCCTATCTAGCCCCGAGGGAGGCTTGGTTCTCGCCGAGGCGTAACCGAGTTTCCCTTGCCGTGTTATCTTGTATTGCCGAGGCTCACGATGGGCTCGGGGGTTTCTCAAAAAATTAGACCAACTAAAGTACGCTTTTTAATTGTATTTCGAGGAACGACATATACAATGCTTGGAAATTTAGGGATAAAAGCGACGTAGTTGTTCTATGTTCCAAGCGTTGGTGAAGACTTCGCCCTTCTCGTTGGCCAGCTTGTAGGTCCCGGGCTTCAGCACTTGGGCGATGATGTACGGTCCTTCCCATGGCGGGGTCAGCTTGTGGCGACCCTTGTTGCTCTGTGCTAGCCTCAACACCAGGTCGCCTACCTTTAAGTCTCGGCCTCGGACGCATTGGGCCTGATAGCGCCGTAGGCTCTGCTGGTATTTGGCCGAGTGTAGTAGCGCGACGTCTCGGGCTTCCTCGTTATAGGCTTGCAGCCTCGGGGAACCATATTCCAAGTCGGTGGGGAGGATGGCCTCGGCCCCATAGACTAGGAAGAAAGGCGTGAATCCCGTGGCTCGGCTTGGAGTGTTCCTCAGGCTCCAGATGACCGACGGGAGCTCGGCGAGCCATTTTTTGCCAAACTTTTTCAATCGGTTGTGAATCCTTGGCTTGAGGCCTTGTAGGATCATGCTGTTGGCACGCTCTACTTGGCCATTGGTCCTTGGGTGTCCTACAGCCGACCAGGCCACACGGATGTGGTGGTCATCGCAAAACGTCAGGAACCTTTTGCCGGTGAACTGCGTCCCGTTGTCGGTGATGATGGTGTTGGGGACCCCAAACCTATGGATGATGTCAGTGAAGAATAGCACCGCCTGCTCGGATTTGATTCGATTGATCGGACGAGCTTCGATCCATTTGGAGAACTTGTCGATTGATACCAATAGATGGGTGAAGCCCCCGGGGGCCTTTTGTAGAGGCCCGACCATGTCGAGCCCCCACACGGCGAACGGCCATGTGATGGGGATGGTTTGCAGGGCCAGGGCCGGGAGATGTGTCTGCCGAGCGTAGTACTGGCATCCTTCGCAGGAGCATACTAGTTTGGTAGCGTCGGCGACCGCCGTCGGCCAGTAGAACCCTTGGCGGAAAGCGTTCCCTACGAGCGTCCGAGGCGCCGCATGGTGCCCGTAGGCGCCCGCGTGTAAGTCCCAAAGCAGGGCTCGGCCCGCTTCGGAGCTGATACACCGTTGGAGGACACCTGAGGGACTTCGCCTGTACAATTCGCCGTTGTAGAGGGCGTAGGTCTTGGCTCGCCGCGCAAGCCGCCGTGCTTCGGTTTTGTCGTCAGGAAGCTCCCCCCGATCGAGCCAATCGAGGAACGGGACTCGCCAATCCGCGTCTTAATCAGTCCGTGGAGGCTCGGTGTTGACTTCCATGACCTCGGGCTTGGTCGAGGGGGTCTCGGCAGCATAGAGGGCGTCGAGCTTCGCCACGGGTTCCACAGGTGGGCCCTCCTCTGTTGCCGAGGTGTATCCAATGGAAGGTTTGTGGAGGTCTCTGGCGAAGACGTTTGGGGGGACCGGGGCCCGTGCTGAGGCTATCTTTGCCAGCTCGTCGGAGGCTTCGTTGTACTTCCGCGCGACGTGATTTAGCTCGAGACCGTCGAACTTGTCTTCTAGGCGTCGTACCAGCTTGCAGTAAGCCTCCATTTTGGGGTCGAGGCAGTTTGACTCCTTCATCACTTGATCTATGACGAGCCATGAGTCGCCTCGGATGTCGAGGCATCGTGCCCCAAGTTCGATGGCGACTTGTAAGCCGTTGATGAGGGCCTCGTATTCGGCCACGTTGTTGGAGGCGGCGAAGTGGAGCCGCACCATGTAGCGCATGTGTACTCCGAGGGGCGAAATGAAGAGCAGACCCGCGCTCGCCCCGGTCTTCATCAGGGATCCATCGAAGTACAAGGTCCAGTATTCCGTCTGAATTTGAGTGGGTGGCAGTTGGGTATCTGTCCATTCAGCCACGAAATCGGCCAAGACCTGAGACTTGATCGCTTTTCGAGGCGCAAAGGTCAAGGTTTCCCCCATAAGCTCGACAGCCCACTTGGCTATCCTGCCCGAGGCCTCCCGGTTATGAACTATCTCGCCCAGGGGGAAGGATGATACCACGGTCACTGGGTGCGACTCGAAGTAGTGGCGCAGTTTGCGCCGGGCCAGGACCACGGCGTAGACCGGCTCGGATCTGGGGTAGCGTGCTTTTGGTCTCGGAGAGCACCTCATTGATGAAATAAACAGTGTCGTTGGGTGGGTAGAGTATGCCCTTCTTCCCCGCCTCTCTACCACTACGGGCGCGGGCCGACCACTTGGGTTGTTGCGGCAACGTAGAGTAGGAGGACCTCGTCAATGGCCGGGGGTATCAGGACGGGAGGATTGGTGAGCAGGCTCTTGAGTCTATCGAGGGCTTCCTCGGCCTCGGGGTCCAAGAGAACGCTTCGGACTTTCTCAAGAGTTCCAGACAGGGCAAACCTTTTTCGCCGAGGCGCGAGATGAAGCGGCTTAGGGCCGCAAGGCATCCCATGACCCTCTGCACTCCCTTGAGGTCTCTGATTGGTCCCATGCTGGTTATGGCCGAGACCTTCTCCGGGTTGGCTTCAATGCCGCGTTCCGAGACTATGAATCCCAAGAGCATGCCTCGGGGAACCCCGAACACATACTTCTCGGGGTTGAGCTTGATGCCCTTCTCCCTAAGGCATTTGAAGGTTATCCTCAAGTCGTCGACGAGACCCTCGGCTTTTCTGGTCTTGACCACGATGTCGTCTACGTAGGCCTCGACGGTCCGCCCGATGTTGTCTCCAAAGACCTGGGTCATGCACCGTTGGTACGTGGCACCTGCGTTTCTGAGGCCGAAGGGCATCGTCACGTAGCAGTACATGCCGAACGGTGTGATGAAAGAAGTTGCGAGCTGGTCGGACTCTTTCATCCTGATCTGATGGTAACCAGAGTACGCATCAAGAAAGCACAGGTCTCGCAGACCGCGGTGGAATCAACAATTTGATCGATTCGAGGTAATGGGAAGGGGACCTTTGGACAGGCTTTGTTTAGACCGGTGTAGTCTACACATCCTCCATTTTCGTTTTTCTTTTTTGACTAACACGGGTTAGCCAACCACTCAGGTGAGACACTTCCTTGATGAACCCGGCCGCCAAGAGTCTCGCACCTCCTCTCCAATGGCCCCACGCTTTTCTTCGTCGAGGGGCGCGGCGTTGCCTCGCCGGTCTAGATCGAGCCGGATGTCCGTGGCGTGCTCGGCGACCTCCCTTGGTATGCCTGGCATGTCCGAGGGACTCCATGCGAATATGTCGACGTTCACACGGAGAAAGTCGACAAGCACGGCTTCCTATTTGATGTCGAGGGTGGCGCTGATCTCGGGCCGCCGGTCCGGGCAAGGCGGGTCGACCGGGATCGGTTTGATGGTTTGAGCGGGCTCGAACACCCCCACGCGACGCTTGGAGTCAGGCACCTCGCCACCGAGTTGGTCGAGGTGGGCGATGAGGGTCTCGGCCTCTGCAAGAGCCTCGGCGTACTCGATGCATTCGGACGTCGCGAGCCATATGCATGTTCGTACATGGACTCAATTGTGATGACACCGCTAGGGCCCGCATCTTGAGCTTGAGGTAGGTATAGTTGGGCACCGCCATGAACTTGGCGTAGTACGGCCGCCCTGGGATGGCGTGGTAGGCTCCCGAACCCGACTACCTCGAAGGTGAGTACTTCCTTGTGGTAGTTGGAGGGGGTGCCAAAGCAGACGGGAAGGTCGATGCGCCCGAGGGGTCGCGTGCGCTTCCCTGGCACGATGCCGTGGAAGGGTGCGACATCGCCTCGGAGCCTCGACCGGTCGATCTCCAAGAGTTCCAGGGTGTTGGCGTAGAGGATGTTGAGGCCGCTGCCTCCGTCCATCAACACCTTGGAAAGTCGGGTGTTGCCGATGATCGGGTCGACAACCAGTGGGTACTGCCCGGGATTCGGAACATGGTCAGGGTGGTCATCCCGATCGAAGGTGATCGCCTCTCGAGACCAGTCAAGGTACTGGGGGGTGGCTACCTTGACCGAGAAGACTTCTTGGCATTCCCTCTTGCGCTGTCGCGCCGTAAGGCATGCCGAGGGCCCGCCGAAGATCATGAAGGCGTTGCGTACTTCGGGGAACCCGTCGTCCTTGTCCTCGTCCCGGTCGCCGGCGCCCTTCTGCTTGGCGTCGTCGTCGGGGAGCCCGAGCCTGGCGTAGTAACGTCGCAGCATGGAGCAATCCTCGAGGGCGTGCTTGACCGGGCCTTGGTGATAAGGGCATGGTTTCTTGAGCATGTCGTCGAAAGGCCTAGGGCCTTTGGGGCCTCGGGGATTCTTGCGTTCTACGGCCCCGACCAGATCAACCCCCATGACCTCCTGCTTCCCTAGGCGCCCCTTTTTCTTTCTCTTAGGGAGGTGGGAGGCCGAGGCGTCGGGGGCCTCGTCCCTCCGTTTTCCCTTGGCGTCGCTGTCGGGGAAGATGGCACCGACGGCCTCCTCGCCCGAGGCGAAGTTGGTGGCGATGTCGAGGAGCGCAGCAGCGGTGCGTGGCACGTTCCGACCTAGCTCCCGCACCAGGTCCCGGCAGGTGGTGCCGGAGAGGAAAGCCTGGACGATCTCCGAGTCGCCGACGCTAGGCAGCTCGGTGCACTGCTTGGAGAAGCGCCGGATGAAATCTCGAAGAGACTCGCCTGGTTTCTGGCGGCAATTCTTAAGGTCCCAGGAGTTTCCGGGACGTACGTACGTGCCCTGAAAATTCCCAACGAAGACCCTAACCAAGTCGCGCCAGTCGTGGATCTGTGAGGGAGGGAGGTGCTCGAGCCAGGCTCGCGTCGAGTCTGACAAGAGCAAGGGGAGGTTACAGATGATGAGCAGGTCATCATCTGCGCCACCTAGCTGGCAGGCCAGGCGGTAGTCGGCAAGCCAAAGTTCGGGGTTGGTCTCACCGCTGTATTTCGCGAGGTTGGCTGGTTGCCAAAAACGGGCCGGGAACTGGGCGACACGGATAGCTCTGCTGAAGACTCGAGGGCCAGGTGGCTCAGGAGAAGGGCTGCGGTCTTCCTCGCTGTCGTAGCGGCTACCTCGGTGCACATGGTAGCCTCGGGTGGGCCCCTCACCGTCATGGCGTCGTCGTCGGCCGACCACCTCGTGGTCTCCCTGCCCCTCGTGTCGATTGTTGAGGCGATCAAGGAGCACGGGGACCTTGTGAGCTATCGGTGCTCGAGCAGGTTCGGGACGAGCCGAGGCTTCCCTGTCCTACCGAGGTGGTGCTGCGGGCAGGTTCGAGACGCCCCCGTGCCGTCGGGAGGTAGAACTCTCGGCTTGCTGAACCGCGGCGGTCTCTAGGAGATCTCGGAGCTCGCCGCGGACCCGCCGCCCCTCCGCGGTAGAAGGCTCGGGCATTGCGCGAACCAGCATCGCCGCAGCCGCGACGTTCTGGCTAGCGCGATTGAAGATCGGGGGTTGCTCACTCTCTTCGTCGTTATGGATGCGGTGATGCACGTCGAGGGCCCTCCGTCGGGCTCCCCCGCCTTCGCCGCGACCTCGCTGTTCCTGTTCAACAGAGTCTCGAAGCTGCTGCAGAAGGAGTTGGTCTTGCTCGACCTTGGCCTGGAGCTCACGGAGTTGTTCTAGGTCTGGGCGCTGAGGTCGCGCAAGAGCGACGTTCTCATTTCGTGCGGCCGGCAGGACGACGTGTGGAGGTGTAGCGACACCCGCCGGGCGGAGCGGGAACGGCTACCTGCCCCTCGTCCTCTTTGCCGCCCTCGGCAGATCCCGAGCCCGACATGAAAACATTCGCGAGTGGGGTCGAGGTGCCTTCGTCGCCGGAGTCTGAGTAGCCAAGCGAGAGTCGCTTCATGCCAAGAATTGGCGCAAAGCCCTGTGGTTGTGGAGTTCGGAGAAATCCACCCGGCCATGCCTCGCCCTCGTCCGAGGAGTCGGGTGGGGTGCTCAGCCGAGAGCGGCGGCTGGCGGCCTTCCGAGGGGTGCTCGTGAGCGGCATGTAAGCGTAGGCATAAGAGGCGGCGGCATTTCTCAACCCAAAGGGGTATGGGGGGACGGTGCCGTCTCCAGATTCTCTCCTCCGGGCCGGCTCTTGAGGAGTGGTGGAGCGGAGCTGGACGACTGGCATCGCCCGTGCCATAGGCAAGTCTCCTTTGTCCAAGCTCAGCTAGACAGGTCCCTCACCAGGACCCGTGCCAACACCTGGTCGAGGATATCGGCGGGGGTGGCGTGTCGCCCGGATTCACGTAGCGTCGGGGTGGCCTTGTTCGTGCCGTGCTTGGCGAGCGCGGCGAGAGCGGCCGCCCGGACGCCGCCCGCGCCTGGGCTGTCGGGGCGTAACTTCATCGTTGGTTGGTGGGGCTCGAGGAGTGAGGAGCACCATGTCGTACTCATGCCCTAGAGACATGAACTCTAGGCTCTCGAACCAAACCACGGTGCCGAGACGCAATGGTCGTACGGGGTCTGCCATCCGGAACCTGCTGGGATGACAAAACCGACACGCAGCGGCCCCTACCTGGCGCGCCAACTGTCGGTGTTTCGGACCGGGGGGTGAATTTGTTCTGCGTGCTCCCGATCCGGATGGTGACGCAAAGAGACACAAGGTTTATACTGGTTCAGGCAATCGAGGCCCTACGTCCAGTCTGAGAGATCGATCTTGTATTCCTTGCACCGAGGTGCTCGTAGTAGGGGGTTACAAGCTAAAGGAGAGAAGGAGCTGGTCCTAGGTCTCGGAGGGTGCCGTCTTGGGCTGCGTTTGAGACGTTGCTCTCAAAGCGGTAGGAGTGTGCGTGTGTGTGTGTGTTACAAGGTGTCCCCCTTAAAAAAACAACCTGGTCCTCTCCTTTTATAGCATGAAGGGAGGACTAGGGCGGTACATGAGCTGACTATACTGGCGTCGTGTGAACAGAGGCGGGCGTGTCGAGCCTCAGCCTGTTCTCGTGGCGGTGTGGCCGCCGGAGTGGTCCGTCCTTGAGCACTGGGGCGACGTGGGCCGCCCTATCGATCTGTGCGTCGTGGGAGCCCGAGACCGCCTCGGAGTGGGCGCGACGGTGGACGTGCAAGCCATCGTGGACGAACGAAGCGCGCCGAGGCCGAGACTTGGTCGGTGTCGGGCTGCACCATGGTGGAGGGGTCTCGGCAGGCACGATCCCCAAGATGGCCGAGACCTTGGTGTACGGTGCCGAGGCCTCGAGTGGGCGGCTGATCGTGGGTACAGTGTTAGGACACGGTGGCCGGTAATTCCCGCCGTACCTGTCCCCAAACCGGGTATGGCGCAGATCGTGGATACTGATGTTAGGGACACAAGATGGCGGTAATCCTCGCCGTACACTGTCCCCGGCCGGTAGAGGAGCTGATCGCGACCTTGGGTCGCGTCGGCCATTCTGTGGCGTTGAGCCGTCGTCCGGCTGAGATTGCGGGAGTGGTTGAAGCATTAATGGGACATGACACGTTGTCTGGAGGGTCGGTCGAGGCGGGGGGTGACGGGCTACGGGCGACCCGGCCTCGAGCGACACGGAGAATGAGGCCTCGCGCGAGACAGAGATCGGGTTCCTTGCCGAGGCCTTGCGAGACGCCTCACGCGATACGGAGAATGTACCCCTGCCGAGGCCCTCCCTGGAGAGCCTCGGGCGAGACGGAGACGGCGCCCCCTGCCGAGGCTCGGCGCCCCCTGCCGAGGCCTACCCTGGGGAGCCTCGCGTGAGGCGGAGTTTGTTCCGGGACCTCCTGCTCGAGGCTCGAGGCTCGAGGCGAGGTGGGGGAGGGCTCGGTCGTGGCAGGTGAGGGGCCCACGGCTTACCTTCTAGCTTTATTTTGATGTTTGCTTGGGGTACCTCGTTCTAAGGTACCCGACAGATGTGATGGAGAGAGAGTGAAAAAACTTGGAATTTGAATGGCATCTAAACAAGGCGCAAATTCATCACATTACAGTTGTAAATTTCGTTTGACTTGAGGCTCCTGCAAGTTTAAAAAAACAGCCATTGCTAGCCCAGTCGACGGAAAACAGACAGCCTCTCAGCCTTGGTTTGGCCGTCGTTTCCCGATAGATCACACGGCGCTTGCAGATCGAATCATCTCTGCCTCTGCGCGATGCTAGCTAGATGGAAGCTGGAGCCCGTGCCACCACCTCCCTCCCCCCGTTTATGCTCTAATCCCCGGCGGCCGGCGCTGCCTCCGACCACCCACAGCGCTCCTTCTAAAGTCCGGCCATGATGGAAAATCGTCAATCGATCGCCATCCCCTAAATCCTAAACCCGGCAGCTAAAATGAACTCGCTAACCCCGGCTGCTAGGGTTCAAAATTTCGGCGAAGTTGCACGAATTTCGGTAATTTCTGTGATGGACGAAAGAAAAATCTGAAATTTTGTAATATACTATACATGTGGTATATGACTCTGGACTTATATTTTCTATTGTTCATGTTGCGTATATATTCTTCTAGTCGATAGATGTGTAGTTATAAATCATGCTAATATTTATTTAGATCTTAATGTTTTTAGAAAAAAACATATTTTATCTAAAAAATTTCAGTGAAAATCCGGACAAATTTCACAAAATTCGGTAGTTTCAGGGGTGTCCGAAATTTTTCAATACCGAAACTGAAAACCATTTTTTTTATGGGTGCTGTCCGTTTTGAGGCGATGGACATGCAGGAAGCGTGTAGAAATATGCTGAAATTTGGTTTATACTGGTTGTTATGCTGAAATATTGTGAGAGAAAAACACTATTTCATGGCTGAAAAATAGTGCTGAATAAGCTCAAGCGAACAGGACGAGTATATGGATTTAATCACGGGAACATTCGTTTTGGTATGAACAAATTTATGGCTAGCTCTGCTTTCGTCAACAGAAGGAAGGATCAAATTTATTTCGCTCAGACAGTGACCCAACTGGTTAGGCGTGTGAACTTGTTGCCAATCAGCCTGTTCGTTGGTTGTTTTCTGGGCTGATAAGCCCGACTAGTGCTGGTTTATTGTAAAAGAAAAATATTATACCCTGACTAATAAGCCCCGCCTGAAACCAATAAACGAACAGCCCGAATGAGTTAGCTCTTGTGTCTGAATAATAATGCTCCTACGACGTTAATGCCAACAGCAATGACACAGTTGCAGAACATATCCAAACAGTAGTAGTTTCACTGCGTCTGATCCGCCACTAATAACTTCGTTTGACTTGAGGCTCCTGCTAAACTCTGCTGCTCCGGTGGCAGCATCACGCTGATCAGTGACATCAGCTTGACGATATTTAATTTCTGAGAAAAATCATACTGCAGATAACTCTGCATATATAGATATAGTGATGATTACAAGTGAACCCTGTTCGTTTGGCTGATAAACCATGACTGAAAGTACTGTTGACTGATTTGTTGTTAGAGAAAAATATTATTCATTGACTGAAAAAATACGGCTTATAAGTCAACCCAACAGGGCGAGTATATTACACTATATTAGGTAAACAACTGTGCAAGACAAGTCCGCATACAACAAAGTTAGTTTCGGCGTGACTAGACCAGGAGGAATTAGTCATCACCTCCTTGAATAATAGCCTTCTCGTTGAGAAACTTTCAAGGGAAGCTCTATAATTTCCAAATTGACCAGTCGGTTTCGAATAGGGAGGGCCAAGACATTATTAGCAGGAAAACACGCGTCTTCGCAAGGTAGGAGTAGCTGCGAACTAAGAACCAAGGAAATTGACTTTCATGAACTGCTAGTAGTCAATGATTGAAAGATACTTGTTCAAATTAAATAACTTCAGATGATGATTACAGATTTGCTATCTCACAACCGGTTATTTCGTTGGCCTCCAACAACCGGATTTCTGAGCGTCCGATGATCCGATCCGACGCTTGCGTGCGTGCAGCGCAGTTTGACCACCACGCAAAGCGCGCGCGGGCAGCCGCTCCGCTCCAGCCAGCTAGGCCTGGTTGAGTTCGGCCGGAATCGGTATTTGCACAGTGTTTGACGTGATGACAAACACGGTAGTAATTTCGTTTATATTTATGAATTATTGGTCAAACATTGATTAATTAGGCTTAAAAGATTCGTCTCGTAAAGTTCAACTAAACTGTATAATTAGTTTTTAATTTCATCTACATTTAATACTCTATACATGTACCGCAAATTTGATGTGACAGAAAATCTTCTTTTTACGTAGTGCCAAAATTAGAAGTCTGAGGGAACTAAACACCGCGCTAGTAGCTTTGGTACATTAGTTCCAGTCAAAAGCTAGCTAGTACGTGTAGCACTCGTCAACCGCCACGGAAAAGCGCGATATTATCGATATCCACCGAGTGATCGCAGGACAGTGCTAGCTACATGTGTGCTCCCTGGTTCTGCCGTTTGAAGACGAGTACAATGTTCGTTTAGCTGTGACGTCGTAAATGATCGTAAATTTTTAGTCGGAACAATATTTTTCTCTCATATAAACCAGCCAACAGTATTTTTTTACGAACCAGCAACGATACGAATCAGCCAAACGAACATGCTGGAGATCTGCTATCTGTTGTTCCATTTGTATTTGATAACATTTGTGAACAATTTGATATATATTTCTCTGATATCTGAAATTCGTAGAAATAATTTGTAATGTGTTTTAAAAAAAATTGGCATATATTTGTGTTATTCCCAACTTACATCACTCTGTCCAATACATTACACTGAAGAAATCAATGTAAATATAGGTATAAGACGGTGTAAGTGCAGGAGAAAAATCTAGTTGTTGGGAGGGGCTAAAACAACCAGGTATTAGCTAGACTGATTCGATGATTATCATGGCTTGTTTATTTTGTATGCACCAAAATATTAAGCCATGCATCGTCTCGTCTGAAACCTCAGTTGATTTTCAAGACTTGTAATACAAAACTCGTACTGGCAGAATAGTACTTATTAATTAAGACATACTAGGTGCCACTTTGAGATTACAAATTACTCAGCTTGCATTTAATTTTTCGCAGTTCTTTGCTCTGAGTGGATTCCCCTGTCCATCACTGATGAACCCTTCTGACCACTTCCTGAGGACCATCAACAAGGACTTCGACAAGGTGAACACATCACACGACTTCTAGTTCTAGCTAGGGATTAGTATCTGAAAGCTTCTCTTTGCATACACACTCACTTGCCCACGCATGTACGCCTTGTGTTCATCAGGATATCGAAGAATGCCTGAACGGAGAGGTCAAAATGACCACTGCTGAAGCAATTGACACGCTGGTGAACTCGTACAAGGCCTCAGCCTACATGGAAAAAGTGACGAGGCAGATAGCCGACATACGCGAAATTGTAAGTCATACATCACATTAATTCTGCATTACACAAACGAATTGAAGAATGTGCATGAGGGCAGGAGTTTACATTGCCAAGTCCTGCATGTTGCACATTTGCTGCACCGTCAGAGCTAGCCCAAATTTACAAGTTTATTTCCTTTTCGCAGGGAGGGGCAGTGGTGAAGAAGGAATGGCAGACGAGTTTCCTGACGCAATCCTTGGTGCTCACCAAGAGGTCCTTCGTGAACATGTACAGGGACCTGGGCTACTACTGGCTGCGCTTCGCCATTTACATCATGCTGTGCCTTTGCGTCGGCACCGTTTTCTACGACATCGGCCACAGCTATGGATCCATCCTGGTGAGTAAACTATATGAATAAATGTTCATCACTGTAATTCTGCATGCATGGCTTATTGTGCGGTGCTCACCCCGACAAAAACAACTGCTGGATCTGCAGGCTCGTGGCTCCTTGCTCAATTTCGTCGCCGCTTTCCTCACCTTCATGGCCATCGGCGGCTTCCCGTCGTTCGTCGAGGACATGAAGATCTTCGGGCGGGAGAGGCTGAACGGGCACTACGGCGCGGCGTCCTTCACGATCGCCAATACGGTGTCCGCGGCGCCGTACCTGGCGCTCATCTCCGTGGTGCCGGGCGCCATCGCCTACTACCTGGTGGGCCTCCAGAGCAGCTTCGGCCACTTCGCCTACTTCGCGCTGGTGCTCTTCACCACCATGATGGTGGTGGAGGGGCTCATGATGATCGTGGCCAGCGCGGTGCCGGACTTCCTCATGGGCATCATCACCGGCGCCGGCATCCAGGGCGTCATGATGCTCAACGGCGGCTTCTTCCGCCTCCCCAACGACCTGCCCAAGCCCTTCTGGCGCTACCCCATGTACTACGTCGCGTTCCACAAGTACGCCAACCAGGGGCTGTACAAGAACGAGTTCCTGGGCCTCACCTTCCCCAACAACCAGGCCGGCGGTGCCGCCACCATCTCCGGCGGGCAGATCTTGACGGACTTCTGGCAGGTGGAGATGGGGTACAGCAAGTGGGTCGACCTCGCCATCCTGTGTGGGATGGTCGTGCTCTACAGGGTGCTCTTCTTGGCCATAGTGAAGCTCACTGAGAAGGTGAAACCCATGATCAAGGGATTCAGGTTCAGGAACACCGCGCCGTCCGTGCACGTAGCCGACGGCAGTCCATGAATCCACGCCAAGGCCGATCGACGGCACGGTACCAATCAACCGTAGATGTGCGATATGTATAGCTAGTGAAGACCTAGTACTGCAATTGATATGCAAGCGAAGTACGTGCAATCTTGTCATCTTCTCATTGGCAACGAGGGCCATGTTCCAAGCTTGCGTAGTTTTGGGCTGTTTATTCCCGGCATGATGGAATGGGTTTATGATACTTTATTCCCCGTTTTATAGAAGCTTGAAGTATGTAGTGCACATATGCTTGCTTATAGTATTTGTTTGTTCTATTTGCCTATATTTAATTCCAATTTTCCATGGCCGACTACATATACATGCCATTTTAAATACAGGATAACGGGAGAAATCCATTATCGGACATGAGTTTGTTTTTGGCAACCCAACTAAAAAACCCAGAACCAGATTTAACCACTGAACTGTCAATACTATATAGTATACAAATTGGCCTTCTCTCTAGTTTTGTATTTTCTAAAAGTAATAAAAACTTGTTTACACGTTGCAATATTAAACCTAGAGATCGACCAAGAAAAATTCATACTCTAAATAGAGTACTAAATATGTTGGATTTAAATTAACCAAATTATTTTTGGAGAGCTAGTGATGTCATACTAATGATAAAGAGATTCAGTTCTTCAATGAATCTAGTTCACCAAAGACAAGCATAAACTCTCACCTACGTGGGGAAGCTCATACGTAGTACCTGCATAGAACATTGAGCTTATAGACTAGAGTGTGAAGACGACACGTGATCAACAATGCATAGAACATTGAGCAAACTACATCGCTTTTTATTGTAAAATTTTGTACTTGCATGTCTTTCATAGAGTGTGTCTAGGGAACAATTGAGTGTTTTAAGGGCAATTGTTCCTCGTTTTTGTGGCCCTTAGATATAAAATAGAGGACCCAGATCAAATATCCCTCAATCTTATCTTGTTCCTCTGCCCGCACTAGCCTGACCACGGCTCTGAATGCTCCACTCGCCCCCGCCGCCTCCATGCTTGGCTCCGGCGGCTCCCTTGTAGCTGGATCTGCCACTGTCCATCACATCCTGCCACTAAAAACCATGTGCCTCTTCCTTGCTACCTTCTTCATCTCCGACTGAGCTCTTCCCTCTGCCCCTTGTTTGTCAATCCATTTACTCAGTGATCTCTATCTGGTTGTGATAGATTTACCAATTACTATGTATATCCCCACTTGTGTCACACGTTTGTGTCTCTTCAATAAGTGTTATATGGTGAGCTCATAGCTTAAGTTAAATCGGCTCATGTTATGGCCCATGTAGTTTAGAATTAAAATGAGTGATGGCTGTCCTTACAAGTTTCGATCTTATTAGTCGTTGCAGCTATTTTATCCATACTACTTTAAATGAAACTCTAGTACTTATATTCAAAACTCTCCTTTTGTCTCATATTAGAAGAATGGATTCTAGGACCTATACTGCAGCCTTAGTTGTTATAGTGGTATAAACAGTATGGAAATGTGAGTATAGATATAAGTTTAGGGGATAATTTAGACTCTCTCATAATGACATAGATGGTAATTTAAACTAAGTCAGGGATTGTTTTAGTTTATATTTTTTAATGCTACATATGGGTAATTTAGATATATATAGATTTAAGGGGATGTTGGTTTAAATTATTTTCATACTTGTAGACTTTAGGGGTTACTTTATGTTATTATTGATAATGGCAAACTTTTAAAATACATAATTGATTCGATGGCTACTACTGTCGATATGATTAGAAATACATTGAATCAATGGCTGATGTTTCTATTTTTGGAAGAATTTTTAAGAATTATATTTCTATTTTCTGTTGCATCTCCTGAAAATTAACATGTAGACTTCGTTGGGACCCTCTATTAGTAGTAAGATGTTAATCAAAGCAACTATGTTGTAAACTGAATGTAGCTTAGTTATGTGGTTAGGGTCACAGTGATGGAATCTGTTCCGCAAGGTTTAAATCTTCGACTCTATTTTTTTTTGGGGAACAATCTTCGACTCGGTATAGAAGCACATATTTATGGATAATTATTCTTCTATAATAGGTGCAACATATATAACCATTGATAACGAGACACCTGTTATATTGACTTATTAATTCCACGGAAATGTTCGTAAGTTGGTTCAGAAAAAAAAGATGGTGCTCACGTCTACCAAGTTTGAATTTGGGTGCTGCTCCGGTCATGGACAGCATTCCAAATTGTACCCGTGTACTGGTTGCCAATGATTTGGCGTCTGAGTAATGGAGTGTAACAACCACTGTAAATCATTAATTAAAACATGTCATAAGCATCATGTTTATATGTTAATGTATGTAATAAAAAGTATAGATCAATTTCCATAACTCAAAACGATCGACGGAAGTGTGAAACGAAAGTTAATTTAATAGTCATGTTGTATCACTTAGGATTTTTAAAACCAATTTTTATTAAGCCAAAATGCTATAGAACATGTATGAGATACTTAAATAAAGTTTGAAATACAAACTTTGTAGATGACAATGAAATACCTGCGGTCGAAAAATGATATTACTAGCTAAGATTTCTAATAGCTTAGAAATACAATTTGAAATAGAGTTCAACTCAAAACTTAGAAAACTTTCGAAGTTTGTTGACAGGTAGACACTGCTATGACAATTTATTGTGTGAAATTGGGTTAAGCAGTATGATAGTATTATGGGTTGTTTTTATAGTCTAATATACCCTCTTTGGTATAGCAAAAGTGGTTTGGAGATTGGATCAATGGTTTAGTCGTGGTCGATGCTTTAAAATTCGTGCACGACACTTGCTTCGGTTGCCTGGCCGTGTGTGCGTGGTCACCATCGCGCGGTGCCTTAGTGTCGCTGGACTCGGGCGCGCACGCTCGCGCACTACCGTGCGTGGTCGACCGCGATTGCCCCATCCTGGCTGGCCACTGTTGGTCGTCTGGCCTTGTCATGCGGTGCCACCGCGCCCGTCACTCACCTGCCTCATCGTTGCCCCACGTTGTCAGCCATGCCGCGCTACTGGCACTGCAGTCGCGTCATCTGGGCTTGGCCGAGGCCGGCCACGGCCGCCTCTGGCTTGGCCAAGTCTCGGCTGCCATTGGCCCCCCATGTGGAACTGCTGCTGCTGCCAACTTCCCCGCACGCGCCGCGTCGGAGTTGCTACCGGCACCATTCACTCGTCGTCACGTCCGCACTGCCACCTGCCTTGCGTCACGATGCTGCCGCTATCGACGCCACTGCGACACTGTAATGCTGCCGCTTGCCTTGTCCTAGTTCGCACGTGGGTTGTCCCACGCCGTCGTCCCGCCTTAATGGCGTTGCGGCCGCGCATGCCGCATCCCCACCTGTCTCCGCGCGCGCACATGGTCTGGCCATAGTGTCGTGTCGCGGGTGCGCAGATGCCGCCTTAAGTCTGGTCGGCCGCGTCCCGCCAAGGCGTGGACAAGCCAAACCCACTGTCGTGCCCCTCTCTCTCTCCCTCTGCTTTCTGTCGTCATCGTGTCGCGTCGCAGTGAAGCCAGAGAGCAAGCACCTCTCACCAATTCCTCGTGCTCACGTCTCCGCCTTCACGCCCCCTCTCCAGCCGACCCCACCCTGCCTTGACTCGCGTCACGCCGAGCTCCAATTTTGGAATCATGCCGCCGCCATGCCATAAAGGCCCGTCACCGCCCGCGTCATGGCCAGTCTCCACCACTTTACCCTACGCCAATTCCTTCGCACCGTTAGCTCGCCATGGCTTCCTCTTCATCGTGCGCACGCTAGTCATAGCTCTTGTGCCGCGTCCTCACCGCTGACGCGGCCGTGCCTTTGTGATCCGCCGTTCACCTCACCGCGCGCACGTGGCTTGCCTCGCTCGGGTCATCTCCGGCCGAGCCGGCTTCTTGGTAAGGTCACTAGTGGGTTATCATTGCTCACCCGTGGCCCTACCGCCTTGATTGTTGACGCGGCTCACCTGAACGCCGTTGCCATTGTCACAGGGCGTCCGCCATCGTGGAGAGGTCCTTCTACGACGTCCCGGCTCGCGTAACCGCCACCCATCGTCTCGCGTCGAACCGTAGGTGAGTGTCGGCCTCATAGCTAGGTCAGCGGGGGTCCCGTGGGGCCGGCGTAGGCACCTGTGCCACTACTCGCTTAGTAGATGTATTAGCTTGGTATCTTAGTCATTAGAGCTAGCTTAGTGGCTTAGTAGATGTATTCTCATTTTAAGAACTGTTGTTGCCTTAATGTTGAGCGTTGCATCATCATTGCATGCATGTAGAGGACAAATTGGTGGATTTCGTGACCACGGCGAGCCGGAGTACGAGGAGATAATCGTGGAGTATGAGGAGGAGATCCTCGTCCAGGAGGGAGCCCCGAAGCCACCAGCTGTTGACTTTGACTTCGCTGACACCCCCGCCTGCCCAAGGTAAGCTCTGGTGCATAACCCTTATTTTGAATGGTCACTGGATATATATATATATATATATTATATATGTGTGTGTGTGATGTGCATTTACGTTACAGGTATTTTATGGAAACTACATACATAGATAACCTACCTATGAGTCATACTAGCATAGGTTAAGTAGCTGCTATGCTTAGGATTTTCGGTAGTATGAGTAACCTGCCGTTACTCACAATAGGTGATTATTATTATCACTCTTATGATAAAATGGTGAAAGGAAAATGGAGACCGGGCAAAGGTACTAATGGCTAGAGGGGTGAATAGCCTATTGAAATTTCTACAACAACAACACTAAGACAAATGATTAGTCAATAAGATAGCGAAGTGAATTTTGCGCTAGCACTATACTTGGGGTTGCAAGCCACCTACCCAATTCTATTTTATATAGTTTTTTATTCACACAATGGCTATGTTGCTACACTAAATTAGTGTGCTCTCAAAAGCTAACTAAAGAGCCACACTAACTAAATTAACAAGCTCTCATGACTAGCTACACTAAAGAGCTTGACAGCTAGTTTGCGGTAATATAAAGAGAGAGAGCAAGATGGTTATATCGCCGAGTCGAGGAATGAACCAATTAATCACAAGAATCAATATCAATGAATACCAATCACCTTGGAATCAAATGATGACACAATGATTTTTTACCGAGGTTCACTTGCTTGCCGGCAAGCTAGTCCTCGTTGTGGTGATTCACTCACTTGGAGGTTCACGCGCTAATTGGCATCACACGCCAAACCCTCAATAGGGTGCCACACAACCAACACAAGATGAGGATTATACAAGCCACGAGCAATTTACTAGAGTACATTTTGGCTCTCCGTCGGAGAAAGATCAAGAACCCCTCACAATCACCACAATCGGAGCCGCAGACAATCACCAACCTCCGCTCGACGATCCTCACTGCTCCAAACCATCTAGGTGGCGGCAACCACCAAGAGTAACAAGCGAATCCCACAGCGAAACACGAACACCAAGTGCCTCTAGATACAAACACTCAAGCAATGTACTTGGATTCACTCACAATCTCACAAAGATGATGAATCAATTATGAAGATGAGTGGGAGGGCTTTGGCTAAGCTCACAAGATTACTATGTCAATGCAAATGGCCAAGAGAGTGAGCTTGAGCCGGCCATGAGGCTTAAATAGAGAGCCCCCACAAAATAGAGCCGTTGGCTCCTCAGCCCACTAAAAATCGAGGCGACCGGACGCAGGACCCCAGCGTCCGGTCGCGCGATGCACGCCACGTGGCCCCTGCTTTAAATGCTGATCGCCCGATCTCAACGGTCATTAGTGCACTTAAGTTGTGACCGGACGCTCTACAGTGTAGGACCGGACACAGGACCCCAGCGTTTGGTCACTTTCAGTAAGGTTCCAGTCGCGACCGGACGCGTCCAATCACGCCCGACTGGACTCGCCGAGCGTTCGATCACTTACCCTCTTCTATGTGTGCCGCAACATCAGCAGGACCGGATGCTGAACAGTGTTCAGCCAGAGTCCGGTCGCCTGCATCCGATCATAGGCCAAGAGTACCACTTTCTTTTATAATTGACCAGGCGCTGCTCTCCAGAGTCCGGTCACACATGACCAGCGTCCGGTGCACTCTGTGAAACCCTGTCTTTTCTGTATAGGGCATCGGTGGCACCGTCGGACTGTCTTTTCTGTACACTCCACCGGTGAAGTTTCGAACCCTTGCTCCCAAGTGCTAAACACAATGTGTATTACCTTTGTGCATGTGTGTTAGCATATTTTCGCAAATATTTTCAAGGGTGTTAGCACTCCACTAGATCCTAAGTGCATATGCAATGAGTTAGAGCATCTAGTGCCACTTTGATAACCGTATTTCGATACGAGTTTCACCCCTCTTAATAGTACGGCTATCGAACCTAAATGTGATCACACTCGCTAAGTGTCTTGATCACAGAAACAAAATGGCTCCTACCATTTATACCTTTGTCTTGAGCCTTTTGTTTTTCTCTTTCTTCTTTTCTAAGTCCAAGCACTTGATCATCACCATCATCATGTCATGATCTTTATTTGCTTCACCACTTGGAGTAGTGCCACCTATCTCGTAATCACTTTGATAAACTAAGTTAGCACTTAGGGTTTGATCAATTCACCAAAACCAAACTAGAGCTTTCAACCGGATAGGGATATGGTACGGGTATTGATGGGTGTAAGAGAGTTGTGTCCCGCGGCCAACGAGGCATAGCTTGGTAATACTGTTTTCTCTATCCGTGTCGGTTAAGGACCGGTTATTGCATTAGATTCTAGTAAGGTCGCAGACTTATCATCTTGAGCACATACTTATTTATGGGAGCAGGGAAGGCTCGTTGCTCTCTTGTTGTGGGTTCCGGCTCCTTCTGGACCGACTGATTGGAGGCGGGAATGGTGGATGTCTAAGCACCACACTGAGTCCGGGACTCAGGTGTGGGGGCTTGGAGTCTAAGTTTGAACGGGGACCTAGACCCCTTGACAGGAGAATGATGGGTTGGTCCTGCCTGTGTCTAGGGTATAAGCGGGGCGTGTGTTTCGGGGTACCCAACTGGGCACATTGATTCGCGAATCACCGGGTATTTCGGTACGACTTGTCTACAATCTAGCACCGTAGTAAGAACTGAAAGATGAAAGATGGTGAAATAGATCTATTTACTCAACTCTTGCTTGAAAGTAGAACAGGTGTTTACCTAGAATAGTTAGATAATGAACTAATCATGACTGCTAATAAGAAACATACACAAGGATTCACTATTATTATTGCTTTCCGTAAAAAGAAAATCCAGCAAACCATAAAGTTTATCATATCATTTAGAGTCGAAAAATTATTTTCACTAGTCGGGTAAGTCTTACGAGTACATTGTGTACTCAGGGTTTATTTACCCTGTTGCAGGTGCAGCTTGAATGATAGCTGTTGTGTGGAGGATTCTTCTGGTGGGCATAGCGGATCCTTGTATTCTACGTTAGATGTTTATTGTAATTCCGCTATTTAAATTCCGTACTCTGAACTTGATACTGTAATAATGTATTTTTAAGAACTCTTGTATGAAATGGACTAAGTATTGTAAACTCGTTCTCATTATTGGATCCTGGAAGAAAAATATGGATTATTCGAGTTCTCACTTAGGGTGTGCTCGACGGAATCCGTCCGATGTAGCTTGCTCTCGAGACGCTTAGTGTCTGATGGAAGACGAACGTCTTCGAATGTGTGTTATTTCGGTGGTTCTGCCACATGGAGATTCTGCCATGTTAGAAAAAAAGTAGAAGAGATAGGGTGGGTGTGCATTTGTAAGGTCGAGACCGTATTTGTGCATCATTTATTACGTGTCTGGACTTTGGAAATGAAATAAGGCCATGTTTAGTTGCCCCAAATTCCAGAATTTAGCACTATGCAAAAAAAAGATTCATCGTCACATCAAACTTGCGGTATATGCATGGAGTACTAAATGTTGATAAAATCAAAAACTAATTACACAGTTTGGTTGTACTTTGCGAGACGAACGTTTTGAGCCTAATTAGTCAACGATTGAACAATTATTACCAAATAAAAATAAAATGCTACAGTATAGCTACAGTGTCCATTTTTCAGACGGCGCCGAATCAGGCAGCGAACTAAACGCGGCCTAAAAAATAGTGGTCTCTTCACGATCAAGCTGCTCTGAACCACACGTGACCAGCTGGCGGTCACTTTCGTACAGTCATCAGACAATCACATAAACGGGCCGGGGCGGCTGGCGGCTGCTTTGTCCGCAGTCCCGGCTGGCACACGAACTCTCCAGACGCCGGAGATGCCAAACCGGCGTGCGATGCGAGGACTCGCAGGCACCAGGCAGCTGCAGGTTAGTAGTAGTAGGTTACGACGCCATCAGCTAGCCAGAGGCCCAGAGCTAGGCGCCCAGCCGTGACGATCGACGACATATTTAGGGTCTCGCGCGGCGCACCGCGCGCCATGCCCGAAGAACATCCTTGGGAGATAACGGGCCGTCGTATCTCCCGAGGGTTGGAACAGACATTACTCACTCTCACACCCTTAATTCTAGTGCCCACTACTTTAGAGTATACGGGGGATGCCTCCTCGTGATATAGGCCTAGGATTTTAGGCAGAGAAAGTAACGAGCGAGACGTGCAGTGCGATGTGGATGTCGTTACTTTGGAGCTTAGCGAGACATGGCTTGCCTCTTTTACATATTTATATGTAGGAGTACTAAGTACTTGTACTAGTAGTATAAAAAAAGCACTTGTACTAGTAGTATAAAAAAAAAGTACTTGTACTAGTAGTATATATTCTTTGCTGGGCGTTGCTTGGCGGCCCCATCTGGGACCCCCCGCAGCTTGCCTATAAAACGAGCCGTGGATCCCAGTTAGTTTCGTCGCACACCGGCCTTCTTCCTGAGTGAGATCGAGTAGCTAGGCGAGCATATACATACGCGACCTAGCTCGTCGTGTGGACGGTGATGGCGGCAATGGCGAAGCCAAAGGCAACCTCCATTGTTCTGGCTATGGTGCTAGTCCTTGCGACGGTGTCCATGGTCGCGGGGACTGGAGGATTCGCGACTTACTACACCCCAAGCTACACACGTACGCCCCTAGCTCAGCTCACAATTAAGCTGCTGCTTCATCGATCAGTCGGTGATTAATCTTCTTGTAATATAACATACTCATCGATCGCTTGCGTGCGTGCAGCTTCGGCTTGCTACGGGTACCAGGACATGGGCACGATGATCGCGGCGGCGAGCGAAGTCTTCTGGAACGGCGGCGCGGCCTGCGGCGACCGGTACGTGGTCAGATGCACGGGCGCCACCAACGCCGGCGTGCCGCACCCGTGCACCGGCCGCACCGTCACCGTCCAGATCGTGGACCTCTGCCCGTCTCCCGCCTGCCAGGGCACCATCGACCTCTCGCAGGAGGCCTTCGCCATCGTCGCCAACCCTGACGCCGGCAAGGTCCAGATCGAGTATACCCGGTACGTACTACGTCGCATTGCTTGCTTCTACCTGAAATAAATAGCGTACAACCTCAGCTCACACGTCGCAACTCATCACAGCAGAATTTTTGACATACACATGGCTAATAGCTTGACGACGATTAACTGACATGTATGATGTATGTGATCGTTCGTTCATTCATTCGTAGGATCTGAGTTTCGCAAGGCGACGAATCTGAAGCAGGAGTATTATGTCGTCAAAGAGTAAAATCGACTGCGGCCGGCTTCAGAAAATAATAAGAGCTTGAAGCGAATGTGATGTGTGTGCTACCCAGCTACTGATCAGTAGTAGCTGCATGTTAAGTTGTACTTTTGTGGGAAAACTGATGATGAAATAAAAAAAACAGCGCTCTGATGCGCCTGTTTGGCTTGCGTCTTAATAACGAAGCACATGGAAACCAAGCCAAAAAATATTATTGCCTTCAATATAAATTGGCTGCCATCGCTTTAGCGTAGGCCCATCAAAATCAAAATTATAACATTTATAAAAAATCAGCCACTGGTGTGAAACCAAATGATCCGTAGCGGACACTGGCCTGCTGCAGGCGTACTTGGGCTTACCGGTCCAGCAGCTAGACGGCCCGCTTACAGTAACACCATAACCTATTAACCCAGCAGATATGGGAACGGGCCAGATGTCTTCGTAGACGGCATGTTACTGCTTCCGCGAAATAATTGTATTTTTTTTTCACGATAAATCAGTGAATAGTACCATAAACAGGGCGGCAGCTTTCACTGTCGTTGCCTAGCTCCCTTCGCCGTCCTGCGCGCTGTGACTGCGGCGTACGGGCGTGCCCACCTGGCCTCCTCGCCTCTCACGGCAGCAGAGAAGCACGACGAGAACCCTGCTGGCCATGAACAGTGGCTGAGCTAGGATTTTCAAGTTGAGTATTCCCAACATAAAAGGCATTTGCACACAAATTATATATGATAAGATAAATAAAGTGCAAATGATTTGCATTATAGATGTCACTATAGAGAGAATTCCATGATAATTTGTTTGTTATTTATTTTTCAAAGCTCTATTAGGATCTACATGAAACTAAACATTTGGGTGTTGCATGCCATCCGGTTACGTGGGGCCTTACAGCATGTTGGCTGCTAACACTACTCGCCAATAGACCGCTCCGCTGCTCACGAATCAGTTATTCATATACTCTCTGCTATCACTTTGGGCGCTATGCCAGAAGCAGGCTTAACCTAGGGTTTTGATTAATTAGACGAAGAGTTAAGGAGATAGGGTCCAAAAATAGTGATGGACGGTAAGACTCGAGAGACAGAAAGAGACGGAGGGCACGTTTGGATGTTGCCGCCAGCTTGCATGGCCAATTTGCGTCTATTGACTTATGGCGGCATGGTTGTTTGGATTGGCACCAAATATTGTTAGTGTGCCTATGCAAGACAAAAAAAAACATTGGCACGAGGCTAAACTTAGACGACCAAATCCTTCGCCAATGCTAGGTCGGCCAACACATTGGGTGTTTGGGTGGGTTAGGGACGACGGTCCTGTTCGCTTGTCTTATGAACAGTACTTTTTCAGTGAAGGAAAGATATTTTTCTTTCACAACAAATCAGCGAACAGTACGATAGCTTCCAAACATGCCTAGATTCGTGTATGATATTATGACAAGCAGGGCCATCCCAGGAAAATTCAAGGCCATGTACCAAGCTAAAAAATGTGGCCTACTAGCCTAGAAAAAACAGAGCTAAATGTATGATATGATGTAGTATGTAGTACATTGTAATAAAATATATCAAGAATGGTACCTATGTTGCATAATCTTTACTTGAATAGCATCATTCTTGTAGTATTCTTTGAAATGAAGTCTTCAATGATATGCTCATAATCAATCTTCTAAAATTTAGAAAGATCGACCCACTACTACTCATTACAGTCTGAATGAATTGAAAAAAAATAAATGATTAATATTACCTTCAGGGCCTCAGTGCCTCGCTAGTCGCTGCAGGTTCAGGTTGCCGTCAGTTCCTCACGCTCGATGTTGATTGCTCGTGATACGCGGTCGGCAGCCGATACGGCATCAGGGCGATGGCGGCGGTAGGGGACGAGGAGACCGAGACCTAACTGCTGCGAATTGGGATTGGCAAAACAAAATGATGCCCACTGTCCAGCGGCTGGCCAACAAATCATTTTTTATTGGGTCAAACTGTTGCTGTGCAAGCTGCCGTAATAGGCTTGCTAGCTAATGGGCCAAAAGCCGAAGCTTCAGCTGTGCTGATCTATTTAAGTACTCTATATTCGGAGGCCTATGAGATTTGGAGGCCCTGCGCCGTCGCTCATGCTGCACATGCGCAGGGACGGCCCTGTGACAAGACTGTTGACATAGCGTACCTTATACGCAAGAGGATTGCCAACATCCTAATGCAGAAGTGCGGGACTAGAAAGAAAATAGCTAGAGCTTGATGACACAGGAACTCAAAAATTATTTTGATCAAACACAAAACTTGTCAAGAACCATGGCAAGCGCCGTGACACGGTTGGGCAGCATCCGGCAACAAGCGTGGCAAGTGGCTGAGTCTGCGTATGCTGTCGAATTGAGGCGGTTAGCTAGTGGGTCCCCGTGTGGGACGGCCATGTTATTAGGCGTTTGGCTGTTATGTCGGTGGATTAGGCGTGAGTCCAGCTGTCTGGGCACGAATATAAGCCCGTGTAACTTATCGGAATTGCTTATCGAATAAGAACCTAAACCACTGAACCATGTTCCCTAACTGCTTTCTTCTAAAACCGTCTGTTCTTCTGAACCCAATCTATCATTCTTGCTAAAACCCATTCTAAACTATGATTCTGTCTAGTTATCCATTGTAATCTCCTACGGATTGCAACAATTGGTATCAAAGCTGTCGTAATAGATTCATCTTGATCACGTTTTTTTAATTCCCGTCGGCAGGTTACGATGTTCATCATTTGGGTGATTGAGCGGCGCGAACCTTAATTCTGAGCCGAGGTCGAACGGGTCGGTGATCATAACGCGTGGTGGCGCCGCTGAGTTCGGCCGATCATTCGCAAGCTTGGTGCCGAAGCGTGGACTGAACAAGTTCCAGTAAGAGATGGCCAAATCAATTGAAGAACTCTCGGCCTAGTTTGAGGTGACGATGAAGCAGCTGGGTTTCAAACTATGATGCAGATTTCCTTGGATTCATTGAATGATATGTGTGCATGGCAAGCAACTGCGGGCAAGGCGTTCGGAGATTTGTGAGAGCGGGCCGACAGTGCAACTACATTTTTTAAGGAAACAGGAGGGGCTTGGAGCCCCTACTGAAATTTTATTAAAAAACTTGAAACATACAAAGTCTCAAGCGGGTTGATCTCACCGCATCAGCATGGATTCTTTGGAGGCGTGGCGACGATGGCTCCCGCACCCGCTTTGCACCAGCAGGGTCCAAAGATTGTGGACCTGAACATCACTCCGGATCATCCTCAAGCTCTCTAGCTAAGGACGGGGAGCAACCCATGGGGCCCGATGAACACTGCGGCGGGCTCCTCGGACTCCGGCCGCATGACATCAACAAGGGTACGTTTTCATGCCCAAATCATCCCCGTCATGCATCAAGCATGATGATGCTATTTCTATGAATTGTCATTCACCTCCCTTCCCTAAGATGGAATTTCCAAAGTTTGACATCGATTCTGCTCGGTTTTGGTGTGATCAATGTGAGGTATTCTTTGAGGTCTACACTGTGCATCCAACCTTGAAGACGAGATTCCCTACGCTCAACTTCAAGGGAATGGCAGCTACGTGGTTGCAGACGGTACAGAGGAAAGGGCGGATTACTGAATGGAATCAGCTCTGTGAAATGGTGATGGAGAAGTTTGATAAGAATCAGCACCAAATTCTGCTGAAGAAGTTTGATGCTTTGAAACAGAAGGATTCGGTCGTAGAGTATTAGACTGCCTTTGAGAAGATTGCTCAAGGATTGTTGCTTTACAATAGCAGTTATGATGATACATATTTTGTGACTAGATTTCTGGCTGGGCTTAAAGAGGATATTTGATCTGTGATTGCTCTACATCGGCCAAGAGATGTTGACATGGCTAGTGCTTTGGCTCTAATTCAGGAGGAAGAACTAGCTCAGTGCAGATCTCGTCCTGTATAGAAGGACTTCAACAAGAGTGCTTGGAAGTCTAGGGTGGAGAAGGCTAAGGCTGGTGAAACTGACAAGAATGAGCAAGCCAATCCAAGGCCAGAGACAGAGGACAAGTTGTCAGCTCTTAAGGAGTTCAGGAAGAAAAATGAGTTGTGCTTTAAGTGTGGCAACAAGTGGGCTCCAGGTCACAAGTGCCCCAGCCAAAGTGCCATTGCATGTTATTAAGGAGATTCTTGATGCATTAGAAGCAGTTGTTGAACCACCAGAGCTTGAGACTACTGAAGATATTGAAGAAACTATGCTAGCTGTGGGTCATTCAAAGGACACTACTACTGGCAGACGCAAGACTTTGAAGCTATGTGGCAGGATTGGCAAGATGGATGTGCTTATACTTGTTGATTCTGGCAGTGTGGGAACTTTTATCAGCACTCAGTTAGCTGTCAGGTTGCAGGTGTCTCTCAGTGAGTGTCCTCTTACTCATTTTGTAGCTGCAGATGGGACCCCAATGGTGTGTTCTCATCAGGTGAAAAAATTGCAATGGAATGTGCAAGGCCATTCTTTCATTTCCACTATTGGGGTGCTTCCCCTTAAGTGTTTTGACATGATCTTAGGGGAAGATTGGCTTGAGTCTTGTAGTCCCATGTGGATCCACTAGGCAAATAAGATCATGAAATTCACTCATCAAGGCAAAAGAATAACATTACATGGGCAACAGCAAGGAGTGAATCATTGTCCAGCTAATTCTGTCGCCAGATTGCAAAGGTTACTGAACCAACAGAATATCACTTGTTGCATTCAGATGAAAATGTGTGAGGCAAGTCAAGGTTTAGATGGGGTGGATCAGGAGTTGCACTCTATAACTATATCTGTAGATCTCAATGTTCCCTGGGATCTGAAGCAAATATTGGATGCTTATTCTAAGTTGTTTTAGGCTCCCACAGCTTTACCACCTAAGAGGCAGTATGATCATCAAATTCAGCTACTTCCTGGAGCTACTCTAGTGAATATCAGACCATACAAATATTCCCTAGCTCAGAAGGATGAGATAGAGAAACAGTTAGTAGATATGTTGCAACAAGGCATTATCAAGGCCAGTGTCAGCCCATATGCATCACCTGTCTTACTTGTGAGAAAAAAGATAGCAGCTGGCATTTTTGTGACGATTACAGGCATCTAAATGCTCAAACTGTCATGAACAAGCACCCAATGCCTCTTACTGATGAGCTAATTAATGAATTGGCAGGTGCTAAGTGGTTTTCTAAGTTGGATTTTAAAGCTGGTTATCACCAGATTTGCTTTTAGCCTGAGGATACACTCAAGAATGCTTTTAAAACACATAGTGGCCTCTATGAGTTTTTGGTTATGCCTTTTGGGTTGACCAATGCCCCTGCTACTTTTTAAAGCATAATGAATATCATTTTTGCATCATTACTCAGAAAAGGAGTTTTGGTGTTTATGGATGACATACTCATATTATAAGACTTGGGAGGAGCACATGCAAATACTACATATTGAAGCAACATCAGTTTTACATCAAACTGTCCAAGTGTACTTTTGCTCAAGAGGAGGTAGAGTACTTGGGACATTGTATTTCAGTTAAAGGAGTTTCTACTGAGAAGTCAAAGATTCTTGCTATAGAGCAATGGCCAAAACCAACAAATGTCAAGGAACTAAAAGGGTTTCTGGGTTTGACAGGCTATTACAGGAAGTTCATAAAGCATTATGGACTCATTAGCATGCCATTTACTGAATTACTTAAGAAGGGCACCCCCTATGTGTGGATATCACTTACTCAGACAGCTTTTGAGTAGCTCAAGATGGCTTTGATTAATGCACCAGTGTTGTCTATACCTGACTTCAATAAGCAATTTGTATTGGAAACAGATGGTAGTGATGTGGGATTTGAGGCTGTGCTACTTCAAGATAATCATCCTATGGCGTATTTGAGCAAGCCAGTAAGTAAGCAGAACCAGGCCTTGTCCACTTATGAAAAGGAATGTTTGGCAATTATTTTGGCTATGGAGAAGTGGAGGCAATACTCTACACATCTTTGAATTTGTGATTAGAATCGATCACAAGAGCTTATCAGACTTGACTGAGCAAAGAGTTAGTTCTAAAATTCAGCACAAGGCTTTACTGAAATTGATGAATCTTCAGTTCAAAATCATTTACAAGCAGGGCATTCATAACACAATGGCTGATGCCTTATCTAGATGCCATGGCTCGATCATCTTTTGGCTATATCATTATGTAATCCAACTTGGCTTCGGCAGTTAAAACTAGGGTATTTAGATGATGCAGTGGCAGTTAAAGTTTTGCATGATCCACCAAAAGATTATTCTATCTAGAATGGCATCATCAGGTATAAAGGGAAAATTTGGCTTGGCAATAACAAATTGGCTCAGCAGCATGTGTTACAGGCAGTTCATAATTCCACTGTGGGTGGGCATGCTGGGATTCAGGCCACCTATTACAGAATCAGAAATATTTTTTCTTGGCCAAGAATGAAAGAAGCAATCTATCAGTTTGTATAGTAGTGCCAAGTCTATCAACAAGCTAAAAGTGAGCATACCAAGGTACCTGGCCTTTTGCAATCTTTACCTATTCCTGAGCAAGCTTAGCAAATTGTGTGCATGGATTTTGTGGAGGGTCTTCCAAAATCTCAGAGATTTGACACCATTATGGTAGTTGTGGATAAGTTTACTAAGTATGTGCATTTTATCCCTTTGGCTCATCCTTATACTGCCACCCAAGTAGCACAAGCCTATCTGGATTTAGTGTACAAACTTCATGGCCTACCTCAAGTTATTGTGTCTGACAGGGATAAGATATTTATAAGTGCAGTGTGGAGAGAATTGTTCAGATTGACTAACACCAAACTGATGATGAGTTCCACATCATCCTCAAACTGATGGGCAGACAAAGAGACACAATCAATGTTTAGAAAATTTTCTCAGGTGCAGTGTCAATGCCTGTCCAAGGCAGTGGAGTAAATGGTTGTCTATTGCAGAGTTTTGGTACAACACCAATTATCAATTATCATTTTGCCCTGGGGAGATCTTCTTTTGAAGTGTTGTATGGACATCCTCCAAAGCATTTTGGTATCACTAATGATTCCACTTTCCATTCATTTGAGTTGGAGTAGTGGTTAATTGAAAGAAATTTTTGACAGCATTCAGCATCACTTGCACCATGCTCAACAGAGGATGAAATCACAGGATGACAAGAATAGAAGTGAAAGAGATTTCTAGGTTGGGGATTCGGCCTATCTAAAGCTTCAGCCTTATGTTCAATCCTCAGTTGCCCCTCGGTCCAATATGGAAGCTTTGTTACAAGTTTTATGGCCCCTTTCCTATTCTTCAGAAAATTGGTGCAATGGCTTATAAGTTGGCTTTGCTTGAAGGTTCTAAGATCCATTCGGTGGTTCATGTGTCTCAGCTTAAGAAGCATGTGCCTTCAACTGAGCAGGTTGAAGATGATATTAGTCAGGTCCCAACTGATCCTGCTGAAGCTGTCTAGCCAATTTAGTTCTCCGTAACTCGGATGGTGAGGAAAGGTGCTTCTGTGGTTGCTCCAATTCAAGTGCACTGGGGTTCTTTGCCACCATCGATGACCACTTGGGAAGAAGAAAATGATTTGCGTCGACATTACCCAAACTGTCCAGCTTGGGGACAAGCTGGCTTTCGAGGGGGAGGTAATGTTAGGAATCGTGGCAAGCGTCGTGGCACTGTTGGGCGTCAGGCAACAGGCCCGGCAAGTGGCTGAGTCTGCGTATGCTATCGAATTGAGGAGCTTAGCTGGTGGGTGTGGGCCATGTTATTAGGCATTTGGCTATTATGTCGGTGGATTAGGCGTGAGTCCAGCTATCCGGGCATGAATATAAGCCCGTGTAACTGATCAGAGTTGCTTATCGAATAAGAACCTGAACCTCTGAACCGTGTTCCCTAACTGCTTTCTTCTTAAACCCGTCTGTTCTTCTGAACCCAATCTATCGTTCTTGCTGAAACCCATTCTAAACTCCGATTTCGTCTAGTCATCCGTTGTAATCCCCTACGGATTGCAACAAAACTATATGTGCATATATTTATACATGCTCCGGTGCATTTAACTCAATATTATATACATCTTTTCTTCAAATCCACTACCTTTGCTATCGTGTTGCCTGTAGGACTTCCAACCACATGCATTGGTCTTGCAAATGTCAGATACAGGATGCACATAAGAAGCACAATAGCATGCCTATGACCACGTAACCCATGGCTTTGATGTTGTCATTTTGTAATCCTGAAAACTAAACATGGTGGTTTCCACACGCTTGAGCATACCAATCCTAGACTCCTAAACACCCAGCAGCCTCTCTTTGTGTAGTGCGGTAATGAAGGATCAGATCTTTGTGTTGGCGATGAAATATATGATTTATGTAGTGTAGTAATGAAGGATGCATTTGGAAGGGAGACGGGCTTCGTGTCAGAGTGGGTACTCATATGGCGGCATGGTAAGTCACTCATCAATTAACTGATTTGTCCCACAAGGATTGCGAGGACTTGGTGTCAACAAACTCCACAGATCATGTAGACTTTGAAACTGATGATTCCTCTCTTTGTTTCTTCTTATTACCTTATACATGTTCAAACACAAATTTCACATACGAAGGAGGAAAAAAGAACAACAAAGGTTGATGCAGTGTTTACTGTTTAGAAAGATAAAGGAAACAAAGTGGCTAGAATAAATTATATTACGTTACTAAAAGAACCAAAAATGAAAGATAAAAGAGGCAATGAAGAAGAGAGCATGTATGGTGCAGGAGGCCTGGCCACTCTTTACACTTTTAGGGCTTCTTTGGATGGGAGCTAGCTAATATGTTTTATTAGCAAGATGATTGGTTAGATCAAGCTGAACTATAAGTGTGACTATAAGACTGGACTATTAGCTAATCCAAACAATCCCTAGAGCTTTAGCTAGCTAATAAAAGCTCGGCGTCCTGTATAAATGTGCTAGATCTTGTTGATAGAACCCATGTTCGACAGGATGGGACTAAGTGAGATATCTTCACTTTGATATGTGTTTGGTTTAGATATAACTAAGGATGGGACGATTCTGCTAAGCAACATATTCTCTAGATCCAGGATCAAGCTGCCCCTAAGAATTTCATGGACTCATTCCACTTGGCATGAGCACTAGTTTTTGTTGTGGGACCTATGTATACTCCACCTCTGACAATGGGAGTAAGGTTTTGGCACTTGAGAAAGCTTCCTTGACATTCTATAGCCTTCTTCCATCTCTCACTCACACACATTGCTTAGGATTCCATTTTTGTGAGATTGAGAGCATTCTAATGAATTGTGTCAAGAGTTTGATCTTTGTGATACTAGGGAGACTTCATCATCAACATTTAACTCTTGGAGGTTGCCACCTCAAATGCAGCTTGGAGTTCATGGTTCTATTGAAGCACTTCAAAGAAGATTGTGAATGTGCTCTAGAAGTTATTGTGAGGGTGTTCTTGTGCTCACCCCACTAGAGTGGTAAAGAACAACTCTAGTGAAATCGAGATGTGAAGTGATTCTATGGGTCTAGACGGCTCAAAAATCAAGTGAAGTTCTTGAAAGAGGAGCAAAGAATATTAAACCCACGTCGAGATTAGAGGGTGACCAGTAAGTCATCGATACCACGGGAAAAAATGGGCGTCTCCAATTTGGTTATATCTTGTACTCAATTTATTTTTATGCAAGTCATTTGAGTAGTTTACCTTTGTAGAATTAAATTATTGCTTGCCAACCTTGGATGAAAACCCTCACGCCTAGTAAGAGTAGTATATTAGGGCTAAGTATATCATGGCAACGCCCAGCTCCACAGAACAAATGGGGTATGTTTGGAAATTAAACGTATTGGTCACTTTGTTGTTCATACCCCTCCTCGAGATCTCCACCTACAAAAATGCACTTCACATTCCCACTTCTACAAAAGGAAAAAAAATATTTGTTTCTATTCATAAGCTTTGGTAACAACTCTGCATTCCTTCAATTTCACCGTAGTCATTTTTTTATTAAGGATCACGCCACGAAGAAACAGTATGTTGTATCAAACCATGCAACATCAGCTTGATAAAACACCTACAGACCCACCTAATAAATTGCATTATGCTCACGGATTCTGAAAGATACCTCGACAACTACCATCCAGCGGCTTAGCCACCAAAAACTTCACACAAACACCTAACGCGGCAAGGATTCTAGCATGAAAAACCTCCTGTAAATGTTTCACGTTATCAATTTCTTAGGATTTCGAGGGCATTCATTCCTTAGCACAAGGCCACAAGTTAAAAGGGAGTACATACTACAAGTGCAAATTGACTCATTAATTAGACTGAAACTGATGGTGGACCAGTACCAGTTCAGGTTACAAGAAACTGGTCTCAAATAGATGGCCCGTTGATGCCAAGATGACCAGAAAACTTCCCCTTGCACGACGGGCAAATGTAACCAAGAGAATCTGCCTGCTGCTCAGCGACGGTGCCGAAATGCTGGAATGGGCTATTGCACCACACGCACACAGATTGGAGCATGTCAACCATCTTCGAATAGGACGGACCCCAGCCCAACTGGAACGGAGGGGGGCAGTTACCCAGCTGTGGTGCATAACCTAGCATCAATGTTGGCTCTGGTACAGGTATAGAGTCATGCCTACCCATGCCCCCATAAGGCGGAGCTCCAGCTGAGGCCATCCTTAGCTGTTGCTCAAAGCTTGGATAGATCTGCTGCTTGGGGCCACCAAATCCAAGTTGCAAATCACACTGTTTCAAGAACAATCAAAGCTTGTTATTAGAAAACAGAATGGCATAAACAAACTTGATTAGCATGTAAGTGAATAAATATGCCACAATAAATAGTGCATAAACTGTACACCTATGGTACAAAGATAAGCCTTAGATATAGAGCTAGTTACAGTTTAACTACAGCAAAAGCTTAAGGCAACCCGAGGCTAGGGTAGGCAACAAGGCATAACTAGACCTTCAAGGCGAGCTGGGTCCGCCTAAGCGACACCTTTGAAACAGAGAAAGCAACGCGCCTTTGAAACAGAGAAAGCTACACGAACACAATATATCATGAAACTCACATATACTTCGGTTATCAAGCAAAAGAGTATCTTGTTATCTAACATCATATATGTTTCAGTTATCAAGTAGATGAGCATATTTTCCTCCATGCATATGGTGAGTATGGACCCACAGGAATAATAGTGAATATACTAATTAAAGCCTACAGATCTATCACTGATGTGTGGAAAACAATGGCATAATGACCCATTCAAACCTATGCAGGCTATTCCTATTAGATGATATACTAAAGGTGCCTATACTAAAATAAATTAAATAGTTATTAACCTGATCTTGCATAATCCTGCTCAGTGGAACATCTTCAACAGCACGAACCAAAGAAGTAAAGCTACCAAAATTGGTTTGCATGGCCATAAAATCATCAATAGTCCCACTTGTCCCAGTAGCAGGTAGTGAGTCACAAGAAGGGCCCGCATCGTTGTATTGATTATCTAAGTCACTGTCAGATTTTTCCAATGCCTCAAGCATGGAACCCTTGATATCAAAATCCAACGTGCAGTGCTCATTTGGTTCAGTTCGATTGGTGGAGCTGACAAAAGAACTCCTCATATTGTGGATATCAATATCATCAGTTGTTGTACCACCACCAGTAAGTGTGTTTAGGTCAGATAATGAGTAACAGTTTGCAAAATCATGTTTCATATGAATGACATTATTCAGCTGGGCAAGACTACTTTCTGTGATAGTACCATTGAAGATATCACTGTTATAAGCTTCAGCATCAAAACCAGTTTCATTACTTGTCATGTTTTGTGAATTCACCAATGCTTCTTTGGCACTATCTTCACCTCTGTTGCCATAGTCCTTGATTTCAGGAGTCATTGAACAGGAAGAAGTGAAACAATCCACATTTATTTGAGCTCGAGGTATAGGGTCCATGGCCAAATTAGATTGATACATCATGTCATTTTTCTGGTTGACAAAATGTTCACCCTTACAGGTGTTGTTCTGGTCGGCAAAGTTTCCATCCTTACAAGCAGTGTCATCATTAGAGGTAGTACCGAAGCATTGGGCAATAATGGATGATCGAATAGCATCATCAGGAGTATCAGATGTTTCATAGTTTCCACCAGAAATAGGAGAAGATATTGAATCCAAACATGAATTGAGATTTACATCCCTTACTCTCACACCATTTTTTAGTTCACTGTCTTTCAAAGAAGTCATTTCGCAATCCATAATCTTGTCCTCAGCAGATTTGTCACTTTTGAAGCTTCTGGGGTTTTCGACGTTGCAAGATATATTGCCATCATCCACTTCCATACCAATTGAATTAAGATCAGGCTCATCCCTAGATACTGAAAGTGGGTTACTTTCCAGCTGGCCATTAAAATCATGTTCTTCAGGAGAACTGACAAATTTGCCATGCAGTAGATCACAGGACTCAGAAACTTGTATGGATTGTGTCATATTAATACACCCCGTTGGATCATCTGTGCATTTTCTTTCATCAGGATCATTTACAGTTGAAGAAACCTCTTTATGTACATCACAAGTTTCATCAGACCTATTGAACTTTTGGGAATAATCTGCACTTGAAAGTTCTGAATCTTTTGAGCTGACATTCTCATGAACATTCATGGAGTTGCAAATACTCAATTTTCTTTCAGCATCAACAGAAAGAGAAGCTACAGCACTGTCACATGCTTCATCGTGGGTTTTATGGTCATCAGAATTGTCAACAGTATCCAGAGGATGCCCAGAGGAAGGCTCTCTGGTGGGATGTTCTTTTATTATTTCACCTGTATCTGTAATATCCTTAAGAGACTCCTTATGATGCACAGGGACGAGTTCTCCAGCAGCAAGTCCTTTTTCCTGTTCAGGAAAGCCATTCATCTCCTTAAGAGGGTCCTGATGATTCACAGAGATATCTCCTGAAGATTCTTTTCCCTGTTGAGGCAACTCAGAAGGTTCTTTTCCCTGTTGAGGCAACGCAGAAGGTTCTTTTCCTGTTGAGGCAACATAGAAGGTTCTTTTCCCTGTTGAGGCAACATAGAAGGTTCTTTTCCTGTTGAGGCAACATAGATGGTTCTTTTCCCTGTTGAGGCAACACAGAAGGTTCTTTTCCTGTTGAGGCAACACAGAAGGTTCCTTTTCCTGTTGAGGCAACACAGAAGGTTCTTTTTTCCTGTTGAGGCAACACAATCATCTCCTCAAATCCACATGGCACTGCCACCAAGGATGGTTGACCATCAAACAGTTCTGCTGGACTCGGACCTTGATACCTTACATCTACAACGCTGTGGCCAAAATTGCCAGATACCTCTCCAGATGTCTTGTGCTGAGTCTTCTCGTACTTTCCATCTATGTTGGTATCCAATTCTCCAGATTTACTAACCCTGCGCCTTTTAGCTTTCCTTTGGTGAAAGGACAACTGATGTTGCATATAGGCGCTCTGGTCATGAAACGTCAAATTGCATTTCCGGCACTCCTTTGCATTCACTTCTATTGGAGCTTCATCCTTCTGAAGTTTTTGTTGATGAGAATCACCAGAGGGATTAAACAATGTAACTGAATTAACTGGCACTGAAATTTGCTTTTCCTCAATTGAGATGGTTTGCTGATGAAGACCTACAGACTAATCAAAAGTACTTTTAAATTAAACTATGAAAACCCAAGCACACAAATAAAATGCATAATTAAAACTTACATTAACATCTAGGCCATGCACTCCTGCACTATTAATCTGAAACGCAGTTGTCTTTGCCTCCTGATATCCAATAAGGGACATGAGGTAGGAAGAGACTTCTTTGCAAGTAGCGAACTGATGTCCTTTGGGGCTGAAAGTATGATATAAGCAATCAGCACAGGTAAACAACAGTTGTAGAAAAATAATGTGACAAATGCAATAGGCTACTAATGAGATGAGAAATCAATCAAAAAGTGCATATGCCCAGGTGTTGTGGAAATTAAGCACTGTAAAGGCAGATGTTATAGTGGCATACTGTTGTAGGCTTCTAGCAAAGATTTGTCACAGCTATGCTTTTCATTAAACAGCTACAAAACTTCGCTAGCATCAGTCTTGATGCGATCGTTAAAAGGAAACAAATAGACATTTTCACAGAAAAGCTATGTTTTTTTTATAATTGCATGCGTTTGTGATGGTACAAGCATCAGTGTTGATGCGATGGTAATTCACTAATTTCGCTTGTTTGGGTATTAGCCTATTTTTCTCAAATGTAAATGAAGATGATAGTTGTTCAGATATACGCAGCTCGTAGCTGTAAGCCTATTGTATATACGTTTAAGCGCTTGAGTGAGGCCATGAATCTGAGCAGCACATTCCACACAGAAGTCTTATGTTCCTAATCTCAATTTCATGTTTCAGTTAGGTACTGACCTATTGGCAAAAGGCAACTCAGTGCTAAAGAGTAAGTAGCCAATCTTTCTACGACAGAAGCACTGTGAGGCTACCATGGACCTTGTGAAAAAACTATTGCATAGAATCACTTTGCAACAGTTTGAAACAGAATCTAAATCATTATACACACTCTAAAACCCTATCAACTGAAGCCTATGCTACAATAAACAAGTGTGCCTGGGTACAGGAACAGACCTCACATAACGGCGGCAATTAATCCATGCGACACGCTCCTTTCGCTTGAGCCCAAGCAGCAGCTTCCATCCACGGGGCAGGTGGTCAGCGAACATGCCAGCATCCACGAACTTCCTTCGACGCCTCCTGCTTCCCCATTGCCCTTCCAGCGCGTTCATGAATCCCAGCAGCTCGGACTCCGACCCCAATCCTGCCGTACGCTGCCGTAGCTCCTCCCCATAGGGATCCACAAGCTCGGCGAGCCTCGCCAGATCAACCGCCACACCCTTTGGATTCAGCACTACCCTATCGGGGTCTGTCGCCGCAGCAGCAGCCGCCGCCGCCGGCGGCGACGGCGCAGGTGCTGTTATCGCGGGCGCGGCTAGGGTTTGCGGTCGGGGTGGAATCGGAGGCGGAGCAGGGTACGAGGGGTCGTCAAGCGCGAAGAGGCGTTGGAGGTGGAACACGATGAGGCGGTTCTCGGGGTCCTCCTCGGTGGGGGCAGCTGGCGTAGACAAGGAGGAGGCGGCCCCGGTGGTGGTGGGCGTCAGGTTGTGGGATATGTTGGTGGCGACGCGGCGGCGGGAGAAGGTCTGCTTGCGGGAACCTGCGCTCTCGTTGAAAACGGCGCGGTCGATCTTCGGGGGCGGGAGGAACTCGCCATCGCGGCGGCGGCCCCGGCGGGGGTCGACGGCGTAGGGCGACGCAGCAGCTAGGGCCACGAGATCCGACTGTGTCAGCGACCGGACGTCCACTACGGCTGCTACCTCAGTCCCCATTGCCCAGCGGCGCCGTCACCGGCGGCGGCTGGGCGGGCGGAGGATTGGGGGTTTGGCTCAGGAGGGGAGGAAACGCAGGACTGCAGGAGTGCGGGATGCGACGAGGACGATGGGGACGGGAGAAGTTCAGGTTCAGGACGGACTGGAAGTGGGCCAGTGTGGGCTGAGATGTGGAGTAGCGGGGCCCGTAATCCAACGGTTACGGTGCCTTTAATTTCCGTGCTGATTTGATCAAACCCTGGAATGAATACTGAACCCAGCTAGTCGCACGTGGTCATCACTCGCCGCGCCGCCGCCGCCAGCGATGGCGCGCCGCCTCTTCTGCGCCACGAGAGCGCTCCTCCTTCCCGCCCCAGCTCCCGCGCCAGCGCCCACCCCCACCTCCGCATCTTCTGCAGCGGCGGCGGAAGCGGCGGCCTCGCTCCTGCCACTGCTCCCCTGCAAGCGGCGAAAGAAGCTCCTGAGGAAGCTCAACAGCCCACGGGTCGCGCCCATCGAGCCGGAGGCCGCGCGTCGCGTTCCGGCCCTCGACGCCGTGCTCGACCGCGATACGGCCTTCCGCTTCCTCCACCGCGCGCGCTCGTTCCTGTCTTCCCTCCCGCCTCCGCACCGGATCCCCCTTTCCGAGGCCGGCAAGCTGTACCGCGAGCTCGGCTTCCCCCGCGGCCGCAAAGTGTCGCGCTCCGCTACGCGCCACCCGCTGCTGTTCCACCTCCCCGTCGTGGACTCCGTCCCGCACCTCGCGCTTACACCGTTCATGTGCTCGCTCCTCGAGGAAGAGCGCCGCATCCACGACGACCTCCTCCCGTCGCGGGTGCGCGCAGTCCGGAAGCTCCTCATGCTCACGGCCCACCGCCGCGTGCCGCTCGCGAAGCTCCACCACTGCCGCGCTGTGCTCGGCCTCCCCGACGACTTCCGCGACCGCGTGCACGACTTCCCCGACGACTTCCGCGTCGTAGTCGACCCCAGGGACGGCCGCCACATCCTCGAGCTCGCGCGCTGGGACCCTGCGCTCGCCGTCAGTGCGCTGGAGCGCGATTTTGTCGTGGACGAGAGCCGCGTCCGGCGCACGTTCCGCTTCGCCGTCCCACACCGCCGGTTGATGCCGCTTGACGCCGAGGACGCCGATCGCCTCGACACGGCGACCACGTTCCCGCTGGTGTCGCCGTACACCAACGGCGCGCTGCTCAAGCCATGGACGCACGAGGCGGAAAAGTACCGCGTCGGGGTGGTGCACGAGTTCCTGAGCCTGACGCTGGAGAAGCACGCGATGATCCACCACATCGTCGAGTTCAAGGAGGAATTCGGCCTCACGAGGCACATGTACGAGTCGTTGCAGAAGCAGAACCGCGCTTTCTACCTCGCCGGCACAGAGATGAACTGGGCCTTATTCCTCAGGGCCGCGTATGACGAAAATGGCGTGCTCAAGGAGAAGGATCCTCTCGTGCTGTTCAATGAGAAGCTGCAGCAATATGCGTGTATGAGCAAGATGGATTCCAGAGAGAACATGATTGATGCTGCAGGTTTGTGACTGAATAAAGTCAGCTTTCAGTTTGCTGGCTTACCTTCTGCATCTCTTGTGCTGCGGCCAGAATTCAAATGCGCTTATTTGCATCCAGGTATATACAGCTCCCCTCTTAAATTTACATTTTATTCTTCAATGCCTATATTTTTCTTCAATTGTCATTGAGTTGGAGAATTTTAATTTTACACTGTCTGTATCAGTTTACCTGATGAATTCTCTCTCACATTTGAGAATGCACCCTTAGGACAATTGTAACTTTTTTTTTTCTTGATAAAACATTGCTTTTGGAAGAAGTGGTCTAACTATATGCGTCTTTACCCAAAGTCCACCACATTTGATCATGTCATGTGCCTGATTTTGAGGAGAATTGGGGGATTGGAAGTAGATTGTGAGAATTGGAGAGAGGGAGGTTCAGGAGGGAGGAACGACAGCCCTAGGAGGAGTGAGGAGGGATGGCAGCTTGCTTATGCAGTGACATGGACGCCAGGGTATAGAGCTTTATTAGGGTTTTACCCCTTCTTTCTCATTATAATTCAATCTGATGGGGGGGTGTTGTTCTGCAAATAGAGGAGACATGACTTCTCTATATACAGCACTGAATGGTCTCACCAGGTTGATGAGGTACCCTTATCGCTAGCCAGGGCGTCTGTGTCGCTATAAAGATCATGTTGCCGGAGGAGGAGCCCTCGTCGAGCCGCGGCTGCGTCTGTTGCCGGCTGTCAATCATAGACTGGATCTGCGCATCAGATCGTGCGCCGCCATGCTGGACCATTGAACGGACTGCGCGCTGACTCGGACACCGGTCGACAGGTGCACGGTCCGCCCGAGACAATGCTGGCTCAACCTCGCCGCCATTCACATCTTCTGTGATCGGCGCGAGGCGGCAACTAGTGATTGCGTCGCACGCAAAGGATGCCTGACGCCACTGCCTAGCTACTAAGCGGGTGAACCAATGGTTGAACGGTGAGTCCTCTCGCTCTTTCTATCTCTTCAATTGTCAATAGCAGGCCCTACGATGAACTATACTTCTGGTGCCTGAAATCCACGACATATAAATGTTACTCTCCATTCCAAATTATAAGACGTTTTGTCTTTTCTAGATACATAATTTTTAGTATGCACTTAGATATGTATAGATACACAGTGAGAAGCAATGTATCTAGAAAAGTCAAACGTCTTATAATTTGGAACGGAAGGAATATAACGCTGATGAAATTACAAGTTTAGTTCATTGAGATAATGAAAGGCGGGCTGGTGCAAGCGGTAGAGAGTCTTACCACTGTGACCGGAAGGTCCCGGGTTCGAGTCGCGGTCTCCTCAAGATTGAGATAAGGGTAAGGCTTGCCATCGACACCCTTCCCTAGACCCCGCATGACAGGCGGGAGCTCTCGCATTGGCACGCGCCTTTTTTAAGTTCATTGAGATAATAAATGACATAATCGAGTTACTAGGAATTTTTGGAGCTCACGGTTCCCTTTTTTCTCCTTTTTCAGCATTGAACTTTAGATTTGTGCAATGGATTTCTGCAACATCAAGATCGATACTGGCTACTCGATTGGTAAGACTGCGGCGTGAATATAGGTTGGATCATGAAGTGAGATCAAGCTCTTAAGGACAGGTAGCAATCATCTTATCCAACCTTAGTCTTAGCTTATTTCCAATAGATCATACATGAAGAAGAATATTCTGTTTGACTATGATAAATGTTGAAGGCAATGAAAATTTACAAAATTGAAATAGTCGTGGTATATGCTATTCAAAGGAGACTTTGTCTGCAGTTAACTATGAAATGTCTCCTTCTGTTGCACACTAACAAGGGCTACACTTATGGTTCTGATCACACAGATGCAATGCGAAAATTAATATTGCATCTATGGCCTGAAATGTTCCCCCACCACTACTGAACAGGCTTTTCAGAAACATATTCTTGCGATATTTCGTTCCTTAAATTGTCTGTTCGCCATGAGACGAGAAAAGCTAAGGTAGAATGGTGTTTACAATGCTTTTCAGTTCAGTTATAATTTCTTCTTAATGGTAAAGCTAAAGCATTGGCGGGGCTTTTGAGATATATTTGGATATATGTTGTTGAGATTATCGGCGCCTCCGTCCAACTATGCATCGCTGCCATGGAGGCGAAGCACTAGCGTTGCTGCTGGGGACACAGAGCACCACCAGGCCTGCTGAGAGATTTAGGCGCTGTTTGCTGCAGCTGGGTCTGCCGTCTGCGGCTTGTAAACGCACGGTCCCTGTAGCCAGAACTGCTGCAGCCGCAGCAGCTGGCAGCAGAATTGAATATTTGAGCCGAACTGGGTAAGGTGTAGGAATTGGGGTTTTGGGTGAAGTTTCCCGACAGCTGTGCTATTGTAGCCATGGGCACCGTTCGTAGTGAACAGTACGATTTCCTTGGTGTGTCGGCTGCTGGGCCTTGCCGCCTTGGCCCCTAAGCCCATGACAGATTGCCAATTTGTCGTATCTTTCGACATCCTGCTCGTATAGACGTGCTCTCTCTAGTTTTGGTTAGCAGCTATTCTCATTCAGAAAATGTCGTCTGCTAAAAAGTAAAAAGCACACCAAGCGTCCAAGTCCATCTCTTTAATCAGACTCTTTTCGCTCTAAAGAAGTCAATCAACATGTTGTGGGTTGCTGTACACATACCTGTTTTGCGAAATTGAACTGTTCCTCTACGTTCTAAACATGCCCTTAGACAACACGTCATAACATACAACTGTAATTATCTCACAATTCAAAGTGTAAACATTCTGACCTCATTATGCCCATTATTATCAACTGAAATGCTCAGACGTCTATTTTATTGCAGATATCACCATGGGAATTGTTCCTACTACTAACAACATGGACCCTTGAACCTCTGAAGATTACCACCTGCAGTTCGCACCATTACACAGGCAAGAAAAAATAGATCTCAGAGAGCCTGGAGGGTGGGAGCTGTCTGTTGTGCACTGAACCTAAAGCATTACATGTAGTTGCTAGGCAGATGTGGTGATGTGTTGCTGAAATTGGTGCTGTACTGGTTGTTTTAGATTTGAATCGCAAGTTAAATACGGGCTTTGTGATTGGGGGAAAAAACATGTGTTGTACGACACGATTGCTTCAGCGGCTCTTTTATACCTGTGGAAACTAGGAAACCACCTTTTGTTTTCAGAATGGAACCTGGCTTGGTTGCAGCATCTGTGACAATCCATTGCCGTCATATTCAGAGCCTAAGGAATCCTCTGTCCCTTGAAGTATCTGGAGGACACACAGGGTTGTATTGGAGAGATTGGAAGCTTTGGCGGCCAGGCCAGAGCTGATCTCATGGACGACTGGTACATGGTGCCGGGTGACCAGATCTTCTGAATGAACGCCTGGTAAATGAAGGCGCTCGTAGCTTCGTGGCTTATCAGTCGTGATACAATATTTTTCTCTTGCAACAAAATAGCTTCAGCCAGCTTATCAGCCGATGCGTCTATTATGTGTTACGTGGGGTTGCGGCGACGTTTTAAGGAGAAGAACCTGTTTAGTGTCTATCATACTTCTCCATACCGATAAGGCTCGATTTTGCTTCATTCGATCTTCAAGATCACAAGCCGATAATTTCTCTAGTGATATAAAATTTACAGCAACAAAAAACATGATCATTATAAAGTACTTCTAAATATAAGTGCAATGTAACTGTTTATGTTACATAATCTTTTCTTTTTATACGATTTGACTAATTGTTTCTTTAAAATTACACAATTACACAGTACAACCCCTACGACACACGCAAATCCTACCTCTATAAGTATTTTTAAAGACTGAGCCGTCAAATCCTCGAGATTGATGAAGTCACCATAGGCGTCTCGTTGTCGACGAGAACGTTGCCTACCACTAAAAGCACAAACGCCGTTAAATCCTAGAATGTCTCGCAGTCGACGGGAACATTGCCTACCACTGAAAAGCATAAAAGCCATTAAATCCTGAAATATTCGCTCCCACCTAGTCAAACCTATGACCTGAGGTGCTACCGAGGCTCTTGTAACCAGTAGGCTACATGCCCTTTTGCCATTTAGTTTGACTAATTGTTAGCTAAAGATAACAAAATTATTGAAATATGTGTATGTTTTTTCATATATGAATAGACTCATCGTCAATTAAAGATAACAAAATTTGAATTGAAATATGTGTACGCCTTATTTTTGTCGAGCTATGTGAATGCTGAACTAGTTCTTGTCACAAAGGCAAAGCAATGGACAGGGATGAATTTCCTATATTTTTTTTTAAAAAAACTAGCAAATGTGTACATTTGTTGCAACGGAACGTACATCTTATTGCAGGTCAACTAGACGATTTATCGCTCGGAGGTTTATGTTACTTCCTTGTCATCTATTCTAATATTTTGGAATGGGCCAAACTGGTAAGTTCAAAAATAAAGGATCAAAAAGGTAAGTCAAACTTTTTTCAGGGTCATGGAAATAATTCTCTCTTTAGGAATCAAACTCCGTACCATCGTTGGACGCACAAATGCACATGGTTCTAACTCATATGAGCACATGTCGTGAATCCGGTCCCACACGAGATAAGAGGAGCGACGCAGAAGCATCCTAAGAAGTAAAAAAGAATATGGACTCAAGAATCTCTTCACACTTTAATATTAGGGAGCTCCGCTTCACCGGTGGATTAGCATTTTTTTTTGCTTTAGCTCTACAAGCAGCTCTACTACTGATGGAGTTGAAACTATTTGGGTAAATCGTTTGGCAAAACATTTCCTCATGGTAGAAATAAAATGAAATAGTCATAATACCCTTCTCTTTTTTCTTTATTTTTTTCTCCTCTCCTATTTCTTCTTCGTTATCGGCTCAACTTTTCATGGTCTTCTTCCTTCTTCCCTCGATCTCCGTCGCGTCTTCCTCCGATCCCCGATAGCCACATCCGTCGGCTCGTTCTTAGGGCAAATTGGAGGAGCCATGCCAAACAAGATCTAGATATAGATTTAGATACATTTTACAGGATGCAAAGCCCTAAATATGTGAGTATGATCCATTGAATCATTATTAAAGGATGTCCTATAACAAATTTACCTTCACCACAAACAATTGGGCGTATCCTTCTTGAGTGCCCAAATTCAAATTTTGTTTGGTCCTGTGGTTTATGTGAGATGTTTGGATGGGGTTTCCACCGTTACTCAATTTAATTTTCATCAGTGTCCAGCTTTCGGAGTGTATCAATGGAGGGTTTGCTTCAGGGTACATGGAGTGTCGGTATCAATTCAATCAAGAAAGTTTACTTTTTTTAACTAATCAAGAAAGTTAGAAAGGTGTCTGAAGAAGCCTTTGTACAATTGTACTCGAGCGTTCTTAAGCAGTTAAAATCCCCTGGCGTATTTGATTGAATTTGAAAAGGATGCAAATGGGATTCCTGCGGCTATTTGAAAGTTTAAATCGAGTATAATTAAAAATATAAAACTAACACGTGCTATGGTTTAGGCAAAAAAAAAACAAAATGTAAAATAACAAAAATATATATCCGACCTGCCGGATTCGAACCAGCGACCTAAGGATTGAATCTGCAGCCACTACAGTCCTCCGCTCTACCAACTGAGCTAAGGTCGGTTGATGCAATTTTGTAGAAATGACGTTTTATAAACCTTGACGTTTTATAAACCTTTTCAGTTACTGAAACATTCATAACATATTGAGTTGTTTTACGAAAATTTTCTTATCCATCCCATCACTCTACGGAGGCAAGCCGTTTTAAGGACATCCACAATGTATATTTAGACTACATAATCTACAGTAGTAGGGCATGTGTTAGTTGTCTCTCTACTGTAGCAAGTGCACGATAAGTTCACTATAAAGATTAGGTCTACTATTAATACAAAATTCTATGCCGCATCATAGTAGATGAGATAAGCAGCCTGTTCGTTGGTTGGTTTCTAGACTGATAAGTCCAGCTGGTGCTGGTTTGTTGTGAGAGGAAAACACTGTTGGCTGGCTGATAAGCCATAGCTGAAACCAACAAGCGAACAGGCTAAAGATAGAAATGTATATGCCACCTATAGCTTTATGAATAAGTTTTGTTATTGTCTCCCTATGGACTACTTGCACGATGGTATAGGTGGCCTATAGTGAATATCTTCAGGGTGTTTGGCACAACTACTTTACCTGTTGTGCGGGTATTATTCTCTCAGCCACACAATATACTAGCAGTGGCAGATGACAGCAGCAGTGGCTCTTTAGCTGTAGCGAACTTTTGGAGTACACACATTGCCAATGCTTTAAGCCTCTAACCATGTCTGCTAAAAACTCGCCATCTTTATTTGAAACATGAGACTTCAGAGCATACTGAATCAATAGTACCATGGCAGGATACTAGCTTGGTTCTTGCTTTGTAGCCTGAAATTAAAGATGCAAGTAAGCTGGCCCACAAACCCACGTATAGGTTTAATTTTTTGGGTTACCAACAATTCACAAAATTAAGCCTAGGTTCGCAGGCTAGTCCACTTGCATCCTTATCTAAAATAATAACGTCCCGTGCGATGGAGCTCTGTCTAAGCTCGACTACTAATTTTTCTAGATAATAGAAAAAGAGTTCCGGCTTCACCCTTCTTCAGTGAATGAAGAAGAATCAGTCCACAATTATATAAACGCAATAAAGATAAGTTCTAAGGTATTCACCAATCCGAAAAACATAAAGTCATTCATATGATGCGAAGAACATAAATCCCACTACTAATATACTAGTAGTAACAAATCAAATTGGTGTACGGACTCGCTGGTCAGGTGGTATACCTAGCAAAATTAAATCGTAACGTGTCATCAGCGCTCTATCATGCTATGGTATCCTTGTACATGCAATCCGCTTGTGCAACGGAATCAGCCACGAGAAGTATGTACTCACCCACAGTCCCACACCGTGTACCGCGGCACAGGTGAAAGGAGCACGAAACAGTTACGCCTGATTGGATTGATCTGATGGATCTGGTCGGTTCGCAAGGCCAGGATGTTGCATGGCGGGGCGGGGCAGGGCCGCGAACCGCGGACATGGAAATCTTGGGCGAGATCGTGAGAGCGCAGATCCAGAAACAGCGGCCCGTCCGTTTTTTTTTTTTTTTTTTTGATAAGGGGCATATTTATTGAATTAGCAGCAGGATGCTGCTAGAAGGGTGAACGAATCACCCATTACAAAGTTTATGGCCGTCAACATAGGACAGCATGATACATGATGAGTGTTGGTACACGAGGCATGGCCTGTTCGTTTGTTGATTTTAGTCAGAGCTTATCAGCTAATCAATAGTATTTTTCTCTCATAATAAACTAGCATCAGTCGGGCTTACCAGCCAACAGTGTTTTTCTCTCACAACAAACCAGCACCAGCCGAACTTACCAGCCAACAGTGTTTTTCTCTCACAACAAATCAACCAACACCAGCCGGGCTTGCCAGCCAACAGTGTTTTTCTCTCACAACAAACTAGCATCAGCCGAGCTTGTCAGCCAACAGTGTTTTTCTCTCACAACAAACCAAGACTCAACCGGGCTTACTAAATAACAATGTGTTTTTTCTCACAAGCAGTGTTTTTCTCTCACAACAAACCAAAGACCGGTCGGGCTTGCCCGATAGCAGTGTTTTTCTCTCACAACAAACCAAACCAACAAGAGTTTTTCTCTCACAACAAACCAAGACAAATTGGCTTGCCGTACCAATAGTGTTTTTCTCTCACAACAAACCAAGACTAAATCGGGCTTGCCGTACCAATGAGATTTTCTCTCACAACAAAGCTTATCAGCTCAGAAACCAATCAGCGAACAGGCTCATTAGTTGTATAACCATCCGAGTGGCAAGCTTGATGAGCTAGAATATGAGCTGTTGTGTTGAGCTTTCTAAAAGTAATCAATGAGTTTTCAGGTGACTAAAAAGGTTTGCCGCATATTAGTTGATTTTCAAATCGTTTTTAAAAAATCTCGCTACTAAAAGATAAAAGATATTTTGTATAAAAAATCTGAAACTATTTCTGTATCACTTTAACCACTTTACTCATTTTTTTCTCTTGTATTGTTGTACATGTTCTTACTTATTTGGAAATCATGTTCTTACTTTCTTTTTCTTTTAAGTCCTACCGCCTCTAGATTGGCCTATATTATGGGTATATTTCCTCGCGATTGGATCGACTTTTCTAAGTGCGAAAAGATTAGGAGCTAAGATAAGAGTTGTTGGAGAGCAGTTTTTTTTTAATCTTGCCAAAAAAATCAAGATTAGGAACGAGGTTTCAAAACTATTGAAGATACTCTTATCATGTCAGGTCCCAGCGATGAAGTCTATATCCCTAAAATCAAGCAAACAAGCCCACATAAGCGAAGGTTAGAAGTCCGGAGTTGAGTAGTGTGCTACTGGTATAAAGAATCATATTAGTACTCACTCCGTTTGCATTAGCTTTGTTCTAGTCAAACATTTATATCTTTAACTATCAATTTTAAAAATTTATATTAGCTCGTGACATAAGATTTATGTTTTTAGATTGACTATGAGAATACTTTCATTATCTATAATTCATATGTTGTGAAACTATAAGATTTTTTTAAATAGATGGTCAAAGATATCAATGTTTAACTTAGGATAAAACTAATCTGACATGTAAGTAAAAACGGAGGGAGCAGTATACAGTGTACTGATCTTTCTTCCCGTGAAACGTACTCGATCGAGCATTTCAGCTGACAGACAATGAAAACTCACTCACTTTCTCATAGAGGACACATGCACTATGCTTCTTTTATTTTGCCTAGAAAGTAGAAAAAGCTCAGGGGAAAATGCCGCGAAACGGAGAGTTGAGCTTGAGCCTTGAACAAAACGACGAACCTGGAGTCACGCTCACGGAACGCTATCTGCCAAGCGCCCAAGACCGGCCGAGATTCCACGAGAACCCGACGCCGACAACACTCAGACGCAAGCAACCGATTTTTCTCCCCAACACAAGACGACAACCGACAACACAGACTGAGACGGAGGACTCAATTCAGGCCATGTTTAGCCCTTGTTTAGTTGCTACCCAATTTCCAAAAAGTTGCTACAGTACCTGTCACATCGAATGTTTACGGTCCATGCATGGAGCATTAAATGTAGACGAAAAGAAAAACTAATTGCACAGTTTGGTGGGAAATTACGAGACGAACGTTTTAAGCCTAATTAGTCAATGTTTGGACACTATTTGCCAAATAAAAACGAAGGTGCTACAGTAGACCCAAAATCCAAATTTCGCGAACTAAACAAGGGCTTAGTTGGCCACCGATTTGGCGCCGCCGGAATTCAGCTACACTGTAGCGGCACTGTAGCGTTTTGTTTGTATTTGGTAATAATCGTCCAATCGTTGATTAATTAGGCTCAAAACGTTCATCTCGCAAAGTACAACCAAACTGTGCAATTAGTTTTTGATTTCATCAATATTTAGTACTTCATACATATACCACAAGTTTAATGTGACAGAAAACCTTCTTTTTGCATAGTGCCAAATTCTGAAAACGGGGTAACTAAACATGGCCTCACTCCTGAGGAGAGCTGCGCGTAGCGCAGATGGCAGAAGCTGCTAGGCGGCTTGCTGTCCGTCAGCGTTCGAACCATGGGTTCGACGTTGGTGTCTCTTCCAGGTTTTTCCTCAGCACTGTCTTTGGCTTTTCAACAGCTCAGTGTGACAGTGCCGCGAAGCCTGGATACTTCAGATACCTATCTAATTTGCGCATTAGGGTCGTAAATTTTTGTAATCTGGACACTGTAGTACATTTTGTTTGTATTTGATAAATTTTGTTCGATCATGGACTAACTAGGCTCAAAAAATCCGTCTCGTGATTTACAACCAAACTATGTAATTAGTTAATTTTTTTTACCTATATTTAATGCTCCATACATGCGTCCAAAAATTGATGTGATGAAGAGAGAGTGAAAAAACTTGGAATTTGGAGCTGATCTAAACCAGGCCTAGGCGTGTGTGCGTATGTGGTGGTATAAGTTAGTGGATACTACATGGTGGTATAAGTTAGTGTATACTTGGTGTGTTAGAGGCAAAAAAAAATTACTCACGAGGAAAATAGGAGCAAACGCACGGGCAGCCGGCAGGCATGACCACGACCATGAGCGCCTCCCCCGAAGAGATCAGAGGTCGACAGGTGGCCTCAATCAGTAGAGAACAGAGGAACATCGCACGTCTCGGAGGTCAAAGTCTCCAAGTTTGTAGGCTATAATAATAATATAATATAGGGTCGGCAACGATGGGGCTACAGGGCATGGCCAACTTTACCAGGCACCCGAGTGAGACACAGGACCGTGGCCGTCCCGTCCCTGGCTGTGCCATAGATAAGGGCATGGAGGGGCTCGGGCTGCGGCTCCGACTTTGATAACGTTGTTGCAGACTATAGATGAGCCATCGGAACCCTAAATCTTTGGTTGCTCTAGCTCCTCCCTGTTGCCAATTGTCTCTTGCAGGAGCCGGAGCAGGCTTCGAGCTACAATGTAGTACAGCGCACCCGCACAGGAGTCAAAGCCAGTTGAAGCGGTGCTAAGGGGTGTTTGAACTGCTTCACAAACTCTAATCAACAAACTCCATCGTGGAGCAGCTTCATAAAAAACTAGAGTTTGTGGAGCACCTCTTTAGGGCATGTTTGGTTCCCTATATGCGGCTCAACCAGGCTCGCGGGATGCAACAACCGAATGTTTGGTTACCTGTGCCGATGTTTGGGCCTGGCCCGCGTGGTGCAAAAAGCGTCCTTCAGCCAGGCTCTGCAGATACGGGGAAATCGAGCGTTTCCCGACGGCCAGGCTAGCCTGATACACGAGGTGCATGTGGAGAAGCTGCGCGCGGCAAAAAAGTCATCAGCTCAGCGCCGGACCGGACAACCAAACAGCGTTTGTCTACAGTCTGTTTGGACTGACGCAAGTAACCAAACGCAGAGACCTTGCATGCGTTCGGCCTGTCCGTAGAGAGCCTGGTTCTCTGCTATGAGCCTGGCTCCGGTGGGCAGTGAACCAAACGCGCCCTTAGGTGCTCTCACAACTTCACCATTTTTCTTGAAGAGGGTGCGTGGAGCTAAAACCGTTTAGCTAAAAAACGTGGAGCGAAGCAATCCCAAACACCCCCTAAATAGCCCCTAAATATCTTGTCCTTGAAGAAAATTATTAAGGGGGCGTTTGGATCCCTTTATTTTGGAGGAATTAAAATCTACGTAATGAATTAGGCTATTTGGCATGAAATTTGAAATTCCATAACATTTTCAAGCTCACAAATAAGCCTATCTCAAATTCATAGGGTGGAAGATGAAAATGGATTCTATGGATCACTATGCTGCAATTCTATTCTCCAACTTATAACACACTCTTCAATTCACTTTCCTACAATAGAAATACAACATATAAGTATGTCTTTTATATGTCTAACAATAAATATACAAATATATTATATATATAACTATATTAGCTTAATAATCTATGCCTAAATTATAATTATTAGAATGAATTCAATTCAAGGATCCAAACGGGAACTAAATGAATACTAGTACTTCCTCTGAAAAAGGCAGATCTTTATTTGTCGAGAAGTGAAACTTTTGAGTCAATGCTTAGTACTACCTCTCTCCCCCTTGGAATTATTTTTTTAAGTTTAATTAGATCTATAAAAAAATAGTATCAAGATTTACATACCTAAATACTTCCTCTATCACTTTTTATTCGTCGTTCTAGATTTCAAACGCTGTCCACAATTAATTATCGCTATAAGTTCTGTGGGTAAATGTAGTACCATCTCACCATGCCCATCGACAGTGCAGCACTGCCCAAGAACCAAGCATTAACGACTTGTTCATTTAAAGCACTAACGACTTGTTCATTTAAAGTTGCAGCTATTAAATGATTGCTCCATAAGGGTGATAGAGTCTTTTGCCACTATCTTTGGTAACTGGGTATAAGTCTAGAACCACAAATATTAAGGGGCGGAGGGAGTATATTTACATGAAAAAATGAAGAAAATGAAGAGGGAGAAAAAAAGAAAAGAAAAGTATCAAGCCACTCCTAAACGGCCATTCTAAATCCGCCGTCGTTATCAAGACCTTGTGTACCAGATGACGAGCATCCTTATCTCAGTATACGATATTGAATTTCTCTTCTAATAGCACGATGACTACAGACAAAGTATGTTAAGGGCCGATAATATGATTGGGATCTTATTACTTGCAGTCCAATACAACCTCCATCACCGACGTGCTAGTTAGCTAGTAGTGGCTGCCGTGGTAGCCTGGTAGGCTCTAGGCTGGTCCTACAGTGGTTGCCAAAGTTCGATAGAGGTGGCTGTCTGGCTGACGATGGTGCTCTCTTGGCTGTCCTTTTGCCTTCCATGACTTTGGGAAGCATATTTGAGGAGGACTCATCAACGATGACGCCTGGCCTCTAGCAGCTCGACAGGCAATGGCGCAGGGCCGATAATATGATTGGATTTAATCAGTGGTTAGGTTCACTACTACGAAGAGATAACTAACTATACCCGCCCTTGGGGGGAAGCCCCCTCCCCCCAAGCCCCCCTACGGAAGAAAGAAGATATAAAACACAGTTTGTTGTTGCCTTCTTTGGATTATTAGTTAGTTATTTCATGTTCATACGATCTTCGGGATAGAGAATCCTCCCTGGCAGGAAGGCTTCTCTCTCCCTTGATCTCATTGATACAATTCTTCTATCACTCTGCTATGCTTCCCGGAAAATCGGGATTAAAGAATAAAAACTTCTATACCTTTTCGGGAAGCAGAGCAGAGAGAACGGAGCCCTCGCCCCGGAGGGGTATAATTCTATTCTTTATAATCCAATTCATAGAATTGGAGTAATATACCGAATAAATAACAGTATAGATCCCTTTATCTATACTATTATTTATTAACAGTGGCATCCCTCCGGGATGTCTTACTACCATTCGAGTCCAATCTCAGGGTAGCGCTTAGGTAGGGTTTACTTTCCCTAAGGTCGGTCATCTTCCCAAGGGGAAGATCTCCCTTATCTCTTCCCAACCTGGTAGGTTGGGTTGGGTCCTTCCTATTGCTTTCCTATTAATTGGAATTCCTCCCTTTGGTCGGATACTATTTTATCTTCTTCTTTAGGTTATTCCCTTCGGTCAACCCTAAATAAGTTGATTGGCAAGTCTAAATTATAAATAAAATAAGAGTTAAGGAATAGATCGGAAAAGGCACTTATCTTTTGATAAAGAGCCTATTTATTGCCATTCAGATCGGTTTATCAATCCAAATCATCGATAAATAATTGATTAGAATGATCTGTGAACCCTTTGTGGCAATATAGTTGTTTCCTGATGGGATAACATGGGTTAGTGCTAGCCACCTACTTCTACAAACAGGTAAGACCTACCTGGAGGGGTTCGAATCCCCTCTGTTAGATGCGTGGTCATGGAATTAAAACTTCTATGGCTGGCCCAAGGTTCCCTATCTTGTCGATTGTCTAGCTTAGGAAGAGCCATAAGAACCTATCCGTAATCAATCCCCCGGGGATAACGGCCAATCTGGGATCGACAGGCAATGGCGCAGGGCCGATAATATGATTGGGAGGAAGGCCCTCGATCGCATCGTGGATGTGGATCCTGTTGGGCCTTGGTCTTGATTGTCTTTTTCCACCTGTATCTGCGGTAGTTTGCAATGCTCATATAAGAGCATCTCTAACGGTATCTAAAAAAAATACTCAAAAAAACATTTTTTCCAACCTTTGCAAAATATATTGGAAGATATAAAAAAGCTACAATTTCAACAGTTTTCAAAATCTCGTACCTAAAAGATAGAAGGTAATTTTACATCAGGAGTCATAAACTATTTCTAAATCACACTAACCACTTTTATACTTTATTTCACTCGTACATTTGCAGCATGAATCCTGTCCTACTTTTTTTCTTCCCCACTTCCTTCCACCTCGAGATTGGGGCGACGATACGCGCGTGTAACTTTGCGTGCGTTGGGGTGCTTTTTTCCGAGTGCCAAAAGATTAGGGGTGGGTTTAGAAGTTGTTGGAGATAATTTTTTTCAATCTTACCAAAATTCTTGTATCGAGAGACTTGTGTGTAAGAGATGCTCTAATTGTCTTTTGTTGTTTTTATTTATTCATTCTCTCTTGTAAGACGTTTTAGCTTAGCTTTTGCCATGTACATATCCACTATCTAGACAAAAAATAATAATGTATCTAAAAAATCAAAACATCTTACAATTTAAATGAGGGTCTTACAATTGGAAATGCAAATGGAGGGAGTAGTACCCAATTTTCCAAGACCGTGCCCAAGAATGAGATCACACCAGTTGTCGGGTTCATAAACCCAGGGTCCATAATGGACTTGCTTTTCAGCAAAAGCTCGGCCCAGTAGACGACGTTGCGAACGACGCGCAACTCCTGGACCGGCCTAGATACCCAACGACAAGCCGAAAGGCCTGGCCAAGGAGGGGACGACGCTCATTTACGACTCCGACCTGCATCTCCAACTAGAAGGCCTGGCCAAGGAAGTAACGACGCTCGCCTCCGACTCCGACCCACCTCTCCAACCGGAAGGCCTGGCCAAGGAAGGAACGATGCTCGCCTCCGACTCTGACCCGCCTCTCCGACCGAAAGTACACTGAACCTCTGCTTATAGCTCTTCTCCGATCGGCGCGGTCGAAGCCAACTGGGAAACGACCGAACGGGGACACCCGCTCGGAAGGGACCCAAAGAATCAGGCGGAGCAAGTAAGACAGAGCGCTTAAGTCAACTGCAATACCAAGGACCGTACCATGCACATCTGTAGGACAGTACTATCAGGTCATGTCAGAAGGGTACTTTATAACCTTCCAGACATGTTAGAACAACGAATAGTGTTGTGGGCGCCGATATTTGTCCTACAGTATGGTAGGCGCCGACATTTGTCATACTAGAAGAACACGATGGAACCAACCACATGCATCTGGACGTCAACAGTATTGTGGGCGCCGACAAACCGCCTTGTACCCGACGACGTGGGCAAAAAGACTAGTTAGCACACACACTCTCTCTCTCTCTCTCTCTCTCACTTGTAAGGCCGTCCCCTTCATCTATAAAAGGGGATGAGCCCTCTCTAAAAAAAGGACGATCAATTCCGATGATCGATTCGATGAACAACAGACAACAGACGGATCATTCCGACTCACTCTCTGCTAGCTTTAGACATTCTAAAGCTACACAGAGCACACGTTCGAATACTTAGCGTACGTAGGAGCTTCTGTCACTCTTGGCTCTTCGGTCTAGAGTCCGACCAGACCTCTTACACCCCCATCCTACTCCCACTCGTTTGTAACCCCACAGCAAACTTCGAGCACCTGGGCTCAGGAATAAAGTCACCGACTGACTCAAACTAGACGTAGGGCACGTTGCCTCAACCAGTATAAACCCTGTGTCATTGAGTGCTAGGCCACATCCGATCACAACGTACGACAAAATGACAAATATTTACTAGTTGGTCACTTTTCACACCGACAGTTGGCGCTGTCCGTGGGGAGGACGTCGTACGTTCACGCTTTTGGTCATCGGATGGCCCACCTTTCCGCCATCTTCGGCATGGCGGGCTCAAGCGATACGACTCGCTTTGGCTCGCTGGGGTTTCCCACACTCCCACCTGTTGGGATGTGAGTTCCTCCCATCTTCAAGCCGTCCCACGCCTTCCTCTTCGGAAGCCTAGACTTCGTCGTCGACCGGCTCGGCGTGCTTCACCTCCACGAGGAGGCACTTGTCCCGGCGCCCGTCGGAGGAGGAGCGCCCTCCGTCAGCTCCGGGACACCCAGCGACCTCAACGATGAGGCGCCTGCGCTTCGCTCCGAGCCTACGCTGGGCTCAAACCCCACTGTGAGTAACGTATATATTGTTCTTTACTTGCTATTTACTATCTTCCGCCGATTCTCTGGAGGGACCCCGTTGTCCCCGCCGCAACCGCCATGCAACCAGTTTCCCTACGGCCTCGCGTCTCCCGCGGACGCGTACGCACGGGGGCTTCGAAAGAAGCTGATGTCGCCCCCTCTCACATCTGAATTCGTGGGGATGGCGGGCTACGCTCCCGCCTCTTTCCACGACCTCATGGATGACGAGGTTGAGAGCGACGGCTCCAGCATCGGTGACGTCGTGGCACCTAGCCACCCTCTGTCCTGGGAGTGTGCAATGGCGGATGCTCCGGGACAGCCGCCGGTGGTAGCGGAGTCTCTTCAGACCCATACCCCTCCGAACCGTCGCGCGGAGGCCCTCACGGGTGCGCAGGAGCATGGCGAGCTACTACAACAAAGGCGGCAGAACCAGCCACCACTTGCGCCGGAGTGCTTGGCGCAGCACGCTGCGCCATGCGCGAGTAACCCGGCGAGCGGCGCCCGAGGGTCGCGCCCGCCAGGTCTAGCGCAACATCATGGATAGGGTGAACGATCCCCCACAGTTCACTTGGGCTAGCCAGAATATCACCGCTGCGGCGATGCTTCTACGCGGCCTTCCAGAGCCTGTCGACCCCCAGGAGCAGGCGATCCACCGGAACCTCCGAGCGTTGGTGGAAACTGTCGCCGTTCAACAGGCGGAGAGCTCCGCGTCGTGACACCGACTCGTGGCCTCTCTCCCCACCAGGGCAATGGGGGCGCACCAGTCGCATCGCTCCATCCACTCACCTCTACAGCTGCCAGATGCAGAACAGGAGGCTGCAGCTACACCACGGCCTGACCCGGCGCCCGCTCCACACCAATCACCTGTGCGCGAACGCCTCAGGCCGAACCGAGACGCTCACAGCGTCATCAACAACCAGCGTCAGGCCCAGCATGATGATGACGTCCATCATGCGGCGATAAGAGCAAGCGGCACGGGCCTCGACCGGACCATCGAGGGGAGTGGGGAAACGCGCCCCAAGCATGATCGCCATCCTGACGACCGAAGTCCCAGCCTGGATGGCCCAAGACCATGGGTGTGGGGGATATGACCCCCGGTACCCATAAGACAAGACATGGGCCGCACCATCAGAGGTGGCCTAGCCTACAAGATCAAGGCGTGCACGACACTAGTCGACGTGCACCGCAAGATATTGTATTGTACCAAATAGGATACTTTCCTTGTAACCCTACCCCTCTGGAGTATATAAGGAGAGGCAGGGGTCCCCTAGTCGACATCTACATCTCATATACAATACAATACACCAAAGACATAGGACGTAGGGTATTACATCGATCAGACGGCCCGAACCTGTCTAAATCGTTGTCTCTGCGCCTTGTGTCACCATCTGGTTCCTAATTATGCGCACCTCTACCGATCAATCTACCTTCGTGGGATACCCCTTGAAGGACTATTGAGCATCTTTTGTCGATAGTTGGTGCCCACCGTGGGGCTCATGCGCGTTGATCCCTGGCGAACCAGATGGCGTAACTCAAGACCAACATCCTTCGACAACCACGACGCATGTCTTCGTATGCGGATTGACACCGCCAAGCTCTGACTACGTCTGTCCTACGTCCATCGATAGTTGATCGAACTGTTCGTCGGTCGCTTGTACTCGGTGCTCAGACATCACCAGCTACGCCGGGGACTCCTTGGTGCTCGAACATCGCCAGCTACGCCGGGGACTCCTCGGTGCTCGGACATCACCAGCTAAGCTAGGGACTCCTCGGTGCTCGGACATCGCCAGCTACGCCGGGGACTCCTCGGTGCTCGGACATCGCCAGCTACGCCGAGGACTCCTCGGTGCTCCGACATCGTCAGCTACGCCGGGGACTCCTCGGTGCTTGGATTCTATGTGCATGCGTCGCCAGCTACACCGGGGACTCCTCGATGCTTGGATTCTACGTGCACGTGTTGTCAGCTACGGCGGGGACTCCTCGGTGCTCGGACATCGCCTAGCTACACCGGGGACTCCTCGGTGCTCGAACATCGCCAGCTACGCCAGGGACTCCTCGGTGCTCGGACATCGCTAGCTAAGCTGGGGACTCCTCGGTCCTCAAACATCGCCAGCTATGCCAGGGACTCCTCGGTGCTCGGACATCGCTAGCTATGCCGGGGGCTCCTCGGTGCTCGAACATCGCTAGCTAAGCACGGGACTCCTCGATGCTCGGACATTGCCAGCTACGCCGGGGACTCCTTGGTGCTCGAACATCGCCAGCTAAGCTGGGGACTCCTCGGTGCTCGGACATCACCAGCTATGCCGGGGACTCCTCGGTGCTCGGACATCGCCAGCTACTCCGGAGACTCCTCGGTGCTTGGACATCACCAGCTACTCCGAGGACTCCTCGGTGCTCGAACGTCGCCAGCAATGTTGGGGACTCCTCGGTGCTCAGACATCGCCTAGCTACACGGGGGACTCCTCGGTGCTCGGACATCGCCAGCTACGCGGGGGACTCCTCGGTGCTAGGACATCATCAGCTATGCCGAGGACTCCTCGGTGCTCGGATTCTACGTGCACGCATCACCAGCTACATCGGGAACTCCTCGGTGCTCGGATTCTACGTGCACGCGTCGCCAGCTACATCGAGAACTCCTCGATGCTCGGATTCTATGTGCACGCATCGCTAGCTATGCCTGGGACTCCTCGGTGCTCAGATTCTACATACAAGCATCGCCAGCTACGCCAGGGACTCCTCGGTGCTCGAACATCGACAACTAAGCTGAGGACTCCCTTGGTGGTCAGATCTTGCTATGTCTCATCGGTGTGCTATCAAGCTGCTCCATGTTGTTCGGATCAGGGTGCTGGTCTTGGGCAGCACATCTGGGGTCTTGATACGTGCATGTCAGATGACGTCGACAAGCTTTCAGACTTCTTTTCTTTGACCCTGCTATAAGATTCATTCTTCATCTTCCAACAGGCTCAGGGACTAAGTGGCTATACTTCACTTGGCGGTGAATGTAGTGCTTATTTCTTGATTTACCCTCCTTATTGACGGAGTCTAAGTGACTACACTTCTCCTAAGTGGAAGAATTTTCAAATTTTATCTTGAGCCCCTTACATCCTTCTAGCAAACCTCAGCTTCGAGTAAGTCTGGGCTTGCTCATAGTTGAACTGCTCGGACGCCATTCCCACTGCTCGGACAACAACTCAGATGATAGTTCAACTGCTCGGACACCTTCTCAACTACTCAGATGCATGTTCAACTGCTTGGATACTCACTTCAACAGCTCAGCTTCTAGTCAAACTGGTTGGACACATGTTCCTGATGATCAGCAGCAAGTTGGACATCTCAGACAAGCTCTAGAGGGTGTTGCTCAAAGGATACAAGGCGCTCGAGGACTAACTAGCTGTGGGGGATATGACCCCCGATACCCATAAGACAAGACATGGGCCACACCATCAGAGGTGGCCTAGCCTACAAGATCAAGGCGTGCACGGCACTAGTCGACGTGCACCATAAGATATTGTATAGTACCAAATATGATACTTTCCTTGTAACCCTACCCCTCCATAGTATATAAGGAGAGGCAGGGGTCCCCTAGTTGACATCTACATATAACTCATATTCAATACAATACAACAAAGACACATGACATAGGGTATTATGTCAATCAGATGGCCCTAACCTGTCTAAATCACTGTCTCTGCGCCTTGTGTCACCATCCGGTTCCTGATTACGCGCACCTCCACTGACAAATCTACCTTCGTGGGATATCCCTCGGAGGACTGCCGAGCATCTTTTGTCAACAACGGGCCTTTGGCCATCGCATCCAGAGAGCATCGTTCCCACAGCGCTTCTGACCGCCTACCAACGTCGCCAAATATACTGGGGGGACGAATCCCGGTATATGGCTTGAAGACTTCTGGCTCGCCTGCCGAGCCGGGGGAGTGGATGATGACCACTTCATCATTCAGAATCTCCCCATCTACGTGGGGGAACATGTTCGAGCATGGCTCGAATTCCTCTAGCAAGACAGCATCCGCGACTGGGCAGATCTCAAGAGGATCTTCATCGGGAATTTCTAGGGGACCTATGTCCGTCCTGGGAATTCCTAGGACCTCAAGAGCTGCCAGCAGGAGCCCAATGAGTCCCTACGGGATTACATCCATAGGTTCTCAAAATGATGCAACTCCCTTTCTGATGTCGTCGACGCAGATGTCATCAGTGCTTTCCTCTCCGGGACAACCTAGGAGTCTTTGATTCACAAGCTTGGATGTCTAAAGCCCCGGACCACCCGTGACCAACTCGACGTTACCACGAACCATGCCTTTGGCGAGGAGGCGGTCGAAGGGGTCTTTAACGGAGGCCGGGACAAGGGCAAGGACAAGCGCGAGGATCAAGACGAGGGCCCCTCCACGCAGAGGGGCAAAAAGAACAAGAAGGATCACCGCCGGCCGACCAACTCCGCATAGGTCGCCGTGGCCGATCACGCGGGCAAGCAGCCCCAGCAGGGCCTGCCCGACCACTTCGACAAGCTCATGGAGAGTCCATGCACCAACCAGCCTACCCCATCAAGCACCTCTACAAGGACTACGAACTCCTCAAGCGCTTTCTACGATAGGTTGGCAGGTCAAAAGAAGGAAAGGGCAAGGAGGCAGCGTCCAAGAAAGGAGGTGTGACGAACAAGGATGGGGATGGCTTTCCCGATCCTGAGGAATGCCTCATGATCTTTAGGGGATCTGATGCCATCTACTCCAAGTGCCAGCACAAAGTGCGCTACAGAGGCATGTGTCGCCGAAACGGTCATCCCCTCCTTCCTTAGCTGGTTGGAATCTCCGATCACTTTTTATCAGAGGGACCATCCCTCCCATGTCGCCAGACCGGGTCGCTGCCCGCTCATCATCGACCCCGTTGTCCACAAGAAGTGCCTCACCAAGGTGCTGATGGACGGAGGCAGTGGCCTCAACATCCTCTACATCGACACCCTCGACGACAGGCATATCCCCCGGTCAAAGCTCCACCTAGTGAGCTCTCCCTTCCATGGTGTGATCCCAGGGACGCAGGCATACCCACTTGGGAAGATCGACCTACCCGTCATGTTTGGCGACCGAGTCAACTTCCGCTCAGAGGTCCTCACCTTCGAGGTGGTAGGCTTCCTAGGGTCCTACCATGCCATCTTGGGGAGGCCATGCTACGCCAAGTTCATGGCGATCCCAACTACACCTACCTCAAGCTAAAGATTTTGGGACCAAATGGCATCATCACTGTGGGTAGCACCTTCTCGCACGCCTACAAGTGCGACCGCAAGCATTACGAGCTCGCCACAGCCATCATCAACAGCAATCCTAGACTGCAACAAGCTAACCTCCGTGACTACCTTCTGCCCACTCTAGGAGACTAAGGCGGTGGGGATCGACCCCACCGACCCAACCAAGACGGTGCGGATCGGGACCCAGCTCCCGGCCAAATAGGAATGCGAGCTCACCGACTTTCTATGCACCAATCGCGATGCCTTCGCATGGAAACCTTCTAACATGCCAGGCATACCACGGGAGGTCGCCAAGCACACATTACGCCTCGTCCTAGGCTCAAAGCGCACCAAGCAACGCCTGCTTCGCTTTGATGATGAGAGGCACAGGGCCATAGGCGAGGAGGTCACCAAACTCCTAGCAGTCGGATTCATCAAGGAGGTATACCACTCTGACTGGCTTGACAATCCTATTCTTGTTAAAAAGAAGACCAAGAAATGAAGAATGCGCGTTGACTATACCGGCCTCAACAAGGCGTGCCCAAAGGACCATTTTCCTTTGCCACGCATAGACCAGATAGTCGACTCCACCTCAGGATGTGAAATCCTCTCCTTTCTGGATGGCTACTCAGGCTATCACCAGATCACGATGAAAGAGTTCGACCAGCTCACAACCTCATTCATCACCCCGTATGGTTCATACTGTTATGTAACCATGCCTTTCGGTCTAAAGAATGCTGGCGCCACCTATCAACGATGCATGCAGCAATGCTTCGCCGACCAAATTGACCCGCTCGATCAGCCTGACCAAGTCGAGCGGCCAAAATCAATGATCGCCATCTATGTTGATGACATAGTGGTCAAAACGGCTCAAGCTTGTGACCTGATCGCGAACTTGGCCGCAACGTTCGTGAACCTCCGAAGGTTCAACATCAAATTGAATCCCGAAAAATGTGTTTTCGGGGTTCCAAAGGGGAAGCTGCTCGGATACATTATGTCCGAACACGGTATCAAGGCCAACCCCGAGAAAATCATGGCCATATCCAACATGGGCCCTATACGCAACGTCAAGGGCATACAAAGGCTCACCGGCTGTTTGGCCGCCCTGAGCCGGTTCATCTCTCGGCTAGGCGAGCGGGGGATGCCTCTCTATAAGCTTCTCAAAAAGGCGGACGCGTTCGTCTGGACTAAGGAAGCACAACAGGCTTTGGAGAGTCTCAAAACGTCACTGACATCGGCACCAATTCTCTTCGCTCCTGAATGGGGAGAACCCCTCCTCCTCTATGTCGTGGCAAGCAACCACGTGGTGAGCGCCGCCCTAGTCGTCGAAAGGGAGGAGCCAGGACACCTTAAGGTCCAATGACCCATATACTTTGTTGGGGAGGTACTCACCGACGCCAAGGTTCGGTACCCCCAGGTGCAGAAATTTCTATACGCCATACTGATGGTGACCTAGAAGCTCCTACACTACTTCACCGACCATAAAGTCCTGGTCGTCACTTTATACCCGCTGGGAGACATAGTTCGCAACCGCAACGCCGCGGGACGAATCTCCAAGTGGGCACTCGAACTAATGGGCCACGACATCAGGTATATCCCCGCACCGCTATTAAGTCTCAGGCTCTCGCGAATTTTATCGCCGAATGGACGGAGGTCCAGCTATCGACCCTAGACGTCACCCACGAGTACTGGACGATGTACTTCGACGGGTCCGTAATGGCGCTCGGCTCGGGGGCTGGAGTGGTTCTGATCTCCCCAGATGGGAGCAGGCTCCGCTATGCGATCTGCCTCCACTTTTTGCCTCAAACAACATCGCGGAATCCAAGGCCCTCATCAACGGACCGCGCATCGCCATCGAGCTCGACGCTACGTGGCTCTATGTCCATGGTGACTCAGAGTTGGTCATCGACCAAGTCATGAAGGAGTCCTCTTGCAAAATCCCCCTCATGGCAGCATACTGCCAGGAGGTGCGCAAGCTCCATGACAAATTCTAGGGGATCGAACTACATCATGTCCCCCGAAAGGACAACGATGCCGCCAATTTTCTCGCAAAATTGGCCGCTAGGCGGGTTCCATCTTCGGATGGGGTCTTCATCAATGACCTTCATGAGCCGTCCGCCCACATCCTGGAAGGTCCGATCCAGACACACCTCGATGCCAACCTGGCGCTCAAGGGCTCCGACCGTAGTTCCTCAGTGACGACGTCACCCACCAACGTCGTCGTGGTAGCACTCGATCAAGCCAACTGGCAAGCGCCGCTACTCGCCTACCTCCTTAAGGAGGTTCTCCCACCTGAAAGGACTAAAGCGCGGTGGATCGCTCGACACGCCAAGACGTTCATCACATTTGGTAACAAACTTTACAAGCGAAGTCCGTCAGGAATACTCATGAAGTGCATCCCTACCAACCAAACAGCTCCTCCTCGAGGTCCATGCCGGAATCTGTGGATATCACGTGGCCCCGAGGTCGCTAGTCAGAAAAGCCTTTCACCAAGGTTTTTACTAGCCCACCGCACTACGAGATGCAGAGGAGGTCGTTCGTAGGTGTGAGGGATGCCAGTTCTATGCTTGGCAAACTCATTTGCCGGCATAGGAGATCCAAACCATCCCCATCACCTAGCCGTTCGCGGTCTGGGGCCTTGACATGGTAGGACCCCTCAAAAAGGGCCCAGGCAGTTTCACTCACCTGCTCGTAGTAGTGGACAAATTCACTAAGTGGATAGAGGCGAAGCCCATCACCAACATTCGTTCGGAAGAGGCAGTCAAGTTCTTCCTTGACATCGTCTACTGGTTTGGTTTTCCTAACTATATCATCACTAACCACAAAACTAACTTCACCGGGAAGAAGTTCCTAGACTTCTGTGATGGATACGGCATAAGGATCGACTGGGCCTTGATCGGACATCCACGTAATAACGGTCAGGTCGAGCATGCCAATGGCATGGTCCTCTAAGGACTCAAGCCATGCACCTTCGACCGACTCAATAAGTATGTCGGACGATGGGTTGAAGAGGTCCTAGCAATCCTCTTGAGCCTGAGAACGACGCCGAACTGATTCATAGGGTTCACACCCTTCTTCCTGGCCTACGGAGCTGAAGTAGTGCTGCCCTCCGACCTCGACCACGGCGCCCCAAGAGTGAAGGTCTTCGACTACGACCGAGCCACGGAGGCTCAGTAGGACGCGGTCGACCTGCTCGAGGAGGCTCACGAGACGACCGCCATCCACTCCGCTAGCTACCAGCAAACTCTCCGTAGGTACCATGAAAGAAAAATCAGAGGGAGGATCCTTGAGGTTGGGGACCTCGTGCTTTGAAGGACCCAATCAACCAAACAGAAACACAAACTCTCTCTGCCATGGGAAGGACCCTATACGGTGACCGAAGTGATTCGACCGGGCACCTATCGACTGAAGGACGACAACGGCAACATTCACACCAACACTTGGAACATCGAACAGTTACGTTGTTTCTTCCCCTAAAAATTTGGTCTTACCGTTTTCTTTCATTCAACGTTCGCTCCTACAAAGCACCCCGGCCTGAACACTTTCGGCCCGGGTTGCTCGGGGGCTCCATGACGGTGTGATACCACCTCTCATTTTTTCTATCATATAGTAAATACTTTTTGCCTGAACGAAAGGGTAGTCCGCTCCTTTAATTACCCTACGTAACTTTGTTTTAAACTCCTGACCAATCACACCCCGCCACGACCTACGGTTATGAGCAGCTGAGCCTCGTGGGCCACCCTTGGGTTCTTAAGGTTGCAGCCTATGGGTCTAACGGGCAGGTGCTAAAAAGAAAGGATAAAAAATAGAGCTATGGTAGGGTAAAAACAAAGAACGGATGGGACAAGCTTCCCCTCGCAAAGTGATTCATCACAAAACAAAATTGATGTATTCATGAATACAAACTGTTCACACGAGGGCTTCCCCACGAACTTATCCCTTACATATGCTAATTACTTCTACTCTAAATACTACTGTGGCCGCCCGGTGGCATTGGCTGACGGCGCGACCGACGAAGATAAGGGCTGCTCGCTCTCCGACGGGGCAACATTCGGATCGATCGGAGGCGGGACGACACTCATTTCTGACCTGACCACCACTCCATCCGTAGGTAGGGTGACGTCTTCTTGACGCACACCTTCAGCCATACTCGCACGGTGAGCCTCCATCACCCACTGTGCGAAGACTTGCTCGACCACCATCTGTGCGCATGGCATCAAGCTCTCCCCGAGCGCATGGATGGCGTCCGCGCTCCAGCCGTCGGTGTACCCACTGTAGATGGCGGCGAAGTGTAGGTCTAGGTGGTGCGTCGCCACTGAGGTCAGCACCCTCGATGTCCCATAGAACATCTTGTCGGAGATGAGCGCCCGAACCTCATTAGGGACCTCCGCCAGCTGGATGGCGGGCGGGTGTGCCGGTGCTCGGTGCCGACCCAAACACCTCCGAGACAATGACCTGGGCGACGTTGTGGATCTGGTCGAGCTCCCCCTCGAGAGCATGTCGCTCTTCAAGGGATTAGGCCAGCACCTCTGCACTTCGACCGATCGCCGCCTTGGCTGTCTCCAGGTCCCGCTCTAGAGAACCGAGTCTTCCGTCTAGTTCTGGAAAAAGCACGACAAGTTTAGAAGCAAGGAAAAGGAAAAACCAAGACATCAACCAATGGCGTAATAGGTACGTACCAAGGCAGGTGTTCTCGAGGTTGGAGAGTCCTTCCTCCTGCCAGGTCACCTTCTTGAGCAGCCGAGCGTTCGACTCCTCCGCCCTAAGCACTTGCCCACGGAGCGCGAGCACTTCCCTATTGACCTCCGACCGGGCATTTCGCTCTGACTCTAGGGCCTCCAGGGACTTCTAGAGCGCTGCCTCGGTCTCCGTCATGTGAACCTTAGCCGCCGTGAGTCCCTGCTCGGTAGCGGACGCTCGTTTCGCCGCAAGCAGCTCCGCCGCCCGCGCTCCTGACGCCTCGGCCGCCCAGTCTTAGGACTCACGGCGGGCAGACTCCAGCCGGCGCTCAAGCTCGGCGACCCGCCACGACATCGCGACTTCCCACTCCATCCGACCGTGTTCCTCCTGGAGGAAATGGGACTTGCGGCTTGACATCTCCTCTAAACCCTGCAAAGCGAGAAGCAAACACGCTGAAACAACCAGCGAAAGACCAAGGAGTCAAGGACGAACGCTAAAAATGTAGAAAACTTACCTCTGCGACATGGGGAAGATCGACCGTAACCGCCTGATGGATGGACTCAACCCGCTCCAAGGCCTCCTTGAGCCTCGCCTTGGTTTGGGCGAGATTGGACTCCTGAAAGGTCCTTGTTGGTTTTGGTAATTGAGTGACAACCTAGGTGGACTAATTGTGTTTATGTGAGATACACAGGTAATTAGTCCATAGGTACATGTGTATGAGCAACATATGCCATGGAGGTGAAAATGGCTTGGAGATGTTGCAAAGCTCACACATGTGATGATGAAGGAGTTTATTGCACATGAGACATGACATTGAGTCATGTGATCAAGGTGGAGAAGATCAAGACAAGACTTGGCTTGATGGACCGGTTGCAAGCGTGAAGGGCAAGTCGAAGGCTTTGGAGTGATGGACCGCGTGGCGGTGAAGCTTGAGCAAGACTTGGCGCCGATGGACGATGGCAACGGTGAAGGGCAAGTGAAGTCAAGATCGATGAACCAATATGATCACGTGATGATATGAAGTGGATCATATCATTGTTGATAATATTGGTGCATGTGTTGCATCGACATTGGAGGAGATGGAATGGAATGCGCAAGGCAAAGGTATAACCTAGGGCATTTCATTTCACCGGTCATAGGTGTGTAGAGAAGTTTATGACCGGGTTTAGGATAGATGGTCGTACTATCAAGAGGGGCAAACTTATTTGCATATCGGTCATCTAGTGCCACTCGAGTGATCTAACTTTGCATTGTCGCTAGGATCGAGTGGCGTGGCAAGTTGAGTGGCTAACATCCTTTGGGAAATGATTGTGAAAATGCTAACACACATACACATGGTGGTGTACACTTGGTGGTGTCAGCGCTTTTGAGAAAATAGAATGCCTATTTTCTATTGCGCCGGATGCAAGTTCTTATGGTTAGCACATTGGAGCAAGGGTGAAGAAGTTAGAAGTGAAAACGAGTTAGTCGCGAAGATGCTGGCGTCGGTCAACTGACCGGACGCTGGATCTGAATGCACCAGATGCTGGCAGGCTGCGTTCGGTCAGGCTGACGTACAATGACACAGAAGCTGGAGTGTGACCGGACACTGGCTGCGTCCGATCAAGTGTGACCGGACGCGTCCGGTCGAGGTCGGTACCTTACTAGAAACGATCGGACGCTGGGGGTTCAGCGTCCGGTCAGTTGAAAGCTGCTGCGTCCGGTCAAGTCAAGTGACCGTTGAAATCAGGACACGTGGCCGTCTGCGGGCGACCGGACGCTGAGGTCCAGTGTCCGGTCAACACGACCGAAGCGTCCGGTCGGCCCGACCGTTGCCCAGTGAAGGGGTAACGGCTAGTTTAGCCCTTGGGGCTATAAATAGAAGTGGCCCTCGGCCATGGCTGGTGCTGAGCACCTCAAGGGACTTAGTGTCCATGCTTGTGAGTGCTTGGGAGCCCTCCATCACACATATACTTGATAGTGATCATTCGATTGTGTGAGTGAGCGATTCTAGTGCGATTGCATCGTGAGGTTGCATCGAGTGGCACTAGGTGATCGAGTTGGAAGCCAGTGGTGCTTGTTACTCTTGGAGGTTGCCACCTCCTAGACGGCTTGGTGGTGGTCTCCGTCGAAGCCCGCAAGAAGCTTGTGCAGTGCTCCGGAGAAGTGCTTGTGAGGGGTACTTGTGCTCTCCCCGCGGGAGTCGCAAAGAGCAACTTTAGTAAAGCGTGTCATTGAGCTACCCTCACTCAAGGGGTAGGTTCTTGCGGCGCCCGACGTGTGGGCTTAGCGGGTGATGCTAATTAGCCGCCGAACCACCAAGTGAGCGGTCGACACAACGGGGACTAGCGTGTTGGCAAACACGTGAACCTCGGGAGAAAAATCATCGTGTCAACCTTGTTCTTCCCGTTGGTTTGCATCCCCATTACACAAGCTTGCAATTACTTTTATACATATTAAGCTTGTGTAGTTGCTCTTGTAATTAGATAGCTTGTGTAGCTTGCTAATTATCTTCTTGCTTGTGTAGCATAGAAGTAGCTCCCTTGCGTGGCTAATTTGGTTTTAGTGACCTTGTTAGTCACATTGCTTAGTTTGTGTAGCTAAGTATTTGCGCTCTCTAATTAGGCATTGGTTGCCTTGTTATTGAGCTTTGCTAGTGAGCTTAGTTGGCTTTGTGCTTTTGCTTACTAGCATGTGTAGGAGCTTCCTTGTTGCTTAAAGTACTAGTGGCATAGGTTTGTGTGACCTTGCTCCTAGAATTGTTTAGGAGAGCTCTAGCTAGCACGGCACCTTAGTTGCATAATTAGTATCTTTGCAAGGTGCTAGTGAACATATATAGAGGGGTGTAGTCTTGGCTAGACCGATTGTTTTTATTCCGCATTTATATCGGTTAGCCGACGCGATTAATTTTAGAAAGGACTATTCACCCCCCCTCTAGTCTGCCATCTCGACCCTTACAACTCCATCGTGAGTCCTCTCCCCCCAAGTAAGTCCCAGAGCTGCACCTCCTCCTCATCCCGAAGGATGAACCAAGCCTTTCTCAGGTCACCAGGGCAAGGCCACACCGGCTCGTGGGTCACCTCCAACCCACTGGAAGGCCTAGCTGACGACCGGACCACCGCCAGCTCCTGCAACGGCGGGATCACCGGGGGCTCCAACCTAGCACCTGCCTCACCGGGGGAGGAGATCTCCATTGCCTCGACCCCACAGCCCGCTGGCGGAAGTTTTGCCTCTGGCCTGGCCGTATCACCCCCGACATCTCCAGCTCTGACCAGGAGGGCGAGCCATGCGTCCCTCCGCCGGGCAAGGTAGGGAGCCCAGTCTCCCTCCTCTCTTCCGCTGCAGCCAATGCGAGAGGGATCATGAGGGTCACCTCTGACCCAGCCTCCACCGTCACCACCGGGATCGCTGCCATCACCACCGCTGCCGCTGCCGCCGTGCTCACAATCGACCGAGAGGGCTCAAACCACAGAGGGGAAGGTCGCACCACCGCCAGCCTGCTTTCCCCGCTGCTCGTCGCGACTCGTTGCAGGCTGGGTCTCCACTCCTCCCACATGGGAGGCGGGGCGATGCTCAATCCCATCAGTATCTGGCCGCTGTCAAAAAAAGTACAGGTCAGTCGCGCTCGAAAAACTCAAACTATGAGATCAAAAGAAACATGGGCACATACCTAGATGAAAGGGGTAGGGCCCTGAAGCCCCGACCCACTGGCAACGAGCCCGCCAGATGAGGACCGCTCATGGGTCGTGACCCACGCCCCCCTCACATCGATCGAGGGGGGAGTCAACTCGGTCGGTTCTCGATCGGCCCATGAGCCACCGGGACCGCCGGCTTGTGATGCGCCCATCGAAGCAGTTGACGGGGCATCCCCCCATTGTGGGTCGCCGGCCGGCGCCGGCCCCAAAGATACGGGGGTGCGAGCCCGCTCCTCCGACTGGCCAGCCTGCCCTGCCACGCTTGGAGCAGGGGAAGGCAACGCCAGCGATGCCTCCGAAGGCTGCGACGACCGCGTCCGCTTCGCCTCTCGCTCGGCGGCGGTGTTCGAGCTTGCAGCATGCTTCCTAGATGCGGGAACATCGCCGTGCCTCTCCGCATCCCACCCACCGCTGATGGATGCGGCCATAGGCTCACGATGCTCCACCGAGGTCGCGACGACGTCCTGGCCTCCTCCATCCTTAGAAGAGCTCACGTCGCCACCCATCTTCGTGGGTTCCTCCGACTCTAGCTCCATCTCCATGTCGCTCCTATTCTCCCTGGCCAACACCCGCTGGGTGATCTCCTTCTCCTTCTCTTGCCTCCTCTGAGCCTTCTCAGCTCTCTTCTTCTTTTTGGCGTCCGCTGCCTCCTTCAGGGCAGCTTGCCAAGCCGCGCCCTTTCGCCCCCTTGAAACATGCGGCCGGGATTTGTAGCCAGCAAGTCCCTACGAAACGGACGACTCGAAGTTAGAACAAAGGAAAGCAAGAGAAAAAAGGTCACGAGAAAGGAGGATGGGAGCGTACCAGATTGGATAGCTTCGCGGCGTGGAGTGGTCCGTGCTTCCCTTCAAGGGACTCCTTATTCCTCAGCTGTAGCACCCGGTCGAGCTGACTCCAGACCTCGTCCTTTGCCAACTCCTCCAGCGACAAGAGGTCGGGATCCATCGGGCCAGAGTACATCCACATCGGTCGGCTCCTCTCCGCCAGCGGGGCGACCCGATGGCGTAAGAAGGTGTGGAACACCCGTAGCCCATCAAGGCCGTGCTACACCAGCTTCTGGAGCTCTGCCTCGATGACCTCCAACTTGTTTTGCCGACTGGAGGGCCCCCACGACCAACTCTCCCGCCTCTCCGGTCTCCTTCCGGTGAATGGCGGGAACGACGCCTCTGCTAGGTTCCTGATATAGAACCACTCCTCATGCCACCCTTGATTGGAGTCATAGGGGGAGTACGAGGGTAGGAGCCCGATGGCCTCGACTTCTTCTGCAGGGCGAAACCCCCCACTGGCGTGGTCCTGGGCGGCTTCCCCTCTAACAAAGCTCGTCCGATGAAGATCCACCGGAAGAGGTCCACGTGCGGCTCCATCCTGAGGAAGGCCTCGCAGATGGTCACGAAGCTGGCGACCTGCAGCACCCCAGTCGGATTGAGGTGCTACAGCTCCAGGCCCCAATCATTGAGGAGCCCACGCAAGAACCAATGCGCGGGATATCCTAGCCCGCGCTCGTTGAAGGCGATGAAGGAGACAACCTTATTGGACCGAGGTCACAGAAAAGCCTCCCCCATAGGAGCCCTCTAGTGCGCCACCTCCTTCGGCGGGAGCAGTCCCTTCTTGGCGAAGGCAGCCAACACCACCTCGTCCACATTAGATGGCCTCCAGCTCGACATCGCGCTTTGGACTCACGAACAGATCTGTGAGTTCTTCTCTCCCCCGCTTTACCCTCTCTCACTTAGGAACCACCGCGGCACATGAACGTGCTTGGAGAAAAGGAAGAAGGAGGAGGAGCAGCTATTGGAGAATAGGCGAAGGATTGAGATGAAAACCCTCTCCCTGCCCCTATTTAAGGAGGAGACGTGACAGTTGGAGAAAGGCAAAGGATTAGGGCGAAAAACCCTCTCTCTTCCCCCATTCAATATGGATAGGATGCGGTGGGACATGTCCTGACTGATGGGCCACGCCCTGCCCAACGAAACGATGCCTAGTTAGACGGGACGTGGCCTGGGCATGGCCCACCACTACCGCACGCCGGGCATAGGAAACAAGACGCAACCTCACGCAGGCGGCCCTCCGCCTCCCCAAGCCAGACTTGGAAGGGCCCAACGATGGGATTCCCGTCATGGGGAGACCAACGGGCTTCCTGGGTCGATCGGATGGCTCAGGCGACTGCCGAGAGACAGGTAAGGAGCAGTGGGACGCCCCATGTGGGCCATGCCATCTCCATCACGAACGATGAACATGGATCCCATTCGGACATATACGATAAGAACTCCTCAAACCCATCACTCGAGTCATCAAGGTAACTTTACCAAATGTTCTTACTTTATTTTCTGATCCATGATCATTCATTTCATCCATTCTCATACACGCATTCGCACATTCATTCATACAATCATTCATTCATCCCATACATCCAAAGCATCGCATATGCAATTAATGTATCACAACGCTTCGTGTTGCATCACGAAGCGGTAGTTGCCTCATTCAACATGAGCAACGACCGACCGAGGTTCGAAGGCCAGCCCATGAAGGGCTCGAGGCCGCCTCACATCAAACAGAGCCAGGGGAGAAAATGCAGATGAGCCCTAGCGGCCCTCGCCTGATCTGCCTAGTAGCAGACAGGGTCATCTCAACCTTCTCGTTCGATCCTAACCTCGAGCCATGCCCACATAATCTCCATCGAGGGGAGGCCAGCGGGCCACCTGAGTCGATCTCCGGAACAACCCGGGCACTCAACCTTCTCATTCAATTCTAACCTCGAGCCACGCCCACAAAATCTCCATCGAGGGGAGGCCAGCGGGCCACCTGCGTCGGTCTCCGGAATGACCCGAGCATCTGTCGGGAGGCGGGTTAAGGAGCAGTGAAATGCCACATGAGGGCTATGCAGACCCCGTCACGAACGACGGACCCGGATTCCACTCGAACGCGCCCGTTAGTGAGCTCACCGAGCGCATGACTCGAGCCATCGAGGCAAGCGACGTTAGCTCAGCCCCTCTGGTTGCGGAAACCGCGGACGGGGTAACGCATGGAACTAGACTAACCCCTGCCAAACCCAATGGGGCTCAGGGGCTCAGGTCGCCCGACGCCGACTCGGGAAATCAACCGACCGCGCAGGTCTCGGGGGGGGGGACAAACACGAGCGAACAACACGAACGACAGAAACACAGAAATCTACGGCCCTAGGAAAGAGTACCAAGATGCTCAGCCTCCAACCGACTCACCAATCGGACGCAGGCTCAGGGGCTACACCCATCGGGTGTGCTCGCGCACACCCACCGGCAAGTCGGAAAACCCCCCCAGACGATTCTACCCAAATCGCCCAGGGGCTCGGGGGCTACAACCACCGGATGCGCTCGCGTGCACCCGCTGTCAAAACGAAACCCCCCAGACGATTCTACCCGAATCGACAGGGGGCTCGGGGGCTCCTGTCGGGTTCATAAACCCAGGGTCACTAATGGACCTGCTTCCTAGTAAAAGCTCGGCCCAGCAGACGACGTTGCGAACGACGTGCAACTCCTGGGCCGGTCCAGATACCTAACGACAGGCCGGAAGGCCTGGCCAAGGAGGGAACGACGCTCGCTTCCGACTCCGACCCGCCTCTCCGACAGGAAGGCCTGGCCAAGGAAGGAACGACGCTCGCCTCCGACTCTGATCCGCCTCTCCGACCGGAAGGCCTGGCCAAGAAAGGAACGACGCTCGCCTCCGACTCCGACCCGTCTCTCCGACCGGAAGTACACCAAACCTCTACATACAGCTCTTCTTCGACCGGCGCGGTCGGAGCCAACTGGGAAACGACCGAACGGGAACACCCGCTCGGAAGGGACCCAAAGAATCAGGCGGAGCAAGTAAGACAGAGCGCTCAAGTCAACCGCAATACCAATGACCGTATCCTGCAGACCTACAGGACAATACTGTCAGGTCATGTCAGAAGGGCACTTTATAACCTTCCAGACATGTCAGAACAACGAATAGTGTTGTGGGCGCCGATATTTGTCCTACAGTATGGTAGGCGCCGATATTTGCCGTACCAGAAGAACACGATGGAACCAACCACATGCATCTGGACGTCAACAGTATTGTGGGCGCCGACAAACCGCCTTGTACTCGACGACATGGGCAACAAGACTAGGTAGCACACACTCTCTCTCTCACTCACTTGTAAGGCCGTCCCCTTCATCTATAAAAGGGGATGCACCCTCTCCTAAAAAAGGACGATCAATTCTGACGATCGATTCGACGAACAATAGACAACAGACAGATCATTCCGACTCACTCTCTGCTAACTTTAGACATTCTAAAGCTACACAGTGCACATGTTCAAATACTTAGCGTACGTAGGAGCTTCCGTCACTCTTGGATCTTCGGTCTAGAGTCCGACCGGACCTCTTACACCCCCATCTTACTCCCACTCGTTTGTAACCCCACAGCAAACTTCGAGCACCTGGGCTCAGGAATAAAGTCACCGACCGACTTAAACTGGACGTAGGGCACGTTGCCTGAACCAGTAGAAACCCTGTGTCATTGAATGCTAGGTCATATCCGATCACAACGTACGGCAAAACGATATTTACTAGTTGATCACTTTTCGTATCGACACCGGTGGTACCAGAAGCTCCAAAGACTGTTGACCGCCTCCACTTGTAATAGTATAAAACTTAGGAGTCTAAACAGCTCAATCCACTCTGTCCACTTCATGTTAACCGGACTCTAGACTCCACAAACCCACTGTCGATTTTGTTCACAGCTTCGTGTAAATAGGTTTGAAGCTAACAATCTCATGGTGTAAACGGGTTTGAATCTAACAATCTCATATCAGGCTGTGTTTAGTTGGAGCGAAAGTTGAAATTTGGGTACTGTAACACTTTTGTTTTTATTTGACAAATAGTGTTTAATCATGGACTAATTAGGCTCAAAACTTTCGTCTCGCAATTTTCCATCAAACTGTGTAATTAGTTTTTTTTTTCATCTACATTTAATACTCCATGTATGTACCGTAAAATTTGATATGATGAATACTGTAGCACTTTTTAAAACTTCTTTTGGAACTAAACACGCGCTCAATAACACATGGGCCACTACGAACATAATTCAAACTGGACCAGAGTGTTTAATCAAATTGGCAGTGCCTTGTGTCATTCGTCAGAAAAGAAAATGAATGGCCGGTGGAAAAAGACGCACGTGGGCAGGTTCAGGGGTTCAGTACTCTATGAGACTATGACCATAAAAAAATGCATCAACCAGGGTTGGGCTCAGCATTTTTCGTACCAGTACCGCAAGCACTTGTCCTGAAAGCTTCAGGGCCGATTCGGCGCCGGCCGAATCACTGAAGATACACTGTAGCTACAGTGTCGTATTGTTTTTATTTGGTAATAATTGTCCCATCGTTAACTAATTAGGCTCAAAACGTTCGTCTCGCAAAGTACAACCAAACTGTGCAATTAGTTTTTTATTTCGTCAATATTTAGTACTCCATGTATGTACCGCAAATTTGATATGGCGGAGAATCTTTTTTTGCATAGCGATAAATTTTAGAAAATAGAGAGCTAAACATGGCCCAGGATCAATTCAGGCGGGCAGAGGTAGTCGCAGCCTTGTTCGTTCCTCGAACTTAGGGCCAGTTTGGATGCCAAAATTTTTGGCAAAACGCTACTGTAGTGTTTTTGTTGTTATTTGGTAATTAGTGTCCAATCATAGTCTAATTAGGCTTAAAATATTCGTCTCGTGGATTTCGTCTAAACTATGTAATTAGTTTTATTTTTTATTTATATTTAATGCTTCATGCATGCGTCTAAAGATTCGATGTGACGAGAAATCTTGAAAAATTTGACATTTTGGGGTGTAACTAAACAGGGCCTTAGAGGAAAAGATGCCACATACTCAAGTTTGGCATCTGCTGATCCACACAAAAACAACCAGGTCAGCGGAATAAAATATATCGGTGCAATTAGCCTGTCAGATTCCAGCATGCTATTTATTGGGTCTGTTCGCTGGTTGGTGTTGGTGCTGGTTTGAACTGGCTGGTGCTGGTTTTTTGTGAGAGGAAAACACTGTTGGCTGGTTGGTTTGGACTGGCTGAAACCAACAAACGAACAAGACGTAACAAACTTTCAGCATCTCTGGGATGTCAGTAACCATTGAACTGCAGTCTCAAGAGTTCACAAAGAGAATGCAACCTTTGATTATTACGATAAAACTGAAAAAATACGGCACAGGAATCTAATGTCTGAGCCTAATTGGTAATTGTCTGCACGCAGATGCTAAAGCAAACAAAAGACATGTTCTCCTGGTCCTGTAATGCAAGGGAGATGTGTCATAAACAAGTTACGCATTTGCATGACAGGCAGACACAGCAGCGACAAGAAACCTTTTGAGCTATGCCAGCCTCATTCTAATCTTCCAATCCTACCAAATCATAGCCTAACCCATGCACGTATACCTCTGACAGGCCCCCACCATGAGGTGAGAGGCCAAAGCCACATGGACTACAGATGGAAATACCTGGAACACTGCAAAAAAAAGAAAAAGAAGAAGGCAGATCCAGAGGCTTCCACGTGAGTGGGGTCTGGAGAAGAAAAAAACCGAGGCAAGCCTTCTCCTCCGCAAAATCTGTGGAGAGGCTGCTTCGAACCTGCGGCTTGATGACCCAGACAGTACCTGGAACACTGCATTGCAAGCAAATGTTTTCCCCCTGGCTTTGGTAGCAACAGAAGGTACAGAAATAGTTGAGAAAGTTATGAGGAACAGTTGGAAGGATAGGCTGCCTTTCCAATTTAAAGGCACTGCCATCCTTTCTTCAGCCCCATGACCAGCCAAGCAACCACCTTGCATAGTTCTTAGCCTCATGGAATTCAACCCCTACCTTGCACTCTTCAGCATTGTCACTGGAGGACTCCATAACAAGAGAGTGCAGGGACACAGAAAGAGAGGCCAAAGACAACACAAGGAAAGGAAGACGAAATTATGAGAGAACTGAGGGAGCACACGCCGACACATGCTAATACTTCTTCAGAACACCTCAACAACCCAACTTCGAAGAGGCATTCTTGTTCTCACTCCTTGACTTGCAGCCTGAGAATAGTGATGATCTCAAAGCCAATGGCAGCAAAGGGAGTAATGTTGGCAGTGGCTGTAGCAATGGTAAAAGCAAAAACGACGACATGGATTCTGATGATGGAGGTTATGATTCGTTAGCTTCCGATGCTTCCACAGGACCAGCTCAAGTGAAGGTGCTTAATGGCAAAGAAAAGAAAATTCATGAGAAAAGAGACAATTCCGTCCATGAACACGATAGCGGTGAGCAAGGTGAGATACGTACCAAGCTCGCTAACAGCTGTGACAAAAAAGCAGGCAAGATGAAAAAAGGAGAAGAGAAGACCACTAGAAGGGGCCACAACAAGAGACGTAGTTCTTGTTCTTCGCGAACAAGCTTCTTTAGGTAACTGTTGTAGAACCCTTGTAGATGTCTCTCGACCATTTACAATCTAGCTAAAATCTCTGTAGAAGCATGGGGAATGCAAAGCTTTTGGGATCTTAGGGCAAATATGTACCCCTTACATACTCTTATTAGCCATCCTCATAGCATCATATAAAAAATGCATGTATTTATATAGATATTAACAGAGCACTCTCTCCAGATATATTTCGAAGGTTGATCTCTACTTAATTGCTTTTTACTGTTCTTCCCAGTATGTGTAGAGTTTGAAATGTCTTTCGCCCTATTCGTTTGGGCTTGTTTGGCTTATAAGCCGTACTTTTTCAGTCAACGAACATTATTTTTCTCTCACACCAAATCAGCCAACAGTACTTTTAGCCATGGCTTATCAGCCAAACAAGCCCAAACGGACAGGGCGTTTATATGGCTGAAAAGTGGCAATTTTACCAAGAGAAAGAGCTAATAAACTCTATGAAAGAGAGAAATTTATATTGCCGATGAAGCATCCAGAGTAAATCAACCGACACAAGGGTTTCATGTTTGGCTGTTAAACATGCGAATTAAACAATGCACATACTATTTATATGAGATGTAAATCTGGAAAGAGACTGATTACAAAAACTATAGTACAAAGTACAAACATCTAGTTTACAAACCAACATAAAGAAACATACACATGTGGTACACGAGCCTATAGCTATCACCTGATGTGTGCAATCGACTACTCTTTGCATCTGCAAGTGCTCTAAAGCAGTCGATTAAAGCACCTCCTTCTCTGCAATTGATGTGGAGGAATTAGACCAGCAACAGTATTACCATCCCTGAAATAGAGCAAGAAAGCCTTATTAAAGGGAATGGTAAAGAGTTGAAGCATTTGATTGAACTAGTGGATACAAGGTGAACCAAACAGTATCTAGGATGAAAGATGAAAGTCAATATGGACACTTTATGGACATACAACAAATCTACAATGTCAACTGTCATGATAAATGCTAGTTCATTATCACTGCTCATAATGTGTGCCTTGTAATATTCATCTTTCTACAGAATCCTTGAACATATTACATACACAATTCAAGAAAAAAGGAATCTTCATACAGCAAAGTTACCCAGAAAGGATTGTCATAGTATCTGAATGCCCAAACTACAATATAGAGGTATCACAGTCCTTGACAGGTAGGCAGATGCAGGACCTCTGAAGCTCCATAGGCACAATCTTCGGTGAATGTCAATCAGGATCTTTCACCCTGAATTATCTACTAGGGGACCAATCACAAGAAAGACAACCAGTGCAACATGGGAGACGCAAATTCCCAACCTAGTAGGTTAGTTTGTGAAATGTTCAGAAATTGCAACTATAGGTACACATTTGGCAACTTATAGAGCCAAAATTTCGGCACCACAGAGGAGCCAATATCAACACTTAGACTAACCATGATCTGTGCTGAAAATTTTCTCCGTATGCCAGCTCATGCCCATGCCAGGAACCATCAGCCAAACATTGTTACATTGATACTTGGACCAAATCATCAGAACCATCCCAGGGTAGGAACCAACAGCTGGCTGTGAAATAATTGTTTATTTGCTCAGCATCGAAGCAAGAAGACTACTCGACTCATTCTGTTTATGATTCAGCATCGGTGAGCACAATGGGATGATTCGATGCTTCAACGCTCTCTCCCTTCTTTCAGCATCGGTAGAAAACTGACGTTGTGGCTAGTCTTATGGGTAATCTACCTCATCGAGTGTCATGGTAGATAGTTGTTCCAGTTGAGTGTTTTTTTTCAGTTTCAGTCCAGTTTGTTCCATAAACAAGTAAGGTGTAGTGTGAGTTTATGTAAAAAAGGGCGTACTCAGTGCAGAGAGCTCCCGCTCTGTGCGGGGTCTGGAGAAGGGTGTCAGTGGCAAGCCTTACCCTTGCCTGTGCAATGCGAGGAGACCGCGACTCGAACCCGGGACCTTCCGGTCACAGACGGTAAGACTCTACCGCTTGCACCAGGCCCGCCCTTCATAGTGTGAGTTTATGTCTTGTAAATATTCTCTCTCCTTCTTAATGCAATGATGTGCAGTCGTCCTGCGTATCTGAGAAAAGAAGTGTCATGGTAGATGCTAGTTCATATCCCTCTGCTGATAACGTGTGCCTATAGCAGTATAAACCTTTACCTTTCTATGGAAACCTTGAACATACACAATTCAACTGAAAAGGAATCTTCATACATCAAAGATTCAAAGTTACTCAGACAGGATAATCTTGAGTAGTATATGAATGGCCCAAACTGGAATATAGAGATACCACAGTCCTCAACAGGTGGACAGGACCTGTGAAGGACCATAGGCACAAATGGAAGGAGCTTTTCACTCTGAATTATCTACTGGGGAACTAGTCACAAGAAAGAGTAAAAGACAACCAAGGCAACATGGAAGATAAAATTCACTACCTACTAGCTTAGTTTGTGAAATTGTTCTGCAAACATATGTACACATCTGGCAACTGCTAGAGCCTAAATTTAAATTTCGGGATCACAGATGAGATTGCTTCAATATCCCATTTAGTAGTTAGTACGGCCTTTTCGTCTTATATACAAAAAATGGAGGGTGGAGATTCTAATGCAACGCAGCACAATGCACACTCAAATGCTAGGGAGATAGCGGTTAACATTCCTGAATGATCTCATGTTCCCATCTACAGTTCAGAAACATAGCACCGAGCGCCATTGTTCAGTTCCACACAGAATAAGCATAGACAGCGCAGACGAATTTGTTCCAAAACCCAGGCTAGTGGCCACGGAATGAACCCAGTGAGATCGGGAAACATGCGCGTACGATTAGGAATGTACCCAGAGGTTGCGGCGCGGTGGTGCCGTCTATGACGCCGCGGTGGGTTTAGAGTGGTGGAGGAACGCCGCGGAGCATAGCACGGTGGTGACGAGGGCAAAGAAGGCGAGCGCCACCGCCAGCGACATCCCGGCCACCGCCAGATCCAGCGCCAGCTGCGCGCCGTGGAACACCACGCCCAGCGCCATCGTCCTCGGTTCCCCTCCCTGCCTCCCGTCGCCGCTATCTAGCACGCGGTGGTGTCCAGCGCGGTCCTCTCGCTCAAGCCTGCGCCCTATTTCATCGCGACGCGCGAGGAGGGAGAAGGGCCGGGGGGCGGGGTGGAATGGAAGAGAAGCGGCGGGTGACACGTGGCGCGGCGAGGGGGGGAGCGGAGGCGGCGACACGACCACCTGGACCTGCACCAGACCCAGACACGCCCGTGCCGCCTGCGACTTGCGAGCCGTGACCGTGACGACACAGCTGACCGCGCGGTGGAGAGAGAGGAGAGAAGGATCTCGTCCGAGTGTCCGACCCGACCAGGACCAGAGCGGACGGAGACGGACGCCCTGCACCTCCCTGAGACCGCTCGCGGTAACGACCGCCGTTCACCAATCATCTGCTAGTGCCCTAGTACACCACAACCGGAGCTCGTGCTGTCTTTTGGTCTGGAATCTGGATAAACCCCGGTCATTCAACGGCCTGTGGGGAACATCTCATCTTCCCAGAAATTCTGAAGCTGAACTCTTGAACTTCTGATTCTTTTTTTATCAAAAAACATACAGCATGCAACGATATACAGATGGACAAAGGATCAACCGTTTTGGTGACCAGAAATTGACCGTTCGGAGCACGGAAATTCTCTCAAATACCTATAAACAAATTCATCCATTCAAAAACGGGGAAATTATTACATCTCAAAAGAGGGAAACAATTATTTCAATCCAGAAAAGATACTCTCCTTTCCGAGTTCCAAATTATAAGATGTTTTGCCTTTTTTAAATGTTACTTTTACTATGCATATAAATGTATATTGAATCTAGAAAAGTCAAAACATCTTATAATTTGAAACAGATGGAATACATTACCATACAATTAAAAAGGTGCAGAACCAGACGGAAAGAGGAGGAACCAGACGGAAAGAGGAGGAAAACCAAGTGGATGATAATTATAGACAAATGATCTATGACTGAGATGGAATAATGTCATGTTGGTCTGTTATTCGAGCAGCTACAAAGTGCAGCCAAATGGGATGAACAAAACGACCTGCCAGAAAACAACTGATGTACAACAAAGATCAACCCAGTACCACGGGGTAACAGGTCAATCAGTGATATCAGATTCATCACCATCCTTCTACAATCTACCTTTGTCAGAATAAATTATAATTATAACATCATCGTTCCAAAATCCAAACACCTTCAAAACAACCAGAACAAGTTTTGGGTTCCAGCTATTGTACCTTGTAACACCTCTTATTCTTCTGTCACTGCCATGTGACTCGATCTTCGTCACCGTCATACATGTTCCTACAAATTTTGCAAAGCTAATGCTCCCGACAGCCAGTACAATCAAGTGAGCAACCTATCAAGTAATATAAAGAATCGGATCATAGAGCTGTTGGCCTAGAAGCCTGAAAACGGTACAACAAGGCCAATAGGTCAGCCCCTTGCCAAAGGGAAGGAAATGATAGACCGCTGCATGTTTCATGATCAAGCTTCACGATAGGTAGGGAGGCCTGATCGCACTGCAATCATGTTAGGTAGGTAAAAAAAAAACATCGACTGGCTTCCAGCAAAACAGAACACAACATTGTCATCATACTTAACAGAGAGATTTGCCTTCATTCTGTGAGCCCCTAGACAGAGACCAATGACTCTGCTCTGTCTCAGTAAGCTTCCGGTTAAGTGGATTCCTTCACCAAGATTTGGGAACATCCGAGGGGTTTATATGTGGTCCCTTGTTAGCATCATACGAGGATGCCAGCCTCCTTGCCCAAAGACTCTCCTCTGGTGACCAAGATATGGTGGCACCCATTGTGGCACACCATCTTAGGTTCAGTAAAGCCGTCGCGAGAAATTCTTCACCAGCTTGGAATGCCCTTATGATCCTTAATTCAGCATCAGGCTCTTCACTGAGGATTAGATCTTCAAAAACAATTCTTTTCTCACTAAGAATGCTGACATCCTCAGATATCATTCTCATGCTGAGGACTAGCAATGCCTCAATTGCAGTATTGTACAGTTCATGCTCCTCGTAGGCACAAAATGTGTACCAAAGTGTTGATGGGTCAGGTTGGATTTTTGCTCGGTGTATACACTCCACAATATATTCAAGGACATGAATTTGACCCTGTGAAGAATGTCCAAAATGAGTTTAACTTCAGCATCACTATAGTAGGGGAAGAAAAATATATGATTTCTATCATAAACATACTCTAGCATATGCACGTGAGAGTACTGTGTTGAAAATCTGTATGTCAGGCTGAAGTCCTTCAATCTTGCATATATCAAGCAGATCCAGAGCCCCTTCAAAATTATTATTTGCTAATACAACCTATCTTACATCATGAAAAAGACATGAGATCAATCGGACCACTAAAAGTCAACCCAACTAATATGTAATCGGTAATATGATAGATCTAAAAGACATGTATTATTCTTAGCCAGACTTACCTTCAGGAGTGATGTAAAAGTCACAACCTTAGGATTGAAGCCATCTCGGAGCATCAAAGACAGCAAAGCACTAGCTGATTTGAAACATGGCAACCATTTGCAGCACTCTATCATGGTATTATAAATTGAAATATTAGTTGGAAGGCTGCATGATCTCATGATTTTGAAGATAATTACTGCTCTGTGAGTCTGCAAACCAGAAAAGAAACATGGATCAAGATTTATAACACAACAAGTTCAATATCTGCAAAATGCAGTCATGCAATGAAATTTCAGTTTGGCACCAAAGTACCAAACCAACATGAACCAGTTCCCATACGAAAACTTTGGCAATATACAGTCTATGGAGTGTTGTAGCACTCTCCCTCCACTGCAAATTGTAAGTTGTTTCAGCTTTGTCCTAAGTCAAACTTGTCTAACTTTGACTAAGTTTATAGAAAAGTACATTACCATCTGCAATATCAAACTATATACCATGGTGTGTCTAATGAATCTAGTTTGATGCTGTAGATGTTTATGCATTTTTCTATAAACTTAGTCAAAGCTAGGGAAGTTTAACTTAGGACAAAGCTAGAACGACTTACAATTTGGAACAGAGGGAGTACATTCAAATTTCAACAAAAAAAAACTCCAAATGTACTACAGCTTTTGATAGAACAAAAAGAAAAGAACTGCATGCTATATAATCCATAACACATAAACAATCTGAACCTGAATTTTGCAAATAAGCAAGTAAAGTGAATGAATCTTGAATTATTTAGAAATTTTTTTATTATTGATTCCATGCCCAATTTAGCGGTGATTGCTTAACACTGTAACTAAAATTTCTTTGGTGGTTGCATAACACCGTAACTACAACATAACTGGTGACTGCACTTGGGATCTCCCCATCAAATTCAGCGAGATTAAATGAGCCAAAATAACTGTTACAACTAGATTTACATGCTTTACAAAGAGGAGAGATAAAATAATCCTCATTTTGTCACATCGGAACAAACTTAATAGGTTGCTGATCGTGCATTTCCTTCGCAGATCAACCAGAGCATGCAACGCAATGCTGTATAGATCACTCTTCTGATAAGGATTTATGTTCCACAAAATATTTTCTGCTATATTCAGGTACCTCAGCATTTCCTCTATCATCCCCTCAGATCCAAAAGCTCGTATCTGAAACAGAATAAATAGAACATTCAAAGGATTTTTCAGCATAAGAAGCACTGAGGGATGTGACTGGCAAGTTAAGCCACAACCAATACCAGAAACTTTTATAGATGATAATTCAATCAGTAAACTGTCTGTGAGAACTAACTGGCAAGATTTTGGGTTATGACATCCAGTGGGAACTAGCTGGCGAGAAAATATTCAGACTTTTGACAAAACAACAATGATATGTCCTTGTTCAGATGGTGCTTCCAATTACCATAAAAATATACTAAATTGACCACTGGAAATAGTAGTGGGCTTATTACCTTTAAGTAATAACTGTCACAGTTCACAGGGAATTTTAGATAGAAACAGAGAAGATTAAGACAAGTATAAATCAGCTATTTTCCTATTCGGACAAGTTAAAGCATGATGTGGACAATGTGAAAAGGCCAACAAATGGAATTGGTTTCTAACTGGATACATACTATTGCCAAATATCTTAGATCTCTACAGGACATGGAAAGAAGGCTTACCAAGTTCTTCATAGACACAAAGCTGTGTTGGATTCCATTGTTAAACATGTCCATCTCAATGATACTTATCCTTTTGGAAACATCAACATGAGAGAGCACATTTCCTTCTTCATAAGGGACATTTACATTTCCAAACAGAGAAAACAAAAGTTCATATGTCCTGAGAGTTGGCTTCATGTTCACATGTTTCATTTTAGCTAGTATGCGCACAGCTCTTTCTGGTTCATTCTGCCAAGAAAGCGGGGAGGGGGAGGAGAGGTTTAGTTCATTCTTCTTATTAATGAAAGAGAAACTTTAATTTGACAGGCTGGTGCAGTGACAGCTATAGAAAACTACTTTCTGTGGATGTGGACGTTATGTAGAGCATCAAGCATTTGAAGATTCAGCGGAAGGGACAGAAACCCAATATCATAAAATCTATTTCCAGATTCAACGCATTACCATAATCGCACATCCAGAAAGCAAAGCATTAAAGGCATGAAGATGCTTTGGTTTTATCTCTGAAATTCTTTCCAAAAGTTCCTCAGCCAAATCCAACTGTGAACTATTGCTATGACCTACTGAGAGAGCAGCAAGTGTATCACTGTAAAGTCCAATGCCCCTTCTCTCCATGGCTTTAATCTGGAAAACATATGAATATAAGATATACGTGAGAAAATAATGCTATCTCCAAATAAAAGTGATATTGTCCGGATATGTGGACTGTGAAGTCAAACCTTTCAAATTTTCAATACATGTAAAAGTATTTAAATTTGTCGCGTAAAAGTGATAATATAATATTAAAGTGCTGCTATATTATAGTTTTATTGTTTTGTTGACATATAGAAAATGTAATAGCCAGACATGCACACTCAAGACCAACGATGTCTTAAGCAAGTAAAATGGACCATAGTTAGAGGACATAATAGCAATATTACAGGTATAGCTCAATTTTGCATAGTGGCTTTTGAGGAGAGTAGGTAAAAATATTCTTAACATTGCAGTATTCTTAATAATAATTGGACAGAGTCTAAATCTACTTTAAGGCCTTGTTCGGTTAGGCCATTCCCCGCGGGGATCCCGGCCCGATCCACAGGGATGCTCCCGAAGCAGATTCAAGCCCGGCTCACTGTGAAAGTGGCGTTTGGTTAGCCGACCCGAGGATTCTGCCCCGTCCTATTCCAGGCGATTACCCTCCACCCTAGCCTGGTTTCCACACACTCCACATGAGTCACGGAACAATTCCCCATGGAGGCGAGCGCACAACCTGCTGCCAGGTCGCTAGGTCCTCGCATCGTTGCGGAGGGCTCGCGACGGCTGGAGCGCTTCAAGGGACGCGTCGGCCACGAGCGCCGAGGGGAAGCATCGCCGCGGAGGCGAGGTACAACGGCATCTCGGTGGCGGCAAGATTTGGAGGCTTCGACAACGGCAACGCGGTGATCTTCACGGCGGTGGCCGTCCCCTCTGGTAGCCACCTTCTCGCCTGTAAGTTTCCCCTCACCTCTTCCATGCTGTAGGGTTCTTGAGTTGACAAGCACACCGGGCGACCTCCGCGTTGACCAGTGAGGCAATGTTCTGTCTGTCTCCGTTCTACCTAGTTCAGCGGTCGGTTCTATGACGCTTTTTCGATCCAGCTCGGTTATTTTTATCCGCGAGAGATTAATTGGTTTATTCATTATTTTCTTAACACCGGCAAGGAAAACTCAATTTTGTGAATTCTATTTTCATCCCTGACTATTATGAGCGCTTCTACTTGTGAATTTTCAGTATGAATCTCATAATTACACAAGCTAGAACAGTAGGCATAGGCATTGTTTGTATGAGAGCTTGCAACATACTGAATATTCAGTTTATGCATCAGTTCATCATTGAATGTTAATGCATCAGCATGCGGCCTATGCATCAAGCTATCACGATTAACCATAATGTTTCGATTTCAATGGCTTTTCTCCTTTTTGCTTCTAGCGATCTCTGTTAGACTATTACTATGTTTGAGTTACCAGACATCTCCCCAAGTCTCAAGCAAACTAGTGCAAACCAACCAAGACCAATCTAGATTGCTGAATCTACAAAATAATCATTAGTATGCATGTCTGACCAGTTCATGTTTATTCTACTATTACTCAGCTTTAAACATATTTTTTCTTGGCATTTTATTAAAAAGAAGCTGCATGGAGTTCTAAATTAACTGATAGTAAGTTTACTCATGAATTTTAATGTTGGCATGTCAACATACCCTTGGAGATTGATTAGGCAATGGTATATTATGAAGTGGGAGTAAAGTTATTTCAGGCCTATCTGTCTACTCTTCATTCTTCTACTTTTTGTTGTCACATATCTTGCAGACAGCCAGACACTGGTTTCAGTACTACTAGTTCTTGCATGCTTCTGAAGCTGTTTGTGTGTGATTTCCGAATGCCGATTGTGATTGCTCTCTATATAGTGTCGAGTTATTTTATTATTTGTTTAACCATAGTGCCACTGAATGTATAAATGATGTTTCGATTTGTTTGCCTTAACCTCTGAAAAGAGGACAATGGCCATAATTGCAATTTTGTGTCAGTGCAACTGTATCTTTTTAGTGTTTGGTTGCATTGAGGCAAACATGTCTCATACTTCAATTTCATATTGTTTAATTACTCCTCCCTCCGTTCCAAATTATATTCGCTTTAACTTTTTTGGAACATCCATTTTTCTATGTATCTAGAAATATGTTATGTCTAGATACATAGTAAAATGGATGTACCAAAAGAGTCAAAGCGACTTATAATTTGGAACGGAGGAAGTATATTAGATGATTGCATATTATTTTTTTCATCCCCATATGTGACAATTTGTGTCAGAAACTAATAATTCTTAGGGACCCTAATTCTTTTGTTGGCAGGCATGTACTGGACTAGTTGTTGCGGGAGGAGGTTGACAAGGTGAAGGGTGTTGTTCTGTACACTGCTGTTCTGCCAAATAGCGAAATGTATCATTGTCTAGATCCATGACGAGGATCCATATCTCTCGTCATGTTCAGTTCTTTTGAGATGTACTAGTCTTTTGAGACTTGTAATATTTTATTTATGAGCTTATTGTCTAGATCCATAGATCCATGTCATGTTCTCGTCATGTACAGTTCATTGTCTAGCTAGGTCCATATTCTCATCATCTAATGCTTTATCCGTACATTTGTCATGCATGTATTAACAGTAAGATGTATGTATATCTATGTAAAAGAGCTGGAACTGTGCTTGACAACCTAATACAACTGAACAGGGAAAGAAGAGAGGGATTAACCGAACACCATTTGGACGGAGAGTGAGAATGGGAAAGAAGGAATTTAATCCTCAAGGGGTTTGAGTGACAAGGGAGGGGATCCACTCAATTCCTCTCTGGATTGGTTCCACTTGGGGATTCAATCCCCTCCAACCGAACATGGCCTAATGGAAATCAGAGCAATACAACTAATTGGTTTCATTAAAAATTTAAAAAAAAATGGTGTATGTCATCATCAATTTAGTGAGATGTCCTTTCAGGCTACAGGATCATAAACAGCAAAGCTGCTGGTAGCATACCACTTTGTTGGCATATGCAATTCCTTTCCCAGCCATCACAGTCTTAACAAAGCCGTCATATGTAAAATTTGATGGTTGCAATCCAATTTTTTGCATCTGCAAAGAAACATCAAATTACCAATACAGTTTGTAAACATATGAGAATTTTTGTAAATATTCCCCTATCCATTACCTTTTACACTAATGACACTTAACAAAATTACGAAGAATTCATCAAAATTCAGAATCAAATTTCTCTGCAGGACCAAAATTGTTTGAAGAGTAATGGTTCAAATAGATTTCATGGTCTATGTTGGTGTCCATCTTAAGTAGGTGAAATCAGTCTGGAACTGTGCTTGTGTTGGAAAAAAGGGCTAAAGCCCAAATATGTACATAGGCAGGAATGCATAAAGACCCTTAAACAAAGAGGAAAATACATAAACACCTCCCCCCCCTCAAACTCAGGGTGGATCAATCCAAACTGAGTTTGGATAAATAGAAACAGTGTTGGGCTCTTGTCTGAGCCTTCATGAAGAAGTCGGCCAACAGAAGCTGTAAGGGCACAAAGCTTAGTGCAACAACACCATCTTGCACCTGTGCCTGAGTGCAAGAAGCATCAACACCAATATGCTTAGTGAGCCCATGCCTCACCAGATCGCGAGCAATGCTGAGAGCACCAGTACTGTCAAACAGAAGAGGTGTTGGCACAGAAATAGAGACACCAAAATCTCAAGTAACCACCATAGCCAAGTAAACTCTGCAGTAGCAAGGGCCATAGCTCGCAACTCAGCCTTTGCACTACAGCACTAGAACGAGAAACAGTTGTTTGCTTCTTAGTTGTCTTCCAAGCAATGAGCGAGCCACCAAGAAAAAAACAGTAGGCAGAAAGAGAGTGACGATCGGAGGAGTCGCTAGCCCAAGTAGCATCAGAGTACGCTTGGAGATGGAGAGAGCTAGAGCGTAGAAAGAACATACGACGAGAAATGGTTCCACAGATTAATGCAAAAAAAGGAAGGAGATGACTATATTGGAGCTGAGTGGGAGCAGAAACAAACTGACTGAAATGGGCAGGCCTCCCAACAATGTAGCAGTAAGGGATCAGCAAGAGGCTCACCGTCAATGGGGAGAAGATGAAGATTAAGCTCCATGGGCGTTTCTACAGTGCGCTGATCAGTGAGAGAAGAACGATCAGAAGATCATGAATGTACTTTTCTTGAGACAGATAAAAGCCTCGGAAGAGGAAGAGACCTCAATCCCAAGAAAGTAACGAAGAGGATCAACATATAGGACAATAAGGGTCTAGCCACAAGATGAAGTATGGATAAACAAGGAAGGATCATGAGTGCTAGGAGAGAAACCAGCAATAGTGACCATAGAGGCAAAGCACTGAAACCAAGCATGAGGCCATAAAGAGAATGGTAAAGACGACAAACCATGCCCTCAGGAACATAGTACCCAGGGGGTGGCTGCATATACACCTCCTCATGCAGTTCACCATTAAGGAAGGCATTCTTCACATCAAGTTGAAAGATAGACCATGCACAAATAGAGGCCACAGCAAGAAGACTTCGACAGTGGTCATGTGAGCCATAGGGGCAAAAGTCTCATCAGAGTCACGCTTGTGCTCCTGCTGAGAGCCATGGGCTACAAGACGAGCCTTATAACGCTCAAGAGAGCCATCAGAGCAAGTCTTTATCTTATAAACCCACTTGCACATGATGGGACGAACATGAGAAGAAAGAGGAACAAGATCACATGTGCCAGTGCTCTCAAGAGCAGTGATCTCCTTGGTCATCGCTTATGGATGACAAATGGCATCACGATAACCATAATGGTCTGCAGGCTTGAGCGACCCACGATCCCGAAGGTTATAACGACTAACGAGAGGATGGCTGAGAAGAAAGATCCTCAGCAGAAGGTAGCTTAGCAGGAGTCACATCCAAAGATGGCATAACAAGAGGCAAAGGACCCTTGATACGTTGGAGATGGCTGCAGGAGTGGATAACAGGCAGATCGGAACCATAAATGGTCCCAAGAGGAGTCGGTAAAAATGGCTGGGGAGAAGGCGCAATAGTAGGACAGTGGGAGAATGAGGTGAAAAGAAAGGGCTTAACAACAGCGGTTGCTGAAACATCAGAGGGACGAGGGTAGAAAGGGCGAGACTCGTCTGAAGTAACATTATGAGAAATCGATGCATGCGACGAGCAACAGGATCCCAACAACGATACCCCTTCTACTCAGCACTATAGCCCATGAAAACACCCAATGTAGTGCGCTCATGGGGTGCAAGAACATAGCACAAACAACCAAAAAGGCGAAGACTTGAGTAGTCAGGTGTCTTGCCCCAGAGGTGCTCATATGGGATTCCACCATGAAAGGCACAGGAAGGCTGAATGTTAATCAAATAAGTGGCAGTAGACACAGTATCAGGCCAAAAGTGAGGTGGAACAGAAGAAACAATAATAAGAGCACGAACAGTCTTAAGAATATGACAATGCCTACGCTCAGCACAACATTCTGTGCGTGAGCACCAAGGCAAGATGATAGAGGATGAACTAGCTCTTGTATTCATTCATATTGAGTAAACCAAATTACAGGGATTTATATAGGAGCTAGACTAACACAAGAGAGAGAGGGGAAGCACACAGGCGACAGCCAGGGAAGATTCCCAGGCATCAGCCGTCTAGCAGCAAAAGGAGAAGTAAATACTAGCAGTAAAGAGGGGGAGTAAGTAAGTGACAGCCAGGGGAGGTTCCTAGGCAGTCAGCTAGTAATAAAGGAAGCAGTAAACATGCTAACACCCCCCCACAGTCGAATCGGCGGGCTCGCTGATATGAAGACTGGAGCGAAAATCTTGGAACACGGAGGTGGGAAGACCCTTGGTGAAGATGTCAGCAAACTAGGACGTCGTTGGTACGTGAAGAACCCAAACATCACCAATGGCGACCCGTTCACGAACGAAGTGGAGATCAATCTCAACATGCTTCGTGCGTTGATGTTGTACGGGATTGGTGGACAAGTATACAGCACTGACATTGTCGCAGTAGACCAATGTGCTCCGAGGCAGTGGAGCATGCAATTCCTGTAGAAGTTGGCGGAGCCAGCAAGTTTCAGCAACTCCATTGGCCACAGCCTGGTATTCAGCTTCGGCACTTGAACGAGAGATTGTGTTTTGGCGTTTTGAAGACCAAGAAACCAGATTGGCGCCAAGAAACACAGCATAGCCTGAAGTGGAGCGGCGAGTGTTGGGACACCCAGCCCAATCGGCATCAGTATAGACCACAAGTTCAGAAGGAGTGGAGGGCTGAAGGTGCAGGCCATGGCTGAGAGTTCCCTGAAGATAGCGGAGAATCCTCTTAACAGCAGACAAGTGAGGTTCGCGAGGATCATGCATGTGAAGGCATACTTGTTGAACAGCATAAGCAATGTCTGGTCTTGTGAAAGTAAGGTGCTGCAGGGCTCCTGTAAGACTGCGATAGTGGGTAGGATCAGTGACAGGAGCACCTTCAGTAGCAGAAACTTTAGCATGAGTGTCCACAGGCGTGCTACACGGTTTGCAATCCATCATACCAGCACGTTTGAGGATGCCAATGGTGTACTGCTGTTGTGACAGGAAGAGACCACCTGAATGTTGCGTGACTGAAATGCCCAAAAAATGATGCAAAGGACCAAAGTTTTTCATGGAGAATTCTTGTTGCAAGGCAGTGATAGTGCGGCGGAGGAGAGAAGCACTGCAGGCAGTCAGAACAATGTCATCCACATAGAGTAGTAGGTAAACAATCTCATTGCCTCGGTGGTAAATGAACAGAGAGGTGTCAGACTTTGCTTCAACAAACCCGAGAGACAAGAGGTAGGTGGCAAACCGGCTGTACCAAGTGCGAGGTGTCTGCTTCAGACCATACAGAGACTTGTTGGGGCGGCAAACATGATCAGGAAGAGCAGTGTCAATAAATCCAGTGGGTTGGCAACAATAGACAGTCTCGGAGAGGGTGCCATGGAGGAAGGCATTCTTGACATCCATTGTTGTTGGAAACGGTTCCACTCTTCCTGTGATAGCTACGGGTGATGCTGTCCTTCCAGGAACCTTTTGTCTTAATAATGTTCTTGTTGCTCCGATACCATGATAGAGGATGAACTATCCCTTGTATTCATTCATATTGAGTAAACCAAATTACAGGGATTTATATAGGAGCTAGACTAACACAAGAGAGAGAGGGGGAAGCACACAAGCGACAGCCAGGGAAGATTCCCAGGCATCAGCCGTCTAGCAGCAAAAGGAGAAGTAAATACTAGCAGTAAAGAGGGGGAGTAAGTGACAGCCAGGGGAGGTTCCTAGGCAGTCAGCTAGTATTAAAGGAAGCAGTAAACATGCTAACACAAGAGAACTGAGGAAGAGTGCCCTGCTCAAATAGGAACTACCGTAGAGCGCCCGAAAGATACTCCCCAACAGAGTCAACATGAAAAACACGAATAGAAGTCTCAAACTGAGTACGGATCATCTTGGCGAGAGTCTTATAGATGGATAAAGTCTCACTACAATGTTTCTTGAAGTAAACCCAGGTGAATCGAGAGAAATCATCTACAAATATAATATAGTAATGATGGCCCCCTTTCTAAACAAAGACTGCTGAATCCCACACTGCCACACATAGAGTGAATAACATCAAAGGGACACTTCGAAACTAGCCCACTAGAATGATATGGAAGCTCTGTTTGCCTAGCTTACAGCCCTGGCACTGGTCCAAGGATACATTGAGTGTTAGCTGCATGATCAGATTGGGAACATAAGAGACACTAGGAACATGAAAAGAGGAGGACAATAGAGTGCCATGTCCGGCAACAGAAAGAGATGAGCCGTCAGTGGTCTGAAGTCTGAACAGTAATAGGAATAGAAGTACAAATAGAAGAAAGACTGGTACGATCAGGAGTCATGTGGAAAGAAGCAGCCAAGCTATTAGTAGCATCACTGCCAACCCTATGAGGAACAACCACCTCAGCAAGAGTGAGCCTTCTTTCTACAGTGAAGTCCACCAGTGCCACCACTCCTCAGAGAGGATACCACTGAAAAGGGCACTGTGGGCGGAGTGGCAATAAAGCCAAAAGGTACAGAACGAACAGCCAAGACAAACAAGCAGGCTGAACGAACCACCAAGACAAACAAGCAGGCTGACTGAAGCAAACCAGCAGACCGAAGACGGGTCTCCCCATTATGAACAGCAGAGCCTCCATCAGGGACACACAGGGCTCACGAGCAAGTAACTGAGCACGAAGAGGCTCAAACTCTGCACAAAAACGAGTCAGAAAGTCATAGGTACGCCAAAGCTCAAGGTGAGTCTGCTGCTTCGAACAAGGTTCACAAGTGGCAACGGACAACTGAGGACCAAGAGTGTCAAGCTCACAACATGCCGATAGCTGGTTAAAGAACTCCTGAACAGTGGCATCACCCTGCTGCAACAACTGCTCCTGCCGTAAAGCCGCAATGTAGGTGGAGTGACCAGAAGGCTCGTAACGCTAACAAAGAAAAGTCCACATCTGAGGATGCATGGTCAAACTGAATAATATCTGCAGCTAAATGCTCCTCCATACTAGCAGTGAGAACAGCACCTGCACAGGCATCCTCATCTAACCAAGTCCAGTATGCTGCAAACTAAGACCTGTAGGAGGCCATGTCATCATCATACACATTCCCTTCACCCCGACCCCACCCCTCAAAGCACAGATGGGCAGCAGCGCAGCACAGCGCCGCAACGAGACGGACGTGTCTGCTACCTCCCTGCATCAGCCGGCACAGCAGGAACAGCGGGGCAATGGCAGGCTGGAGGAACCACACTGGCCATGCAGTGGCGATGAACAACAGGTGGACCCTAGAAGCTGGCTCTATACCATGTTTGGAACTGTGCTTGTATTGAGAAGAAGGGCTAAAGCCCAAATATGTACATAGGCAAGAATGCATAAAGATCCCTATACAAAGAGGAAATTACATATACACCTAACAAAATCAAACACAAAGTTAGAAAAAATAAATGTCCAGTAAGCAAGGTTGCTATCCTCCATCAACGAAATAGCACCCCTCCTATCCTAAGATCAAACACAGTGCAGCAGAGGAACCAAACAAGTTAGCAAATGCAATGTTGCCACACGGAATTTCTACCATCTAAAAGATAGAAATGTTCAAAGTTTCAGAGAAATATTTAAGGTTAAGTTCAACGCATAGATTGCATGGCCATTATATAGACTGGAATATAGGTGTATATATTTGTTACCTCTGTAAATAAATGCTCAGCTAACTGACAGTTGTTAAACTGTACACATGCATGCAAAACATCATTGAACGCCCATCTCAAAATTTGTTTTACTGCACTTGGTGCAGACTTCAATGTATTTGCAACACCATCTACTCCAACCTTATAAGAAAGATTGTTGCCTGAACAAAGCTGAAACAAAATAAGTTTTATATATCTCATTGGGATGATGACTACACTAATATAGTGGATGGTGTATGAAATGGAATGCAGACCTGACCGAGTTTTCTCCTCAAATAGCTCAGGCTGAGCATCAACCAAATGTTCGCCAGTAGCCAGCTTCCCTTGACATGATGGCAGGGTGAGATCTTCAAATTCATTCAAAGCAGGTACAGGAATGTCTAGTCTCGATGACTGGTATCTTCTTTTAGAAGACACCCTCAGATAGTCAGAGCTTCGTGCAGCAAGGGCTACCATATGCTGCAAGATGTGATATGCAGATTGAAGGTCACCTAGCGCAGTTAAAGCCCTTATAAGTCTCCTTTGCATGATAATGCTTGGGCTATAATACCTACAGCAGTCCTTCCAGATATCATAAGTTGCAGGCAAATTTCCCTGTAACACTGCAAGCTAAAAAACACAAAACAAACTAATAAGCGAAGCTGCCACAGTATTATATAAAAATGAATTAATTATGCTAGAATGAACATTCAGGCTGAAAAAAATCAAACAAGCAATCTGTCACAACATTAGTTCTATTAGCATGTAAGGACAAGTATGTCTTCCAACGACCACGGTACATAAATATATAGTGATGGCTACTGCATATATAAATGTAGTATTTCATGAAATACACAAAATAAAAGGGCACGAGAATTTTCGCATGAGTAAACTAAAATTGGATCAGTAACAATACTAAGAAAAAAATGATTAAGGAAATACTATGGATTTACAGTCATTTTATACTGATTTATTCAGGATGAGGTGAAAGCCACACAGATAAAACAATATGCGAAAAGGGAACTACTTAGGCAGCAGCATGTTAGTATTTTTAAAAAATGGACCAAGGAGGAAGCAATATATGATGAACAATTTGATATGAAAGTAGGCTTGCGGCCACAACAGAAAAGTCAGGTGAGTTGATATTAAATGGGCATATAAGAAAGAACATTTCTTCGTACAAACCTTCAAAAGCTCACAGTATGTTATTTCAGACTTCCCAAGAAAAAGATTTTCCAGTATCTCAAGACAGCATTCAGCATCCTTCAGATTTTCTCTACTTCCACAGGCATTTAGAAAGATATTAAAAATCGGTATAGTGGCATGAGTGCTTTCTTTCTCCCCAAGAAGAGCCAGCCAGTGAAGTGCCTATATAGGAAAGAAGATTCTGAACTTGCAGACTGCATGGAGCTAAACTATTCATTAGGCTGTCAAACATACAGCACACATAAAAGAAATTAAATTCCACTGGATCACGCAGAATTTGTGTTAAAAGAAGAAAAATTAGTAATAAACTTACCCCAATACGCATCAACTCATCAAAGTAACACATTAAAAAGGGTCAAAATCTTTTAAATGTGTAGACAAGCATGTGATTAAGCCTGTCTATCTTGTATTTCAAATGGTAATACAGTGTGCAGTATGCTTATTTTTTCCATAAACCAGCGTTATGTTTGTTTAATAATTTTATGAGACACTTGAGCAGCAGAATTTACAACTAACTTTCCAATTCACCTCTCTTACAAATGAAAATTTAAAAATACACAGAGAAGTTCCCTGCAAGCTATCAGTGCGCGGGCAAATATTTGTAGCCATACCCTTGCACAAAAGGGTGGCGTGACAACAAAAGAAGCAGCAACAATAAAGCCTTTAAATCCCAAGCTGGGCTAGCAAGGACAAGTCGAATATAACGGACCCACTCAACCAGTACCCCGAACGTGGGTCTGTTATCTATGGTGCATCATTTATGGCATTTGGACCAAACATCCAAGCTAGTATCACAAGGAAATGGAAGCTTTGCCATCATCTTGCGGTCTGTTTATCTTTAACAAAAGAATATGATGTGCTACTAATATTGCTATTAGCTTGAGAAAAGAGAAGTACTACGTACCTCCTTCTCATATCCCCCTCTGCTCAGAGCTCTAATGACATATCTGTAGATACTTTTACTCATGCCAATGGCCTTCTCCTCCATGAGTTCCAAAGTTTCCATAACAAACTAGAAATAATGGAAAAGCTCCAAATGGAGTTCTAATCAAAATGACTGTATCAAAGTCATGCTGTGGTAAAAAAGAAAAAAAAACATGCATTTAACAGTAGACTTACCAAAGGATCAGGTGCCTCTGCACAATACTCCAATATATAAGAAAAATCTTCCTTGGTCAGTGCTTCCTTGGTGTGATGAAAGTTCGAAAGAATCAACGATGCTCGCGCTGCGCCGTCACCTCTCACGGAGAGCATTGACAACTTCTGATTGCATGGGTCTAACAAAACTAGTCTTCCATGTAAAATCATCATACTCTGTAATCACTGTAACATTGTTTACATACTGATACGCACAAAATTCACGTACAAAAATTCTGCTAACTGAGGGTAATATTCAGCTCGGAGACCATGATAAGATGAAGCAAGCATGGTATATCAAAGTGAAACTTGCTGTAGGCAGAGAACAATCAGTTATACCAGGCAGTGAGCCAAGCCTCGACGAACAAAAACCCATATGCTACGCAGGCAAAGACAAAGCATCAAATATATAGGCATATAAACAAATTAAACCGTTTTTCCGTACACTGACAACGTTCATCTGAATTGTTCGTACCATTTCCAGATTAATAATCATACAAGCATATCCAAACATGAAACCAACTACAACATTCATACAAACCAATAACGAAACCAAAATAATTGAAAGTATGCTTACTGTTTGAACAAGTTGGGGCGTCTTCAGAGTGAACACCTGCTGCATTGGCCTGCACCTGCAAGAAATCAGTATTATTAGCATCTAACCCACACGCAAATAAACAAAACAACATGGAGCGTACAGGAAGAAATCCTGCATATTACGTGAGGGGATTTGAATGCCACCGTGGAGTTCGTGCACCGGCGAGCGGCCCTCGATCTAAATGACACGGAAACGGAAGATGATTGTGAGAACACCACGTGACCAGCCCGAATCATTCATTCCTTGGATAGCTCGCTTACAGTATCCTCTGCATCGCAGGCAGCGAAGAGGGGGGCGCCTTTCGCCGGCGGGCGGGGCGACGATCTCTGGGTTTGCCGCCGCACAGATCGAGGTGGCGCGGAGGAAGCGTGGGAGGTGGAAGCGGTATACACCGCGCAGCCTACAAAGTGGAGGCTGACGAGAGCGAGACCGGCGACGAGGGGTTTGGAGATGCTGCCGCCGGCGGGGGCCGACGAGGGTTTGGAGATGCTGCCGCCGGCCGGGGCGACGCGGCGGATTAGCGGAAGGGTTTTGGTGTGGGGGCTGGGGGCAAAGAGCTCGTGCGGACTCGCGGCCTTGCGGATGGGCAGCCGGCGCCGTTAGATGGGACATCAGCCTTTCTCGAATCTGGGCGGTGCGTACTCCCCCGACCGTCCAAAATTGAGGAGACTTTTGACGCGTGGTGTTATAAAAGATCGTAATTTTCGGTGTTTCAGCGGTCTTTAGCGTTATTATTATAATTTATTCGTGTCCTTCATGCCACTTTCATCGATTTAGGTTCTAATGGCGTTAAACTACAGGTGTGAAAAGACGAAAATGCCCTTGAGTTCAAATGTGTTATTAATTTTTTTTTTGAGCATCTTAACGACTTCAAATGAAAAAACTCAAAATTAGAAGGTTGTAGATATCGTCGAGATCTATAATTTTCATATAAAATTTATTTTCATTTAATTCCGCAAAAAAATAATATGATTTTTCTAAGATATATTAATCATATCAAATCATATTTTTTTACGGAATTAAATGAAAATAATTTTTATATGAAAATTATAGATCTCGACGAGATCTACAAATTTCTAATTTTGAGTTTTTTCATTTGAAGTCGTTAAGATGCTAAAAAAAATTAATAACATATTTGAACTTAAGGGCATTTTCGTCTTTTCACACCTGCAGTTTGACGGCGTTAGATCTCAAACTGACGGAAGTGGCATGGAGGACACGAAAAAGTTGAAGTAGTGACGCTGAAGACCGCTGAATTTTTACAGGGACACACAGAGGATTGCGATCTTTTATAGTGGCACACAGGGAAAAGTCTCAAAATAGAGACACATGTTTTCTACCGTTTATTTTTTTATTAAGTCTACTTTTGGGCCCTCAATTATTACGTTCGTCTAATTTTGACCATCAACTATAAAACCGTCTAATGCTGGTACCCAACTGTCAAAACCGTTCACTTTTAGCACCTGAACGCGGGCAGGGTTGTTTTGTCCAACGTGGAGCGGGTTTGACCATACCACGCTGGCGTTGACATTGCCACGCTGGCCCTCTCTTTCCTTTTGTTCCTGCGTGCGTAAAGGAGACAACGGCGGCGAATGGCTTACAATGCGATGGCACGCCCAGAGGGCTACTGGGCGGCGGCGATGAGCGAGCTCTGGCGACGATGATCGTCTCCTGCGCTTAGACCTAGCTCACCATGGAGCTCCATGCGAGGATGAAGCTGCCATTGCTGCTAGGGTTTTTTCGATGACCACGCCTTAAGCCGCTTTCGGCGTGGCGGCGCTCGCCGTCGGTCGGCTCCTCCCGCACCCTTGTGCGCCGCGCGCCTTTCTCTTCTCCAACGACTCCGCGTTTGCGCCTCTCTCTCTTCTCTCGCCGCCGCCCGCGCCCGCGCCTCGGCCGAGCGCGCGCCACGCTCTCTAGCGACTCAGCCTCCGTTCGCACCGCCATTCCATTGCTGCGGGAGAGCGAGGTACAGACGCCATGGATTTTGGTTGTAAATCACGGAGGCGTTCATCCAACCAAGAAAGACGCCTCTTAGCCACCGCCATCGTCGACGCAATCCATGCCAACATCACTTTGCGACTAGCCATGGAGGAACGACTTCGGCTCAAGGCGGCGCAGATCGATGGATCCGGCATCTCGCACCTCGCCCAATGTTGCGTCGTCTCAACAAAGGTCCGGGCGGTGGCCGACATGGAGACAATGAGAAAGGTGGCGGCAAGAAGAGGGAGAGGAAGCGCACCGCCGAGAACCCGAGGTAGCGGAAGCGACAGATCGAGGGGATCTGGGGCGCGCATGCTTCTGACAGAGCCGGCAGGTCGCTGGGGCCTCATCCGACGCCGGGGATGGCTCGGGACAGAGTGGCTGGGGCCACCATCCCAAAGACCACTGCGTGTCGGGGCCACTGGGGCCTCCACCCGTGTCGAGGAGGAGGAGGAGGTGGGGGGTCGCCCACAGCGGTCTCCTCCTCACCGACTACCATCACCGCTAAATGCTTGGGCGCGTTGATGGCTGGCGCCTGCGGGTCGCGCTGGGCACGCGAGAGCCCTGGGCAGGCTTCATCGCCATCGGCCGCTCTTCCCCTGACTGGAATCGACAGTGCCGAGCGCGCACTCTACTCTGCTCCCGTCGGAAAGAAGGGGGAATCTCGTAGGTGCTGAGGAGCACGCCACGAGCCGCCGCCCTGGCCCGCTTGCTTGCGTGGCTCCACCCTCGTCTGCCATGCCGCCGAGATGGAGCTGCCATCGCCTCGAGGCCAAGCGCCACCCCCTCCTCGGATGCTGAAGCCCTTCACGTCGAAGCCGCAGGGGCGCCGCTAGCCGCCACAGTGCCGAGCCACCAAATCGGGCTAAGCTGCTCGTCCTCTTCTTCCATCTCGTCTTCCTCCTTGTCCTCGTCCTCTTCCTCCCCAACCTCCTGCTCGTGCACCTATGGCTCCGCCATGGAAAGCGGTTCAACGCCGCCGCCGCGGCGGGTGGCCGCCATACAGGTGCTCCACCGATGGGGCAACGGCGACGGGAGGCGGAGCGACGATCTCGTCCGCTGGCCGCAGGTGCCGCTCGGAACTGGCAAGGGGCTGGTAGGGCTTGCTTCGTCGTGATGGGACATGGCGGTGAGGGATCGGATCGGATGATGGGGATGGGGTGGAGGTAACCCCAGCCCCTAGGATTACGATCCATTTTTCGGTTTGGAGGGTGGAAATGGCTCCACGATGGTTCGGCCAAGACCACCGCGTCCCTTTGCCACCGTCACCGCGCTGCTCTCTCTCTCTCTCTTATTCTCTGTTGCTCTGCCCGGTGTGAGGGAGGGAATGAGTGGGTGATGCACGGGCCCCACATGTCGCTGAGATGCAGGCCAGCGTCCTACGTGGCGGTCAACGCCAGTGTGGCGTGGTCAAAACCTTTCAACGTCTGTCAGAACAGCCTTGCCCCCGTCCAGGTGCTAAAAGTGAACGGTTTTGACAATTAGGGTACCGGTACTAGATGATTTTATAGTTGAAGGTTAAAATTAGACCAACACAGTAGTTAAGGGGCCAAAAATAGACTTAATCCATTTTTTTAACTAAAATCGTGTCCGTGTTGTAACGCATGATGGTCATCTGCACCGGTGCCGCTCGATCTAGGTCCAGGACATCGGGGCTGGCGTCGATGTCGGCGCTCGGCATGGCATGAGTGGGAGAATTCGGATCGAATTGAAAGGCACGAGGAGTCGAGCGGCAACACAACCGAGCCGGTCATTAGTTGTCGGGTAGACGATAACCCTTCAGGCAACACAACCGAGCCGGTCATTAGTTGTCGGGTAGACGATAACCCTTCATTTTATTATGCCAGTTTTAGTAAAGTTTCATGAGAGTTTTATAAGAGTATAGGTATTAAATATGCTGATATGACCCTATATTGATGAAGAGGGATGATAAAAATTTTATAGGAGTAAGAAAACTCACATGCACTGTTTTCTAAAATATAAGTGTGTTGAAAATTGGGACATAAACCTCCATTGTGAATGACCTTAGTACAGAGATTTAGTAGTTAGGTTTGTATGTGAAAATATTATTAACATATGCATCTCTAATAATATTCAACAATTAATCTGATAATATTTATTATACATCATAAATATATTCTCTTACATATATATTTGATTAAAATTAAAAATATTTAACTTATTAGAATACGAGACAGCTACGGTGAAGTATAACATTTTAAAAGAATATGTATTTATATATATATATATATATGTGTGTGTGTATGTTGAACACCTTGTTGCCAAACAAAGAGGCCAACATGTGAGTACTCCATCTGTTGTAAAATAATAGCACTTCTAGGATTTCTTAAATACATCAATGTTATTTGAAAATTACATATTTACCTATCAAAAGCTATATTTCAACAAAAATAAATTCACTTTAGGTGTAGAGAAAGTAAAGAAAATCTACTTGGCTTTGTTCTGCAGCAATACTTCAACATCATTTTTTAGCGAAGGAACATTATTTTACTCTCACAATAAATCAGCATAAGCATTAGCATAAACCAAATTTCAGCATAAGCTAAATGGATCATACCTAAAAGTATATGTATTTTAGGACAAATTTCAAATGCTTACACTTATTTGGAACAGGGGAGCATGTAACTGTAGTAAAGGAAAGTAACAATATAAAAAGCAAACATACGAGTTTTATATAAAACTATAAAACTATGAACGGGGGAGCATGTAGACGTCTCTTTATTCAAATCGCAGAACACACGAACACACCTATATTGATATTGACAAAGTCATCTTATCTATATGAGTACTTCAAAAAGACTAAGGGGGTGTTTCCTAAAGTTTAATCCATGTCACATCGGATGTTGGACATTAATTTAGAGTATTAAATATAGACTAATTACAAAACTAATTGCACAGATTGAGACTAATTTGCGAGACGAATCTATTAAGCATAATTAATCCATGATTTGACAATGTGGTAATATAGTAAACATGTGCTCCATTATAGTTGCCACCAACGAAGCTGGGCGGTGTGGCTAAATGGTGGTGTCAAAAAAAAGGCTACTGCCGTGGATCCTCTTCTCCCCCTCCTTCCTCAGCCCTTATCCAAGCTTTATGAGGCTCCCATGGTTAGGGGTAGGCATTCGGTTAACCGTCGGTTTATTTCTTCAATTTTTTAGAAATTTGGTTCCATCAGAACTAGGAGCTAATCGGTTCTCTGTAAAAATAGGAACTGATGAAATTCGGTTTTGATTATTTCGGTTCGGTCTATGTTATAACCAAACTAATCGGTTTACAGGTTCAACAAAGCCAAAAAAGCAATAAAAAACGAGTCATTGTTGAGTGCCTCGCCACACGCGCTGCTCCATCTCGTGCTTGTGCTTGTCCCTGCATCCAGTGGAGGTCAGAGCATCCATGTGGAGCCCCGGTGCTGACTCACACAATTTGGGGGGCCGACCGCCGCAACCACCACTCTCCTACTTGGATACGTTAGTTGACAGGAGGTGGCGTGCTGCAAGCACTAGTGGGGCCCACCATCATCGTTGCTCTCCACTTAGATACGTCGGCCGAAGGGAGGTGCCATGACTACGCATGTTAGGGGTCGACAGCCACCGACGAGCCATCCTGATGGGGCCGCCACCACGCCCTGCTTGGGGCTACCGTCGGTTGAAGATGAAGGGAGAGGGGATGCACCATGCCCACCGGACTAATCAACAGATGGGTCTAGGGCAGCGGGTTCTAGGCACCTGGTGGTTGGGGCGAGGAAAAGAATTGAAGTGGCTGGGTCCCAAGGTTTGAGGTGTGAGGAGGAACAATATATACCTATACAGACAACTAGTGGGCTAGGCTACAATATTTTATTGGGCCTTTGTATGGGCCCCTTTGGCACAGCTCCCAGCTCCAGCTTTACTCTCAGCTTCCGTGGAGCCCTACCAAACACTTAAAATGCAATTAAATTCTAGTGGGGAGTGTTGGCGTTTCTTAGTGTCACTTCTAGGATTTGTGTTTCCTAGCAATGACACTAGAAATGTCGTGATGATATTTCTGAACAAATACAAAAAATATTCCGCAAACGCATGGATATATTGTTATAGCATTTCACCCAGATGTATTTGGGTATCGTTCATTTATATTTTCTCAAATGAAGGCATGGTGTAAAAGTCTCTAGTAGGGTCATGGATAAGATAACATGACTGTATAATAGACTAAAATTCATAATAGGGGTAAGACAGGATAAATATTGGATAGTGTGACAAACACACTCAAGCCAATCTCAAAGATAAAGATAAAAGAGATAATAAAGAATAAAAGAATATACCTAAACTGGAGCAGACTTATCTTATATAGCTATGCTAAGATGAGCAGATGATCATACAAATACATGTGTTTCTAAGGTTAGAGATTCTAAGTTAAAATAACTTTGGTCACTATAAACTTACTTCGGGCACCGGATAACACTTGGTCTGCCAAGCGTTGTCGGCCTACTGCTCTACGCTGAACCCGGACGTGGGGGATTGCGAGGGACGGACAGGGCCGTCACCACCTGCCACCTACCCCTTAACCGCGGGGAATGAGGCAAACGAAGGTAGCCTCTAGCCTAAACATCATGTCTATGCTATTGATTACTACTTTAGCGTGCGCAGGGTTATCCGTTTTTATCAGGACCCTCTACTAGAGTATCCGCCACAAGGACAAATGACGAACCCGCAAGTAAATAATGACCAAAACTAACTTATGTCTATGCTATTGATTACTAATCTAGCGTGCGCAGGGTTATCCATTTTTATCAGGGCCCTCTACTAGAATATCTACCACAAGGACGACAACGAACCCACAAGTAAATAATGACCAAAACTAACTTAAAGTAGAACTCGCCATCTCAATCTAGGTCTTGGTCTAAACATGTATGTTGTATGAAAGATTAAGCATAAAGTTATATATGCTAAACTAATAACATAAGAACATAGCTCTATTTCATATGCAGAGCTATATTGATAATATGAGAGCAAGTACAAAAGGAAACTCTTAATATTATTCATATCAAAAGGCTCAAGTTGCTCAAGCTCTCCAAGATAGCTTCTCCTAGCTCCAACTACTAAAAATGTAAATAGAATACAAGTGAAGGGAGAGAGGCTCTTGAATGAGGTGTGTGTTGAGAGAGGGGGCTCTCCCTGTGGTAAAACCACCTAATCTAATGCCCTTCCAAGAGTACTTGGCTTCCATTAGACACTAAGTACCCAAGATCTATTAACCATAAGCTATTAACCAGGCAACTATTACCCCTTACACGTAATAAAGGCGGTGGGGTCATAGACCACAGAATCAGAGGAGTATTACAAGCGAAGATTCAGACAACAAGGGTTCCTTTCGCAACAAGAGATAAGGAATTCAAATTTCGCAATGGATTTAATTTAAAGAGATTCAAATGTTCTGCTGGGATATCCACAATTAGTTGATACAGTGCCCTCTGTTATCCAATCATGGCTAGTTTGCTCGCACCTAAATAGTAACTTCTCTTGTAACCCACTTAACGTCATCCTTTAAAACCCTAAGCACGTCTAACGAGACCTAAGGGTAGATGGACGCAATAAACACAACGAAATAAATAAAATGCACATTTCAAATGTCCTTATGCCGGTACAACATACAAGCACTCACTCTCCCATTGTCGACGCATCTTCATTCCCAGGCTCGACGGATTCTTCTACCGCCCTGGCTATGGATTTGCCTCCTCTCTTGGCAATGGCTGAGTGAGGAGAAGCAAGGACTCTACTTCTGACACTTCCGAGGGTGGGGGTGCTGGCGGTATTACAACACCAGTTCTCTTTCTTTTTGACAGGTAGATAGGGATTCCCTCCAAGATCAAGGGATCCTGTCTTTCAGCGGCCAGCGTCCTACGCTTAGCCCTGGTGACAAGGTAGGCCTCTCCCAGCTGATGGGCATGCCGATCTTTGGCCTCCTTTAGGGCTTCCGATATGGCAGTCTCACGACTCTCTACGACTGCCACACTGGCATGCGCTTCAGTGAGCTACACCTGGAGCATCCTGAAGAAGATCTCGGCTTCCTCGGCTCGCCAGAGGCACTTCCTCAGCTCCGAGGCTTGCCAATCATACTGCTCATCCAGAGCAAGTAGGTACAGGATCAAGTGCACCACGGTTGGGTTGTCTTCTTACGTATCCTGCCCTTGCAAAGCCTCCATACGAGCCCTCCATACCCGTTGATTCTTTTCCAAAGGTGGAAAGAACCTCATGGGGGTATGAGCAATGAGCTCTTCATAGATCTAGAAAAGGTGCCGCAAGGCTTTGCGGGCCACAACTTGGTAGGTGTCGACGAAGCGAACCCCGGTTGTGGGCATATTTTAGGCCTCAGTGATGTCGGGAAACTCCTCACTCTTCTCAATGTAGACGGTAACTTAACACCGCTCAGTGCCATGCTTTTCATACTCACGGCTCTCATACTCGGGATGATCTTTGATTTCGAGTTTTTACTGAGTGGCATACAGGATTTTGGGAAAACCCTCAGTGTTCAGGCAGTAACTGCTAACCCTAGCTCTTGCCATTCTTGGTGGGTGGTTGCAAGGAAGGATTAAGCAGAAAGCTTGATCAAAAGGAAAATCTAGGTGAGCTGGAGTGCACCAAGTGGTGGTACCAATGGCTAGGCCAGGCCCTGCTTATAATGGCAGAGCAGTCAGTGGTCCTAGTGTAGTCCACCTTCGGTTCCTGCGCGGGGACACTACAAATACAAATGAATTAGCCAAATTTTTCACGCGTTCAAGGTGAGCGATGTCTGAGGCTATTAATGACTAGTACGGCTGTAGGGCAAGGGTCCTGCAAGAGCGTAGAAAGGAGTACGAAGAGACGTGGGTCACGGTAGGCATGAACCACAAGCGAATGCGAAGCATGAAGCCACAGTACAATAGTAATTCTCAAACAAGGACTGGTCAGTCATGCACAATGCGACACACGTGGCACCTATGGATGGCGTACCTACAAGCAATACAGGCACGACAACCAAAGCAATACCAATGCGAAGGACTTAGAGATCGTATACTACACGAGAGCCAGTCCACCAGAGAAGGCCTAGTTAAACCTATTCCGAATGCTTAACCATAACAATAGGGCTACTTATATATTTCGTAGTTAAACGCCCTAACTTTCTGCAAAAATCGGTTGACAAATTTTAATTTAGAAAAAGATTTTGAAGCTTTATTTCCTCATTTATGCTCTGATACCACCTATGGTAGAACCACCTAATCTAATGTCCTCCCAAGAGTACTTGTCTTCCATTAGACACTAAGTACCCAAAAGAGTGCACTAAATCGTGCTGTTCCATCGAGCACGCCCCAAAGGAGAACTTAAAAATCCACATTTTTCCATCAGGATCATAAATGAGAGAATACAGCTTACAACATTCTTAAGTCATTTCTTACATCACTTTATTATAGTAATAGAATATTACCCCAATTGATTATAACAGCGGAATATAACAATGTTATCAGAGTTACAGAGAAAACAAAGATTAATTTAATGACATAGTGAAGTATTAACATAGTGAACATTTATATACGAGAGATGCTAGCAGATTTTACATCTTTTATTATAAAAAGTTTAAAACCTTTAGTGAGGATTATAAATAAACACTATGGTCGTAGCGTGAAAGGAATTCTTGCTGAGCCCATCAGGAGGTTTCCACACACAAGAGTTAGCTCTATGTATCCTTCAATCACCCGCAACAGAGGGAATAAAACCTGAGTACTCGATTGTACTCAGCAAGACTTACCCGACAGAAGGAAAATAAAATACTCCAATGATATGTAAGGCTTATTTAGCTTGTGGGTTATTGCATCTGCGGAAGCATTACTAATAGTGCATCCTTATATTCTAAGTTTTATTAGCAGTCATCGTTAGTTCATTAAGTAATCATTCTATGTAAGCACCTATGCTACTTTCAAGCAGGTGGTAAGCAATCAGAACCATTTTACCATCTTTCATATTTCAGTTCTTACTACGGTGCTAGACCATAGCCAAGTCGGTACAGTCTCACAAAAACGGCAATTCGCGAACCAATGTGTCGGTGTTTCGAACAAACATCGGTAAGTAAATTTATAATTGTTGCGTGTTAGGCCTGGATGGTGCACTAAAGGACACAAGGTTTATACTGGTTCGGGCCGAATATCCCTACATCCTGTCTACTGCTGCTCGTGTTATCTGTACCGAAAAAGGTTCGTAGTAGGGGGTACAAATAGTCGAGAGAGGGAAAGATCCCAAGTCTCTGATGGAATGGTCGAAAGGATGCCAAGAGCTTGGTCGCTGCTTGGCAGTATGCATGATGTGTTGTGTGTCGAACCGGTCCCCTGGTAGGGGTGTCCTGCCCTCCCCTTTTATAGACCAAGGGGGAGCAGGGGTTACAAATAGGAGAAAGAGGAAAAACCAAAGGCCGAGAGAGTCATTCGAGGGTGCCGGGTCTTCCTTTTCCCTTGAGCCTGCCCTGCTGATAGGGCAGACCATGATAGGGACAGCATGTTCCACCGATCCTGATGGGGCCAGGCTCTGACTTTGTTTCAGTGGGTGGTCATGTCCCATCTCTCCCCGTGGACGGTGCGGTGCGGTGTGTTAGGGCGCCGAGCCATGACTCTGTGGGGAGTAGACGGGGAAATGACTATACGTCTGTCATTGTAGACGATGTGAGTTCTTCCTTGGATTGTAGCAATTGTCGTATGCCTGTGTTAGTATCCATGCCCGAGGGCTGATGGCGGCGCCTACAACACTATGGGACAAAAGTCGGCGTCTACAACACTATTCGAGCACTGTTAGGTTGGAAAGGGCTTAAAGTGCCCGTCCCATCGTATCCTGGCGGTACCTTCCTACAGGCGTGCAGGGCATGGTCCTTGGTACTGTGGTTGACTCGAATGTCCTGTCGTACCCTATGCTTGCCATCATGAAGGAGCAAGGTGCAATCGTCGGGCGAGGCGGGGCCTGCCCTCAACCGTTGGGCGAGGTGAAGCCCACCCTCGGACATCGGGCGAGGTGGAACCAGCCCTCAGACATTGGGCGAGGTGAAGCCGGCCCTCAGTCATCAGGCGGGGCGAAGCCTGTCCTCAGACGTCGGGCAAGGCGGAGTCTAGCCCTCGGGGGTCGGGCGAGGCAGAGCCTAGCCCTCAGGGGTCAGGTGAGGCGGAGCCAGCCCTTAGCCGTCGGGTGAGGCGGAGCCTAGCCCTCAGGGGTCGGCCGAGGCGGAACCAATTCTTCCGTCGTTCATGCAAGAAGCGTAGCAGCGTTCTTGTCTGACTGGAAGCATCATCATTAGATGGTTATTAGTTCCACCTCATTGGGTATCCCGGTATTAGGGTCCCGACAGTAGCCTCCGAGCCCCGGGTGATTCGGATAGAGTCGCCTGGGGGTATTTTGACTTGTTAGAGGGTGCGCACGAGCGCACCCGACGGGTGTAGCCCCCGAGCCCCTAGGTGATTCGGATAGAATCACCCGAGGGTATTTTGATTCACCAGAGGGTGCCCGCGAGCGCACCCATCGGGTGTAGCCTCTGAGCCCCTAGGTGATTCGGATAGAATCGCCCGAGGGGTATTTTGATTTGCTAGAGGGTGCACGCGAGCGCACTCGTCGGGTGTAGCCCCGAGCCCCCGGGTGATTCGGATAGAATCGCCCGGGGGTAGTTTCGGACCCTTCGTGGGTAAGGCTGTGAGATTAGGTTTTTGTCAGCTGGATAGTTTTAAGGGAACCCTGGTATCCTGTTCGTGGGGATTTCGTCCTAGGTCAGCCTGGCTGGGGCTCGACTACGGGTCGAGGCTCTACTGATGCTCGTGTCCCTGAGTCCTGGTCACTTACGGGCCCATCCCTCGTTGGGACGGCAGTCGAGACTGTTGGGTCGGCCCTTGGATTCGTATTCTCTCAGTGGGAAAAGAGTCCCGGTCTGCCTAGGGAAGGCGAACTGTCCGACGCGATTTTGGTGGGAAAGGATAGGGATCGTGGGCGCGTATCCCGGGACGTGATGCGGTGGTGTGTCGTGGCAGACTCGGAGATCGAGGCGAATGGTTGCTCTTCTCACATCCGTCGCCCCTATAAAACCACGGGGTTCGCCCCCAGGGTTCCGTACTTCGCCTTTTCACCTTCGCATCGTCAACCTCCGCCGCCAATCACTAGAGCCTCCGGCACTCGCATCGCGGCCGCCATCAAGCTCGCATCCGCCGTCGAACTCGTATCCGCCCCCTCCCAATTGTTTCAATGGAGCCATGGTGTGGATCCAGCATCACCCCTCATCGCCTGGAGGGCCTCGTTCATCATGGCCTCCTTCACCCGCAGACCGCCGCCGAGGAGTGGCGACTGTCCGATAATGAGGACGTGCCATCGCCGCCCGAAGGATACATCATGTCCTTCGCTCACTTCCATGAGCGGGGATTCGCCATTCCTGCTCATGAGTTCCTTCGGGGGTTGTTGGATTACTACCAGGTGGAGCTGCAGCACCTTGCCCCTAATGGGATCCAGCACATTGCGGTGTTCGTCGCCCTGTGCGAGGGGTTTTTGGGGATTGATCCTCACTTCGACCTATGGCGATATCTCTTCGCCGTCAATCTCCTGAAGAAGCGGGTCGGGAAGCAAGAGGTGCACATGCCAGTGGGATGCGCCGGCATTCACCTCCGCAACAACCAGGCAGAAGCGTACCCATTAATGCATCTGTGGACCTCCAACAAGGGGTGGAATTTGCAATGGTTCTATGTCAAGGATGACGCTGCCACCCCCCTACCAGTTTTCTCTGGGTGCGTCATCGAGGAGGCCCCAGGGTCGTGGAAGTGGGATGTCCCTGTCAAGGAAAAGAAGAACCTCAACGACCTTCTCGCTGCCCTCCAAACCTTGAAGGACAGGGGCACGAAGGGATCGGGGATCATTGGCGCCAACCAAGCGAGGAGGGTGGCGCCGCTGATGGCGCACGTGCTTCCCCTGCACCAGATGGCGCCCGGAGCATCGTTCGAAGGGACGGTGCTTGTCGATGAAGCGCTCCCTCCCTCCAAAGTGGTGCAGCGCTTCAAGGAGGCGATGGAGCCTTCGAAGGACACCGCTGGCGTCGTCCTTGATTTTGTGTTTTCGGTGCCGGGGCATCCACCAATGCGGCCAGAACCGAGGTTTATTGACTTCGTAAGTTTTCTTTCTCCGTACTCCTTTTTACTTGAATTTCTGACCCCTTAAAGCTGATCTTGGGATGGCGGGACCAGCCGAGGGCACTATTCTTCAAGGAAAGCCCGGCTCCATTGCCGAAGGATTGGACCCTGGTGAAAGTGAACCATATCGCCGCCGAGTGGGACAAAAGGACAAGGGAGCTCAGGAAGAAGAGGCTGCTATGGAAGCAGCAAGCGCGTGATCGAGGAGAGGAGATAGGCAGTGATGACAATGACAACGATGATGAGGTAGCTGCCAACGTGGATTGGGATGTCCTAGAGGACGAGGATATGCTGACAGACGCCCACCGGTCCATGCAGGGACCCTTCCTGTTCCACGCGGGGGGAAGCGAGTCCGTGAGGTCGGTGGAGGTGGGCCAAACCATCTGGCCCATCCTCGAGGCCGCTGGGAGCCGGAGAATCTGCCGCCTCACCTAGGGTGCCGGCGGAGGATCGGTGGATGGGGGAGGCAGATCTGCCGCCATCCCTAAGGTGCTGATGGAGGGGGGTGGCTCTGCTGCCACGCCCCATGAGCTGACGGGCGAGGGTGGATTTGCCGCCACGCCCGAGGCATCAACGGAGAGGGATGGCTCTGTTGCCATGCCCTCGGAGTTAAGGGAGATGAGCCCCCCTGCCCGGGAGCAGGGGTCTGGGGGTTCATCCCCAAAACATTCCCATCGCCCAAAGGCGTCGGAGTAGGCCACTGATTCCCCTATCGCCTCCTTTTGTTTTGACCTTGTGCCTTTTACCTCTTACAGATTATTGCGACGAGGCCGTTCTCTAGGGCTAGTGCCTAAGAAGAGCCTTGCCCTTAAGGCAAGACGGACACCATTTCCCGATGTCGCTCTAGTTTTGGGCAGGAGCGGTGCTGATGTTGCGGTCTTGTTGGCCGATCCGGCATCGCCTGCGGTGGCGCCCGCGCCCTCGGTGGTTGCCGAGCAAGCGGTGGCGGAGGTGGCTCCGCCATCTACATCGGAATTTGCGGAGCCGCAGCCCGTGCTGGTGGCAGCCTCCGTGGTGGGCATGGCACTGTAAGCCGAGCGTCCAGCGTCGCTAGTGGAGGTGGCTGTGACCGCGCCAAGCTAGGAGCGGCCGGATGCAACCACGGTGGTGCCAGAGGGGGCGGTGGAATCCGCGCCATCGGTGGCCCAAGCTACGGCGCCTGAGACGGCCGGAGGGTCTCTGAGCATCGTGGCGGTGGTGGAAAGGACCAGCGGGGGGTTGCCCTCGGACCTGGTATTGGGGGGCAGCCGCTCGCCCGCGCGGGTTGAGTCGCCGCTCTGCTGGATGGATCCCCGTGACCCAGCGTCGACTCTCTTCTCGCTCAACGATGCTACCAAGAGCATAGAGTGGGGGAGTCTTGACGAAGGGATCTTGGCGATGATGGGTGTCCTAGATCAGGCCTGGGTCGTCCTGCGCGACGTCGTCATTCCCAATGGCCGGGTATCCGCTTGATCTTTCATCTTGCTTTCTTCTTGTCTTCACGTATTTTTGTATTTTTATATTTTTGATACCGGTCTTCTTTTCAGTCCCTTATTGCTCATAGCTAGGACAAATCCTAGTTCCTCCATGAGCAAAAGGGGAATGGGACCGCCTCACCGAGGAGGCCCGGCTGTGAGAAGATGTGGGCACGTAGCTTGCTGCCGCCCAGCAGCGGGAAGTCGAGGTGCATCGGGACGCGGAGGAGATCCATGAGATGTTTGAGGACCTGTCGCCGAGGGTGAAGCTGGACGAGGAGGCAGCCGCTAGGGCCCGAAAGGAGCGGGACAAGCTGCTATAGAAGGACACCGATGTTAGCCAACAGGCCATCAAGCTCCTAGTGGAGCTAGAGACGGAGCGGGATCTCAAGCTGAAGGCCGAGGATAGGTCCACAACGCTGCAGCGGAGGGCGGATCAGGATGCCAAGGCGATTGCCCGGATGCGTAGGGAGCGAGACAAACTACTCGAGACTGCAAAAGGCTCTCCGCTCGGAGCGTGGCATGGTCCATGAGGAGCGTCGACCGGGCCGTTCGAGAGCGTGACGAGGCGTATCAGGTGGTCAACTCCCTCCGGGTGGATCTTGGAGTCACGGTGACCCGAAGGTTGGAGGCCAAGAGCATCTCCGCCGGGCTAGGCAAGGAGCTCGCCAAAGTGCGGGGGATCCTTTAGGACGAGAGTGATGAGCACGATCTTCTGCGCACCGCCATCGGGGTGGTCTTCGATGACCCATGGGTGGCGCAGTCGGAGGAAACCAGCTCACTTGCGGCTCATGTCGTGGGTATCACAGCGCAGGTGGGCCAGCTTGAGGAGGACGCCTTTCATGCCGGGATCACCCAAACCTTCACTGTGGCCCGCTCTCATTATGATCGGGAGATCAACTTGGAGGTAATGAGCCTCGGCTTCGTGCTCGGCTATGAAGACTCTGAGCTGGATGGGATTGAGAAGGCGGTGACTCCCCTTGCGTGGAACCTGGTGAACAGGATGAAAGACATGGTTCTCCCTTCGAGGAAGTAGTTAGTTTGAACAAGTTTGATAAACATTTATCTGTAATATGTGGACAAGTGTTGGTACTTTCGTGTTCGAAAATAGATTCGTGATTTCGTTTTGCAATTTTGTTTCGTTTATTTGATCTTACCTTCTTCCCTTTTTGCAATGAAAAGAGGCTTATGTGATCCGACCCTTCCGCTCATTTAGGACTGTAGGGCCCAAGGTGTTTACTGTAACTTTTGATCGTGCTGGTGAGAAAAATTACCATAGCCGTCTGGGCGTGGGCTTTTTGTGGTCTTACCTATCTGTTCTGCCGAACCTTGCCGCCAGTCTCGATGCAAGGGAAAGGTCTTGATGTAATGACTATTTTGGAAAAAAGAGAGGAGGTACTCATAGCTTTGTCAGTCCTTGAGTGAGATCCAACCCCTTGCAGTCACTGGGGTCGGATGTTACTGGAGACCGGAGCGAGGGTAGCGAACTTACTCTTGCATTCGCGCGTACCCCTTACTTAGGATTTAGGCGATCGCTGCATGACCGTGCGTTTGGCCTTATCGCTGGCCCAGCCTTCCCCAAGCCCCTGTGCGTGATGGGGATTCGGTCAAGGGGTGGCTCATTTTGTGACTGTGACCCCGTCCGTGGTTTCTGTAACTGGAGGGGTTAAGGTGACGTCACTTACCTCAATAGCTCGAGTGACGCGCTTTATGAGCTTGTTAACAGGGATGTTCGGATGGAATCTGATCCTATTTGCTTTGCGACAGGGTCGACAAAGCCCTCGGGTGGCGTTCCGTTGCTCCTTGACCCGTCTTCCAACAAATTCCCCCTCAATGGGAATTCTACGGGCTCGGCTAGAGGCTGGATTTAACTAGAAGGTTGAGATGACCATATCCGCCTCAATGCTGGTTGGGCAAAGGCCGCTGACGCTCATCTGTGTTTTCTCCACTGGCTCTTGTTCAACACGAGGTGGCCCCGGACCCTCTGCGGGCTAGCCTTCGAACCTCGGCCTCTCGATCTTGGATCAAGCGGCTCGAGCCCTCGAGCCCCTTAGGGTCTGATGGGGGTCGGCCGTGTTTTGCGCGTCACCCCATCCTCGGTTTACGCAACCAGAGGGGCTGAGTTGGCGACACTTGCCTCAACGGCTCGAGTGTCGTGCTCAATGAGCTCGCTAATGGGTATGTTCATGTGGAATCTGGGTCCATCATTCGCTGATGGGGTCGGCAGAGCCCTCATGTGGCATTCCACTACTTTTTAACCCGCCTCCCGGTAGATGCCCGAGCCGTTCGGTAGGCTCAGGTGGCCTATTGGCCTCTCCTCGATGGAGATTCTGTGGGTTTGGCTCGAGGTTAGAATCAAACGAGAAAGGTCAAGATATCCCTGTCTACCTCTGAGCGGGGTCGGGTAAGGCCGCTGGGTCTCATCTCGGTTTTTCTCCCCTGGCTCTATTTGATATGAGGCGGCCTCGAGCCCTTTGTGGGCCGACCTTCGAACCTCGGTCAGTCGTCGCTCATGTCGATTGAGGCGGCTGCCGCTTCGTGACGCGACACGAAGTGTTGAGATGCAGCGATTTGCATATGCAACGTTTGGATGATGGGATTAATGTGCGATTTAATTGAAAAGATAGCGGGGGTCGGTAACGTTACCTCGGTGGCATGAGCGATGAGAAGCTCTTATCAAACATGTCCGTGCGGGGTTCAAGTCCGACATTTGCGATGGGGCCGATGTGACCGCACGAGCATCGATTTTTTGCTTCCGCCTCTCGGCGCGCGATTCGATTTATTCGATTGACTTTTTAGTGACCTGACAGCTTCTCCTGAAGATGATTCTGCAGGTGGGCCCTCCGAACCCTTCTCGAGAAGGCAGATGCAAAAACGTGGGGTACGGGGAACTGTAAATTTGATTATGCTGGTGACCAAAAACACCGTAGCCGCCGGGGCGTAGGGTCTAGCGGTTCGTCCAATTTTACTCAAAGTTTTACACCCGCACCCCGCATCTCTGGTTTTTTAAACGTAAGGAGGGGTCAGGCGATGAGGATGTCTAAACAAATAGACACCCTCGGCAGCCCCCGAGCAATGTCCGTGCCTCTGTCGTTGCTGGGGTCGGAAGCTCAGTAATGAAATTAACACGCAAAGTAAGTAAATAGAGGTGCTTATCTTTTAGTGGTCGTTCATTCGTTGTTTTACCTGGGTCGTCCGATTGACCCAGGAGGCCCATTGGGCCCCCCTAGGCGGGGGTTTCGTTGTTTTATGGTCCTGCCCGGGGAAGCGGAGAGTCGCCTTCATGCGGGTGCACCCGGTCCTTGTGTCCGGCGCGTGGTGGTGGTGGGCCATGCCCGGGCAATGTTCTGTTTGACCAGGCAGCGTCTCATCGACCTAGACATGTCCTGTCGGTCCAGGCGCGTCCCCTCAGATTCCTGTTAGCATTGATTTCCCATCTGCATTGAATAGGGGAAGGCAGAGAGTTTTTCACCCCAACCTTTCGCCTTTCCTCAGCTGTTGCGCCTCTTCCTTAAATAGGGAGGGGGAGGGGAGTTCTCGTCCCACTCCTTCGCCAGCCTCTGAGCCACTACCTCTTCTCCTTCCTTTCCACCGAATGCGTTCGTGCGTCGCAGCGGTTCCTAAGTGAGAGAGGGTAATGCTAGGGAGAGAAAAGCTCACAGATCCACTCATGAATCCAGAGCGTGATGTCGAGCTGGAGGTCATCCAACGTAGACGAGGTGGTGCTGACCGCCTTTGCTAAGAAGGGGCCGCTGCTGCTTAAGGAGGAGGGGCACTAGAGGGTGCCGAGCGTCGTCGGCTTTGCCATCGTTCATTGCGGTCTTTCTTCGGCGGGAGACGCCCCCGCCCAGATGCCGTTGTCAGGGTTGCGACTGATGACAATAGCGTAGTCCCTTGTCGCCCCGGCGGAGGTGCCGTTGTTAGGGTTGCGGCTTATGATGATGGCGTAGTCTCTGGGTGCCTTGGTGGGGGTGCCATTATCGGGGTTACGGTTGATCACAATGGCGTAGTCCCTGGATGCCCCGGCGAAGGGCACCACAGTCACCGACGTGGTGCTCGATGTTGCAGATGACGACGTCTTCGAGGATCCCACGGTGCAACAGGATGTCGCCGATGGAGAGCTTGGCGCAGTGACCGTAGTCGTTGCAGATGACGACGTCTTCGAGGATCCCATGGTGCGACAGGATGTCGCCGATGGAGAGCTTGGCGCAGTGACCGTAGTAGTACTTGTAGTAGAGCTGGTCAGAGACTTGGCGGGAATGCAGCATTGAGGATGTGGCGGCTGAAGGCTTGAGGCCCCGGCAGGCCGGGGCTCGGGCTCTGGTCCTCGCTGCTATCGTAGCGTCCGTCGCGTTGAGGATGATAGCCGCAGTGGGCTCCTTCCCTCGGGTCGCTGTAGGTACGTCTACGGGCGTCGAGGGTGCTACGTGTGTTGCGGTTACGGCTGAGGTGCTGATGTATCTGGGCCGCAGTGCGCTGCTTGCTGCCTTGCGGTGCCAGGTGGACTGATGCGTCCCTAGCGGGACGCACCGAGGGCGTGCGCTGGCTGGTGTCGAGCTCGTGTCGTCGAGACAACGAACTCTCCGCCTGCTGCACCGCCATACGCTCGAGAAGCGTGTGAATTTCGCGGTGGGCCCGGCGATCCTCAGGCGTTGCGGCCTCCGAAAGGCCGTGGAGCAAGGCCATTGCGGCGGCGATGTTCTGGCTCGCCCGAGCGAAGTGAGGAAGGGTTTCATCATCGGCAATAATCCTTTGGTTTACGTCGCGGGCCATGGCACGTGCGTGCCCACCGTCTCCGCGGCGTTCGATCTCTCGATCGACCAACGCATATTGCCGAACAAGCTGTTGACCGGCTTCGTTGATCTCCTGCTTTTGGGCTTTTAGCTGCAACACCCCTACGTGGGATGGGGTCGCCGTTCTTCCTTCGGTTCCATCGCCGAGGTTGCCTGCCGGGGTAACCTCCTTCTCGGAGGCGCTTTCGACGTGTCCCTCGGAGGTTTCTGCCATGAAACATTCCCGAGAAGGAATATGGCTCCCCCTGCTGGAGTCAGAGCCAGAGTCTCACCCCGAACCTTCCACGAGGAGGCCGTGGAGGGATTCTGTGACGCTTTGGATCATCCCCACGAACTCGTCGCTCGTGGGGGACAGGATCGTGCGCCGTGTCACAAGGTGGCTTACAGTCGTCGTGGCGTTGCGGAGACCGAACAGAAACACCGTTGGGGTGCTTCGCGTGGAGTGTTTCAGAGAGAGGGTGAGGTAGCATGGGTCCTCCCTAGACGGCTAGGGTCCGAGGGAGATGCCGGGCTGGTGCTCAAGCCTCCTGTAGCCAGAGCCGATGGAGGGGAGAGATTGGATGGCGAGATGGGCCAACGCCAACTCTCCTCCCACCGTGACGATGAAGTCTAGGTCACCGAAATGCATGTGTGCGCCCGGGACCCAGGTGATTGCATGGTTAGCCATTCGAGGCCTGATTTGGAACACGCAAAGGCCCCTACCTGGCGCGCCAACTCTCGGTGGTTTGAACAAACACCGGCAAGTAAATTTATAATTGTTGCGCGTTAGGCCCGGATGGTGTACTAAAGGACACAAGGTTTATACTAGTTTGGGCCGAATGTCCCTACGTCTAGTCTGCTGCTGCTTGTGTTATCTATACCGAAAAAGGTTCGTAGTAGGGGGACCAAACGGTCGAGAGAGGGAAAGATCCCAAGTCTCTGATGGGGCCGGGCTCTGACTTTGTTTCAGCGGGTGGTCATGTCCCATCCTCCCCTAGCGGACGGTGTGGTGCGGTGCGTCAAGGCGCCGAGCCATGACTCTATGGGGAGTAGACAGGGAAATGACTATACGTCTATCACTGTAGACGATGTGAGTTCTTCCTTGAATTGTAGCGGTTGTCGTATGCCTATGTTAGTATCCACGCCTGAGGGTTGATGGCGGCGCCTACAACACTGTGGGACAAAAGCCAGCGCCTACAACACTATTCGAGCACTGTTAGGTCGGAAAGGGCTTAAAGCACCCGTCCCATCGTATCCTGGTGGTACCTTCCTGTAGGCGTGAAGGGCATGGTCCTTGGTACTGCAGTTGACTCGAATGTCCTGTCGTACCCTGTGATTGCCATCATGAAGGAGTAGGGTGCAATCGTTGGGCGAGGTGGAGCCTGCCCTCAGCCGTTGGGCGAGGCAGAGCCCACCCTCGGACGTCGGGTGGGGCGAAACCAGCCCTCAGACATCGGACGAGGCAGAGCCGGCTATCAGTCATCGGGCGGGGCAGAGCTTGTCCTCAGACGTCGGGCGAGGCAGAGTCTAGCCCTCGGGGGTCAGGCGAGGTGGAGCCAGCCCTTAGCCATCGGGCGAGGCGGAGCCTAGCGCTCGGGGGTCAGGCAAGGCGGAGCCAGCCCTTAGCCATCGGGCGAGGCAGAGCCTAGCCCTAAGGGGTCGTGAAAGCTCTAGTTTGGTTTTTGTGAATTGATGAAACCCTAAGTGCTAACCTAGTTTATCAAGTGATCATGAGATAGGTAGCACACTCCAAGTGGTGAAGCAAATGAAGATCATAGCATGATAAAGATGATGGCATGGTGATGATCAAGTGCTTCGACTTGGAAAGAAGAAAGAGAAAAACAAAAAGCTCAAGGCAAAGGTATAATTTGTAAGAGCTATTTTGTTTTAGTGATCAAGACACTTAGAGAGTGTGATCACATTTAGGATTGATAGCCGTACTATTAAGAGGGGTGAAACTCGTATCGAAATGCGGTTATCAAAGTGCCACTAGATGCTCTAACTCATTGCATATGCATTTAGGATCTAGTGGAGTGCTAAACCCCTTGAAAATGTTTGTGAAAATATGCTAACACTTGTGCACAAGGTGATACACTTGGTGGTGTTGGCACATTTACAAAGGAGGTGGTGTTTGCAGGGTTGAGATGGGTTTGGGTCGGGATTCGGCGCTTTCGGGAAAATGGAATACCTATTTTCTATTGCGCCGGATACAAATTCTTGTGGTTGGCACATTGGAGCAAGGGTGGAGAAGATAGAAGTGAGAATAGAGCTGATGCCAGCGTCGGTCCAGTGACCGGACGCTGAATCCAGAAGCACCGGACACTGACTGCCTACGTCCGGTCGCGTTGACTGTCGGTACAGTGGCTAGGGTTTACCACCGGACGCTGGGCTGTGTCCGGTCGAGGTGGACCGGACGCGTCCGGTCAAGGAAAACCAGGTTTTGACCCTTACTGTACTCGACCGGACGCTGAGGTTCCAGCGTCCGGTCAGTTTTAACCGGAGCGTCCGGTCAGCGTCATAGCCGTTGGAATCTGACGAACAACGTTTGAAGCCGATGACACGTGGCGTCCATCTATGGACCGGACGCTGAGTCCAGGGTCCGGTCAAGTGGATCGGAGCGTCCGGTCAAAGCGCAGAGTATCCAGTGAAGGGGTACAACAGCTCTATTTCGTGGGGGCTTCTATTTAAGCCCCATGGCCGGCTGTGGCTCTTATCTTTGGCCATTTTCATTGACATAGCAACCTTGTGAGCCTAGCCAAAGTTCTCCCACTCATCTACATCATTGATTCATCATCATAGTGAGATTGGGAGTGAATCCAAGTGCATTGCTTGAGTGATTGCATCTAGAGGCACTTGGTGATTGTGTTTTGCTGTGGATTTCGCTTGTTACTCTTGGTGGTTGCCGCCACCTAGATGGCTTGGAGCAGTAAGGATCATTGAGTGGAGGAGGTGATTGTCTCCGACTCCGATCGTGGTGATTATGAGGGGTTCTTGACCTTTCTCCGGCGGAGCGACAAAAGGTACTCTAGTAAATTGCTTGTGGCTTGTGTGATCCTCATCTTGTGTTGGTTGTGCGGCACCCTATTGAGGGTTTGGCAAGTGATGCCAATCAGCGCGTGAACCTCCAAGTGAGTGAATCGCCACAACGAGGACTAGCTTGCCGGCAAGCAAGTGAACCTCGGTAAAAATCATTATGTTCATCATTTGATTCCGAGGTGATTGGTCTACATTGGTATTCATTATTGTGATTGATTGGTTCCTACCACTACACGGCGGTATAACTCTCTTGCTCACTCTTACATTACCGCAAACTAGTTATCAAGCTCTTTAGTGTAGCTAGTTGTGAGAGCTTGTTTGTTTGATTAGTGTTGCTCTTTAGTTAATCTTTGAGAGCACACTAATTTAGCTAAGTGTCATAGCTATTGTGTGGACATACACTATTTGAAATAGAATTGTGGTAGGTGGCTTGCATTTTAGTAGGCTAGCGCAACACTCGCTTCACCGTAAAATTGTCTAACACATTTTGTTAAGTGTTGTTGTAGAATTTTATTAGGCTATTCACCCCCCCTCTAGCCATTAGGACCTTTCAAGTGGTATCGGAGCTGAGGTCACCGTTAATTTGAGGCTTAACAACCTTTGGTGTAAAATGGCTCAAATCAACAACACCAAGAAGCTACACCAATTTGATGGCTCAAATTATTCATATTGGAAGTCAAAGATGACTACACACATCAAGTCAATCAATAGAAAGGTGTGGAAGGTGGTAGAAACTAAAATTGAGATTGATGATCCGGAGAATCCCACCGCCGCTGAAGAAGTACTTCTCCAAAACAATGATATTGCTCTAAGTGCCATTCATGATGCAATTGATGCAAGAACTTTTGAGCAAATCAAGAATATTGAGATGGCACATGAGGCTTGGAAGAAGTTGGAAGAATCTTTTGAGGGTACTCAAACCGTAAAGGGTGCAAAAGCTTATATTCTCAAAGAGAAGTTTGCGAGCTTCAAAATGAAGGAAGATGAGAGTGTGCCGGACATGTTCCACCGGATGGAAGTGATTGTCAATGATCTCAAGGCACGGTGAGAACATAGAGGATAAGGACTTCTCAAATAAGTTCTTGAGATGTTTGCCCGCAAGATTCAAGATATTGGTCACCTTACTAGTAAGGAGTGGTTTGAACACAATGACACCAAACCAAGTCTTGGAAGATATCATGACCGATGATGCCTATAGAGATGATGATGAGAAGGAAGCAAAGAAAGAAAAGAAAGATGAGAAGAAGGATGACAAGAAGAAGAGCGTGGCTTTCAAGGCCACATCATCCAAGGGCAAAGCCAAGCAAGAAACATCAAGTGAGGATGATGATTCATGGGATGATGATGATGATGATGAGAGGATGGCTCTTTTTGTCAAGAGGTTTGGCAAGTTCATGGTAAAGAAGGGCTATCGAGCTAGAAGAAAGAAGTATTCATCCAAGAGCAAGGAAGAGGCAAGGAGGTGCTTCAATTGTGGAAGCAAAGATCATCTTATTAGCAAATGTCCATACAATAGTGAAAAAGATGATGACAACAAGAACAAGAAAAAGGAGTGGAAAGAAAAGAATGATAAGAAGGGCAAGATGTCCTTCAAAAACAAGAAGGGTGGTTCATATGTAGTCACATGGGATAGTGATGCTTCCACAAGTGATGATGATGATAGTGATGACAACAAGACCATCAAGAAGAAGGCACTTGCAAGCATAGCAATCAATGAGAAGCCTTCTCTCTTCGACTCTCCATCATGCTTCATGGCTAAGGCCACCAAGGTACAAACTTATGATGATGGAAGTGAGAGTGAACATGATAGTGATAGTGATAATGATGATGATGAACCTACTAAAGATGAATTAATTGACATGCTAGAAGATGCTAGAGAACACTTTAACATCTCAAGAAAGGAATGTAAAAGCTTGCGTAAGGAAGTAAAAGCCCTTAAGCAAGCCTTTGATGAGCTCAATGCATCTCATGAGAGGCAAGAGGATGCCCATGAGAAGCTTTGCAAGGCTCATAAAAAGCTTGAAAAAGCTCATTCTTCTTTGCTTGATGAGTAAACTAAAAAGAAGCATGTTGAAACTTGCAATGTAGGTTTAACTTGTGATTTAATTGATACATCACTATATATGCCTATCATTATTCCTACAACTAACCCTTCTTGTAGCACTACTACTTCCATCTCATCTAGTAGTGATGATCACACTTGTGATACCACACTAGTGGTTGAAAATGAGAACCTTAAGAAGGAGGTAACTAAGCTCACTCACACCTTGGCTAAGGCTTATGGTGGTGAGGATCGCTTGCTTATGTGCTTGGGTAGCCAAAGAGCTTCTCTCTACAAAGAGGGATTGGGCTATACCCCCAAGAAAGGCAAGGCGGCCTTTGCTCCTCACAAGACTAGTTTTGTGAAGAACAATGGTCGGTTTTGCACTAGTTGCAAGCAAGTTGGTCACAAAGAGCATGAATGCACCAATAAGAGAAATAATGCTAATGTATCCTTTATTAAGCTAGATTCATGTTATATGCTTAGAAAAGGTGCAAATGGTGTTCATGCTAAGTTCATTGGTAAACCATGGATGGGCTCAAAGAAGAAAGCCATTTGGGTGCCAAAGAGCCTAGTAACTAACCTTCAAGGACCCAAGCAAGTTTGGGTACCTAAAAAGAATTGATCTTCTTTTGTAGGTTAACTATAAAGCCGGAGGAAGGCATTGGGTTCTTGATAGTGGGTGCACTCAACACATGACTGGAGATGCAAGAATGTTCAACTCAATCAACACAAATGGAAATGATGGATATGATAGTATCACATTTGGTGACAATGGGAAAGGCAAAGTCAAAGGGCTTGGTAAGATTGCAATATCTAATGACTTGAGCATATCCAATGTATTGCTAGTAGAGAGCTTAAACTTCAACTTGCTATCCGTAGCTCAATTATGTGATCTTGGATTTAAGTGCATATTTGGAGTAGATGATGTAGAGATCATAAGTGTAGATGGCTCTAACTTGATCTTTAAAGGCTTTAGATATGAGAATCTATACTTGGTTGATTTCAATACTAGTGAAGCTCAATTATCCACATGCTTATTCACTAAGTCAAGTATGTGATGGTTATGGCATAGAAGGCTTGGTCATGTTGGAATGAAACAATTAAATAGATTGGTTAAGCATGACTTGGTTAGAGGCTTGAAAGATGTAGTGTTTGAAAAGGATAAGCTATGTAGCTCTTGTCAAGCCGGCAAACAAGTTGGAAACACCCATCCTAAGAAAAGCATGATGAGCACTAGTAAAGCATTTGAGTTATTGCACATGGATTTATTTGGGCCAACACAATACATTAGCATTGGTGGTAATAAGTATGGTTTTGTGATAGTGGATGACTACACTAGATATACATGGGTATTCTTTCTAGTGGACAAAAGTGATGTATTTGCAACATTCAAATCATTTGTCAAAGGCATTCAAAATGAGTTTGAAACAACCATCAAGAGAGTTAGAAGTGACAATGGTAGTGAGTTCAAGAACACTAGAATTGATAAGTTATGTGATGAATTTGGAATTAGACATCAATTCTCGGCCAAGTACACTCTACAATCAAATAGCCTTGTTGAGAGGAAAAATAGAACACTCATTGATATGGCAAGGTCTATGCTTAGTGAGTACAATGTGAGTCAATCCTTTTGGGTCGAAGCTATCAACACGGCTTGCTATTGTAGCAACCGGCTCTATGGTCACCGATTGAAAGAGAAGACACCATATGAGCTCTTGAATGGTAGAAAGCCCAACATTGCATATTTTAGAGTATTTGGTTGCAAAAGCTATATCTTGAAGAAAGGCACAAGATTAGGCAAGTTTGATAAGAAATGTGATGAAGGATTCCTACTTGGTTATTCAACTACAAGCAAAGCATATAGAGTTTGGAATTTGGATAGTGGTACTCTTGAGGAAGTTCATGATGTTGAATTTGATGAAACCAAGGGTTCACAAGTAGAGAATAAGAACTTGGAAGATGTTAGAGGCATTCAACTTTCAAATGCCATGAAGAACATGGATATTGGTGAACTGAGGCCTAGGCAAGTGAATGATGATAAAGATGATCAAGTGCAAGTGCTCTCCAACTCAAATGTGCAAGATGATACAAATTAAGCTAGCACAAGTGGCTCTCATGATAATGAACAAGATCAAGTGGCTAGTACATCATCTCAACCGAATGATCAAGCAAGTGCAAGCAACCAAGTTCCAATCCTCCAACCAACCAATGTTGTAAGAGATCATCCATTAGACACTATCATTGGTGATATTTCAAGAGATGTGCAAACAAGATCAAGATTGGCATCCTTTTGTGAGCATTTCTCTTTTGTGTCATCCATTAAACCAAAGAAGATAGATGAAGCATTGAAGGATGTTGATTGGGTGAATGCTATGCATGAAGAATTGAATAACTTCACAAGAAATCAAGTTTGGGAATTAGTAGAGAGACCAAAGGGATATAATGTGATTGGAACCAAATGGGTCTTTAGAAACAAGCAAGATCAAGATGGGATAGTAGTAAGGAACAAAGCAAGATTGGTAGCACAAGGCTATACACAAGTTGAAGGTCTTGACTTTGGAGAAACATATGCCCCGGTTGCTAGATTGGAAGTAATTAGAATCTTGCTAGCCTATGCTTGTGCCCACAACATCAAGCTCTATCAAATGGATGTTAAGAGTGCATTTCTCAATGGTTACATCAATGAAGAAGTATATGTTGAGCAACCTTCCGGTTTTGAAGATGACAAGAAGCCCAACCATGTGTATAAGTTGAAGAAGGCATTGTATGGCTTGAAGCAAGCACCTAGAGCATGGTATGAGAGATTGAGGGACTTCCTACTCTCTAAAGGGTTCACAATGGGCAAGGTTGATACTACTCTTTTCATCAAGAAGATTGGAAAAGATCTATTTGTATTGCAAATCTATGTTGATGATATTATATTTGGATCAACCAATCAAGATTTTTGTGATGAGTTTGGAAAGATGATGGCTAATGAGTTTGAAATGTCCATGATTGGAGAGTTGAGTTACTTCCTTGGTCTTCAAATCAAGCAATTGAAGAATGGTACTTTTGTGAGTCAAGGGAAGTACATCAAGGACATGATCAAGAAGTTTGGCATGAGTGATAGCAAAGTCATTAGCACACCTATGGGAACAAATGGTAACTTGGATAGTGATGCAAGTGGAAATATGGTGGATCAAAAGTTGTATCGGTCTATTATTGGAAGTCTACTCTATGTGACCGCATCAAGGCCGAATGTCATGTTTAGTGTATGCATGTGTGCAAGATTTCAAGCCTCACCAAGAGAAAGTCATTTGAAGGCTACTAAAAGGATTTTAAGGTACTTGAAGCATACACCAAATGTTGCATTGTGGTATCCCAAAGGAGCAAAGTTTAAACTAGTTGGTTACTCGACTCGGATTATGCGGGATGCAAGGTTGAAAGGAAGAGCACCTTGGGCACATGTCAATTGTTGGGAAGATATCTTATTTCATGGTCATCAAAGAAGCAAAATAGTGTTGCATTATCAACTTGAAGCCGAATACATATCCGCTACGGTAGTTATTTGTGCACAAATACTTTGGATGAAGGCCACTTTGAGTGACTTTGGAATTAAGTTCAAGAAAGTGTCATTGCTATGTGATAATGAGAGTGCAATCAAGCTAACAAACAATCCGGTTCAACATGCAAGAACAAAGCACATTGATGTCCGCCACCATTTCATAAGAGATCACCAACAAAAAAGGGGACATTTGCATTGAGAGTGTAGGCACGAAGATCAACTTGCCGATATATTCACCAAGCCATTGGATGAGAAAAGGTTTTGCAAGCTAAGGAATGAGTTGAACATATTGGATTTCTCAAATATGTGTTGAATCACCCCACTTATATGACATGCCTCTCCTTGAGCAATCCAAGGTAAAAGTTGATTGGCATGGCATACATCCTTCACTAAGGACATGTTTAGTGCATCTAGTCATCTCTCCATTTTATTAGGCTTATTCATGAAAATCAAATGAATTTGATGTTTATATGGTATCACTTTGCTTCTATGTTTGACTTGATCTAGTGATACCATATGACATGTTTATGGGCTTATAAACCTAGTGTTTAATCTAGAAAATGAGCTCTAAGTGTTTAACTCAACATGGTACAAGATAACCCTTATTAAGAGGTGTGAAGAAGCTTGTCCTTGGATCAAACCGAGTTAAATATCTTTGGCAAATACTCTAGCTTGAACCAAATTTGGGAATATAATCCTCACCCCATTGATTGACATTGATAATCCTAACCTATCTACTTTTTAAACCTTTGTGGTCATTGATGACAAAGGGGGAGAGAAACAAAGATATAAGTGATAGGGGGAGAAATAACAAAGAAATTAGTATATGGGAAAGAAACAAAAATATTAGTGTACTAAGATGGTGAAAAGACAACGAAGGAGGAGAGATATGAATCAATTAGAATCTTGAGCACACAAGTAGGGGAGCAAGCTCATGAACTTGTATGGTGCATTTAAATGTGCATTTCATATGTTTGCTTGCATGGCACAAGTTTTAAATTTCAATATTCATGCTTGTGTGGTGTATGCTAGTTGTAGGTTTGAATGATGAAATGAAAAACTAGCATGAATAGATCATCTAGTGATTTCATTCTCTAGTATTATCAAGTGGTATCTAATGATTTCATTTCCAAGTGTTGTCTCCAATTGGTATCAAGCTAACCATGATGCTAAGGATGGTATATTGGTGCACTCCGATTGGTATCACGCTTCAAAGGTCCATCTTTTATACCTTAGCATCATTTGGTAGATATTGTCTCCTATATTTACTATCTAAGCATATGTGCAAACTTCAATCCAAACACTTAGCACATATGTAGGGGGAGCAATTGCTACCATATAGAGTTCATGAAACTTGTCCATATTCTTTTACACATGGTAAATATGCTTGGACAAGCAACATGGGTTCAATTGAATTTTAATTCATATCTTTGTATAAGGGTTGTCATCAATTACCAAAAGGAGAGATTGAAAGCTCTAGTTTGGTTTGGTGAATTGATGAAACCCTAAGTGCTAACCTAGTTTATCAAGTGATCATGAGATAGGTAGCACACTCCAAGTGGTGAACAAATGAAGATCATAGCATGATAAAGATGATGGCATGGTGATGATCAAGTGCTTCGACTTGGAAAGAAGAAAGAGAAAATAAAAAGCTCAAGGCAAAGGTATAATTTGTAAGAGCTTATTTTGTTTTAGTGATCAAGACACTTAGAGAGTGTGATCACATTTAGGATTGATAGCCGTACTATTAAGAGGGTGAAACTCATATCGAAATGCGGTTATCAAAGTGCCACTAGATGCTCTAACTCATTGCATATGCATTTAGGATCTAGTGGAGTGCTAAACCCTTGAAAATGTTTGTGAAAATATGCTAACACTTGTGCACAAAGTGATACACTTGGTGGTGTTGGCACATTTACAAAAGGAGGTGGTGTTTTGCAGGGTTGAGATGGGTTTGGGTGGGATTCGGCGCTTTGGGAAAATGGAATGCCTATTTTCTATTGCGGGATGCAAATTCTTGTGGTTGGCACATTGGAGCAAAGGTGGAGAAGATAGAAGTGAGAATAGAGCTGATGCCAACGTCGGTCCAAAGGACTTGATCGAGCAATCCGGAAGCAGACCGGACGCGCTGCTGCGTCCGGTCGCGTTGACTGTCGGTACAGTGGCTAGGGTTTACCACCGGACGCTGGGTTGTGTCCGGTCGAGGTGGACGGACGCGTCGTCGAGGAAAACAGGTTTTGACCTTTATTGTACTCGATCGACGCCGAGGTTCCGTCGTCGGTCAGCCGATTTCTCCGAGCGTCAAATTCGGCGTCATAGCCGTTGGAATCTGACGAACAGCGTTTGAAGCCGATGACACGTGGCGTCCATCTCGTGGACCGGATGACGAGTCAAAGGAATGTCAGTCAAGTGGACCCGGGCGTCCGGTCAGAGCGCTTGAGTACCCAGTGAAGGGTACAACGACTCTATTTTGTGGGGCTTCTATTTAAGTCCCATGGCGCATTTGTGGCTCTTATCTTTGGCCATTTTCGTTGACATAGCAACCTTGTGAGCCTAGCCAAAGTTCTCCCACTCATCTACATCATTGATTCATCATCATAGTGCATTGCTTGAGTGATTGCATCTAGAGGCACTTGGTGATTGTGTTTCGCTGTGGATTTCGCTTGTTACTCTTGGTGGTTGCCGCCACCTAGACGGCTTGGAGCAGCAAGGATCGTTGAGTGGAGGAGGTGATTGTCTCCGACTCCGATCGTGGTGATTGTGAGGGTTCTTGACCTTTCCGGTGGGCGCCAAAAGGTACTCTAGTAAATTGCTTGTGGCTTGTGTGATCCTCATCTTGTGTTGGTTGTGCGGCACCCTATTGAGGGTTTGGCGAGTGATGCCAATCAGCGTGTGAACCTCCAAGTGAGTGAATCGCCACAACAAGGACTAGCTTGCCGGCAAGCAAGTGAACCTCGGTAAAAATCATTGTGTTCATCATTTGATTCCGAGGTGATTGGTCTACATTGGTATTCATTATTGTGATTGATTGGTTCCTATCACTACACGGCGGTATAACTCTCTTGCTCACTCTTACATTACCGCAAACTAGTTATCAAGCTCTTTAGTGTAGCTAGTTGTGAGAGCTTGTTTGTTTGATTAGTGTTGCTCTTTAGTTAGTCTTTGAGAGCACACTAATTTAGCTAAGTGTCATAGCTATTGTGTGGACATACACTATTCGAAATAGAATTGTAGAAGGTGGCTTGCATTTTAGTAGGCTAGCGCAACACTCGCTTCGCCGTAAAATTGTCTAACACATTTTGTTAAGTGTTGTTGTAGAATTTTATTAGGCTATTCACCCCCCTCTAGCCATTAGGACCTTTCAGTCGGTAGGCGGAACCAATTATTCGTCGTTCAGAAGCAAGAAGCGAAAGCACATTCTTGTCTGACCGGAAGCCTCAACGTTCAATGGTTATTAGTTCCACCTCATTGGGTACCCCGGTATTAGGTCCCCGACACAATGTATCCTAGCTGGGTACCCCGAAACACACGTCTCGCTTGTACCCCAGGCACAAACAAGACCAACCTATTCTACTCCTATCGAGGGGTCTAGGTCCCCGTCCAAACTTGGACTACAAGCCCCCACACTTGTCCACCTTTCTCCGCCTCCAATCAGTCGGTCCGGAAAGAGCCGAAACCCACGACAAGTGCGTAACTAGCCTTCCCGCTCTCGTAAACAAGTATGTGCTCAGGATAATAAGTTTATGACCTAACTACCATCCACAGCAACAAACGGTCCTCAATCAATACAGGCGAAACAAGTGCAATACGAGCCTTGCTCGAATGCCTAACCAAGTCTAGATACAAAGTACCATTTCGTCCGATCTTCAATTATCATCCTGATATATATATTCCATGTGATAGTAATATGATAATAACAACAATAATATCTTTCCTCTCATGAAAGTGACGGGTAATCACTCGACTCTCCTGGATCCTATAGCATAGCAATCTACACGATCCCGACATACTAGTAGGACTCATAGGATAAGGATATATATATATATGCAAGTGGTTTTATTCAACTCCTTAAAACTTAATGCACAAGCATAAAATAAAGTGCGAATAATAGGGGTTATGCAGGGGCATGCACAGGTAAGATATAATCAAAAGTTAGCATTCCATCATGGTGACACGATCATCAAGGCACCATCCTTTCCGCTTACTTCAGATCATCTCCATGATCCATCGTTGTTCCTATTATGATATACGTGGATGCCATGTAATAAACTAGATTTTTGGAGAAGCCAAAAATACGAACTTTTTAAAATTTTCTGCAATATGTGAAGCATGTAGTTGCTAGGTCAAACTAAGGACAATTTATAAATAAATTGTTGCACTCATATAGAATTGCTTGTAGGTGTTTGCTAGAGTTCTTAGTGTTTTGTTCAGAGTGCTCAAATATGTAGCATTCCCTCCAAGCCTTCTTGAATTACTTGCCATCTCTTTGCATCCCTCCCAAAATTCATTTGTGTTAAATAAGGAAAACCTTTTGCTCTTATTTCCTTTTCAATTCTCCATGGATATTCCTCTCAAACCCTTTTGAATTCATTTCAAAATCCTTAAATCAATTAAAGGGAAAATTCCTTTCTCCTTTTTGTCCTAACCAACCCATCCTATCACCATGGCGATGCTCCTAATAATCCAAATAGGTGAACAAACATGTCGGCTAGTGTGCTTGTTCCTCTAATCACGGCGCTCCTTGCTTCCTCTATATACACGGCCATGCAAGGACTCCATACGCATGTATACATGCAGTGCTTAATAGCAAGTCATCGGAGCCCAGCTTCCCTTCCGGCCCATCACCATCGTGGCCCGGACTAGCCCACCAAACATCGCCATTTGCCTCTCCAAGCCCTAGGGCGATGCACCCCTACTCCCAGGCCGCCATCACCTCCCGATGGTAAGCCAACTGAGACGGCTAGCCCTGCATGCTCCCTGTACATCACCCCGGGTCCCAAGTGTCATCCACAAGGAGGAGCTGAAGCTTGTGACACCGCTTGCCTCCGCCGCTTTCCTCGCCCCCACGCCATCTCCTTGTTTCTCCGTACAAGCCCCGCTCCTCTCGCTTTCCGTCAGAACACGGCATCTACTTGGATGCCCTCGCTGAGACCCAATTGCGAGCCCCATTGAGCCGCACCTTCGCCGTGAATTGCAGAGAAAGCAAGCCACCGAAACTCGACGCCCCTTCTTCGAAGCTTCTCGCGTCAGCTCACCGCCCGTGGCCTTGGATGTGTGCCACGCCAAGACCGACCATCAAATCAACGGCTGCACGGACGCTTGACGCCCCACCATGAAGGCCCCTAGCCTTTGGGCTATAAAAACCCCGACCAAGGCCTCGCCTCACCAACTCCCTCCATCGTGCCGCCATAGCCCTTCTTACACCTCTCGGCCTCGCTTAGCCTCCGACGCCATGCCCTCCTCTGCTTTGCCTGCATGCGGCCCGCAACCTTAAGCGTCATCACCGCGCCGATCCACTCCGTCACCCGTTCACGTCGGCCGAAATTTCTACCGGAGCCGATCGTTGCGGTGGAGCCGAAAGAAGACGTCCACACCGGAGCGGATTGCTGCTCGACCACCATGGATGTGACCCCAGCTGCTCGCGCCACGACCGGGAGAGTAGCACCGACCGTCGGTGAAGCCGACGTCCTCATCCACATCAAGCTCTTTGCCTTCCCGGCCTCGACCACCTCGCCTGCGTGATGTCGGTATGGGCCGGCCTCACCACGCGAAGGAGCCATCGGCCGTCCACGATGCCAAGGCGGCACCTTACCACGACCGCCGCCACCTGGTATGCCCGTGACCCTCACACACCCTTGACGACTACCGGCAAAGCTAGAGCCCACCATCATAGCCAGCCCGGGAGCGGAGTTTGTGTCGTCGCCGCTTACGCTACGCCGACGTGGCGGCTCGGCCTGCACTGACGACCTCAGATAAATCCGCTGCGGCACCTCGCCTTCGCACCGCCATCCCTTTGCCTTCGACACCGATGGTGAGCCCATGCACCACCTACTACCGAATCACTGTGCACCATGGCGCGATGCGATCCGTCTGCGTGACGTCATGCTTTCTGCTCCGAAGTCTGACCGGCGTAATGGCAAAATTGTCCCTCTGCACCGTGAGCCCCCTAGAACACACCACTTAGCCATATACGAAGATGAACCTCGACCCGCCCTAGCCACTTGACCTCACTGGCATGGACATTGACTCGGACGGGCCGCTGCCTTGCCGCTGACCTTCCCACCGTCTCCAGCCACCTCGCTCATCGGGATTGCGCCGTCGAGCATCACCGTGAGCCCTCAAACACCGCGAACTAGTTGGACAACCCCCAGTGCCTTAGCCCGACACCGTTCACAACCACCTCGCCGACCCCACCATGTCCCCCTTTTCGCAGACCATGGCGAGAGTTGTTTCAACGACCTTGGCCACCGTGATGGCTCAAGAAGAGACCGATGGAGCTCATGCTGTGCGCCCCTTGAGCCTAGCCTCATGGTTGGATGACGTCCTAGGCCACCCAAACCACCTCCACCGATGTTTCGAGATCTCATGGGGTGCTTGTGCATTCCAGGCGCCACCACTGGGCTTCGCCCGTGACCATGGTCACCAGGCGTCGCCACCCATGACCCTGTCTGACCCTTTCAATCAAAGATAAGGTCCACCAGGACCTCAATCGCCCAGCCTTGTGACTCGCCTTCGCCATGATCAGCTCACCGCCGTGAATGTGTCGCCGTGAAGAAAAGCAGAGGGAGACGGAAAGATGTAAGCGGCCAGTGTGCCCGGCGGACTCGTTCCACCACGACCTAGGAAGGAGAAGGAGAAGTGGACATGGTCCATATGGATGACGGTGTTGCAGGTTCATGGACCGGCGTGGCCTAGTTCACAAAGTGAGCCGATAGCATGCACCCAAGCTCGTTAAGGGCCTGAAGACCAAACCCACGTAGCCTCCCTCCAGACTTACGACCTGCCATGCAGAAGCCCTTAGCCTAGATAGGCCCATTGTGACCTGCCTCATAAAGCCCGATAAAGAGCCCAACCTACGATGGGGCCCCCACATGTCGATGACTAGTGCCGAGGGCCCACCGTCATTCATGGATTAGCTCTCGACGATGCCATCTTGAGATCCATGTCAGAAGATGAGACTACGGTGTTGGGACTTGGCAAGCGTCTCTCCGACCCACGTGCGACCACTCCGACCATCTCCGCGACCTCTCTCCGACCACCTCGGCCCGGCCTCCAGGCCACGATGGTGATCTCTCCGACCACGTCGTGACCACCCAACCATCTCCGCGATCTCTCAGAGCCACCTCGGCCACCTTCCAGACCACGACGGTGATCTCTCCGACCGCTTGAGCGATCTCCGACCACCTCTGCAACCTCTCCGACCACCTCACATGTGTGTCCTCTGGTGACGACCCACCCTCGGCCACTTGCCATGCCCGACCAGGCAACGGCAAATTTTTGGCCTCAGCCCTATAACCTTGTTGCCGACTAGCCTTAAGCCAACCCACGGTTGAGTTGCAGTGACAAGCCCGCTAGCCCTGAGGTGGGCCGTGTCTGGCAATGGCCTAGTAGGAGAAGCCATAGCCCTCACGGGACAAGTTATAACAACCCTTGGGCCTCCACATCTTCTGCCAAGGAAGTCAATCCTAGTTGAGCAGCCATTCAAGAGCACCAACGAAAAGCCCCGTCTTACCTCCATTTCTTATACTCGTTAAGTACACCTACAACACGTGATCTTGATCTATCTATATCTCTGCTTGCACTGTGCCTTTGAGCGAGTCTACCCATTCCCTACGCTATGGATATGTGCTACTCCATTTCATGAGGACGTGTCTTGGCTCTTATGTTGGGTTGTCGGAATTCTTGTTCTTATGTTATGTTTGTTGCCTAAGGACCGTGCCTTCAAAAAGCCGGAATTAGAGGATAAATACCTCGTTCGACCATTTAGGTCATGGAGTTCACTTGCCGTATTGTAGTAATGGCGAGCATAACTCGCTCCCTTGCTTTTAGTTGTCTCGACGTGCTACAATTATTAGTAATCTAATTGCCCTAGGACCTGGCCATTGTGGACCGAACATTGATGCAGATATCACCCGTTACACAATGAGCCCTTTTGTGGCCTAACTTGCGAGTGGGCGAGTGGGGATATGATGATTGTAGGAGATGGATGCCAACACCGATATGTAGGATAAGCTTGGCCACGTAGTTCGCCTTATGACCATGAAGCTACGCCCACTCTTTGCTTTTACTTGCCTTTCTTCCGCTCAAACCCCGTAGGCTTGTGTACCTTGCATGACCATCGCATTTTTCTTTGATTCCTGCGGTGACAACCGCACTGCCAGCTATCGAATTAGAGATGTCCTAGTACCAGTGCACCTAATCCGAATTGCACCCTACCAGTGGTTCATGACTTGGTGTTTGTCGCTTCTTTCCAATGCCCGCTCTTTCGGTCGTGGCGCGGAGTTGGAAGAAGTAGACCTTGTCCCTTGTTGTTCTTGCTCTTGTTGCACCGTTAGCCGGCTCATTGATTTCCGTCTTTGCCCAAGGCGATTGGATCAAGGAATCCGACCACTATTCCTTTTGTTAGCAAAGCCATAGCCCAGTGCCATACCTTGGACCCGTGGCGTGTCGACCCGATCGACCATCTAAAACCATCTTTCCCAAAGATGTAATAGCGAAACGCGACATGGATGTGCCTAGCCCACCCCGCATCTTTTGCCGTGTTGAAGCGACTTTCTTCTTGGCTCCAGGCGCTGTTGTAATAGGTGTGGATCGAGGGCAACCGTTGATCCAATCTCTTTGCGCTACCCGCTTTCTTACCATGAAGCGGAAGCGAGCCAAAGTATGTTGGAACCAAGTTAATGAATAATGTGTCGTTCTTGTTTGCTACTCATGTCAAATTGTGACTTGCGGGATAAGGTTTACAAAGCGAGGCCAAGTCGTTCTTGAGATGACTTCTAATCCCGTCGATTCAATGACCACGGAGATCGAAAGATCATGAGCCCGTGGTGTTGCTATGGATAAGCTTTGGCCAACCGTATCCTAAAGCCACTCTTGGCTTGGTCATGACTTAAGCTTGTTAGCAGCAAACCACCACTTGTGATTCTTTGGCGAAATTGGACAATGACTTGTGAGAGGGCTAAGCGTGTATCTCTTATTGCCTCCTTTGGTGTTATTGGATTTTCCTGCGTATTGTCGTCTTTCGAGTTTGGAGTGCTCTCTTGCCTTCGCGTGTCGACTTGGCGGAAGTAGTGACGGTCGGACGAAGAGAA